>JAREYC010000001.1:9777500-10412500 GCA_030015325.1 Cryptoblepharus egeriae
CCAATGGAAAGGCAGAGCCAATACGATTGGATCCAGCTGGCATCACAGAGCTGGGCTAAGGACTGGAGCTCACCCTGTCTTGTGGGGCTGACCCGGGTCTCGAACCCTGGCCTGCTGGTTAACAGGCACAGCGTCTTAACTGCCTGCGCCACCCACAGCCCATCTTTAGGATTGCAGCCTAAATATTGCATGCGACACAATGTGCCTCATAAGTGCCCCTCACTCACAGTTGGAGCCGTTGAGCATTGATGGAAATTGCTACCATTTCCTGCCTTTACAACAGTGATCAGTTATTACCATATAGAACCAAACAAGAGACCAAATGATTTAACCATTTTATTAAAAATTGTACCAGTTATGAAAAAAAATTCAAGTTGAATTTCAAATGTATTTAAAAGCACCAAACAGAAATAAAGCCAGAAGGAAAATATACTTCAAGGATACAAAAAGGAGCTCCTCTGAGTCACCAATGGGAAAGGTAGAGGAGTCCTGAAGGCACACAACCTGGATAGACAAAATGCTACATTCTCACTGGGTCTCAGTCCATTGGAAAAGGAAGTCTGTGCCCTTCAGGACCCCATTTGCCAAGGCTCTTGAAAGAGAGTAGTTCCGCCACTGAGAGACCCTAGATGTCTGCAACATGAATGTATTATATTTAAGAACTTGAAACATACATGATGAACACTTTCCATCATAGCTTTCTTAGCTATTGCAAAGTTAATTTCTCAATTAAAAATACAAGAGTCCAGTGAGAAAGCTGCACACACATACACACCCCTCGGATTATTCCTCCTATGATGCTCCAGACAGAAAAGGAGAACAAACCTAAATACTTTTTGTAATACCCACCACTGAGAGAGGGAAAAGATGATCACAAGAGACAGGGCTCCAGCACTTTAAACTAAACGTAACTCAACTTTTAGGGCACTATGTTTTAGTAACAGGATTTTCAAAAGTATCAGAGGAAAGCTGATATAAAGCTCCTGTAGGATAGGAACTAATCTTCAAACATTTAAAAAAAACTTTGACTAATATTTATCTTCTTCACATGAGCTGACCAGAAAAGGGGAAAAAAGTTGACAGCTTCTTCCTACAGTCAGAGCACAGCATGCAAATGAACTCTGGCTTGTTGCAGAGTAGATCAATGGGGTGGATGTGATGTTGGGGGCCTGGAAGTCGACAATTTAGCTTGAAATGCCTTCCCTCACATAGGGTGACCAGATGCCGGAGAGGAGAATGGGTCCTTCTGCATTCAGGAGCAGCTGGAATTTCAGGGCTCTGCATCCCATATGGACAAGCTGAACCTGTCAACTTTCCTTCTCTGTCTAACACACAGCGGATCTGTGCTCTTTTGCACCCCATGGACACATAACATACCCATCAAGTCCACCTTCTTTCATTTCACAAACTACCTTGCTGTTCAGTGAAATTATAATAGGAACTCAAGTTTTTGTACTCCAAATGTGAGATACAAAAGTTGATTCCACAGGAAGAGCTTTGGGTAAAATGGTAGTAGTGTTCTTCAGCATAAAAATTAAACCTATTAGGAAGAAATTGATAGAACGTTAGCCATTGTATGTACTACAATTTTCATAACAGCATTTTAAAGCAGCGTATGTTGTTGTGAGTGCAATCCTGAAATGGATTTAGGCTGCTATAAGGCACTCTTACACACCCCCATGGGACTTAACTCAGCGTATGGATGTGTGCCAGTCTCCCTGTGCCACTCGGCCAGCACGTGGGTTAGGAGAGATCTGCATCTGCCCACCTTCCCACCCCTGTGCTGACTTCTTGACTCCAACCCGATCTAAAATAGACCCAAGAAACACCGAGAATATCCCTCTGCAAGGTACAGACCCCACTCAGAGAAAGGCAATTGTGCAATAAATCAATGGGACAAGCAAAAGCTTAGGACATGTTTAGAACTCAGAAGTAAGTCCCATTTTGTTCTATGGGATTTACTCTCAGGAAAGTGTGTATAGGATTGTAGCCTAAGTTGAACTGATTTCAACCAGACTTTGCTGAATCAACTCACTTGGGCATCTCTTTTTCAAAGGGAATTTCAAAGAGGAAAATGCTTCTTACACAGTGTGTATGCACATGTGTGTCTGGCAAGTGTTGCCAATAAGTTGTAGAGTCCCTGGAGCTGCACTTTTAATACCAGTTGGATTTGCATGCATTCATAGCTGAACCTTCTTTTTGTTGGTAAAGATGGAGAGCAGCAAGTCAGTGCTAAGTAGCAATATAAGAGGGGTCAACATAGCAAGTACAGCAAGTGCCACAACATACCATGTAAGTAGCCTCTCGCATGCAATGGAGATGTTTGTGGCAGTGATGGCAGTGTGCCTTTCCCAAGCTGGATCTGATGGCAGAGGGGCTACTTACATGGTGCATTGCTGCACCCCCTGCTATGAAACAGGTGCTAGCCTTATCTGAGACAGAAGGAAAAGGCATCTTAAGAGTTTGATGACACATGCATTTGCACATACAAATTACCATATTTACTTGAATCTAATGCGCTATCAAAACTAATGTGCACTCTATACTTATACTCAAAATACCATAATTCTAATTAACCATCAAATCTAATGTGCACCCTGATTTTGGAGACTGAATTTGGTCAAAAAGGTGAGCATTCGATTCGAGCAAATACAGTATATTCCAGTGCATTTGTAGTAATTGGTTTTTTTTTTATCTCCTGATACATATAGATATGAAACAAAACTATATGCTAGCTTTCAGCACACTTTTAAAACCAACAGACTGATCTTAGGAAGCACTTTTTATGCTGCAAGAGCTTCTGGATGCCTCATGTTGGAAATCCTCATGTTTTTCTTGCTGATCAATCAAAAGCAACAAGACAGTCCTTTACTTTTATTTAATTTTAAAACTACATAAAACAGATTATAATCCTTGGAATGACAAGCAGTTTGGCCAATTGATCAGGAAAAACATGCTGATCTGCTCTTTGTTCTTTAACAGCCGCTTCAACTATAGCTTCAAATCAGCAGGGGAAGTTTTTGGTTGCACAAATTGAAGGCTGTCCTTGAGATTGGACCTGTGCCTTGAAAGATACATTTTTTAGGTTTCCTTGGATGTTTAGAAGGATCTGGTAGAATACTGAACGTATAGTTTGACTCTCAAGAGCAGTGTTTCTCAGGGTTTGTCCTATGCTGCGCCACTTCACATGGTCCACCTATTTGAAGTAGCAGGCCTCCGTCAGTCTTGGAAGACTATGGTATTGTGCTTCGCGCTGCATACGCTGTATGCAAAGCACGAAAGCCTGGGTTGGATTGTTATGGAGGAGCCACTTGCGCAAGTGGCTAAGACACTGTGCTTGTTAACCAGCAGGCCAGGGTTCGGCCCCACAAGGCAGGGTGAGCTCCTGTCCTTAGCCCAGCTCTGCAACGCCAGCTGGATCCAATTGTATTGGCTCTGCCTTTCCATTGGACTAATTCAGTGGCGTGGAGAGGTGGGATTTGCTGCTTAGATTACAGCCTATCCTCCATAACAATCTAACCCAGGCTTTTGTGCTTCACATGCAGCGTATGCAGCGCTGAGCATGATACCATAGTCTTTCAAGACTGACGGAGGCCTGCTATTTGAAGTATCACTGGAAATAACTGGAAGGGACATTGCCACCAGTATTCTGTGCTGATGCAATGCAACAATACCAGTGAGAGGCTCAGGGTTGATAGAAGAGCTTTTTGGAGAATGGGATGGCAGATTTGGTATAGTAACTGTAGTCTTTTAGGCAACGTACTAGAGGAATTCATTTTCATCTCCTGAAAGTTTACCAATAAATCCTTCATTCAGCTCCAGTAACTGCTGGCAGAAGATGTCGGCGATTGATATTCTTCATCTGAACTATTCCTAGGGCAATTTTTGCATGCTACTAGCTCCAAAACTGAGATTATCACACCTGATGGAAATTAATACCTGCACCTAAATATGTTCAATGTGCTTTGATAGCAGACTGCCATTGTATCTGCTTTCAGTATACAAAGCTCAGCTAAGATGCATTGTGATAATCCTTGCATTTTATTTCTGACAAGCTTTTCTAACATCAGTGTTCAAATCCATGCAGAAAAGTACAGAGTAGATTTGCCAGGTTGCTACTCAGAAGTTGCCTTCAACCTTTAAATCCCCATCTCACAGTTCACCAAGCAATAAAGCAGTCTTGAAATCTATTGCTTATCATCCCCTACCCATTACAACAAGGATATGCAGTATATATAGCATGTATGGAAAATATAGAATACTATATGAGTACAGTATTGATGTGCTACTGTATAGGAGGCAGGCAGAGATGGTCATACATATATAGGACGGGCATAATCTTGATTATTGGCAGGATTTAAAGGTGCACTGAGTTTCTCCAAAGTGCAATTTGGCAACACAAGTATTGCGTTCAGTTGTAAACAAGCTTATAGGTTATGTTAATAACTCTCTCTGAAGACACTCATTGTCTTCTGTGCTTCTGGCTATGGTGAGTTACGCTAAACATGAATTCATGTTCCACTCAGCAAGCTGTGATCTCCCACCTTCTATACCAGAATTCCTCAAGGCACATTTAATTCCATTGATTACACATTTCCAGAATGTGTGATGATGCCATATCTAACCGTACTCCCACAGGGAAGCATTGCCAACATGTGCAAGAACCCAGCTATCCTTGCAAAGCATCAATCATGCACATGGTTATCTACGCTTAGGATTTATTAATGTGGATCAATACAAGTCTATCATTTCATGGGAACCAGCTCTCAGTGTATCCAAGGCATTGTTCCCCGTGCCAAAATGGTCCTATTCAAACCCCAAAAGGAGCAAAAATAAGCCAGTAGCCAAGCAAAGGATGCCGATTCACACATGGCTTTCTACCAGGGCCCTGGATTTCCCTCCCCATCGCCTTATTCCTGCGGATACAGACAAAGCTTGCAAGAGGCCGGGAGGCTGGTAGGAAAGCCTCGTTCAAGGGCAAGGATCCAAGCAGCCTTCAGCAACACCAACAAGAACTTCCTGCCAACAGGCTGCTGAAGTTGGCAGGAGAGGACAAACAGACCTGGTACAATGGGAAAATAAAAGGCGGTGGAATAGAGAAAAATGTGCACAAACCCAAAGAAACGGTAGCAACACATATGTAGCCACAGAAGCCATACTGTGGAGTGTTACTACTTGGATACTCCAACTCCTAGTTACATTGACCATCAACACTCTGTGAAAGCCAATGGGCTGTTCTTTTCATCTGAAGACGATTCCTCTCCTTTCTCTCCACCTTGCCCTAAATTTTGGCAGACGGGAGCTACCTCCAAACTGTTTGTTATGCTTGCCGTCTCAGTTTCCAAGAACTGCAGCTAAAGCAGTATTACTGGCTTTAATGCATCCAGGGAAAACTTGGTTTGAAAGGACGGAGAAAGAAAGGAGAAGGAGATACCCAAAGAAAAGAACAGGTAAGATCTCAATGGACATGACACTGCTTAGAACATGCTCTATCACAAAATCAGCTAACGATAGGATTAGCTTCCACATTTTTTAATTTTCACGCATCAGTTCCTCTGAAAATTTCACCTGAAAAATAGGTACAGAAGAAACAGGCAAGGACCTTAATTTATAGAGGTGCACTCACCTGACCATGTTAAAAGGGGGCCAAAAATTGAGAATCTATAGTCTTTAGAATATATCACTATGACAGGTGTCTTTCTGAAATTTGACTTTCACAAACATCTATCAGTTGATCTACTTTTGTTTAGTATAGAGCTTTCCAAACTGAGCCTGGATCAGGGGTTTGGGGAAAATCTGCTTCTCCTGTGCAGAATTTACCATTCCATTTCTGTGCCATATCCACTGCCAGTAGATCTGAGTACCAGGGTGCTATGGGGCAGTCACATCTGTCACAGGTACCCATCATTTGTGACTGCCCAGAGCATCCTGGTGCTCAGACCTACCGGCAATGAATGTGGTGCCATGGTGGAACGGTAAACTCTGGTTTGAACATGGGCCATTTTTTAGAAAGATAGTGATCACGTGTTTGGTGACCACTGGTTTAGTAGCACATTGTAGTAATTACTAAAGAACAAAATACTTTCTAGACAGGAAGCTCAGAGATGCAAATATGAACACAATAGGTGATAACCAGCCTCCTCTAACTCTTCACAGATGAAAACAGCGTGAGGACCACAACTGTTCATCCCCTCTACCTCCAATATATATCTTGGCAGAGGAGTATATTCAGAAGTTGTGCGATGCATAATGTTCCTATATTTACATGTATGTTTATGTACATCCCAACCTCATTCAGAAACGAAACTTTCAAGAGCCAAAATGTGAAAGTGACAAGAATGTCGCTCTACAAAATGTTAAGAAGGGATCCACGAAGGGCAAAATTATGTACAGTGATTCGCCAAAGACTGTTAGCAGAAGAATCAGGACAATTCGAAGATATGCAAACATAATAATGCAGAATACAGAAAAATTCATTGGGAGACCTACGTTAATCTAAATCTTTCAAGTCTGAAGACTTTAATTACAAAAGGGCAAAAATAGTGAGAAATGTTTCCTCAATTTCTATAACTGTAGATAGCAGTTTATTCCTATTCTCCACGAAATGGAATGAAGTTGTTCTTCATAGTTTTCCCAAGCCCTTTTCCCAGGAAGGTAATTTTAAAAAATGCTGTAACAGGAAAAGCCAATGGGTTTGATCCTACCTTCCCAACGGAGTTCTATTGTTGTATGCTCCTTCCAGGGATGGAAGGACTTGTCCAACCCATTCCCACTCTATTCCAATAAAAGGGTGGGACATTTTCTTGGTCACACCAGCATGACACCGAACCGCAATAAAATCAAGAATCTGGCTATATATAGATAGTTAACCAATACGGGATATAAAATAAACAAAAATTCTGATTATTCAATAACCACTATTTATCAGCATTAATTAATTAACTCCTCCCTGTTAATTAGCTCCTCTGAAATCTCAAGAAGACCTTGCTTTTGTAGCCCAAGCCATCCGAACTGACCGGTACACCTATTCATTTGTGTTCACTGATGCCAGCTTCCAATATTATCCAAGCAGTGGGAATATATTGATTGGTCACAAGGCACCAACTCTGCAGTGAATGAAATAGGAATTACAGTACATTTTCTGATCTGGAACAGCAGAGAAAGGAGCATCCACAAATGAAACTGGTGAGTTGTTCTAAGAAAAAAGTTTCAATTATACTTTAATTGGAATTTGTTTCCCACCCCCACCCAACTCAATAGACCACATTATATTGTAGAGCCCTACTCAGCAAAAATTTTTGCTGAAGGGTCACTCTGGGAAGGCAGTAAAAGATGACTTTGCTTCCACAGCCCAGAATGGCTCAGAGGAGAAGGCGGAGGGGTCATCTGCACACCATGGTGAAGCTCCCTCTTTGCACCCCCTCTAGTTATGCCACAGCTAAAATGGAAAAAAAAATATTGGGGAAAACAACAAAAAACCCAACAACTAACTCTGAGGAAATATATTCTCTTTCATAACAAGCAAAATATTTTTAAAGCAATATTTTAAAATAATATTTTTTTACAGTTTAATTCATATTGCTTCAAATCTTGGATACAAAGACAGGAATTTGACTTTGCTGTTGCACTGGTCGAGATTACCAAATAACAAAACTCTTAGGCTGCGCTGTTGGAAAAGTACTTTCAAAGATTGCAGAAGACAAGATGTTTGCAGGTATGTGATGCAGGAATTCAACTGGCCACAATACTGGCTGCTACAGGTTGGAGGTCAAGACTTTCATACAAACAAGTCTGTCATGCTTATCAATTGCCACACACTTAGGTAACAAGCCTCATTGGGTACATGAAATTTACTCGTGTGTTTACTTTTAAAAATAAACTTTTCCTTACTGCATTATTAATGGTTTCTATATTCTATTTTATAAAACTTTAAATGGTTTTAAAGCCTTACCCTACAATCCAGAGTAACTACAGGAGAACGTAAAAGACATATATGTCGATGTAGTTAAGACAGCACCTGGTGAATACCTATGGGAAATTCATATTGCAATCCAGAGTATTCATATTGCAATCCAGAAATTCATATTGCAATCCAGAAATTCATACTGCAATCCAGAAATTCTTCTTACGTCGGAGCAAGAACTCCCCGTAGTTACTTTGGATTGCGCTCTTAGAAACTTTTTTTTTAAACCTCCTTTCCCCCATCCAAGCTGGCAACATCATCTAGTAATCTTATGCATTTTTTATCTATGGATCTATATGCATTTTTGATCTTGCTCAAGTATGGTGTATTGTATTGCAACCTTCAGTATCTTCTGTGGCGAGAAGCCACAGCCCTGTTTCCACCATCAATGCAATCCATAACTGAGTGAACAAAATTAAGGCATATTCAATTTCTATAACACACCATAGTTCAATTTCATAGCTCTGTTACATATGATCATATGTATTTTATGATTTTTTTTGTATTTTTCGTATTATGATACATGTTACATCATATGATACATATGATCACTTATGATGAAATAAAATTTGTTTGAGAAAAATGTATTGCATACATTTCCATTTCCCCAGTTTTCATTTTTCCCCTACATGTTAAAAAATACTTTTCTGCAGTTTTCCAAAGGCTTCAAGTAATATTACTTCTTAACCAAGGGACTTTCATAAATTTCTACACTGGTGTCTCCTGTGCAGAGACTCTGTACTGCCTGTCCAACTGTATATATGTGCTCTTGAAGCATAGTTTTTTCCTGAACGGATTTTTTTCAAAGTTTCCCATGGGGGAGTCAAGCATATCTCATTCGGAAAATACCCCGAGTTCATTTTGACTCATCACCCCAGAATAACCAGCAGTCCACACTGGACAAGGCTGTATGCCCATCATCAGCACAGACCACATCTTCCTTCTTTTATCCCACCGACTTGCTCACACTTACACAATGAGTGTGAGCCACAAACTTATTGGAGGGTTCTCTTGTCAACAGTGTCGGACCAAAGCTCCCCACAACAGAAGAGGAAGCCCAAAGAAAGAAAGTCTCTTTAAACAAGTCTTGTGTACACGTATCCTCAATTTCCCAAGAGCCTCGCTTCCATCTAGCGTCCTGCTCATCTCCGCCATGGATCGAGTCCATTCTCACCACCAGGACACAACCTGGAAGAGGTGGGCAAGTCTCACCTCCGACCCACACGGTGTCTGTTTGCCTCCATGGCCAAGGCCACATGATGGAGAAAGAGAAGAACCTGCCACCAGACATGATTCCTGTTTGGCTGGTGCTGTAAAAAAGAGAAAACGGTTTAGACAAGGTCACTTGCATAAATTTCAAAAATGGCAACACAAGAGCATCTCCGATTCCAATAAAAACTAAATTACATCTTCAAGAACAGACACTTTTAATCCCATCCGTACAACACATTTAAAAAGCATTGGGGAAAGAGAGAGGGGTAAGTTCTTGGGGAATAATTGTAGCTTCTACATTATAAAAGAGCAGACCCTTTATGTATTGTGCACAAAAGGATTAAGATTTTTTTCCCCTTCTTTCTGCAGGATTGTGCAGAGTTTAGCCAAGTGCTGTTTTTAATCAGATTGGCTTCTGAGCCACTCATGCTCCAGCTGCAAGAACAAACAGCTCCTTTCCTTGGAGAGAGAGAGAGAGAGAGAGAGAGAGAGAGAGAGAGAGAGAGAGAGAGAGAGACAGAGAGAGAGAGAGAGAGAGTTCTCCCCAATCCCCCAAAACATAGGAGAGAGGGAAGGAGGGGGGAAGTGTAGCTGGTGATCCATCTGTAAGTGATTTGACACCGTGAAGGTCAAAGGGTTAATCTTCAATTTAAACCACACTGCTGAGACAGCAAAACTGATTCTATCCAGTACAAGAAAACACACTCCTATGCGCTGCACACTCTTCTCCCCCCACACGCCTGGCCCTCCCCTCCACCACGCTTTGCTTCCCAGCATCTCCAAGATAATACTGCCCTTTTTTATAGCTCCTTTTGACAGTAAGCCATAAATAATCAGTCTTGGAGCCCTTTCCTACTGACTGGAGCCAATTAAACCTTAAGCAAGAACATACTCAAAAACAAAATAGAGAACTCAGAGGTTATTTCAGGTCCCATTATCAAGCAGCAACATTTCGATGCTTGGCTGGGGGCAGGGAGGATTAAGCTCCAGGATACTACCTTTGGATCGGAGCAGGGTTCACTCCTTGATGTCAAAGACCACAATTTCTCCTATCAACGTTGCATGATTTGGGGAGTCAGTTCAGGATTTACAAAAATCAGGGACACTGTCAAGCTGTGATCATTGCTCCCTGCAGATTTGCCTGATCATGTTCCAGAGTGTTGTGATGATCCAGAAGAAGAGGGACTCCTTCGAAAAAAGGACATGTTGCAACTGGATTGTCTCTCCCTCCCTATCAGCTGGATTTCTCAGCTAATCTGACCTTAGACTCGTCCATAATGTCCCTCATGTTAACAATGACCTGTTATTTCTGCCCCAAATTTTCTCAACTGGCTGGAACAGAAGGCTAGTTTATGGTCACCAGGGCTGCCCCAAGATGTGACGAAAGCTTAAGTAGCTGCTATCCTGCACATCCAGAGTAGAATGGTAGTGTCCACTTAAATGTAGTAGTGCCCCAATCTCTTATGTGACATTGCATGGGATCGGAAAGCAGACCACATGCAACTGCTTTGATTATACTCAGATTGGATTAGAACTTCTACAGTCAGGCCAGGTCTGGAAATGCACTCAACCTGTTCCAGTCAAATAAACCAATATTCCACCCCCAAGACTTAATTCAGAAAAACAGCCCTCTAAACTTGCAGTGGAAACCAGTTATGGACATCACAGGCTACCTAGGGCTGCAATCCTAACTTCTGCTTAGGTTGGCCTAAGCACTGGCATAAGTCCTGTGCTGACCTGGGAGTGTCACAAAAGTGCAGTAAGACATTTCTGCCCTACTACAGGGTGGGGGGGAAGGTTAGGCCAATGCACAGACATATGCTGACCTCCCCACACCATCACAGTATGATAGGACAGGTCAGGTGAGTTAGGCCAGCCTAAATCTCTTAGGACTGTGAACTATGGGTGCAATCCCAACTAGCCTGTAGTTGTCACAAAAGGGCCGTAAGTGCCATAAAAGTGTCACTTTTGTACCATCCCCAAAAGTTGATGCCAAATTGCCATAGCGCCAAAGTCTTATGGACTGTGTCAGGCTGGTGTGGAGGTCTGGGAAGGATGGTACAAAGTGTTCTGGGGTGAAGACAGTGGGTCCGAGGACAGACGGGGCAGAGAAGGGATCGAGGCCAGGATTTAGCTCTTGGGTAGGATCCTAACTCTACTCCTGGGTGACCCAATGCAATATGGGGTTGCATGGATCTGCATCACCTCTATCCTTTAGTAAACCAGACAGGAATTTAAATCCATTCCTAGTGATGTTTAGGGGAATTTTAGAGGGAGTAATGGGATGGTGGGGGCTTTGCCCACCTACTTCCACATATATCTCCATTTTGTCACACTATATAGAAGCGCAAGTGTGAATTACAGTACTTGGTTACTTTTTAAAAAACTTTTTAATAGACTACAAACCCACCTCAGATTATTTATATACAGCATATATATGTAATAATACTTGCTTAGTGAATAGCAAGTGTAGAATGCATTTAACTAGCATAGCTAGAGGAGGTACCAAGTGGGGAATCCACTCCACCTTATATGGAAGATAAATAGCACTGGTGTCGTTTCTGTTTAAGCCTTGATATACTTAACTTTCTAAAAATTAGGGACAAGGAGTATGTAGCCTGGGCTCAGAATCTGCATCATCTCAAGCATTTCATGGGTCACAGCTTTTTCTCTCCCATGGATAGAGATGGCGCAAGCGGTAAAGACGCTGTGCCTGTTAACCAGCAGGCCAGGGTTCGAGACCCGGGTCGGCCCCACAAGACAGGGTGAGCTCCTGTCCTTAGCCCAGCTCTGCGACGCCAGCTGGATCCAATCGTATTGGCTCTGCCTTTCCATTGGACTAATTCAGTGGCGTGGAGAGGGGGGATTTGCTGCTTGGGTAACAGCCTATCCTCCATAACAATCCAACCCAGGCTTTCGTGCTTTGCATGCCGTGTATGCAGCGCAGAGCACGATACCATAGTCTTTCAAGACTGACAGAGGCCTGCTTTTATACAGCTACCATGAAGGAGCTTCATCCAGACATGGACTGCAGCATGGGGAAGGAAGACGTCAACGGTTCCTCCACTCCTTGCTGAGGTTCCTTCCAGGATGAAAATCAGGCTTCCCCAGGTGGCTACTATTTAAGGGGGAAAAAAACCCAAAAGACACCAGAGCCAATGACATGATTGATGAAACGTGTGGCTTGGCCTGTGAACACACTGAAAATTAGCTTTCAAAAGTGCCTGATCTGCTCTCTTGAAAGTCTGGCGACTGGCTTGTTCCTTATGGCTGTGATGCAGAAAACCTTACAGTCGGACCTATTGTGCCAGTGGAAGAAAAGCCATTTGACCTCTTTTTTGATTCAAAGAATAACGTTTAAAAGGAAAAACAAACCACCTGCACGTCACGGAACAATTCTCTGCAAAAAGCAAGATGCACAGTCTAAAGATGCACATATCCAACGATGGCATAGCGAGGGGGGTCACAGCAGTCTTAGAAAAAGCCTCACCCTTTTAGAACCATTCCAGGAGGAGGGAGCAAAGCAGAAAAAAATGTGTCTGCATCCATCCCAAACACCATGAAGCATCATTTTCAGCCAGGTCACACAGCACTTTCAACACAGCTCTGCACACTGATGAGATGAAGACTATAGGGAGGTGACCGTATTCTTAAGGAAGATAATTACTTCAGTGCTTATAAGGTCTCCAAGCATCATAGGTGCAGTTTCTCCCTTACTTTTTTATTATTAAAAACAAAAAAAAATCAACGCCTATTGAATTTTATCTTCCACAACAGCTCTTAAAAATCTCAAAACTGAATTTTTTCTGACTATGGTCACACGAGCAGCTCTTCAGATTACCTAGTAATTCACTGTCTGCATTTTTTGTATTTTTCCAAGATTATTTTTAAGGGGAAGCAAAAAGTAGCTGGAAACTCAAATGCTGCAATCCTAAACATACTTATCTAAGAGTAAGTTCCATGGAACATAAAAGGACTCACTTTTGGGTAGATATGTTTCAGATTCCACAGAAAGATGGCAAGGTAGACTTGTACAGAAGTGGCTTTTTCAAAATATTTATTTGCAATCTGTTTCGCTTCATCACATAGGGTGAAATCCTAACCTAGGCTGGCATCATTCATTGGGGATGTAGGGAGGAAAGTGTATGTAGCGAGGAAAGCGTTACCTCTGCTAACTGAGCAAGAGGCACTCTTTCAAGTGGGTGTTCCTCTTTTATTTAGCAGGGGGAGAGTAACTGGCCATACACACCCCAGCAGTGTCTGTTCAAGTGTCTGTTCTGCTGGTGTTCTTTTTTGCATTTTAGATTGTGTGCCCTTTTGGGACAGGGATCCATTAGCTATTAATTAGCTATTATTATTTTTCCATTTTATTTGTAAACCGCTTTGTGAACTTGTTAGTTGAAAAGTGGTATATAAATACTGTAGGTAGATAGATACATGTCTGTGCACAGGCTTAACCCACCCTCAGAAGTGGTGAACAAGTATCTTACGGATTTTTGTGACACTCCTGGGCCAGCACAGAACTTATATTGGGGCTTAGGCTGGACTAACTGGAGATTAGGATTGCAGCCTGGGAAATCTGGTGGGTCATCTAAATGGGATGCAGGCATTTCAGGTGACCAAACAATTCCATAATAAACTTTTAATTCACCTTTTAAATGCAGTTACTGTTCAGAAATTGAGTATAAGGCTCAGCAAAGTTTCCAGCAACACCATGACTTAGGGCTAAATCCTGAGCAGTTACAGGTCCACACAGTTACGTCACCCTGTAGTGTTATCTTATGGAAAGTCATCTTAACTGCTCCGGAGCAAGGGGCTTAGTTTCACTTTAGGATATAGGCCTTAACTCATTAGATTCAGGGCTCATTAGATTCAGGGCTTAGTTTCACTTTAGGATATAGGCCTTAACTCATTAGATTCAGGGTTTGCCCTGAAGCTGCAATCCCACCAGCGTAATATGGCGCTGAAGACTGGGGAAGGAAATCATAGGGAGTCCCAACAACTTAAAACAAACTAAAAGAGCAGAATAGGAACGCAAAGCAGCAGCCAGATACTGGGTCACTTGGGAGAAAAGTTGTTTTTCCTGCCAGGTGGCTGGAGGCAAACTGTGCTGCTCCTGAAAAGATTAGACATTAGGTAACACAAGGAAATCAGTCATGCTCCCCAGGGTATCAGAGGTCAGGAACATATTCAGCTGCAGCGGGAAGCAAGTGGGCAGTGGGGGGGCAGAGAGGGAAACAGAAGGAAGGAGCGACACAAATGACCTTTAAAGATCTGGATATCAACAAGCACAACCTTGCATAGCTCATCCTTCTTACTACCTCCTCCTACTTACTAAATAAATACTGACTAAATAAAGAGTAGGGAACTACAAAGAGTATCACTTTGACAACACAAAGAAAAATTTCCACTCTACTGATGATCTTCCAGCTTTTATTCTTAGAATCAAACCCACAAAGGGGGAAGGGCAGACTCACAGTACTGCAAAATATTTTTTTAAAAATTAAGCTCATGAAAGTGAAAAAAAGTTTACTGCCCCTGCTTGCACCTTGCAGGTCTCTATCCGATACCTGATTAGGACACAGAGAAAGTTATATTAGGAAAAACACTGCTAAGAATTTAAGAACCATGCAGCACAATGGCTCCGACAGTGCGTGGAAGGGGCCGCTTACGCAGTACATTGCTGCACCTGCACTGTTTTCTGTCTTGTCGCCCTGTGTAGTTATACCACTGATCTCAGCCCAAAAAGCAAAAAAAAAAAAAAAAAAAAGGCTACTACGGAGTCTGATTCCCAAGAGATTTGGAACAAAATGTTAACGGGAAAGTATCCACCATCAAGCTATTTTCAGTGCTTGGGAGGAAGCCTTAGCAGGTGAGCAATTCCTTACTGCAATTCAAAGTATATCAACAGCAACATGCCACCTCCCTTCGGGGGCATCTATAGGAAGTGGTAGAACAAAAACAACACAGCAAGGGCCAGTTGACTTTCAAGCCAGAAAGGGCAACTTCAGGCCACCTCTTTCCCAGGCTTGTAAGATACTGTATGTACCTTCTGCAATTTGAGTGATCTGTTGAGTACACAGTTTTCTCCAACCACACCGTTGGCAAGTTCACTCTTGTCCTCAGATAAAGGGCAAGTAAAAGGAACAGCATTTCATTGGTCCCAACATATGCTTCGAGGCGCTGAAACAAAAAGCTTTGGGTGGGAAGTGAGTTCATTTTTAAGTTCACAGCCCAACTAATGCTTTTCTCCTCGACTCCAAACATTGGGGATCAACAAGGGTGTCAGTTCAATCAAAATATGGGTATCATGGTGGAGATCAGCATCCTTTGGCAGCTGTCCTTGCCTCCTTACAGCCCAGAAGCATAGCTACAGGGGGGAGCGCAATTGCTATGGCTGCCCAGAATGGCTCCAGTGATGAGTGAGAGTGGTAGCTTACACGGCGCGTTGCGGCACCTGCAATACTCACCATGTCCCATAACATAAAAAGCAGGCCTCTGTCAGTCTTGAAAGACTATGGTATTGTGCTCTGCGCTGCATACGCTGCACGCGAAGCACAAAAGCCTGGGTTAGATTGTTATGGAGGATAGGCTGTTACCCAAGCTGCAAATCCCCACTCTCCATGCCACTGAATTAGTCCAATGGAAAGGCATGTTGTTAATTTGGTGTGAATTTGATGAAATCAAACAAGTCACAAACTTAATCACTGGGCACCCTTTTAGTTATTTTATTGACTATTAGCAAAATGTACCCGTGTTGTGGCAGTAAAATTTCAAGAATATTTCTAACCCAACCCCCTGTGCAACAACCCCTGTGCAGTGGTGGTCCGCTAACCCCTGCAACAACACCCCCCAGTGCAACAAACATACCCCATACACCTTCCCCCCATGCACACTATGCTCTCATGTGCAACATCACCCCAGTGCATCAGGTCCAAGGAACCAAATTGGCTAGATGCTGATTCGTCAGTCCTATTAATGTTAAGTATAGGACAAAAACATGTTACACCTCTTTTCACACACTTAAGGGTTAAATTTCTCAACATTGTTTTTGGGTAGGTGCTCATGTCACATAAGGACCAGCCTCCCCAAATTTCTAGATCCAGCGGTTTTGGCTGGGTGCTGACGAGTGAGTGGCTTTTCAGTTTTATATACAGTATACAGGGTGAACCAAATTGTAGGTGGACAGGAGGTGGAATAGGGTTTGTGTTAGGATTATATCATTTACTGTCCACCTACTTTTGGTTCACCCTGTAGATTCTCTGCCATGGATGCAAGTCACTCATCATCGAAATGCGCAATCTGTGCAATTTAACAAACCGATTGACACCACACAGTGACAGCCCCAGAATGTGATGTTTGATGATAATTAAGATAGAAGGAACATGTTCAGCCCTGCTGGCCAGACTGACAATCTGACAGAGACAGCCACACTCCCACTCAGTTGGAAACACACAAAGGCCAACAGTCAGGTGCGGCGCTGAAGTCTTGGGTTAATTCAGCCTCTTGTCAGCAGTTCTGATGACTCAGAAACTAAATATAGAAAGCGATTTCAACAAGGCCGGCCACAGAGCAAATACTGCACAACTTCTCTCATGCGCAAACACTGTCTCTCTCATGTGCACACACTGGGACAGTCGTGAATGTTTTTCTCCCTACCCTCCCACTCTCCCCAGAACCACCATGAGAAGTCAGAAGAGGCACAATTCTTGGCTCCTTGTTGTGCAGCTCCTTGTCATCATCCAGCAGTTGCGTTGCGTCATGCAAGCTGATCACAGTTAATCAAAGTAGACTTTTAAAGGGGACTATCTTCAACGCAAACCGTGTTCTGCAAAGACACTGTAGTGGAGGGTGAGGACATCATCACCCTCTTTAAAAAGCCTCACCTTACCACTTGGTGGTACTGATAAGGGCACTCAAGAGAGTAAAGTACTAGTAAAGTTTGCCTCCCTGGTGTAGCTTCTGCAGAAGCAGGCAGGACTTTAACAGTTTGTGTTGCTCCCCTTCTTGCCTCACCACCATAAACTTTTATTGGTCAATATATACGGCTCTCAATTACAGCTCATTTTCAACATAAATGTCCCTCAAGCATTATCTCAGCAAGATCGAGAGGCCAGAGCAGGGGACTGGAGTCAAGTCTCTGGAATTTTATTGATAGTTATGTGCTACGAGAATAAACTGCCTCCATTTCTTATAGACTCCCTGTTGGTAACACAAGATGCTAGAGCCCCTGCAGAGTGAAGGGGCAACTGCCAACGACTGGTTATTGGTTTGTTTTGTTGTCGGCTATTCTCAAACACAAGGCAGTGGTGGCTCAGTGGTTAAAGGCGCTGTGCTTGAATCCGAAGGTCGGCAGGTTGGCAGTTTGAGACCCAAGACTGCAATCCTAACTCCAATTAGGACGGCATAAATCCTGTGCTGGCCTGGGGGTATTACAAAAGTGCCTTAAGACACTTCCGCACCACATTTAGGGGATTAGGCCAGTGCATAGTCATGCGCCGACCTCCCCATACCACCATGGCAAAGGTGACAGGTGAGTTGTGCCAGCCTAAATTGGTTAGGATTGCACTCCGAGTATTGAATAACAGAGTAATCTCCTGATACTTCTGACAATGTTGGCTCCTCGGTCTTGTGAGGGGGATGAATACTGTCACTTAGAGTCCATCAAGACTTGGGGGCACTTTTACGTTTATTCTCAAACACTTCAGGTTTCAGCTGCCTTCATTTAGCAGATGGAAAGTGTTAACAACTGATATTTTGCTAGAATCTCACCCACTGGCTGCAATCCAATAGGTTCTTAAAGGCAGAGATGTCCCCTGCCGGTTGCCCTGCTAGTTGTGATCAATTCTAGAGAGTGGTGCACATCCCTGTTTCAAGACCCATAGAGCCAGCGATGTCTGAAGACACCTCCATACACATGTGCCCCACATGCGCACAAAACGCTATTACCTTCTCACCAAAGTGGTAACCATTTACTTGCATTTGCATGCTTTCGAACTGCTAGGTTGGCAGGAGCTGGGTTAAGGATGCCGTGTCTTGCACCGTGTCTTGCAGTACTTGGGTCTCAAACCATTGAACTGCCTAACTTTAGACTGAAAGGTACAGCACTTTAACATCTCCTGTCCCTAATTGGGATTAAAGCCCAACTGAACTTGGTAGAACTTCCTTCCAAAATAAGCGCACATAGGATCAAGCCAAAACTTATAAACCTATAGGTCTTGCTGAGTTCCACATCCTCACAATGCAGTAACTATTCTTTGAACGACAAAGCCTTTGGACATAACAGCCCTCTAAACCTCAACCCAGATCCACAAAATGCTATCAACAAGTTTTTGAAGATTAAAGAGATGGATGAATATATTTCAGCATTCTATGAAAGAAGGAAACGAGCATCACGGACAACTGGAAGTTCTTTCCCGATGTTCCTCTGAAGTCCACCGAGTACAACTTGAACACATCAAGCCTGTCTCGAGTCAAACACACGGCCAAGCTATCACGTCCTGGCTCAGAAAGACTCTCAAAAAATATAGAGAGGAGAACGGTTGGAAAGGACTCTAGTATCTTGGCCAACAGAGGAGAACGTGTGCCAAAGAGAGAGGCAGGAAGAGAAAAGAAGTTATTAGCATAAGTGCGACAATGAAGAAAACCTCCAGTGATCACAAACAGAGCTTCACACAAACGTGAAGTTTTTCTCGACTTGCAGAGAATCCCGTGACCTACGTGCCAATATTTTGTTCAAATGCTGAGCAGTGGTTTGGTTTTTTTGTTGAAAGATTTGCTCTTTGAGAAAAGAAAATGGGCAACGAGGACACGCTTGCTCTCTAGCTCTCTCCCATTTACAACACTATTATTTCAGCTGAAAAAGGGCTCCTCCTCTATTGGCTGCAGAAACTCGTAGTAAAGAGGGATGCTTTGTTTACTAACTCTCTCACATGCTTGGCTGACACCCGATTCTCCTGCTCCTCGCACTACTTTTGCTCTCCGATCATTTGTTGGAAGGGGGGCTGTGGGTACCAGGGAAACACACAGTCTTGCCCGAGTAAAAAGGGAGGGACAGACCGCAATTTCTTTTTTTGGGTTGCAGATTTTTTTTTTGTCCTGGGGCATTCTTGGACACATTTCCCAGACAAAGACATCGGATAGCTACACTCCCCAGATGGAAAGGGTAGGATTACAACCAGTTCTACAGCTTGCCTTGAGGACTCCCGACAGTATTTTTTTTAATGCACAAAAAATAACAAAACAGTGCTATTAACCTTTGCTACACTAGGCAGACTTAGCTACAGTACACCAGGATAAATACTGAAGGCGGGTGATTTAGGAGAAAAAATGTGAAGCCTGATGAAGAAACTGTTTTTTTCTTTAATCACCACTTTGTCCACTACTTAACACATGCAGAGAGTGACAAAATCCAACCCCACCAGACTGCACACATTGGTTTATAAGTGCCCGGTTAATTTTTCTATCACTATCACGTTGCCTCCTGCAAATTGGATCTCTGATGACAAAAGAATTTAAGTCACACTTGGTTTATTTATTTAATTAATTTATTTATTCAATCAAATAAATAGCCTTTCTTCCTAAAGGAAGGATATCCAAGGTGGCTATTTGATAGCAGTTGTTGTTGTAAATCATGCAAAGGGATCTTGAGAGTCACAGACACAAATGTGGTCTGGAGTGAGACAACTGCTATAGCTCCAATGTTTGGCCCGTGCAAGAGGCACTGCAAATGCACATCTTATGTTGATCTGACGCTTGAACAGAACATGAGTGCTAATGCTACCCAAAGAGGGGTCAGCCCAAGTACTGTAAGTGTGGAAAGTGCCACAATGCCCTGTGTCAACTTTTCTTCCCCATTGCCCATTTGGGACAGCAACTGCAACATTGCTATGGCGGAAGGATGCCAAATTTTAGAACTGTGCAACCCCAATCCTCCTTTTCTTCTCAAACTCATAACAACTACCTGCCCCTGTGATGTGGTACCCCTCCAATTGGAGTGTACACAATAAAAGCAACACAACCTCGACACCTTGTTCATTAAGCAGTTTGAATATGTTTCTTATCTTCCATAAACACATCCTCATCATCAAGTATGGGTTTCCTTTTTAGAAAGTTTGGTATGCTTAGTTACACAATGCACTGGTCCCTGACCGAAGCTTTCACATGCGTTCATCGTAGAAGAGAAGCAGAACCCACAACAATGATAAGCTCCAGCATATAATTCTTCTCAGCTGGAGTGGAAACCTGTCCAAGTCCAGATAGGATCGCTTTAGGTACATTAAAATAAACTGGTTTTTTTAAACAGTCTTGGCTCTCCCCCAAAGAATCCTGCAAATTTTAGTTTTGTTGCAACACGAGCATCCGTTGGAGTATGTTCCACATGGGCAGAGGAAAGAGCCATCAAAACTGCAGAGACACATGCACCATAGAGCCGGAGAAATGCCCCACCACTAGTGGGGACCTTACCTCCTCTCAGGATCTGACTTCTCAAAAGTCAGAATTTAACACCCTTCATGTATTTGTTTCTTTGGCTTATGACTTACTATATTTATTCAAATCTAATGCACACCTCAGTCAAATGCAGTCTCCAAAATCAGGGTGCGCTTTAGATGTGGTGCACATTTCAAGTAAATGCACATTATTAATCAATGTACCATATTGATTCAAATCTAATGTGCACCTTTTCCAGCTGAACTGAATCTCCAAAATCGGGGTGTGCTTTAGATTTGGTGCACATTTTGAGTAAATGCACATTAATTAAATGCACCGTATTAATTCAATGCACTGCATTAGATTCAATGGCACATTAAATTCAAGTAAATATGGTGTTTTATGGTGGCGGGACAACCAGAGGTGAAACCCCTGACCTCTGGTGGATTAGAGGGAAGTAGTACTGGAGTGGGGAGTGGTGGGGAGTGTGCAGAACTGGGTGAGAAAAGGCAGGGGAGGTGGAAAAATTAGGGGGAGATCCTGTTTCTGTGAGAGATCCTATTTACTGAACCACTTGCTTGACCCTGAAAAAATGCAAAAGACTAGTTCAATATAGAAAGCTATAGAAATATTGCTGAAACTAAAACAGGCATTGGCTCCATGCTGCAAAAGGTGTGCAGTTTATTTGACTAATCTGGGGGCTTCACAAAATACCCGTAGCCCACCAGATTTATCCACCTTTAAGTCCCCTTCTCTTGCCCCAAAGATAACCTACCCTCTGTAGGTGAAGCCTGTGGAACTGGTCTGCTATGCACCGCAACTTCTGCGCAATCTGAACTTCAGTGTGCAGTTCCTGTGGAATTTCCCGAGGTTCCTCCTGGAGGTGTGGATTCAATGAGAAACCAATTGGGTTGACATGTAAACGGTACCCGGCATTCCCTGCCAAATATCAGAGAAGAATCAGGCAATCTCTCACCATCATGGTTTTTCAGCCATAAATAATGTAATGTACCATAATAGAATGTAGTTCAACTCTATGTTACGAAGAATCATAGTCAGGACATCCACAGTGATGTTGATTACTTTTTACCCCTGAAAATAAAGCATCGTTAGAATTAAGTACTGTATGTTGATGGTAGCTAACATCCCATCATTTTTAAAAGGTTACACAGTTCATTTTTTAAAAAGGAAATTGAGATTTCATCCTTTGCTGTTCACCTATAGAACAAAAGAAGTTCTCAGAACTTCCTACAAAGCATAATTTGGTCAGCATTATAGATCATGTGTGACAAAGAAATTAGTTCTACTCAAATCTAATTAACCATCAAATCTAACGTGCACCCCAATTTTGGAGACTGACTTCAGCTGAAAAAGATGAGCATTAGATTTGAGTAAATACAGTTTTAAACACTCAGTCAAGAACAATATTTAAATAATTTTAATCAAAGGCATTTGATTAACCTACCAATTTAACAAGTGTAACGAAACGTTACAATCCTAACTGTAAGTGGTGTGAAGTAGTGAGACACAAGAATGAAGACCTATGTAAAGGACAATGCAACCTGAATAAATGCTGATTCCTGATTTCTCAACAGCATAGCAAAACAACTTTTTTTAGACTGAAAATATGCCTCTATGGCTGGTTTCCTCTTGATATATCACAGAATGGATGAGGTGATACCTCAGCCGGGTTTAGGGCTCTATTCCAGATTTTCCCTACTTGCAGGATGCAATACTATGCAAACTTTCTGAGAGCAAGCCGAGAACACTTGCATAAGTTTGCGTTGTCCCATATTGGAATTAGATATGCTAGATACATTCCTCCTTATCTCTAGAAAACATTAACTAATGCTAAAGACTTCTCAGCCTTGAAGAGAACCTATATTACTGTATTTACTTGAATCTAACGCTCACTTTTTCAGCTGAATTCAATCTCCAAAACCAGGGTGCAGATTAGATTTGATGGTTAGTTAGATTCGAGTATTGACTGTATTTTGATTATAAGTATAGGTTGCGTATTAGATTTGATGGCGCATTAGATTCGAGTAAATGAGGTATATAGAAGTGCCATGAGAGACAGAAGCTTGATGGTTTTAAATAGGAAAAGGTGTAACATTGAAACCTGTTTGCACAAGTCCAGTGTCACAATTCTTGGTTCAGTACTGACTATGTAGATGTCTATGTTCTCCAAATACAGATCCTTGTATAACATGAACCAAGGTGGTCAAAATATTAATAAGGGGATCTACCTTTCTTCCTAAGAAGTTCAAGTGCATCATAAATGTTCAGTGCTAGATGTTAAGGTGCCAAGAGGCAAAGCCCTACAATGGTCCCATATGATGCTGATAGTAGATTGGGGATTTTTTTTTACAGAGGTAAGGGTTGGTCCTGACCCCTTTTTGTACAAAACAACTCAGGCCAGGTGGGTCCTTGGCATGCCCCACTGTGAGCATCACTTTTGAAGAAAAAGGATGACTTTGGTACCCATGAAAAGAAAACGATATATGAGGGCATCCTTACCATAGAATAGTCTCTGGGGTTCTTCAGTGACTCCACAAGGTAACATAACATCCTGGCTGGAAGAAGATGGGGTGAGTGTTTGAGTTGCCTTGTCTTGCTGCTTGGCTTGCCTGCTGCCTGGTCCACAGCAATGTGTCAGCGGAAAGAGCTGGAACCTCCCCAGGAGGCAACTATAGGATTTGCTTTGGGTGAAAAGGCCAGGAAAGGCTATCTCACTAGGCTGACCGGCAAGTCCACAGTCCTCTGAGTGGAACACATCATCCTCCAGGCCATCCAAGTTGGAGAAGTCATCCTCCAGGTAGTCAGGAGGATCCATTTCCCCTGCAGAAACTATTGAGAAAACAGGCAAGACATCATTGAAATGTATATGATATGATGATTTATAAATCTACAGATGAAACAATATGGCTTTCTGTGCAACTTCCTCACAAAGCAGCCTGGGAGTCAAGTTTTGAAAAATCAAAGAGGTCAATGCTGAAGGCCAAATTGGCCAAATTCTTCAACAGGGAGATCTTTGGAAAGAGCACAAGCAAAATCTCTTTCAAACTGAAGTTCTTAAGATTCATTAGTCATACGAAGCAAGTCCAAGGGGGAAAAATGAGGAAGCATATTTGTTAGACTCCAAACCCTTTGGTGGTTTTCCACAACCACATGGACACTTTACTTACATAGGCTTGCCCTACCAAACACTTAGATTTCAAGCTCCCTGCAGATCCAGAGAGCCACAAGACTAGTTCTGAACCACTAGAGAAGTTTTCAACTTGAGTTTTTTGAACAGATGCCATTTCTTTTCCATTCGACTAAGATCATGAAAATACTGGATAAATCTTGAAGACTTACTTGAGGAACACAACATGCACCTTCCACAACCACTAGGACAGTACTTCTCAAACTGTGGTTCAAGACCTACTGGGTGGGTCATGAGCCATTTCCAGATGGGTCACACAGTACCTAACTCAGCTTCCATGGAAAATATAGAGTTGAAAAAACAGAAATGCTATGCAAGGTGGGCTCCCTATGGGAGAGGCATAGTACAGTATTTACTCAAATCTAATGTGTCATCGAATCTAATGCACACCCAATGCTTATAATCAAAATATCGCATTCACTCAATATAATTAACCATCAAATCTGCTACATCTGCTAATTGGGCAAGAGGCACACTTTCAAGTGAGTGTTCTTTATTTAGCCGGGGGAGAGTATTTGGCCCTTCACACCCCAGCAATGTCTGTTCTAGTGCTTCTGCTGGTGTTCTTTTGCATTTTAGATTGTGAGCCAATTGTGGGACAGGGATCCATTAACTATTAATTACCTATTAACTTTTTTCATTTTCTTTGTAAACCTTTTTTATTTTCTTTTTTCATTTTCTTTGTGAACTTTTTAGCTGAAAATCAGTATATAAATACTGTAGATAGATCTAATGCGTACCATGATTTTGGAGACTGAATTCGGCTGCAAGATTTGGGTAAATACAGTATTTTGCCCTCAATAGGTGAGGGCTATGTAGTTGGAGAAGGATCCTAGTATGTATTCAGCTTTGACTTCTGAGCTGGAAGGTTTGAATTCTGAGTGATGCACAGCATGTGCATGCTGTGCAATGGGATTTTGACTTATCACAACGATTGAAAGCCTAGACTGATTGTGTCATTTCTTGCCATGACATCACTTCAGGTTAATGACACCATGCCTGGCAAGTTCCAACAGATTATTATTCTAAAAAGTGGGTTATAGTGTAAAGAGGTTTAAGAACCACTGGATCGTAGGATCTACAGGTAGGAACTGCTGGCTAATCCCCTGCTGAGAGTTTAGAGACCCAAAATGTTTCAGTGCCATGGTGGGAAAAGCAAACAGGTTTTCTTGTGATTAATCTACAGGGTGATTGAAAAATAACTCCCTATTTTAAAATACTTATAAATTACAATACAGGGAGTTACTGGTACTTTTCAATCACCCTGTACATATTTAATAACTAAATGAGTGGTACCTGAATTGCCATCTGACACCTCTTCTTTTTTGGCAGCGCTGGTCTGAAATTTAAGACCTGGTCTTCCTTGGGAGCCACAGCTCACAGTTTGAGAACCACTGCTACACATTTACCAGGGTGAAAGTTCCATTAAACTCAGTGAGACTTACTTTTGAGTAGTTGTTCATGCACTGTTAATATTCTTTATGCTGTTGCCCACACCCTAAAGAATATTAACAGTGCATGAACAACTACGGCCCCACAAGACAGGGTGAGCTCCTGTCCTTAGCCCAGCTCTGCGACGCAGCTGGATCCAATCGTTTTGGCTCTGCCTTTCCATTGGACTAATTCAGTGTTGTGGAGAGGGGGGATTTGCTGCTTGGTAACAGCCTGTCCTCCATAACAATCTAACCCAGACTTTCGTGCTTCGCATGCAACGTATGCAGTGCCGAGCATGATACCATAGTCTCTCAAGACTGACGGCCTGCTTTTTTGTCCGCACCCCAAGTGTATTCCACTATACTGTGCAGTTTCTAATCTCTGTTATGCTATTTCATAAATTCTACCTAAAAATGCTTTCTGAGATTCATCTGACTGTCTAGTATTAAAAATAATTACCAGGGTTGGAATTACCATTGTTTTCAATGTAATTATCTTCTAAAAACATATTCACAGTACTTGGGATGGCATTCAGAAATAAAGGATAAATGAAAGAACATACACTGTGTGTCAAGAGAATGCTTTATTTCCCATTCATTATATCCTTGATACACATGACATCCTGTTGTGCTGTTTTAACACCAAGACAAAGAGTGTGCAGCCAGCAAGCCTATCAACCAGAATGAACAAGAAACAAAAATGTAATGGTTCTAAGTCCAAGTCCTGGAGGAGCACTCAAGATGCTGAGATAAACTTGACTGGACAAGGAAACTGAATAGCAAAGCATGTTGACAAACACAGTCGCTCAGAAAAGTATTTAAGAAAGCAGAAGTGTCAATAAAGAGCCATACTGATGCCAAAATTATCCTTAACAACTTGGTTATTTGCGTCATCAGATTTTGCTACTGTCTTGGGAAACTTGAGTCTGACCTAAATTACATTTGGATACCAATGAAGATGGTCAAGAATCTTTAGGAGGTGAAAAACTAGGAAGCATTTTATAGCTGGAGTGGAATATAGACAGATTGGTTATTCTGTTCAACCTGTTGGTTATTGTTATCTCTAAAGATCTCCATTGGTCTGCAGTGGCTCAGGGGTTAGACACTGTGCTTGTTGACCTGAAGGTCGGCAGGTCCACAATTCAAGATCTGAGTATTGCAAGACCAAGTGAGCTCCCATCTCTTGCCCAGTTCCTGCCAACCTAACTGGTTGGAGTAAACTAGCAATGTGATGGGTCGGTGACTAATTCCTATTGTCTACATCCTCGTCTCATTGTTTCAGAGGGGCTGAAATGCAAGATGTGCTGTTTCGTTATTAATCATGCTTTTCCTGATCAGAGTAGTATCTATTCGGGTACAGAGACTGATGGTGTGACTGATAAAGGGCTGATGACACTATTCAAAATGCATTAGGGAGAGGAAGAACTCTTCCTCTCAAAGGATCTCTCAAAAGAGATCAACTAACCAAGTGAGGAGAAAGATTACACACACACATCTGCTCTGTCTCAACTCCAGAATATCATATGTTCTTGGGGCTGTAAAGATTCCTTCTTGTTAGTTTCTGATGGAAACCTTGAGTATCCTTTCCCATCTTGGGTATCCTTCCTTTAGGAAGAAAGGTGGGATATATAAATCAAATAAATAAACAAAACCAACCTTTTAGGTTTTATTTACAATCTTTTACAATACCTATTTTACAAAACCTATCTACAATAGGTTTTAAAGTGGTGCCTCACGTTAGAAGTTTCATTAGTTTCGGAAGCATGTTGTTATGTGATATGCTCTTTATGTGAAGCGGATTTCTCCATAGGAAATAATGGAAATTCAGATGATTGGTTCCACAACCCCCAAATTATTCATATAAAAATATTAACTGGATGTAAAAAAGATGACAAAACACTGTTATTGAATTCAAAACATGCATTCAATGTGCATGATCCTATGAAGTCTACTTAGGCTGCAATACTAAAGACACTTTCCTGGGAGTAAGCCACATTTAACACAGTGGAGCTTACTTCTGGGTAGACATGGTTAGGAGGCTGCAATCAAAGACACTTTCTTCTGTAATCAAAGACACTTTCAAAGTGTCTCCCCACTTTATCCTCCTCTTCATCCTGAGCCTCTCTCTTCCCTGCTCCCTTCTGGCTCACCCTGAGCTGCTTCCCTCTTCTCCACTGCTCTTCAATCCCTCTGCCAAGCGGATGCCCAGCCACAGGAGGAACAGCGCGGAAGTGTTGCTTTCGCTATGGGCAGGCGACCTAGGCAGCCCTGATGCTTTTTAAAAGGGCTGCCTGACAGCGCGTCTTGCCCCAACAGCCAACTGCCACAACTGCGCTTGTTATGTGAGACAGAATCCTAGAGAAATTTTTCCTTGTTATGTGGATCACTTGTTAAGAGAGCACTTGTTAAGCAAGGTACCACTGTATTAACAATCTTATATGTACATTTTTTAGAGATGGGTAGTTGACCGTGTGTTTAACCCTGATCAAGCTCTGACCTTAAGAAGTCAGATCATTTACCTGGGTGTTAGATGTAGTAAATACTTAGAGCACAATCCTAACCGTGTCTACCCAAAAGTAAGCCCCATTGTGTTCAATGGGTCTTGCTCCCAGGAAAGTGTCTTTGGAATTGCAACATTAATTAAGCAGGTTGTGGTCTAAGAAACCCCAGATCTCAACACTTTTCTCTTATCTGCACAAACTACGCAGTTCAAAATGAGAAAGCTGTGGTGATCCAGTCACCCCCTGCCTCCAAAAGCTGAGATTTACAACACAGAGGAAAGTGTCAGCTCCTTCTAGCAGGTTCATGAAATAGAAATAAAATCAGGAATGCCCACCAGCAGGCCTCCGTCAGTCTTGGAAGACTATGGTATCGTGCTTGGCACGGCATACGCTGCATGCGAAGCACAAAAGCCGGGTTAGATTGTTATGGAGGATAGGCTGTTACCCAAGCAGCAAATCCCCCCTCTCCACACCACTGAATTAGTCCAATGGAAAGGCAGAGCCAATACGATTGGATCCAGCTGGTGTTGCAGAGCTAGGCTAAGGACAGGAGCTCACCCTGTCTTGTGGGGCCGACCCAGGAATTGAACCCTGGCCTGCTGGTTAATAGGCACAGCGTCTTAACCGCTTGCGCCACCCACAGCCCACCCACAGGGATGCCCACCAGGGATGCCACAATAGAGTACAGGCAAGCAATGCATGTTCTGTAGAGTTCCACATAGGTAGGTAGCATTCGGCCTCTCTGTAGTTTCTGTATATCTAGCATATTCTGAACCCACACACCATTAATGTCAGCAAACCCCAAACAAGGAAGTGAAATTTAATCATTGGGCCATTTGTTTTGCTGTGGTTATATTACTGCATTTAACCTGCAGCAATTTATCAGAAAACTCTGACTTAGATGTTAATCTGATGCACACTTAAGACTCATTCTACTCAGAGTAAACATACATATAGTAGGCAATATGCTCCTATTTTCCTATATTTAGGGTCATACAAACCCATACCAACCCTACTTGCAGAGGAAGGGAAAAGGCTGGAGATAAAGGGTAGCAGAATTTCCATACACATTCCTTCTATTGCTCAAAATGGTTAGAGCAGGAACAAATATTTTGTGGGCACAAATTTTTTTTTTTGCCAAAAATATATGGTGGGCACAATTTTTTTGCCACAATATGATGGGGCATGTTAAATCTTTCTTGCCCATCACACACATACAGTACACACTGTTCTCAATAACGTATACACAAGATCCCAATGACATTTCATTTTTGAGAGATGAACTGGGCTACATAGTTTAATTCAACTTTCAAATGAAAGGTCAGTAGAGGACAAGAGAAAAAGTTAGGAACAAAGCAAAGCAAGGCTCAAG
The DNA here is from genome assembly GCA_030015325.1 of Cryptoblepharus egeriae. Classification (NCBI taxonomy): domain Eukaryota; kingdom Metazoa; phylum Chordata; class Lepidosauria; order Squamata; family Scincidae; genus Cryptoblepharus; species Cryptoblepharus egeriae. Next base: position 9,806,620 of record JAREYC010000001.1, read on the forward strand.
ATGTAGTAGGGGAAATAAAAGGAAGGAATGAACATCTGGAATCCAGACAGATTGGCTACTTTCACTTCTGCCAAAAACAAACAAAATCCAGAGTCCAGTAACAGCCAGCTCTTTGGAGAGATCTGGATGCATAAACTGGTGTAGGGTAATGGTTAGGAGACTAACAGTGCAACCCTATTCATGTCTACTCAGATGTATGTTCCATTGAGTTCAAAGGGGCTTACTCCCAGGAAAGTGTGCTCAGACACTTTGTTAAAGGGCTAAAGACATTTTCCTGGGAGTAAGATCCATTGACAACAATAGGGCCTGTGTCAACAAGAGTAGACATAGGACTACACTCTAGGTTACAAGTCCTGCCTTGGATCAACCCTTGGCCATGAAATCACAAGGTGGCAAGCTGTTCGCTGTTACAACTCAAGCCCCTCATCCACAATACAGGGATATTAATTCTTATTCTTATGTATTTTAAATCTGAAAAGTGTAATGCATATGTTCAGTATTATTATAATAAAAGGAGGGAAGTATAAGACACATGCAACCTAGTTGAGTCAGTAGTGTAGCTAGAGGGGGTGCAAAGCACTACATTTTGAAGGTGCCTGAACACATCATGGAAGGGACCCGTCCGCTCTGAAATCATTCTGGCCATTGGACTCTATACTGCTGGAAATGGCTCTAAAGCAGCCCCTTGCATAGTGCATTCAAAAGCAGGCCTCCATCAGTCTTGGAAGACTATGGTATCGTGCTCGGCGCTGCATACGCTGCATGCGAAGCACAAAAGCCTGGGTTGGATTGTTATGGAGGATAGGCTGTTACCCAAGAGGCAAATCCCCCCTCTCCACGCCACTGAATTAGTCCAATGGATAGGCAGAGCCAATACGATTGGATCCAGCTGGCGTTGCAGAGCTGGGCTAAGGACAGGAGCTCACCATCTTGTGGGGCCGACCTGGGAATCGAACCCTGGCCTGCTGGTTAACAGGCACAGTGTCTTAGCCACTTGCGCCACCCACAGCCCATAGTGCATTCAGGCACTTGCAAAAAGTAGTGCTCTGCACCCCCTCTAGCTATGCTACTGGCTCAGCATTCCTGATTTTTGATGGCCAATCCTGGACCTGATCTATATGAAATTCCTAAAATAATAAAAAAAGATTGGATAGTACCACTTGAAACTTCAGGAGGGCATTACTTTTTCAATATTTCTTCCGCTGGGGAAAAAACATCTTTATGCAAGTACAAAATAACACAATAAGAGGAGGGCCTATTTTTTAATGCAAGAAAGCATTGCCAAATGGGATTCAGTCTACTTTCCCCATCACCTGCAAGAGTGGCAATAAGGAAAAAGATGAATGGTGGTATCATGGTTCTGGTGTTAGAGAATGGACGATCCAGGTTCAAATCCATGCTCAGTGTGATGGGTAGTTAATGTGTGATGGGAACGTGAGATAGTCACTATCTACCATCTCTACCCACCTACAGGATTGTTGGGAGAACAAAATGAGAGGAGATGCTATGTACACCATCCTGATCCTCTTGAAGGGCATCCCCCAATCGCCATATGTTGCTGCTGTACCACACAATCAATAGCTGCAGCTGTAGAGCATGGGACTCCGACACTATGACTGCCAACAATACATTTGTAGAAAAACATTCAATAAGGGCAACTAGCGCTCTCGTCAGACAAAAATCACATGAATGTTGCGTGCCCATTATGGCCCCACATACAGCATTTGTCTACACTGTATCCAAGGAGACTCTCTCCCTGTGATCTGGAATCCAGCCAGCACTACGGCACATGGGGGAAAGCTTAACCCGCCCCACCGCCCCCCCAGTACAGCAGTGGTTGGTACTGAATCATGCTGTACCTGTGATGGGCTCAGAAGGTCAAGGCATGCTTTAGAGTAGACACTTCTCAGTCCACCAGTCCTAAGTAATGCATAGGCAGCATCCATGCTTCAAGATCGCTTAGATGTGACATTAAGCCCATCACTGCTACTGGGCTTAATGGTTTTAAAAAAAAGAATAGAAGCATGGGATTTTCATAACAATGATCTGGACTTCAGCCTTAACCCTTTGGAGCCATGCCATTTGGATCAGCTTCTTTTTACAAAAGCTCCTGATAGCACCAATACAGGTGGGCTTCTTTTAAGTAGTAAGGCACCAAACCCCAGCCTGTGAGACAGATCCGGCACCCGTTAAAACCTAGCATGAATGAATGCATCTTACTGTTCTGCGGGGCAGCCCAATATATCTGTTGCTGATCATCTCTAAACCTGTCGCTTCCACATTCTGTTGCCCCAGCAGGCTCCACATCTGGATCTCCAGGAAAATATGGCAGGCCAGTGTGAGGTTTAGAGGAAATGGGTGACAAAGATTTCCAGCTGCCCTATGGAACAATAAGCTCCGTTTGGCACCTTTGTGTGCCGTCTCAATTTTTTTAGATCACTGGTTTATAGACCTCAGAGGCCACATGTGCAAATCTACATTCTTAAATGTTTACAAGGCTGCATGGTTTTGTGCAGAGGCTACTGGACAGAGACTATGATGAGCACAGGGGTTGATGTGCATAAGGGTGGATGAATATGGGGGATGTTGCACATGGGGGTGGATGCACATGGAGGGTTGATGTGCTTGGGGAATGATGCACAATGGGGGGGGATGGCGTACGGGGGAATTTTACTCCCACAACGCGGGTATGCTTTTTGCTAGTGTTTGAATAAAATCATATGTTATACAACAAGGCACATATGTGCAGATAAGACATTAAAAAGTCACAGGTTCTCAGTGAAACTTGTGCTCTTTTGTCTACTGATCTCAGAAGACCCTCTGGAAGCAAATGGAGTGGAGGTTTGCCTTCTGAGGGTGCCCCCTGAATCAGGGGATAGGGGTTCACTCATATCTGTGCTTTCAGGTATCTGCGGAGGCTTACAGAATGGAATATCTTGGATAAGGGGGCACATTTGTATTCTATCAACATTTATAGCCAAATAAACAGAAAGGAAAACATAACTGTCTTATGTAACAAGAAGTGGATTTCATTAATTCAAAACTAACCAATGAGACTATTGTTCTGAAAGCCAAGGAGGTGTTCTTATGAAACTGTTATTATGACACTAATAACGAGGTATTAGTACAATTCAGTTCACGTTTCCATGTCTTGCAGCCAATCCCAGAACTCTTATTCAGTTGTATGAATGCCATAAAATTGGCCTCCAATTTTTGGAAAGTTACTGATTTGTTGGGAGATCTACAATGTTGCAGATTTAAATAAATAAATAAATAAATAAATAAATAAATAATCAATCAATCACTCAATCAATCAATCAATCAATCAATCAATCAATCAATCCAGGGATGCACCCAGAAGAACACAGTTTTAAAAACCTCCAGTGGTCTCACACTGGTCAGCACCAGAAAGGGAAAATGGGGAAGAGTCCCGTGCAGTGGTGTAGCTAGAGGGAGTGCAAAGCACTACGTTCCACAGAAAGCTTCAGCTCCGTTTTGTTCTTTTGCCTGCAATGGTTCCAAAGGGGATCTGGAGGAGTTACTATTTGCACACCATGGTGAGGCTCCCTGCAAACTCAGTGCTTTGCCCCCTCCTCCAGCTATGCCACCGGTCTAAAGCGAGCAATACTGGATTCCAGAAGAAACTGTACAAGCCTAATCAATAACAATCCCATCTTTTTGAATGAAGAAAAGCAATTCAGCAACTAAACAAATAATTAGAACTGCACAAAGAGTGAGAATAGTTCTTTGGCCTTTGCAACTTGGAAACACCTGTTGAAAAGCACACAATGCACACATTCTTTCCTCCGCCTCCTGCTTTCCTGCACAAGAAGAAGAATCCCACCTACGTTACATCTCAGAACTGGAGCAGTGAGGAAGAACGGCAGTGGCAGGCGGGGAGGGACGCAACACACGTGCACACCAGCTAATCAAAACAAAGCCAGCCAGACTCATTTTAGGACCGCACAATTCCTTTAACTCTTGCTTTCCTTCTCCCTCTGAAATAGTCATGACACTGATGCCAAAATGTTCAGCTTCAGATCAGAGGAAGGTCAGGGTGACCATATGTCATAACCGCCAAAAGAGGACAATGTAGGACACCCAAGAAAAACGTAGGAGATGACAAAAGAATGGATTAAGGCACTCATGTATATTGCTTTCATGTGATTAATTTAATTTAAACACTAGATTACTTATAATTATGAATTACAAGAGGGCTATATGATGCCTGCTCACAAGGAAAAGGAGGACAATCAAGATTTCTTTCCCCAGGATGCAAGGCTGAAAAAAAGGACATGTTCTGGAAAAAGGAGGAAAAAACCAACACAAACTTTACAACCAGGAGCGGGAACTTCAAAGTTGATCAAGATGCTTTTTCACAGATGCAGGACCTTTCAGGGCATTCAGTATAAAGTCATGTGATCCTGTCCATTGTATCACTTTAGGGCCAAGTGGCAGCCCAACAACTAAAGGAAAATACTATATGATCAGTAGCATCATAAAAATCAACAGGTTAAGTTCACTGCTTGTGGCAAGTTCCTGAGTTATGTTGGCTTTGTGGAAGGAGGAAAGAGTCTACCTGCAAGCAGAGTCTCCTGAGGAGCAAAGAAACCTGTTTACAGTACATGATGTTTCAAAACTGGGGCATGTCAAGGAGCTTATGGTGAAGAAAACTGTTGTTAGACCACTAGTGCTGCAATCCCATAAGCACTTTCCTGGGAGTAAGACCCACCAAACACAATGCAACTTACATGAAAGTAGATATACATAGGTTTGTGCTCCAAGGACACCTGCTTTTGGGACAACTACCATAGTTTGATTATTACCATAGTTTCCTTATAGGGTTGCCATATTATCTTCCACAAAATCCAGGCAGGACCTTCCATTACACTTGCCAGAATGTGAACACAACCCCCAAAATTTGGGACTGTTCCTGTTTTTCAGGACAAATGGCTACTCTGTTTGCTTATGATGTCCAGAGTAACTTGACAGCACCAATCAATCAATCATCAAAAATATTTATAAATTGCTTTTCAACTAATATGTATATACTGCTTAGCATCCCCAACAGGCAGAAAATCAACAAGTATATATTCAGGGTGATTGAAAAGTAACTCCCTGTTTTAAAATACTTATAAACTACAATACATGTATACTATATTATAAGTGTATAATATACAATACACACACATGTACACATACATAACTACACCTTCCTGGGAGTAAGTACAATTGAACACAACGGGACTTACTTCTGAGTAGACAAGCTTAGGATTGCACTGTAAACCCCTTTAACAGGTACCACTCAAGGGATGTCATCCAGGGGGATTTAGGGTGCAATCCTATGCCTGTCTATTCAGAAGTAAGTCCCATTATATTCAATGACACCTACTCCCAGGAAAGTGTGTTTAGGATTCCAGCCTTGGTCATTCTTAAACTTACAGCCAGTCTTACCTCAAACTCCCAAGATGGGTAAAGCTGCAATCCTTAAGACACTTTCCTGGGAGTAAGACTCATTGAATACAATGGGGCTTACAATCTTATGCATGTCTACTCAGAAGTAAGTCCCATTATAGTCAATGGGGCTTAGTCCCAGGAAATTGTGCTGACAGCCTAAGAGCCCAATCCTCTGCGTGTCTACTCAGAAGTAAGTCCCATTATAGTCAATGGGGCTTACTCCCAGGAAATTGTGCTGGCAGCCTAAGAGCACCATTCTCTGCGTGTCTACTCAGAAATAAGTCCCATAATAGTCAATGGGGCTTAGAGCACAATCCTAACCATGTCTACTCAAAAGTAAGTCCCATTGTCTTCAATGGGTCTTACTCCCAGGAAAGTGTCTTTAGGATTACAGCCAGAGTCCCAGGAAATTGTGGACAGGATGGCAGCCTAAGAGCCCCATCCTCTGCGTGTCTACTCAGAAGTAAGCCCATTCTATGCTGTGGGACTTACTCCCAGGTAAATGCATCCTAGGTAAGGAGCACCTGGGGAGGTCCTGGGCGGAGGAGAAGCCCCTTCCCTTCCTTACCTGCAGCTCTGAGACCCAGCCTGGAGAAGGAGGGAGGGAGGGAGGGAGGCAGGAGCAGAGCCAGCTCCAGCCCGGCAGCAGAGCCTCCTCCTCCCGCAGTGGCAGCCAGAGAGTCCCGGGCTGGAGCTGCGGAGCCTCCAACAGCTGATGGAAGCCGCGCCTCCAGTGACGCCCAGCACAGCACAGGGAGCGGTGGCGTAGCTGGAGGGGGGCGCAGCCCTACCTTCTGCAGGGAGTAGGGTCTCCACCTCTCCTCTTTTCCCCATTACATGTCCTCTTGTTGAGCCAGCCTTATGTCCTGGAAAAAAAATCTCCATTGCCCTCCTTTTCCTTAACTTCTTGGAACTAATAAATTAGATGTAAGTAATTATGAGCACAATACTAACCATGTCTACTCAAAAGTAAGCCCCATTGTGTTCAGTGGGTCTCACTCCCAGGAAAGTGTCTTTAGGATTGCAGCCTAAGGCTGGGAGTAAGTACTTTCCTGGGAGTAAGTACTATTGAACACAATGGGACTTTTTGAACACACACACAAAATCTTCATTGTTCTCTTCCTTGCAAGCAGGCAGCATGTCGCCTTCTCGGAAACAATAAATTATATGTAATAAATATATGTAACGTTTTAAAATTTAGTATTAAGTAATATAATGCGTCTCAGCCTTTTGGCTAATATCAAGTGTGGTATCCTAACCGATTCAGATGGCCTGCAAGGTCACCTGGAATATCTTCCCACCGCAAGGGTGATCAGATGCCCAAACCTCAAAAGGAGGACAAGGTCTTGGATTCCTCTCAGCCTGGCCTTTCTGCTGGACAAGGCACATTTGCCTACTCACAAGTAAAGCCACAATATTTGGCACTTTCGCTTTCCCATAGAGCTCAATGCATATTTTTGATTTTTGTTTTTTGGCCATAACTTTGGATAGGTAGGTGATATTTTTGCACTGGATTCTGCTCTTCAATACGAATCCAACGACATACGACATGATGGGGTACTGCGCACCATTGCAAAGTTCCAAAATGAAGCCAAAATGGAGGACAACAAAGCCCTTTTGGAGGACACACGGACAGGAGACTAAAAAAGAGGACAAAACTGGAAATTTCCAGTCATATGGTCACCCTGGGATGTCGGTGTATGTCTGTGCACTGGCCTAACCCCAGAAGTGGGGTAGAAGAGAGCGTTTTTAGTCTTCTTTCTCTATGGGGAGCTTCACTAGATGACTCTCCTGTCCTGATGATCTTCTTAGTGGTGATCACCATATGAAATAGGCACTAATATGGACCAGCTCCAACCATCAAAGTCCCATCAGGCCCATCACCCATTTTTTGATGCTTCATGAATTTGGCCAGGTACATTACACTAAATGCAACAAGGTTTAAACAACCTGCTACTTGAGGGAGAGCATAGCTGCCCAATCACCATTAATCATAGAGGCTTGAGTAACTGATAAAGGGAAAACTTTTTAGGTGGGTCTTAATGCTTAAATGTTTGAGAACATTGAGAGCATCATCTTTGGTGAGACTTGTCACAAATTTCCCTCCACCATCACTCTAGTCATCACCATCACTATTCAAACCTTTTTTCATCAAACTCAGAGATGCAAGGATCCCAAGCTCAACTAGCAGCACAATCCTAACCATGTCTACTCGGAAGTAAGACCACTGTATTCAATGGGTCTTACTTCCAGGAAAGTGTCTTTAGAATTACAGCCTAGAAGGGAGAGAGTGTTTAGCTGCAAACACGCCAATTGCCAGGTCAACTCTCCCTATTGCAGAGGTCAAATTGGGCCTCAAAAGGATCCGCCAATCATGGCAACAGGAAATTTCCCCAGGGCAACTTATTTTGAGCCATCAGTTTCGATCGAGACAGACCATTCAGTCCCACAATTGGTCCCACAATCAAACTGGTCCCACAATCTGTTTGCCCTGGTAGCACTCCAGTTATACATGTCCGATCACTAAGTTAGGTGATTACAAGTCCAGATTACAAGTCCGATCACTAAGTTAGGTGATTACACATCTAACTTCTGAATGGCACTGGCACTAACCAGCATCGGTTACAGACCAGAAGGACTGTTGCCTTGAAATCCAGAACCACAGAGGCTGGAGACTTCATTTCTCCACCCTAAGTCCTGGAGGCCTCATTCTCCACCCTAAACCCACCACCATATCCCCCCCAACTATATAACCACACCAGTTGCAACTCTCAACTTCTACAAGAGTGTCTCTAAAACAAACTCGGGTGTCCCCCACTTTCTGATGGTTCATTTTCAGATGATTCTGTTCTTTCAACACCATTCAATTATACCCAGAATTCATTCATTCAACACATTTTGCTCTTTCAACCTCTCTCTGCTAATCTAAAGGATAAAATTGTCTTCCCTGATTTTTTTGCATGTAACATGTGAGCAAACTTGTTTCAGCATTTCCTTATGACTTTCTTCAGTTAATAACCATCGTTCAAATATGCAAGATATTGATTGCCCACATTTTTTACGTATTTTGGCTATGTGTTAATAAATATGTGTTATATAGAGCACAATCCTAATCAGAAGTAAGCCCCATTGTGTTCAATGATTCTTACTCCCAGGAAAGTGTGTTCAGGATTGTAGCCTTAAGCTTTTACAAGTAATATTTATGTCTTTTTGTGGCCATTTTGCATTTGCAAGCTCAAAAAGACTGGGTTCCACTGTTCAACCGTTTTCATTTTGGACAGGGCCTAACCCATCCAATGGGTGGGAATCAGGGGTGGGCAGATGCCTGTTCGGGCCTACTCACCCGAACCGGATCTTCCCATTTCCCTGATGCTGGTGAACCGCCAGCGGCAGGGAAAGCGAAAAGAGGGCGGACCAGTTCGCGCTGGCCGCCATCTTCCCCCCCGCGTCTCCTCCAACTGGAGGAGACATACTGAGCACACGCTGGCTTCGGCGCACTGCGCATGCGCCAAACCCCGACGCATGTGCACTGCGTCTTCTCCGGCTGGAGAAGACGCAGTACGCAGGCGCAAACCCGCGGGGTCAGCGCTTGTGTACCGCGTCTCCTCTGGCCGGAGAAGACGCAGTGCACATGCGCCGGGGTTTGGCGCATGCGCAGTGCGTCGGGGGTGGGATCCTCCTCTAGCCCCACCCCCTGACCCCGCCCCCGCCCTCCCAACTTCCGGCGAACCGGATCTTGGGGGAGGCTCTGCCCACCAGTGGTGGGAATGTGCCTATACTCCAACTCATCCTCACCCACAGACACAGGATCTTCACTGGACCATAATACCAACACAGTGTCAGTCACAATCTAGGGTGTATGTATCAGGTCAAAGCACACAGCATCTCCCAGCACAAATGATGCAGCAGCACAAGCCATTATGTCTCTCTATCCTTGCTGGCCAGCTTTAGCCCTTGACTGCTGCCACTTGATAACTACCTGGGGGGCACTGCCATCTTTCACTAGGCATCTGGAGGAGGAAGAGGAGTTGCAGTTGTAGCAGCAGTCAAAGGCCTTTCCTCTTAGCCAAATGGAATCAGCTATGTAGGGAATTCTTATGTATGTGGGCTGTGAGTGGTGCAAGCGGTTAAGACACTGTGCCTGTTAACCAGCAGGCCAGGGTTTGAGACCCGGGTTGGCCCCACAAGACAGGGTGAGCTCCTGTCCTTAGCCCAGCTCTGCGATGCCAGCTGAATTCAACCGTATCAGCTCTGCCTTTCCATTGGACTAATTCAGTGGCATGGAAAGGGGGGATTTGCTGCTTGAGTAACAGCCTATCCTCCATAACAATCCAACCCAGGCTTTCGAGCTTCGCATGCAGCGTATGCAGTGCCGAGCATGATACCATAGTCTTTCAAGACTGACGGAGGCCTGCTTTTTTATGTAGGGAACTGGTACTTATAGAATGGCCCCTGGGGCGATAACTTCACAATATTGCATGTTGTCATTTGTGGGTTCTTCACAGAACAGGATTTTGCTGTGATGGCTTTGCATGCCACATTCCCAAATCCGCCAGCACCTCCTCCATAACAAGAGTGGCGTCGCATGAAGTCATGCCCCCTGCATAGCAAAGTGCATAGCATAGGGCGATTGCCTTTAAGCTTTGCCCTAGTTCCAGTTCTGCTCATAGCTAGATTGACTCTGTGTCACTGTGTGGGTGGCAATAACTTTTCAGTGTTGTTTGTCACCCATAGCTGGTGCTTAAAGATCTACTGCCTCAAAACAGAGAGGCTCCATTCAGTCATCATACCAAATACCCACTCATAGGCCTGACTTCCATTATTATTATTTTTTTAAGACATGTGAATGGTACAATTCCCAGCAGAGATCCTTTAGGGTCTCTACTACGGCCTCTTCTCTATGACCTACTTCCTTCCATTGTGAAAACGGTCAGTGAAATTCCTGCCCTCGTATCCTGTTTTTTAACCAGTTACGGCTTTATACAAGGATCTGCCTTCTCCTACAGCTACTGAAAGTCAACACACTGATTCCTTGCTACTTTCGTCCCTTTTCTCTTAAACCAAAGTTGTATTTACAAAATTTAATTTATAGGTTCTGTGGGCTTAGGGATCTGTTTTCATTTGTGAATCATCTCAGTAAAATGTGGTCAACTATTTAAATGGCAAAAATTTAAAACACACATTACACATGTGTGCACATGCATATACACACAAAATCACGCAATAGCAGTGTATAAGTAATAATAAAATTATTCAGAAATAAATCCTCAACTGTATGAACTCAGCAAGTGTTACTCCCAAGTACATGTGTCAGGATAGGATATGGGCAAAATCCATAGCATTTACGAGTCCACACAGTCACCCTCTATGTCAGTGGTTCTCAATCTTCCTAATGCTGTGACCCCTTTATAAGTTCCTCATGTTGTGGGGACCCCCATCCATAAAATTATTTTTGTTGCTACTGCTGCAGTGCTATGCACACTTTCCTGGGAGTAAACCTCACTGAACTCAATGGGAATGACTTCTGAGTACACATGCATAGAACTGGGCTCTAAGGCTGCAATCTTAGCACTTTCCTGGGAGTAGTCCCATTCACTATGATGGGACTGACTTCTGAGGAGACCGCCATTGGACTGGGATCTCAGGCAGCAGAGCCAGCCACTGTTTCCTGGGAGTAAATCCCATTCACTATCATGGGACTGACTTCCGAGTAGACATGCATAGAACTGGGTTCTAAGGCTGCAATTGTAGCACTTTCCTGGGAGTAAGTCCCATTCACTATCATGGGACTGACTTCTGAGTAGACATGCATAGAACTGGGTTCTAAGGCTGCAATTGTAGCACTTTCCTGGGAGTAAGTCCCATTCACTATCATGGGACTGACTTCTGAGTAGACATGCATAGAACTGGGCTCTAAGGCTGCAATCCTAGCACTAACCTGGGAGTAAGTCCCATTCATTTATCATGAACAACAACAACATTGAGGGGGCTTGCTTACTTACTTACTACAACAAGGAGCAGGGCACAACGGTCGGTGCACAAGCGGGGCGCCCACCAGACAGCCCACCCACCAGAGCTCTGGCACCACGCTTACACCTCAGTGCGCTTAACACTTTCAGCCTGCAGGTGTACTGCGGTTCAGTGGGGGGCGAGGTGGAGGCTGCTGTCTGTGGTGAGTGTGTTGGGTGCCTCCTCTCCCCCAAGGCTCCACATCGGTCTCACAGCTGCTCAGAGGCTTCTTCTGAGCTGCTTCTCAGTGGTTTCTTCCAGCTGCAGTGGCTCCAGCATTTCTGCCAGGTCTTTCCACTTGGCCCCCTGCACCAGGGGTCTTTAGGCGACCCCAGGAAAACTCCAGGCGACCGCCAAAGGGGTCCCGACCCCCACTTTGAGAAACGCTACTCTATGATATCTTAATGGAAGTCAACTGCTCTGGAGCAAAGGGCTTAATTTCACTTTAGGATATAGGCCTATGTTTCTGTAATGGAAGACATACCCTACAATCCAGAGTAACTATGGGATTACAATCCAGAGTACAATCCAGAGTAACTATGCATGTAATGTCTCTTACATGCACCCGGAGTTATGGCACCACCTAGTGAAAACCTATGGGAAATTCATATTGCAATCCAGAATAAATTGTACTTACACTGGAGCAAGGACTCCCCATAGTTACTCTGGATTGCGTCCATAGTCAACGGTTGTTTAAAAGTCCATTGGACTCAGAGTCCAATCCTATCAAGTTTTCCAGTGCAGCCTAAGAAGGGGAAATAATACCCCGTTAGCCTCTGTGACTGACCCCAAACCACAGGATGCAACACACACCCCAATGGCACGCTACATCAGTGCTGGAAAGCTGGACAAGATTGGGCCCTTACTCTCTAGTAAGTACAAAAAAACCAGCCAAAGTATGTTATATGGACTTCGAAAAGGTAGGGGTAGAAAAAAGATTATAGCAGCCTCACCTTCCCCAACAGGAGCTAAAGGTGGTTTAAGAAACAATATCATTATTTGAGATATATGCTGCAATCCTAAACATGCTTTCTTAGAAGTAAGATCCATTTAACACAATGAGTAGACATGGTTAGGATTGTGCTCATAGAAATCCATACTACTTTTGTCAGCTGTCTTGCAGGTTTTTGTATTATTTCCAACACATGCAAAACATATTTACTTAGAGGCGAAAGCGAGACAATAGATGAGCTAGAATGGCACTCTTGCAAGTTTAGTTAAATTTTAAAGGCTATTTTTATATCTATCTCAATTTTATGTGCTTGTTGACATTCCTGGTGCCACTGATTTTTTTAAAAAGCTTTTAAATTTCAGTTTGCAGAAAATCTGCTGAAGACAATTCTTAGCGTTAACAGTTCTGCTCTTAATAACTCTAAGCACTAAATCAAAATTAGGCTGTCATGCTAATACCGATGATGCTTTAAAAGAGAATTGCACCTAACACATACCCAAGGTTAAATGTCACTTTGAGTACAATCCTAACCATGTCTACTCAAAAGTAAGCCCGACTGTGTTCAGTGGGTCTTACTCCCAGGAAAGTGTTTTTAGGATTGCAGCCATAATTACAATTATTATACAATTATATAATTGTATAACAATTCTATATTATATACAATTGTTATTATATTACATATAGTTAAATGTTGCAAATTATTTTGTCTCAGGGTGTAATCCTAACCTCCAGATAAGACAGTAGTTTCTGACATGGGCTAATGGTGTGACTGATGGCACCAAAAAGAACCCACACATCAGACCAGTGGTGTAGTTAGAGGGGGTGCAAAGTACTTCTGTTGGTGCATAAATGTGCTGTGTTTCCTCCCCTTTGGAAACATTTTCACATGGAGAGCAAAACAGAGGCTACGCCACTGAATCGGTCCACCGTCCACGTAACGGATGGGCTGGGGGGGGGGGTGCTGGAATATGCTTCCTATAAAGACTAGTGATACTGCTATTGCCAGCTTTAAAAAACACCAAAACAGGGTACGCAGAAACAGTGGCAGAGGAAAGGTGGGGAGCAGAGGAGGATGAAAGCAGAGCACTTAGCTGTCTCATCCACACTTCCTCTTCTGCTTCCTCTTCTTCAAAACATTAGCAGGCACTGAGCGAAGCACAGCTTCAAAGATCAGTGTGCCACGTGGGACAAGTGGAGGCAGAGAGATAGACGGATGGGTAGACCATGGTGGGTAGACCATGACCATATGGAAGACCTCCTTTTGTGTCTTCCTCAGTGGCATCACTATGATTTGTGTCACCCAATGTGGGAGGCCAGCACATCACCCCCATGCTGGATCTCCTGCAATGGGTAGTGTAACACACTAGGTGGTGGTGCAGTTGATGCTCCATTACCCTGCCCCACTGGTTTTTGGGCTATAAATCTTAACATTGCATTCTGCATGGGGAAAAATGTATCAAATGATATATAACATGATGATATTATTTGAAAATACCAAGATTTGAAATTTTTTCCAGTAGCGGTTACACCCTGTCACCAGTGTGTCATGCATCCCCTCGCACTCCCCTAGCGACACCATTGATTTTCCTCCACCAACATCCCTCCCACTCCAAAGAATTAATAAAATACTTCTTTAAAGTCAGGGGTAAAGCTAGGTTAAGGTAGGCCGGGTAATTGTATCATTCTTGTTGACCCTGGAAGAACATCTGGGCCACATCTCTGGTTGTATACACTCTCATTGGCACAGCACCCCTACAGAACCGCTGTCCTATATAACAATCTGTGTTGCAACATCTGACAAGGGACCTATGACCCTCACACCACAACTTTTCACATAATGATCAGAACTGTATAGTCTTTCTGGAGGATGTTCTCACAATATAAGTTAAAGAGCAGATTCTGCACTGTGTGGATAACTTTATCATCTGTGTAACACTGCATTTTTATTGAGCTAAAATATATTGCTGGGAAATGCTCTCTGAAATACACCATTTTGTTCTGAACGTACCAGTAGAGGGCAACACTGCCAACACAAAATAAATAAATATTTATTTATTTATTTAATAAATACCATATCAAATACCATATTGTACTTAAATACCATATTTACTCGACTCTAACACTGAATTTAGACTCCAAAATTTGTGTGTGCGATTTCAATGGCACATTGGATTCGAGTAAATACGGTATTTTGATTATAAATATAGGTCAGTATTTAGTTTAATAGTTTACTATATTGTAATAAAAATATGACATAAACCCATTGTTGTATAAAGTAGTGCAATTAGGTAAAAATCATAACATAAACATATTATTATTATCATATAAATCATTGCTGAAAGTAGGAAAATTAAATTTTGCACCTACTTTGCAGCTGCACATTACATTTGTCAGTAAGCATTTTTTAAAATCACAAGTTTTTTTTTTATTGGGTTATGCATGGGATTCAATGGTGCATTTGACTTGAGTAAACGCATTCCTATAGACATGCCCTTAGCATTTTGAAATAGTTTAGAAATTATATATATATAATTTTTCCTTCTCCCACATTGGGTATAAAACAATAAAGGAGGAGGAAAAGGTGTCCTTAAGACATGCAATCATTCTTAACTCAGCAAAGGTTTTAAAAAGCATTCCTGGGAGGGTTGTGTCCTGTGGCAATTCCTGTCCTATACTTAAATATTTCACCTGTTACATATATGAAGTCCCAGATGATCTGAGTACAGAACCTAACTTGAGATAAAGGGTTCAATCAACTACCTGCACTGCTTATTATGGGCTTTGTTGGACATCTTACCTTCCCCCATAAGCGAGAATATTAACAGAAGAAAACCAGCAACCTTCTCACCGCAGTGTCTCCCCCCAGCTTCCTTCCGGCTATTCTTCTGTCCTTCATGAAGTCCTATTAGAGGCATGTCTGGGCTTGTCACTTTTAAGTTCCTCTTGAAAAACTGTAGCTGTCACGTTTCAAAAACCAAACAACATATGATTACAAATCTGTAATTTTCAAGTTACAATCATAAACACATTTTACTAGAAAGTAAATCCCATCCAACACACTGCAGCATCTGAGTAAACATGCTTAAAGGTAAAGGTGTCCGCCGCGGGTTGTACTGCTCATTGTGACTGATTGTAGGGTGTGATGCTCATCCCCGTTTCTAACTCCTTTCACATGATATCGCTCTTTTGTCTTTTTGTTTTTGTTTGGTTGTAACTTTTAATGCCAATAAAGGTATTCGTATTCGTATTCTAAGCCTTTAGAGCAGTGATTTTCAACCAGTGAGCCGGGGCTCCATTTTGTATGACCCGGGTCTCAAACCCTGGCCTGCCAGTTGACAGGCACTGTGTCTTCACCACTAAGGTCTGTACTGAATATTAGTCTTACATTTTTGGTGAACTTGAATCATAATTCTCATTATTTGGAACTCTTCACACACTCTTCAGATATCCAGTCTGAACGCATTTTAAACACACTCTTCAAATATCTGGTGGGGGGATCTGCCTTAAGCCACAAGACCCATTTCACCAATCAATCAATCAATCAATCAATCAATCAATCAACCTATCTATCTATCTATCTATCTATCTGTCTGTCTGTCTGTCTATCTATCTATCTATCTATCTATCTATCTATCTATCTATCTATCTATCTATCTATCTACAGTATTTATATACCACTTTTCAACTAAAAAGTTCACAAACCGGTTTACAGAGAATGTGGCTTCTAATAAATAAGAATGAATAATAATAACTAATAAATAATAATGAAATAACAGTGCCTGTTATCACATTATTACACATGACAATAGTCCCTTCTGAGAAAAACACTTCTCAATAACTTTAAAAAAATAGTACTGTGGAGTCCTAACCGCTGCCTAAGCGGGCACAGCTCCTGAGGTGGGTGCAGATCTGAGTAGCCCCAAACTTTCAGTGGATACAATGCAAGCAAGGCAGCCTGCCTGTTCAAATCAAGTTTTGACAGTGCTGGAAATTGTCCTGTGCAATATTAGAATAGTGCAGGATTGTCCTTTGAGATACAGTATATTAGCTGTACTAATATGGACCTTTGGCCTGATCCAGCAGAAGCTCTTCTTATGTTCTGATGTTCTTATGCATAACAATGAGGATCAGAGAACATATCCCTGATACGTCACGTGATACAAAGCCATGTAACATCTTCTAAGACTCCAGCTAGATATTCACCAATAGATGAAAGATAAATAAAAGAGAAATGAAATGAAATTATTTATGAATGCAAAACAGGAAAAAGTCCATGCAAAAGAAGTTGGAACTGACAAAAATAAGAGGATGTGTTCACAATGTCTGAGAAATAAAACCAGAATTTCTGGGAGGAAAATACAACTGAAATTGACTGGGGGGGATTTCACAGCTCATTTTTTAAAAACATTAATGTTTTCTTAAACTATACTAGCTCCCCAGGTCAGCAGTACCAACTTTGAATAACATTGGGTTCTAACAAACACACATGTGGAATGTAGGAAGTTAAATATTGCCTTAAAACTCATTACAACGCTTCTAAGGCAGAGTTTATCAAACTCTCAGGACCCACTTGGCGGGTTGTGACCCAATTTCTGGTGGGCCCCACAGATCCTCCAATGAAAACATGGGTAACGGAACCATCAGATAGTGAATTTACTCAAGCCCTGAGTCTATTCAAAAATCTGATGGATGCTAACTGCCCTGCCAAGAACTGAGCTCCTGCAGTTTGCAAGGAATTGAGCTCCTGGAGTTTGCAAACTTGGGTAAAAATAGGATGATGAATGTTTGAGTGTCTTCATTCTGCCATGTTTTTTCTCCTCAAGTGCCAAGTCCATCAATGACAGGTAGAAGGGGCAGGTTAAGTCTGGGTTACATAACTAAGGGTGCAATCCAGAGTAACTACGGGAAGTCCTTGCTCCGGTGTAAGAACAATTTGCTCTGGATTGCAATATGAATTTCCCATAGGTTTTCACTAGGTGGTGCAGTAACTACGGGTGCACGTAATGTCTCTTACGTGCTCCTGTAGTTACTCTGGATTGTAGGGTAAGGCTGCAATCCTAAAGACACTTTCCTCAGAGAAAGACCCATTAAACATAATGGGGCTTACTTTTGGGCAGACATGGTTAGTCTACTTTTGGGCAGGCATGGTTAGGTTCTAAGCCCCAAGCCTTCAAGCTATTCATTAGATTACAAGAAATGGAGCAAGATTTTTCTGCAAACAATTATTTCTAGATTGCTTTTTTAAAGTCTTGTCAAGCCCAAGAGACTAGAGTGTCATTTTAAAAAGTGGGTCCTGGTGCCAATAAAAACTTGGGAACCTATTGATCTAAGGTTTTCCCCCCTCTCAAAGTATGTCTCAAAATGTAAAGAACCGACGTCTTTGCAAGTTTTCGACTAAAGTTGAAACTGGCATTTGAAATGTTGCTGACTTAAAAAGTTTGGTCTCTCCTTGGAGAATTACAGACACAAGCAAGGCCAGAAACACCCATGAGAACCACAAAGATCTGCAGGATGGAGGCATTTGTGTGACAATTGTCCATTATAATTGCTCTCATGTGAGCAAACCCTGACTCTGAGTGGGTTGCAGTGGTTTGGCATTCTGCCTTGTGGCCCAAAATAACATCCATTGGGAGGGGTTAGAAAGGAGCCCAACTGTCTAGGCTTCCTATGCTTGTTTTATAATTGGGGAAGTACATTTAATTCTGAGTAGCCGACTTCTTGCCAGGGGGTAGGTGGTACAGCCTCCCAGATCTGTGAGTCCTGTATCTGGAAATCTGTGAACATTTTGTTGAAAAGCAGTATATAAATACTGTTGATTGATCTGATTGTTCAATCAATTTGTGATTTTTACCTACCCATGATTCACAAATGACTTTTAAACCTTTTAAACATGCCTTTTAAACCATCTTTTATTTGGTTTTATTTCTGACTGCATGATATTTTATATTGTTTTAATTGTATTTTATTGTTCATTATTGTATTTTTTGGGCACAATCCTAAGCATGTCTACTCAGAAGTAAGCCCAATTATTCATGTTGGATGTGAGTGTGGATAGGATTACAGCGTATGTGTATTATTGATGGTTAGCTATTTGGGTGCCCTTTTGGGGAAAAAGGCGGAGTACAAATCTTACCATTCAATCAATTTTCTATATATATAAAACTGAAAAGTCACGACTGACTGACTCACTGATTCATCAATGCCCGACCAAAACTGCTGGGCGCTAGTAAATAAATACATTTCACTAGAAAATAAATAAATAAATAAGTAAATAAGTAAATAAGTAAATAAATAAATGAGTTAGCTGGTCCCATATAAGATTACAACTCTCCTGTCACCATCTCCTATGTTTGACTAGTTCCACCATCATGTTGCTTTCAGCCTTCCAACCTGCCTCTCCTTTGCACTTCTGGCATCCGGTTAGCGTTTGCAGACAGCCAGCAGAATTCCTGAGATTTCTGCTGCCCCAAAGATACCTCCTGACGTGCCACTCCTCAGATCTGGAACTATGATGATGTGAGAACGCCACTACAGTTACTTCTGGGTCACTCCAACTGGCTGCGGTTACTTGGCGTGGCCGGATCACTCGCCATTTGTCACCCATGTCTTTCAAAGCGAAAAAAGTGGATGACTGCGCCACTTCGAGCAATCTCAGCCCAGTGTCACTTGCCCCATGACTATCCCCTAAGGCAGCGATTTTCAACCACTGTGCTGTGGCACACTGGTGTGCCATGGATGGTCTGGAGATGTGTTCCAGGACTGTTGGGATGTCTTGACGATTGTAGCACCTCGTCAGTGTGCCATGGGATGAAAAAATTTGAAAATCAGTGGCCTAAAGGCTTGATCCTATCCAACTTTCCAGTGTTATGCAGTCCTGAGACAAGGGAAAAAGTATTCCCTTACCTTGAGGAAATCTTCATGACTACCTGTCTACAACAGGATGTAGTTTGTACCCCACTGACACTTACCCTTCGATTTAGGGTTGCCATATTTCGGGGGGTTGTATTTACAGACTGGCAAATGGGACAGAGGGTCCTGTCCCAATTTTGTGGAAGAGAATTATGGCAACTCTGCTTAGATTTGATCTAGTTATTGAAACATGGCTAGGCTTCTGTAGCCTGGATGATTCGCCACCACCATGGCTCCTGCTTCCAAATCTGAAAGCAGAGTCCTCAACAACAGATGCTCTCCAAGCTCTTGGCTGGATCTGGAACTGATTTCAGACTTCTGCCCCGGCAGTTAGTTATTTTTGAACCAAACTATTGTTTGTTTGGCTTTAAACGACTCTCAAGACTCCCAGAGGCTTTTGAAGTCAGAGTGCTCCACTACTACGGTCAAGGAAACAATGAAACACATTAAAATGTGTGTTTATGTGTTTTATGCCTGTTCGCCTAATATGAAAAAATTAATGATGTGTAGGAACAAAAAGGGTTAGTAACGGGGCAAAAATTTCTCAGGAGGCTCCTTTGTGGACAGCCCTATCAAGCAACACAAAATCCTCAAGGAAACAAAAAGACAGACCCATCATATAAGAAATACTTCTCTGGGAAGTGCTCTTTTTTTCCACTGTGAGCCAATTTTTCTTGCAGATAGGACAACAGCAAAGCGCTCATTTCCGTCATAGGATCAGGTCCCTAAACCAGAACAACACCATGTCATAGTGACATTTAAAAAAAATCAAGTAACGAGATTGCCAAGCCTGGAGACAGAGACGGCTGGCGGCTAACTAATGATGATTACTGTCAAGACTGCTGAGTTATTAGAGTTTGTTAGGTTTATTAGTGTTTATTAGATTTCTCTGCTCAGAAAGAGCAAAAGAGGGGGATTTTAGACACTGGTTGACAGTTACAAAACCAATGAGGAAAACCTCTTGTAGGCCTGGATACAAGATTTATCTAAAACCTGTGGAAGTTGTAACTCATTCAGCTAAACAGAGCATGCATCAGAAACATAGGGGGTCCCACAAAGTGCTCAAACAACTTCTTGTTTTGTTACTGTCTATCAAGTCTAGTTGGGATATCAAAAATGGGATCAATAGGGCTGTGAATATGCAAGCATTGGGTAGGCCAGAGTACATGACTGGGAGATTGGCTTTTCCCAATCATATCATTGGAGCTTCTATTACAGTGGGCCCTTGCTTTACAAGCATAATTCATTCCAGGAGCATGGTTGTAATTCAAAGCACTTGTAATCCAAAGCGTATTTTCCCATAGGAAATAATGGAAACACAGACAATTGGTTCCACAACCAAAAATATTTGTATACGAATATTAACTGTATATAAAAATGGTTGCAGAACCATGTAATCTAATACGAAACACTATAATATACAGTAATACAAAACACTGCAATAAAGAATATCCTGTACAGTATGGAACTTTACTGTACCTTTGAAAACCTTTATGGCTGGAGTGAGGGAGACAAAAGAGGAGGAGGATTTTCATTATCACTAACAGACTGCAATCCTCCCAGGCCTACTTTGCTGGGATTAGGCCCCACTGAATACAACAGGACTAACTTTATAATTAATCAATTTACAAAACTTGTGTTTTAACAAACTCTACTATGACCAAAAATAATTCTGATTACGGTAAATCCACGTAGACCATAAGCTACCTTTTCCAATTATTTTAATTTACCTAATGTAGGCTATACTTCCTGCATATACAGCACCTCCTTTCTGCCTATACTTAGGTTTTATCATGCACAACCATTTTATCCTGTATGTGGAATGGCTCGCGTGTTATCTTTTTCTCCTGCTGCTTCTTTTAAACAAATGCTATTTCTAGGAGGTTGGTTGAAAGAGGGAGACGGATTTTCATTTTATTAATAACAGCTGAGCTTCAGGTTCTCAAGGGAAGACATTTGTTCTCAACTGGATACAAGAAAATCTTATGTCACCCAAATTCTTTATTTATTAAAGAGACAACACAGATCCTCTTACAACTCCTTGTCCTCCTCCCCTATAAAGCCACTAATTTAAGGAGGTTTATTGGGAAATTTACTGGGTCTCCTTCCCTATCCCAACATCAGCAATGATTGGCTTAGGAAGTTTTCCTAGGAAGGAAACAGAAGATCTTCCATGACTCCATATATACAGGGTGCAGGATCCTGCCTAGACATGAGCTTCTTCACATATCCCACGTAAAAGATCTACAGGTTCAACCTTGTTATACACTGACTTTTTATACATGGGTTTGACTCAACACGAATGGCAACTGCACATCACAATTTTAAAAACAGCTTTTGTATTATTGTAGAGTCAGTCATGCAAGCAATCATGCAGCTGAATCAGGCAAAGGCAGTGTGTCATTTGCTTTTTTTAACTGCTGACTGCTGCTTTTCTACAACAGTAAGAAAAGCTATTTTTAAATAATTGTAATGGGACAACCCTTTTATTTTTTTTAAAACTGTTTTGATTTAACACATCTTTTAGCATCAGCAGGGAGTCCTAGAATCAAACCTGTGCAGATGTTAAGTCACCATCTTATTCCAGATGGAGCAAGAGACCTGGAAATGAGTCTTTAGATGAATTTTTCCATTGCTTTTTTATACACTGATTTTTTTTATCCATGGGAGTTTCCAGAATGGAACCTAGTGGATAATAAGGGACACCTAAATTTCACTTCTCTAGCCTACCTTCACATTGTCCAGTCAGAAAGGGAAAGTCAGATTTTGGTTTTTATAAGTATAGGCTTTGATTCTGTTCTTGTAAAGAGTTTAGTTACTAAAGCAATTAGAATTTTGCTCTGACAAGGTGGATTCTCTCAGTCCCAGTACGGTCAACCCATTCATCAGGTCAACTGAAATGGTCCCTTGGACTGGGACTTGGAAGATCCACGTTAAATCTCTCCTTGAACCTTCCTGGGTGACCTTGGCCCAGTTACTTTCAGCCTCACCTATCTTGCAGGGTTGTTGTGAGGACAGCAGGAGGGGAAGAATAAATCTTTGTAAGGTGCCATGGGCATCTGCTTTGACATGGGAAATGCAGGGTATGAATGAATGAGCAACCAGCTGAGATTTACTCAGTTATGATAATTAAACTGCACATTAGCAATGCCGTATCTATATATCCAACACCATCTAGACAATTAATAGTGCAGTCTTAAACATGTTTACTCACAAGTAAGCACATCCTGTTGCATTTATGGTTAAATGCTCTCTTGTAAGCATATTTAGCTTTGTTGCCTTAATCATGCAACAAGGCGTCCACATGTACTTATAGGATGATGGAATGCAAATGTTTACAAGTCTGGAAAAAGAGGATTTACAGACTTGGGCTGCAATCCTAAACTCCAGTTAGGCACGCCTAATCCCCAGCATAAGTCGTGTGCTGACCTGGGGGTATCACCAAAGTGCCATAAGACATTTCTGCACCACTCCTGGGGGAATGTTATGCGAGTGCACAGACATGTGCTTGACTCCCTATATCACCAAGGGAATGGGAAGACGGATGAGTTGTGTCAGTCTAGGTTAGGATTGCACCCTGAGGTCCTTGCCTACCTCTGCAGATACAGCACTGTAGTAGTGATGGTTTCCTTATGAGTCATGGTAGAGATCTCACTGTGATGTGGGAGGCTGATGCCATTCATATCCTACAAAAGTCTCTCATTCTTAGAACCTCAGATTGTGCAAATGAATACTGCGTTCTATCATCTCATCTGTTTCAGGGTGTTTTCGATTCAAATCTGAGATCTATCACTACATCCTGGCTTCCTACATAAAACTGTGCACTTGTCTTCTATGACATATGAACTCTGATCCTGTGATTCCATCTGCAGAGCACATTTTTTACATCTCAGTTAAATGTACATATGTGCATTAGAAGTAAAGGTGTGCATGAAAGCTCTGGGAAAAGCAAGAGAGCTTGACTCTCATCTATTATTGTTCGTCCTTCTTAAAACACCATTAAATTTGTATGATGTTTCCTTCTGAAATCCTTGTGCCTTTGTTTGGCTCAGGCCATTACTGACCAGAGCGACTTCAAGGCGAGATGGGAGAAAGAAATGGGGCAGTCATTGGGTTTCTTCAGTCTTGCAGTATCCAATGAGCTGTCAATCAAAGACCAGTTTCAAGTGTAATCTGCTACTGCTAAAAGAGGCCAGCACTAGGGATTCATTCTAACCCAAGGCTAGAATCACAAATGAATTAAGACATTATTAAACGTAGTCAGGATGAAAAAAATGCAACTTGAAAAAACTTTGTAGGGCTGATTCCCACCATATATTTTCCAACATTTTTAAATTAATGCTTTGTTCAATTTATGTTTTAAAATATTTACCATTTACAGGAGATTAATTGAAATACCTGTTCCTGGATCACCAAATGGCATCTGTTAGTAGAAGGTTTTTGCCCAGCCATGGCTTGTTACCTGCTATAGTCATTCCTGAGTTGGCAGCGCCCTGCCACAGTTGTCGACACTTTGGTTATATCTTGCTTGGATTACTGTAATGGGGTCTATGTGGGGCAGCCCTTGAAAATTGGGTGGAAATTGCCATGAGTATAGAAGATGTCAGCCCAAACAATGACTCAGGATTGGTGGTTTGACTCCAGTAGATCACTGCTTTGGTGACTTGGGCCAATTTGAGTTTCCTCTTGGGAAAAATACAAGTGGAATACAAATCATATGTATTCTTGGAAGGATACAAATCAAATCAAATCAATCAATCAGTGCACTGGCTCCAGGCCCAATTCAGATGCTGGCTTTGACCATTAAAGTTCTTTATGGCTTAAGATCAAATCACCTGAGAGAACTTCTTCCATATAATCTTGGCAAATCCCTTATGGATGCAACTGGAAGACGCTTCCAGGGTGTCCTGTGAGGCATTTCTGCACATTTGATTATCCATGGAAATTGGTATCTGTGAGTATGGAAGGCCAAGTTAGGGTGCACTAGGGGGTGTAGCTAATGATCATGTAACTCGGTGCAAAGTTGTCTTGGAAGTGATGTCACAACTGGAAGTGATATCATCCCCAGGTATTTTTAAAAAAAATTGGGGGAAACAAAAACAAATTTAATTGAGTGAGATAATGAAAATTGTGTCCTTTATTGGTTAGGAAAACTGTGCTACAGAAAAGAGGAAAGGTTATTCTTTTCCTGCTAAATATAAGAGTAGCACCAGTTAGTGGTGCATGCATACCCAGTTAGCATGGGGTAACTGTTTTATGATATCTTTATTGTATATGATATATTTACTTTGTGCTTCGCGTACAGCGTCAAGCACAATACCATAGTCTTTCGAGACTGATGGATGCCAATACAATACAATATGATATATTTACTGAGAGCTGATTCATAATAATTACCTTATTAGCTCCATATAGTATCAGAATTACATCTCATTGGCTCTCAGAGCAATCAATAACATAGAAAAGTTTGAGTTAAGTAAATCCATTTTTTTGTTCCATAGGCTTTTGTGTTTTCATTTTCTGGTTAACTGGCCATAACGTTTGATAAAATACATACGTTTCAACGCAGTTTGTTTCATTGCATTCTGCATTAAATTGCCTTTCAAATGATATATAACATGATGGTATTATCATTCGTACAGACCCTTTTTCACAATTTTAGCCACTAGTGTCAAGCTCAGCTTGTAGCCCTCCTAAAGCTTGTAGGCCGATGCAACTGCACCCCCTGCACCCCTCTTATCTACTCTACTGGGTGCACTTTACCAGCTAGCTGCAAATAGACCATGTTTGTAAATCTATTTGAAACTGTTGTGAATTTTTGTCAGTTCCTTCAGCTTTTATGTGGACCTCATATATTGCCAACCCATAACATCTGTCTGCAATTTGTATTAATCAGAGCTTAGGTTCAGGGCATCTGCAGTGAATGACTGACAATATTATTGTTATGGCTTGAATTAGGGATCTGTTCCAAGATGGGGAACATGAGCACACTTTGAATAAAGAGCAGTTGAAAATGTTTGGGTACATTTGTATTTTCCTACATGCACGCAGACCTAAATAAGCTTGTACCTTTAAAAAAAATTTGCAGGGCAGGAAGCCAACAAGATTTGCATAGGGATAGCAAGTCACAAAAGATCAGCAGGAGGTACCCGCTTCAGTCTGCTTACTTACCTCCACTGATCCTCCCCTCCCACTCTCTGGAGTTGAAAAGGGAAGGAACAGAGAAGGTTTGGGCAAATATTAAAGGTGACCCAAATGGTTGGAGGAGCAGACATTGGTGCATCACCAGGTATAAGGAGGACATGCATTTGGCACACTACATCCAGCACCAGAAAGTTTAGCGCCAATCATGCCCACCCTCCTCTGCTGCTCCTGATCTTCCCTATTGCTACAATCTAGAGTAACTATGGGACCTTTTACACTGACGTAGTTATGGTGCCACCTTTGGGAAACCTATGGGAAATGCATAGAGCAATCCAGAGTATCTTACATCTTCCCATAGTTACTCTGGACTGAAGGGTCTGTCTCTTCCCAATTCCCACTATGCCCTCTCTGCATCTCTGCACCCTGTTGTCACTCCCTGCATCTCTCTCATCTCTTCCACACTCCCACCAGATCTCCCTTGCACCCTCCATTTCTCCCCCAGACTCCCTCAAGATTTACGTCCTTGCTGCCACCCATTGCCTCCTCCTCAACATTTTTTTTTATTATTTACGATTTATACCCTGCCTTTCCTATGCCAACACAAATGCCCAAGGCAGCTTACAAAGCTTTCTAGTTCCTTCCCTCCTACTATCCTCACAACAATCCTGTGAGGTGAGGCTGAGAGTGGGGGTCACCTAGGAAGCTTCATGGCTAAGGTGAGATTTGAACCTGGACTTTTCAATTGTCAATCCAACTCCTTAACCACTACATTACATTATCCTGGCTCATAGATTTCAACCTCATGGCTATCATAAATACCATCCTCATAGATATGAGGTATGGGCAAAATCCAGAGTAACTACGGGGAGTCCTTGCTCCAGTGTAAGAACAACTTACTTTGGATTCCAATATGAATTTCCCATAGGTTTTCACTAGGTGGTGCAGTAACTACAGGTGCACATAAAGTCTCTTACATGCTCCCGCAGTTACTCTGGATTTGGGGGCATGTCATCCTTAATAGACATATCTCTGAGATATGTCATTAGAAGGGATTTCTGCCAAATACTATGCTACTTTGACCAGGGTAATGCCATCTCTATTAAACCCTGTTTACTCTGTCTGTTCCCCATTTTCTCTTGGGTAACTGGGCAACGAGGCATCCTTTAGAGTGCTGTCATCTTATATTTAGTAGGGGGAAAGAAACTCCCTCTTAACCTCATAATGGTATCTTTTATAGTGGCTGTTGCTGGTGGCTTTTCTCTATTTTTTTAAGTGTGAACCCTTTGAGAACTGGGACCCATTTATTGATTTATTCCTATGTAAATTGCTTTGTGAACTAATCTGTTGAAAAGTGGTGTAAAGGGGGTCCACTTTATCTGCAGATTTTATATATGCAGATTTTTCCAGCAGTTCTGAACCCACAGCTGCAGGACCCCCAGAGGACTTCCCAGATTGTACCAGAGATCATTCCGAGGTCTTCTGAGTCATGGGGAGGCTGCGTACAACCTCCCTGCAACTCAGAACACTGGCTGGAATGATTTAGTATGAACATCTGGTTTTCACCATCCTTCCTATAACTGAAGACCTTCCGGATGCAACCACTGGTTTTCTGTGGGTTGGACCTCTGGTCTTTTGTAGGGTGGACCACAGATTTGATTATCAGATTTGAACGGAACCTCTATGGATGCGGAGGATCTACCTGTATAAATATTCTTAGTACACAACATTTTGACTGCAGTGTTCTTGAGAGAGGATGCACCTGGTCTTTGATGCTCCAAAGAGAGAAGAAAACCAGATGGAAGTATAAGAACTCTGTAAAAGACATCTGTGGAGATTCCTGGAGAGAAGAAAAATGTTTTATTAGTATCTCCAAATTGTTTTTTGGTTTAACGGGATCTCAAATATCAATATCTCTGATTTCTAAAGTAGGCTAGAACCCAATACGTAGTTAAAATAAACATTTGAGTGTCCTTTTCTGTGTTTAGTGCACAGCATGCCTTATTTAACAGAAGAGTGAAAGACAAAAGAGAGATAGAGACTATCGGAGAGAAAGATACTGAAGTACAATCCTGTTATGCATAATTGAAGTGGAATCTGGAATCCACACCACATCATTGGGGATTTCTGGAGACTGCATCTGATCGGAAGAACGACTGTTACCTGAGAGGTAATTGAGACGCAGTTGGCCCAAAGCTTTGTAGTCTCAGCCCGCTGTGAAACAGTGACACCACGGAGGACAGGGAGGAGGCATCCCCATTCAGGCCACAAATACGTTGTTGGATTTCAAAACCAGGCATGGGTCCAAAGTGTAAACGCAGCTTCGCTAGGCCATTGTTCTGGGATGCCAGGGGCAGTCAGGAGTTGGCCTTTGAGGAAAAGGTGCCAGGATTTCAGAGGCAGAGATGGCAAAGAAGCTGAGTCTGGTGTCATTGCTTCTCCCTTGTTTTTGTTCACTCCTCCTTTGAGCAGAATTGGCTGAATGGCTGCTCACTCACCAATGCCTACATTTTGAAACGTAACGATGTGGCCAGAGTGTACCAAGTTTGAGACCACAGAATTGTCATGTAGATCTTAGATCTGTTTCACGCATTGACCCAAACTGCAGGTTTTACAGAGGCTGGGGCTGGACATGGAGTTTGGGCTTCCCTCACTTGTCTGAAATCTGGATAAAACCAAGGAGCATAAATGGCCATTCATGAATATGTTCTGCTCGTGCCATCCAAAACCCTTTTTCCATAGATCACTTGAGTGAGACCTTCTTGTGTCCTGTGAGCAGGGTTGCCATATGTCCCGAAAAACATGGACAATTCCGATTTTGGGGGATTATATTCACTTACTGGCAAATGGGACAGAGGGTCCTGTTCTGATTTTGTGGAAGAGAATTATGGCAACCCTCACAATGGGCCCTCCACAGCTTCATCATCCACAGATTCTGAGCTTGTGCTGAAGATGGCCTTCTTGATGAGATTGGATGCCACATCAGGATCATTCCAGTGACTTCCAATGCTCTCTAAAGAGGATGGCAGACCTTGGGAAGGCTGGGTGCAGCCTCCAGGTGAGAGATTGTGTTGAAACATCATCCTTCCCACTGCAAATTCTAATACCCATGGAAGAAGGTATCCTCAGGGTGTCCTAGAACGGTCCCCCTATGGATTCTGAGAGCCCATCAAATGTGTACAGGATCCAATTCCCATAATAAAGGCTTTGCATGCATTTTGGTCCAATTTCTCCCATATCTTTATAGATATTTTGGAAGACAGGTAATCCAGGAGATCAAAGAAAGGCACTATATAAATACTTGTATTGTTGTTAAATATTATAATTTGATTTATTTTCGTTCCTACGTGCTTATGAGCATATCCAAAGGACTGCTTGTGTAGCCCCTCTTAAAGAAAATGTCCAACTACCTCTCCATCTCAACAATGCCTTGTCATACTGTAAATATTCTTTTTAAAAAAAAATTTCCATTGAGTAAAATGTATTAGGCTGCAATCCTATCCACATTTCCTGGGAATAAATCCATTGACTATAATAAGACTTATTTCTTAGTAGAGGTGCATAGGATTGTAATAGAATAATATGTAATACAACATATTTTGAGTGAATATGTATGTGGTTGATAGAATTAGCCCAGTTTTCCTAACCCTCTGTGCTGTGATGCAACAGTGCAAGCGCAGCTATCACTATAATCCACTGGGGAATTTGAGCCACTGGAGACCCTCTCAGGATAAACAAACATTAGTTGACTTGCCCCAGGGTAGGCTTCATCAGTCACTATGGGTCAACTTAGACATACACCTGCTCAATCACTGCAACCAATCTGTGCTGATCTATGCTAGTGAATCAGGCCCAGGAATGGTCAGGATTTGATACGCACCACTGCCACTGAAACTGTCACCCTTCCCAGGTCTGATTTACCATCCCTCCCAGCCCTATTATGACCCCATTCTATCTACCCCTTGCCCTGTTCCACCCCTACCCACCTCTGTCCAACCTCCTATGTGGCTTACCTGCAATGGCAAGTGGCCAGTGTTCCTCCACCAGATGTGGGAAAGGTCCATGGGAGAAAGAACATGGACCAGAAAGCTGTCAGTGAATCCTCTGCAGCAAGGGCAGATTTTAAGTAGTGTGCACATGTGCCCCTTGGTGGGGTAGCACCTATGAAAGGTGCCCCTAAGGGTCCAACTTAGTTGCACCTCTATTGATGCTTTCAATTACTCCCAATGCATTTGCAGCAGGCATGGTCTGGTGGTTGAGCAGAAGGCTGCTGGAAGAATGCTAAGCAGGAACAGACTAGATAAATTTTGGATGGGAGACTGAAAGGTAGTAAATCTGTCATGAGACAACATAGCCAGAAGAAAAACAGAAGACTTACTCCCAATGCATTCATCATGATTGTATGGTGGACTGATTAAATAATTTGGTACGAACCACTGTCACTGAACCTGTCACTCTTCCCAAGTCTGATTTATCATCCTTCCCAGCCGTATTACAACACCATTCCATATTGCCCTTGCTATTTAAATAATTTCAGAGAGTGCGCAATGCAGGGAGTATTTTTTGTTTGTATCCTTGTCATGCTAACAAAGAAAAAGAAACCCAATGTCCACTATTGTGTAGAGCCATTTACATTTCTAAAGACATATAAAGAAGACAATGGTGGATAGAAGGTAGTCACTAGATCTTAAGATGGGGGATCACTGTAGCTAGGGATGTCAGTCAGAAGAGGACAACTGATATTTCAGCATCTGGAGTACACAGTTGTGTGAGGCATAGATGGTTTATTCAGTGGCTTCTCAATGACAAATGTCAGTTGTAAACCATTCTAGGGTGTGCATCGCAGGCATATCTGAGCTCTATCTCAGCTGTCTGGAAGCCAGTAACAGAAAACGGCCATTTGATCTTGGCTTTTTAAAAATCTAATCTCATCAATCGATCACATGCTTTGCTGAGTGGTACCTGACCACCTTAACAGACATTACACAAAGTCAACAACCTTCCTGGAAGAAGCTTTGTGTGTCAGAGTATTATTTACCCCAGTAAATAATGTCATCCTAATTATAATTAGAATAGCAGGAGATCCGGGTGAGGTATCCTTTCGTTCATCCATATGCATCCCTAGTGATACAGAACCAAGTGCACAGTATAATGTGGTTCTCTCTCTGTGTGTGTGTGTGTGCACATGAGTTTCCTATATGGTGCATGTACCACTAGGAAAATGCATCTCTGTGTACACAGAGTGTGGTTATTATTGATAGTATTCAATTCCTGGGGCAGCAGCTGTTATTTACATTGCCAGCATATCTTCAATGTAATTAACTCCCTGCCGATTGTATGTTCAGACCAGGGTGGGGGGTCTGCCTCTTGGTAACCCTACACATGGTAGCCCAGAGAGCCAATGTGCAACTTCTGTATGCAGAGCATATAGAAAGGAATATGCTTTCCCCTTGGCTATGGTCCCTAAGCAAAAAAAGAAAAAAAGAAGAAATAAAGAAGAAAATTGGATTACATTTCTAGTAAGTCTGCATTACATTACTATAGCTGGAGTGGCTCAGTGGTGAAAACACCATGCCTGGCGAATGGCAGGCTGTGGATCAAGACCTGGCTGCTACAAGATGGAATGAGATGCCGTCCCTTGCTCAGCTCCTGCCAACCTAGATGCTAGATGAATAGGAAATAGAGAGATGCTCTTTTCCCTTTCACATAACACTAGAACTAGGGGACACCCACTGAAATTGAATGTTGGGAGAGTTGGAACAGACTAAAGAAAATATTTCTTTACCCAGAATGTAGCTGATCTGTGGAACTCCCTGCCACAGGATGTGCTGATGGCATCTAGCCTCCATGCCTTTAAGAATGGATTGGACCAATTCCTAGAGGAAAGGACCATCACAGGCTGGAAGCTGCTAGAAGCACAGGACAGTGATCAGCGATGGGCCACATGGACTGTCATAAATGTGACGTGTTACTGGTCAGATTATTAGGAACACCATGTTGAGCATTTTATTTTCAGTGGTTATTTTCAACTGTGGTGAAAATAACTGGTGTGGGACACTGGTGTATCACAGATAGTCTGCAGGTGTGCCATGAGACCTTGGGGAGGGTAACATTCATTTGAAGGGCAGTTGAAGGATTTCAGCCCCTACCAGAAGTATGGTGTGCCTTGTCAAAGGTTCAAACAACTTTGGTGTGCTGTGACAATTTTAGCACCTTGTTAGTGTGCCATGAGAAGGGTGACCATATAGAATGGACAACAGAGTGCCTGAACTATTGCATAGAAGAAGGAACTGAGGCAGGTTTAGCTCAACATAGAAGCGTTTAAAAAGCAGCACCTGCCTCAATTCCCTCGTCTATGCAGTGGTTAAAGGGACAGGCATTCTGTCCATTCTATACGGTCACATTGGCCATGAGATGAAAAAGATTGAAAATCACTGGCGTAGGGCCTTAGCCTATGTCTTAACCATGGTTCTGTAATGTTTTCGAGTAGGCTAATTGTAACATATATAAATATAAATTTATACACAGTGGTGCTTTATATATAAATATATATACACAGTGGTGCCTCACATAAAGAGCTTAATTAGTTCCGGAAGCATGCTCTTTAAGTGAAACACTCTTTAAGTGAAGCAGATTTTTCCATAGGAAATAATGGAAACTCAGACAAATCATTCCACAATCCCCAAAATATTCATATAAAAATATTAACTGGATGTAAAAATGATGACAAAACACTGGAATTGAATTCAAAACATGCATTCCATGTGCATGATCGTATGAAGTCTACTTAGGCTGCACTAAAGACACTCCTAAAGACACTTTCCTGGGAGTAAGCCCCATTTAACACAGTGGGGTAGACATGGTTAAGAGGCATGGTTTACTTTGGTAGACATGGTTAAGAGGCTGCAATCAAAGACACTTTCCTGGGAGTAAGCCCCATTTAGCACAATGGGGCTTACTTCTGAGTAGACATTAGTTAGGAGACTGCAATCAAAGACACTTTCCTGGGAGGCTTACCAGGGTTGCTGCTGGAGGTTCAAGGTGGCCAGTGGCGGCACTTGGGGGCAGCTAGGGGCAGCTGCTTCTGGCACCTCCAGGCAACTGCCCCCAACTTGGGGGCAGTTAGCGGCAACAGCACTGGCCGGCAGCCCTTTTAAAGAGCCTCCATGCAGAGCATCAGGGCTGCATAGCACGTGTGCATAGCATGCTTGCCTGTTAAATGAAGCGGAACTTGTTATGTGAAGCAAGATTTCTTGGAAATTTTGCTTGTTATGTGAAACGCTTGTTAAGCGAGGCACTTGTTAAGCGAGGTACCACTGTATATATTTGGCATCTTGGTGATGCAGACTTGAGAATTAATGTACTACTGCAAGACCAGCCAAACAGGCTCAGCATCAACGTCAACGCTTACATTATCTCCCGTCACACTAAGCTAACAGCACTGGCAATTAATAGGGGATCATGTGCCGAAGTCATATAAATAAATGAAAGGGACAGAGTCAGTCTTCAGAGGCTTGTCACCTTTTAAGCACTCATGCATACCTTAAACACACTGGGCCAGCACAACAGCCCGGGAACAAAATGAGCAATTAATTAAACAAATGTACAGTAACGGAGTAGCTATCTGCATAGTGGGAAAGCTTCCCAGAGCTGTATCACCTGTCTGGGGCTACTGCTGGATAGAAAAAATGGGGAGTGAGAAAAGCAACAGTCTATGGCTTATTCCCATGTAAATGTGGATAGGATAGCGGCTGTAAGAGTCCAATTCTATGCCTGTCTACTCAGAAGCAAGTCTCATTGTTTGGATGGTCAATGGGCTGTCCCAGGTAAGTGTGCATAGGATAGCAGCCTTACGAGTGCAATTCTATGCCTGTCTACTCAGAAGCAAGTCTCACTGTAGTCAATGGGGCTTACTCCATGCTAAGCATGGATAGGATTGCAGCTGCAGGGTACAATCTTGTACACAGCTCAAGACCCATCAGTAACAAAGGGGCTTACTCCTGACCAGTGGCATAGCTATGGGGGGTGCAGTTGTACCGGGCTACAAGCTTTAGGGGGGCTACAAGCTGAGACAGACACTAGTGGCTAAAATTGTGAAAAATGGCATATGTATGAATGATAATACCATCATGCTATATTTCATTGGAAAGGTAATTTAATGCAGAATGCAAGGAAACAAACTGCTTTGGAATATCTATATTCCATCAAACATTACGGCCAATTAACCAGAAAATGAAAACACAAAAGCCTATGGAACAAAAGTGGATTTTCTTAACTTAAACTTTTCTATGTTACTGATTGCTCTGAGAGCCAATGAGATGTAATTCTGATACTGTATGGAACTAATAAGGCATTAATATGAATCAGCTCTTAGTACATGTATAATATACAGTACATCTATATATATAAAAGAGAAAAGTCGCTCACTGACTGACTCACTGACTCACTGACTGACTCATCACCACCCTGCCAAAACCGCTGGGCCCAGAAGTGTGAAATTTGGGATGGGGGTTCCTTCTGTGAGGGAGGGGTGCACTAAGAACAGGTTTTCAGAAATTCCAATCGGAAGGGGGTGAAAAGGGGCACAACACGTTTTCCTCCCTATACTTTGCATTGAGAATTGCTGACTCAGCAACATTCCGCCCCAACTGCTGGGCCTGAAGCATGGAATTCTGGGAGTTCCTTCTGTCACCTGAACACCCACCAAGAACCATCTGGAGAAATTTAACCCTTCAGGGGCTGAAAAGGGGGCAACGTGTTTCTGTCCTATACTTAACATGGGAGACTGAACAACATCCAGCCAATTTGGTGCTCAGTCTCTGGTGAACTGGGGGATGTTTTCCGGAGGAAGAAGTTGCACTGGCAAGGATGCTGCGCATGGGCGGAAGTTGCGCATGGAGGAAAATTGCGCATGGGAGGATGATGCGCATGGGGGAAGTTGTGCATGGGGGAAGTTGTGCATGGAGGAAGTTTCGCATGGGGGACTGATGCGCATGGGAGGTTGTTGCACATGGGAAGAATGTTGTGCATGGGAGGAATGTTGCGCATGGGGGGAAGTTGCGCATGGGGGGAAGTTGCACATCGGTGGATGATGCACATGGGGAAAGTTGCGCATGAGGGGATGATGCCCATGGGTGGAAGTTGCACATGGGTGGAAGTTGCACATGGGGGGATGATGCGCATGGGGGGATGATGCGCATGGGGGAAAGTTGAGCATGGGGGATGATGCACATGGGAGATGATGCGCATGGGGGAAGTTGCGCATGGGGGAAGTTGCGCATGGGGGAAAGTTGCGCATGGGCAGATGATGCGCATGGGGGAAAGTTGTGCATGAGGGGAAGTTGCGCATAGGGGGAAGTTGCGCATGGGGAGAAGTTGTGCATGGGGGAAGTTGCACATGGGGAAAGTTGTGCATCGGCAGATGATGCGCATGGTTGAAAGTTGCGCAGGGGGGGAAGTTGTGCAGGGAAGTTGCGCATGGGGAAAAGTTGCGCATGGGGAAGTTGCGCATGGGGGAAGTTGCGCATCGGCAGATGATGCGCATGGGGGAAAGTTGCACATGGGGGAAGTTGCACATTGGCAGAAGTTGCACATGGGGAAAAGTTGCGCATTAGCGGATGATGCGTATGGGGAAAGTAGCGCATGGGAAAAGTTGCGCATTTGGTTGATGCGCATGGGGGAAAGTTGCGCATGGGAAAAGTTGCGCATGGGGGATGATGCACATGGGGAAAGTTGCGCATGGGGGAAAGTTGCGCATGGGGGAAGTTGCGCGTGGGGGAAGTTGCGCGTGGGGGAAGTTGCGCGTGGGGAAGTTGCGCGTGGGGGAGGTTGCGTGTTGGGAAAGTTGCGCATGGGGGAAAGTTGCGCATGAGGGGACGTTGCGCATGGGGGGACGTTGCGCATGGGGGGACCTTGTGCATGGGGGGATGATGCGCATGGGGGATGATGCGCATGGGGTGTTTCTGCGCCATGGGGGGATGGCATAGGTGGAAATGTTACACCTGCAACGCGGGTACGCTTTTCGCTAATGTATCATAAAACAGTTACCCCAAGCTATCTGGGTATACAGGCACTTCTAAGTGGTGCTCCTCTTATATTTAGCAGGGAAAGAATAACCTTTCCTCTTTAACCCTTTCCCTAATCAATAAGAGATACAATAAGAGACACACCGTTTCCCTAATCAATAAGAGACACAATTTTAATTTTTTAAATTAAATTTGTTGTTGGGGCAAAAATCTTCTTCAATTCCAGATAGCAAATAGGTGCTTTAGCCATGCCATGGTGGTGCAAATGGTGGTGAACTGCTGAGGAGGAGGACGCAGGTTTTCCCCAATTTTCTTTTTTAAAAATACCCAGGAATGACATCACTCCCAGGTGTGACATCATTTCTGGGACGACATTTTGAGCCTTGCACTGGGCTACATGATCATTAGCTACACTACTGCACCTCACTAGTGCCAGTTGTCCCAGTTTGTGGAAGAGAATTATGACATCCCTAATTTAGAAACATCCTTATGGATGCATAGGTTTCACAAGTCCATTTCTGGGGGTTGTACTGGGGTATGCATAGGGTATTTATATTATCATCATAATTTATTATTTCTACAGCATCTCACACATACTACCTACATATATTTTTTTTAAAAATAACAAAAATGGGGTGGGCAAAGCCTGTTCCAAATACCATTTGCGGCCCTGAGGGAGGCCCAACCTTCAGTGAGCAGCTTATCAAAAGATTATTAGCAGCTTATCAAAGATTATCTGATAGCAGCTTATCAAAGATTATTAGTTGCAACATCCGTAATTGCCCCAAGTGCATTACAGGTTCAACCTTGTTATACACTTGTTTTAATACACGGATTTAACTCAACATGAATGGCTACTGCATATCAGTTTTAAACACTGCTTTTCTACTGTTATGGAGAGGTAGTCATGCAAGCAATAATTCTATTTTTCAGTACCAGAATTGAAAACCTGGAGATATTGAGGCATACCTAATTCCATTAGTCACAATAGAGGAGTATGAAACCTGGAAGTGGGTCTTTAATCTTATTTTTCCATTGTTTTCTTTATACACTATTTTTTAATCCATGGAAGTTTCTGTATAATGAGAGACACCTGCCCATACCTCATGTCTTTTCTGATTTTCCCTGGGCATTATTTTAACCCCCCATTGCCTCTAAACAACTTACATCTTCATGTGTGTCTGGTTTGGTCTGTATGATTTCAAACAGGTCATAGTTCTCACTGGTTCTATGTGCCTCCTGTATTATACTTATCGTGTGCATTATAATTATGCTTAGTAAAATTCATTCATTCCTATAAGCTCCATCTCTAATGTATTCATTTATGTAAATTTATTTAAATTTGAACTGTAATTAATTCCCTGACAGTGTCAGAAAGATGATGTGGCTCTCCTGTCAAAATATTTGCCCACTTGTTTTGGACCAAGGTTCCTTCTCTGTCAGTTACCTTTCCTGCCCTGTCCCCAATACTTGCTATTTAAGTGGGAGAAAATGGTGATACAATAATGAAATAAACAGTGCAATCCTAAGCATGTCTACTCAGAAGTAAGTCTCAATGTGTTCAAAAGTACTTACACACAGGAAAGTGTGGTTACGATTGCAGCCCAAAAATCCATAAAGCTGCTTTCTGCACTTGTAATTTTTGTAACATAAAATAAATCCAGGTAACCGGAAAAATAAAACCATTTTGAAACTATATGTAGTTTTTTGGGCTGAATGCCCCCAAAATTGTGTACTGTATACTTTCAATATGGATTCCAACCATGAAAGGCTTAGCATGTTTATAAAACCATTTTATTTGGGTTTATTATTTAATGGGGGTAACGACTGTGGCTGTACCTGCAGACACTATTCCATCTATATCACCTACCTATTACACTTTAAAAATGAGTATAATTTCTAATTAGAATGTGCATATTTGAGTAAAAAACACTTACCATTTTCAGTAGTTTTGAAAAACTGAGACTGTCAAAAACAAAACAAAAGGTTTTCTCCCACATCTAAAGATGAGAAGCTTTAGCATTAAATAAATAAAAACACTAAGTATGGCTTCCTGAGTTTCACCAATGTGAAATCTAAACTGGGCTTAGTGATTTTAGATAAGGCTTAAGTGTCTGAGTAGTAAAATGGTGCAAAACTCAGTGAACTGTGACACTTGATATTCTTCCAAAATCTCCAGTTACTCTAATCTTGTCATTATGAAAGAGGCTAACCTCTTTCCTTTAAGTAAAAGTAAGTGTCTGGGCTGACACCATTGTTGGTCATCACTACCAAACCACGAAGCATTTGCAAGCAATAATAGCCTTGGACCTAATGGCATAGCTCACCATGCAAGCAGCTCCTTCCTTTCCCTTCTGAGTCATTCCAAATGGTTCTGACCAAATGTCAGAAATGCAAAAGAGAACATGGCTCCCCCCCAAATTTAGGACACCCAAGAAAAATGTAGGACATGATAAAATAAAAGCTAAAAACACTCATGTGTACTTTCATTAATGTGTTAATGTGATTAATTTATTCACTGTAATTATTAGTGTTATTATTATACTATTTTTATAATATAATTATATAATTTTTATAATATAATTATACTATCTTATTACTCGTTGCAGGAGTAAAATTTCAAGAATATTTGTAACCAAACCCCCTGTGAAACCTCCACCCATATAATACACACCCCCATGCAACACATCACCCTGTGCAATGCACACCCATTTTTAAAATGGTGTCCTGAATTTTATGTGGTGGTGGAAGGATTTAGCCATTGATGTACTTTCCAGTGTTACCTGGGGTACACCTGACTGCTAGGAATGTCATTTCCACAGTAGTCCTTTTGGGGGTCTCCTTCCATATACCCCCTTTTGTGTCCTCACAACAACCCTGCAAGGTAGGTAGTTGTTCTATGGGCAAGCTTTTCCCTTTCCTGGTGGAATCCTTCATGGGGTGATCATCACATTTGGTATCAAGAAATGCCTTCAAGCTTCCAGCAGTTTTCAGGTAAGCCAAGCTGTAAAAACACTGTCAGGCTCTGATGCATCATGACAGCTTTATGAGCTTGCAGTGTCCCATCCAGGATATGTCCTGGTCCTTGCCTGCTTAGCTATCTTCAGCAGCTCTGTACGCAACCATCAGACAATGCCTGCTGCAACTGTGGTGATACGGGAACATTTTCCCCTTGAACTGGATAATGCAGAAGCAGGCCCAATAGGTCCACTCAAATCTGGGCTGGCGCAGAGCCCAGAACATGTGAGCAGCCTGAGGCTGTTCTGCATTGCCTGAAGAATGGGGCTTTCATCTGGCACAAGCACTGGCTTTCAGCCACATCTTGTGCTTCTTGCCCACCTGCCCCTAGGAAAACTCTCCCTACCCCAAAGCATTTCTTGCCCAGCTTCTTTCCACCCCCTTCAATCCCCTGCTCTGAGATGGGCCATGAATCTTCCCACCCTCCAGGGACTGGAGCAGTGGTGGGCTCCAGCAGGTTTGCACCTATTCTATAGAACCGGTTGTTAATGAGAGATAGGATATATAAAGTTTAAAAATATCCATTTAAAAGTGGCTGCCAGACGGGCATAGAACTGGTTGTTAATTTCTTTGAATCCCATCACTGGACTGGAGCCATGAAAGGAAGCACTGCAGGAGGCTGCAAAGTCACAGCTGCCAGTGTACTTGCATGCACATTTGGCCTTGCCATAGGAACCAATGATGGCGCAGTACCTGCAGGGCCACCATATTCCTGCCACACCTGGGCACAAACCAGTTTCTGCAGCAGTGCCTTGTGCCCCTTCCCCACATGCCACTGTAAGTACAGATTTTAGATTGGTCACCATAGTGGTGACAGCCCCTCCCTCAAGTTTCCACCATGTCTTGGGATGTAAGTGTAGTATTCTCATGTGCTCCACACTCATCTGGGAATCCTGTACTATCACCTAAAGGCAGGCTGGAGTTGAAGTCCTGATATCTCGAGTGCTGATGCCTGTGAAACTTGGCTCCCAAGTCATGCTTGTTATAGATGAGTGCTAGAAGTGAATGGATTGCATTAATGCCATATCCCCATGCTATCACTTATCACAGGGGGAAGACGCCACAGCTGAAGATTCTGAGACAACATCTGGAGTGGCAAACAACTGATGGTGAAACTGTCCATGACTTCAAGCTTGCCTTACCCCTGGAAAATAGGGTAATTCTGCCCCCAAATTAATACTGCAGAGTTCTGAGAATGGGCTGTTTCTATAGAAAAATGAGGGAACTGGAATGTTTGGTGGCTGGGTAAACATTGATACATTGGACACAATACAGTGGTCTTCAAAGTGGGGGTCGCAAACCCTTGGTCCCTTCAGGGGTGTTGTGAGTTGCTCGCAGCCACCATCTTGTTTTTCTAAAAAATTTAATTAGATTTAGGGATGTTATGGTGCTGGTGGACATCTTGATGAAAGTGTCAACCCAATATGCGGTGGCAGTGAAGAAGACTCTAGAGAGCTGAATCAGGATAGAGGAGCAACCAGAGGCTATTGGATCCTTGTCCTGCCTTTGACTCCCCTCCTTTCTGCCACAGGCCTGCCCTCTCCCCCAAAAAACACAAGTGGAGGAAAAATGCAACCGCATCAGCGTCTGTACAGCTCTGTACATCAGTGTCTGTACATCAGTGTCTGTACAGTATCTGGGAAACTCACTGGCTTTTAACCACTCGCCATGGCTTGCCTATCCCCCCAAACCTGCTGAGAACATCACACGATAGGGAAGAATAGGGCATTCCCAGATGTGCAGATGTAGGCCTTTTCCCTTGTACAATGTCTACAGTGTTCACTGGGTGGTGCACCAACAATGACAGGACCATTGGGACAAATTTTATTTTTGGGCAAATAAGGAACAAGCGAAGAACTTCATTGAAATTTCATTGGAACTTCATTGAAATTTCAAACAACACAGAAATATCAGGAATATTTGACACATCAATTTTTAGAGACAAATGAGGGACTCAGTGAGCAGAAAAACTATTTCAAACACTCCTGAGATGAACAAGGTTTCTCTCCTTAAAGGGTCCTTTGGTGATTCATAGCAGGCCTCTGTCAGTCTTGAAAGACTATGGTATCGTGCTTGGTGCTGCATACACTGCATGCGAAGCACAAAAGCCTGGGTTGGATTGTTATGGAGGATAGGCTGTTACCCAAGCAGCAGATCCCCCCTCTCCACACCACTGAATTAGTCCAATGGAAAGGCAGAGCCAATACGATTGGATCCAGCTGGCGTCGCAGAGCTGGGCTAAAGACAGGAGCTCACCCTGTCTTGTGGGGCCGACCCAGGTCTCGAACCCTGGCCTGCTGGTTAACAGGTAGTGTCTCAGCCACTTGCGCCACCCACAGCCCACAAATAAGCTGTAGGCCTTGCCACCTTCTGGCACTTCTTATCAGTGTGGTCTCTCATGGACCTTAAGTTTACCTCTGGTACTGAAGGCTTTTCCACACTGCTGGCACTTATAGGGCTTCTCCCGAGTGTGTTCTGTGATGGCATTTAAGGTTCCTGCTGCCACTAAAGCTCTTTCCACACTCCAGGCACTTAAAGGGCCTCTCCCCTGTGTGTGTTGTCTCATGGATCTTAAGGACACAACCAGTGATGGGCTTCAAAGAAATTAACAACCGGTTCTATGCCCATCTGGCAGCCACTTTTAAATGGCTATTTTTAAACTTTATATGTCCTGTCTCTCGTTAACAACCGGTTCTACAGAGTAGGTGCGAACCTGCTGGAGCCCATCACTGGACACAACTGTCACTAAAGGTCTTCCCACACTGCTGGCACTTATATGGCTTCTCTCCTATGTGTGTTCTTGCATGGATCTTAAGATAACCACTATGATTGAAGGCCTTTCCACACTCATTGCACTTAAAGGGCTTCTCCCCTGTGTGTGTTCTAGCATGGATCTTAAGATAATCCCTCTGACTGAAGGCCTTTCCACACTCCAGGCACTTAAAGGCCTTCTCCCCTGTGTGTGTTCTGTGATGACATTTAAAGCTCCAGCTGCCACTGAAGCTCTTTCCACACTCCAGGCATTTAAAGGGCCTCTCCCTTGTGTGTGTTCTCTCATGATTCTCAAGGACAGAACTGTCACTAAAGGTCTTTCCACACTGCTGGCACTTATAGGGCTTCTCCCCTGTGTGTGTTCTCCTGTGAATCTCAAGATTACCTCTCTGACTGAAGGCCTTTCCACAATC
This sequence comes from Cryptoblepharus egeriae, assembly GCA_030015325.1. Classification (NCBI taxonomy): domain Eukaryota; kingdom Metazoa; phylum Chordata; class Lepidosauria; order Squamata; family Scincidae; genus Cryptoblepharus; species Cryptoblepharus egeriae. The sequence goes on from JAREYC010000001.1 coordinate 9,848,316, forward strand.
CTGACACTTATAAGGCTTCTCCCCAGTGTGTGTTCTGTGATGGTTTATAAGGCTCCAGCTGTTACTGAAGCTCTTTCCACACTTGTTGCACTTAAAGAGCTTTTCCCCTGCGTGCGTTCTCTCATGGATCTTAAGACTACCTCTCCGGCTAAAGGTCTTTCCACACTCCTGACACTTATAGGGCTTCTCTCTTGTGTGTGTTCTGTGGTGGTGTATAAGGCTCTTGCTGTCACTGAAGGTCTTTCCACAGTTGGACTCATTGCACTTAAAGGTTTTCTCCCCTGTGTGTGTTCTCTCATGGACCTTTAGACAACTACTCCAGCTGAAGGTCTTTTCACACTCCTGGCACTTATAGTGCTTCTCCCCTGTGTGTGTTCTGTGATGTATAAGACTCCTGCTGTCATTGAAGCTCTTTCCACACTCATTGCACTTAAAGGGTTGCTCTCCTGTGTGTGTTCTCTCATGGACCTTAAGATGACTACTCCAGTTGAAAGTCTTTCCACAATCCTGGCACTTGTAGGGCTTCTTCCCTTCAAGGTCCCTTTGCTGTTTATTTGCTTCTCTAGCCAGGTTTCTAACAGACCTGGATGGACAGCATCAATTTCCCTTCCACTGTGAGACATGCTCTACTGTTTATCCACCATCTGCCAGGAAGAAGAGAGATGTTTCTTAGCCCTGCAAACATGCTTCAGGTGTGGGCTTGAATTCCTTCCCACTATAGGAGTTGCAGAGGAGAAGGGAAGATTCCTGGAGGAACATGGATCCAATTGCAGGTCTGGCCCAGGAGTACCTCAACCAGGTGTCTGGGCGGCCAGTGCAATCAAGTACAGGAGAGGCCAGAAGGCTTCTTAAATGTCAAAACCACAAAGAAGGCAAGGCCCCTCAAAATGTACCAAATAAAAGATAATACCACTCATGTATAGTATATGATTTTCATGTGGTTAATTACCATCCTACATGCTACTGTATTAAGTTTAGAAATATTACATATTTTATCTATATATATAAAAGAGAAAAGTCACTGAGACTTACTGATTCACTGACTGACTCACTCACTCACTGACACATCAACGCCCTGCCAAAACAGCCGGGCCTAGAAGCGTGAAATTTGGGGTGGGTGTTCCTTTCGTGACCGAAGGGTGCACTTAGAACCGGTTTTCCGAAATTCCAACCAGAAGGGGGTGAAATGGGGCGCAACGCATTTTCCTTCCTATAATTTGCATTGAAGAATCAGTGAGAGGGAGAGAGGGATGCTCTGCCAAAAACCCCAGACATAGAAGCATGAAATTTGGGGAGGGAGTTCCTTCTGTCACATGAACACCCACCAAGAACCAATGTGGAGAAATTTAACCCTTAAGGGGCTAAAAAGGGGTGCAACATGTTTTTGTTCTATACTTAACATGGAAGACTGACCAACATCCAGCCAATTTGGTGCTCGGTACCTGGTGCACTGGGGGGATATTGTTCAGAGGAAGAGGTTGCACTGTGGATGGGGAGTTGATGCGCGTGGGGGTTGTTGTGCGTGGGAGGCTGTTGTGCATGTGGTGATGTTGCTCCATGGGGGGATGTTGTGCCGTGGGGGATGGCCTTCCAGGGAATTTTACTCCCATAATGCCGGTACACTTTTTGCTAGTTACATATAAATAGGGACCTACAAAAGGCAAGATTAACACAGCTGCATTTCTGCCCTTGGCTTTCTGCAGCCAAAAACCTGCCACTTCCTTCCCATCTGGGTTTGCACACTTGCTTCCAGGCCATCCATATTCCTCTAAGCTCAGACCTTCTGATCCCTGACCTCAAACCCTTTCAGGGTCAGACTCCCAGATTCATGAAGGGCTTCTTGGGAAATTGAGTCTCAGGCCCAGCAGACCCATTGCACACCATTACCAGAAAGGCATCTGCCACTGTAATCAGAATATTATTGACTCTACTCCAGGGTGACCAGAGGTCATAACTGCAAAAAAGGAGAAGGCCTTTTGGACACCCAAAATGTAGGACACCCAAGAAAAATAGAGGACATGACCAAATAAAAGATAATGCCACTCACGTATATGGTTTTCATGGGGTTAAACACTGTTATTTATTACTAAATTTAAAACCATTACATATAATTTATTAATTACAAGAAGGCCACATGTTATTAGACATGGGTCAGGGTCAGAAGAGAGAATCAAGACTCTGGAACCAACACAAGAATGGGCAACTTAATGATATGAACAAGGGATTTTTTTATAGAGTCTTTCACTCTACCTCAAAGTGTTCACCCTGTGGGGCTTGACAGGGGCTGGGGACCCTGGAGCTTCCCTGTCAAGGGCCTCTCAAGGACGGGTTTAGGCCGAGGGGATGAAGGCTGTCTCTGCTCTCCTCTCATGCTCCAGGTGGGTCAACACCAGGCCTGGCTCTGAAGAGAAGCCTTCTTCCTGATGCTCTTTCAGGCTTTCTCTAGTGGTCCTGCTGAGCCTGGAGGGGAACCTCTTTTTATACAGTTCTGGAAGTGCCAATCAGAGTCCTGACTCCACTCCTTAGAACCAGAGCTGGGCAAAACTGGCCCAAACCAGTCACAAGTTCACTCTGAAAACTGACAGGAATGTAATTCTGAGAGGGTCCCTGAGCTGGCACAAATAACGCTCTCAAAATGGCACCCCATGTTCCTCCTTAAAGCCCTGAGGAATGAAGAAGCTTTGTCCTGAACTATCCCTTGTTCCTCTGTGGCTTAGTCCTTGAGATGCCTTGAGGTTCCTTCAGCATGACATGGTGCCACCTTCCTCATGCATTCTCCATTTTGTGATCATCTGCAGTGCTCCAGGGTGCCATTTTGTGTGAATAATGGAGTCTGCTTGGCCTTTATAGGATAAGATGGGGGGAAAGGCTTCTTCCTCTAGGGACACCATCATAATAAGAAGCCTAAGAGGGCAGGATGACCAAAGATCCTCCTTTTCCAGGACATGTCCTTTTCTTCACTGTTCTCCTGTTCTCCTTTTCCTGATGAGCAGACAGCACTTAGCCTTCTTGTCACTAATAAATTACACGTAATAGTTTAAAATGTAACAAAAACACCTTACATAAAGAACGCCTCACGTAAAGTATGTTTCACGTAACAAACAAAAATTTATCCAGGATTCTGCTTCACGTAAAGAAAGTGCTTCACGTAAAGAACACATTCGTTGGCAGTTGGGGCAGATGCGCTGGCCGGCAGCCTGTTTAAAAAGCGTCAGGGCTGCCTAGCACACCTGCCCATAGTGCAAGCAACACTTCCATGCTGTTCCCCCTGTGGCCGGGTGTCTGCTGGGCAGAGGAAGAGAAAAGCAGTGGAGAAGAGGGAAGCAGCTCAGGGCTAGCCAGAAGGGAGCAGGGGAGAGGGAGGCTCAGGATGGAGAGGAGAAAGTGGGGAGACACTTTGAAGGTGTCTTGAATTGCAGCCTCCTAACCATGTCTACCCAGAAGTAAGCCCCATTGTGTTCAATGGGTCTTACTCCCAGGAAAGTGTCTTTAGGACTGCAGCCTAACTAGACTTCATAAGATCCTGCAAATTGAATGCATGTTTTGAATTCAATCCCAGTGTTCTGTCATCACTTTTACATCCAGTTAATATTTTTATATGAATATTTTTGGGGTTGTGGAACCAATCGTCTGAGTTTCCATTATTTCCTATGGGAAAATCCGCTTCACGTAAAGAATGTTTCACGTAAAGAAAATGCCTCTGGAATGAATTAAATTTGTTACGTGAGGCGCCACTGTATAGTGTTTAAATTAACCACATGAAAGCAATATACACAAGTGCTTTAGGTTTTTTGTCATGTCCTCTATTTTTCTTGGGTGTCTTACATTTTATTTTTCTTGGGTGTCTTACTCTTTTTTGGTTATGAAATATGGTCACACTGTAAGGAGCAACAACAATAACAAAATTTATCCTGTCTGTAATTAACCTCAGGTTTCTGAGGTAAAACTCTGAGAAACCACTTTCCTTTTGCGTGCTCTGTCATCAACTAGAAGGCGCAAAGGATGACCTTCCCTGCTTTACCTCAGTTAAAACACCTCAGAGTCACTTTTACCTCAGAGTCCAAGGCTCAGTAAAGGCCTCAGACTCAGTACTGCAGGGGAGGGACAAATGTGGCTTCTCAGGTAGCTTTCAGGGGTGTCCTGTTCTCCTGCTCTCCTGTTTATCTACCATCTGCTAGGAAGAAGAGAGATGCATGAGTTTCTTAACACTGCAAACCTACTTAAGAGTGTTTTTGGCCTTTTTGGACCGTTTCATCTTGGACTCAGCAAAAGCATCTAACCAGAAGATGCTGGCTCTGGCTAAAATAGAAGCTGCTGTAGCAACTCAAACGCCCTGAAATGAGGCTTCCAAAGAAAGTCCATATCCACTCGCTTATCCAATGTGTCCGTAGGGCAGACTCTCCCTCAGAGAGAAGAAGCCCTGAGAAGGAAAAGGGAGGCTATGGATGAGTCTATCAAAGGAACCCTGAGCTGCTTCCTCACGCTCTCAGGGAGGGTATAAAGTTTATCCACCCAGGATATCCCACTCTCCCTCCAGCGCCCGAGAGAGGGAGTCTGGAAAGGGTACCACATCAGGTTGGACAGGCCCCTGAGAGAAGCGGTTCTTTGACTTGGTCCTTTTGTCCTGAGGCTCTGAGGAACCTTTGGCTGCTACCAGCTCCAAAGTGTTTGCTGCCTTAAACATAAAGTGAGGCAGAGACCAATGGAACAAAGATTGAGAAGAGAGGCCAAAGGGAAAGCCCTATCAATCTGCTGTAGGTTGACTTGGCTGTCTCCTCACCCTTCAAAAGCTCTCCTTCCACTTTGTCAGAGAAGGAGGAGGCAGAACTGAGAACATAATGAGATCAGGTGGAAAAGTGTGAAGGGGGCAAGCTCTGGATTTGCCCCTTGCCTTTCTTTTACCACATGCTCCTCAGAGAGCTCAGAGCCAGACTGAGAGAAGTCCAGAGGTGCAAGGCTTCTGTGAGGAGATCTCGGAAAACACTTCACTGCTTTTGCTACTTTTGCCTTGGATTTAGCAGGCTTGTTAGCCCCCTTTCTGCCCCCCACAGGGCACTGCTCCACTCACACCAGAGGCTCTATAAACCTGCTTGCCTGTGGCAGTTGAAGCTGTGGAGGACAAGATGGTGGAGGCCATATGTCTGAGGAAATTGTGTCTGCTGAGGAGACTGCTCCACAGCCCTGAGAGGAGGGTGTGGGTGCCTGTCTAGTCCTCTGAGGAGACTGTTCTGCTAACCCTGGGGTGGGTTACCAGATGCCAGTCTAACCCCACAAAGGCACCACTTACTTCAGGCAGCTCAAGGCTCCCCAAAAACCGATGGAGGCCCCAGAAAGCAGCAGGGCTTGTGACTGAGGGGGAAGGAGAGAGATTGTGTTTCCTGCCCCCAAAAAGGTCCCTGGAGAGGAGGCTTAGAAATAGAGGGAGGAAGCATAGAGAAAGAAAAAGAAGAAAGGAAGGAGGAGCAGAGAGATCCAAGAACGGGACCTGCCACCAGATAAGGCAGGACTAGACTAGGATTAGGGGAAGCCCTCTCTGAAGGAGAAGTCCAAGTCTGGCATGCCTCCAGGTGGGCGAGGGGCAACCCATGCAGTGATGAGTGTCATCCTTCTTTCTGAGGAGAGAAGATTTTTTTTCCAGGGCATCAGACTTAAAAAGAGGACATGTCCTGGAAAAAGAGGACATATGATCTATTCAGGAATAAACCCACTGAATTCAGTAAGACTTGGGCTATGATCCTGTATTGTTCACCAGAATCAAACACCTGCAACCACTGATGATCCTGACCTTTTCCCTGCCTCTCTGCAATCGGATGATAATTTCATACAATATTCGGATCAGAATTTTCATATATTATAATATTTAATAGTTTGGGGGCTTACTTCCCCCAAAATGCAAATTTATCCATATACTGTGGTGCCTCACATAAAGAGCTTAATTTGTTCCGGAGGCATGCTCTTTAAGTGAAACACTCTTTAAGTGAAGCAGATTTTTCCATAGGAATTAATGGAAACTTAAGATGATTGGTTCCACAACCCCCAAAATATTCATATAAAAATATTAACTGGATTTAAAAATGATGACAAAACACTGGGCTTGAATTCAAAACATGCATTCAATGTGCATGATCCTATGAAGTCTGCTTAGGCTGCAATCCTAAAGACACTTTCCTGGGAGTTAGCCCCATTTAACACAATGGGTCTTACTTCTGGGTAGACATAGTTAGGAGACTGAAATCAAAGACACTTTCCTGGGAGGCTTACCTGGGCTGCTGCTGGAGGTTCAAGGTGGGGGCACTTGGGGGCAGTTAGGGGCAGTTGCCTCTGGCACCCCCAGGCAACTGCCCCCATGTTGGAGGCAGTTAGAGGCAGCAGAGCTTTTAAAGAGCCTCTGCGCGGAGCATCAGGACTGCATAGCACGCATGCCCATAGCACACTTGCTTGTTAAGTGAAGCAGAACTTGTTATGTGAAGCAAGATTTCTTGGAAATTTTTGCTTGTTATGTGAAATGTTTGTTAAGCGAGGTGCTTGTTAAGCGAGGTACCACCGTATATCCATATAACATATCAATACATTTTATGAGATTCCCCAGATTTCTGGCTCCCCTCCTTTGGCTCCAGTTACCCCTATTTTGGCCCTTGCCAGGTAGGATCAACCCCCTTTACTCCTGTTTAGATTGCATTACAGCCTGCCTGGGCAGACTGGAACATGTAAGATGCCAGGAAATCACTGGTCGTTTCAGCAGAGGGGCAATGGGATGGGAAGAGAGGGGTGAATGAAGGGGGTCATATCATACCAGAAAACTCTGTGGCACCCAGGCCTACCTCATCTGTAACCCTGGACTCCAGAGTCTTAATCTTTGGCTTTGCAGGGCCAGCTGAAATCTCAGGAAAGTTTTAGGTATCAAGGTATCTCCTGCCTCCCCAGGTGCAGCTTTGATGGCATACCTCCCCCAGCCCTTTGGATTCAGGGTATGTATCAGCTCTGAATATGGCCTACCCCAGTAGTTCTCATACTGGGGTCATCCCCCCCCCCAGGGTTGTGAGTTCATTTTAGGGGCGATCACAAAAAGCTGGGTTCTGCCATCTTAGAATCTGACACCATCTTGAAATGGGACACTTGCACTACTTTCCAGGGAGTAAGTCTCATTGAACACAATGGGACTGACTTCCAAGTAGACATGAAGGAGCTCTGGTATCACGGTGATGGCACTTCCTGTTTGGTTACTTCCAGCCATCACATCACTTCCAGGATAAATCTACCTCTTTCAATCTTAGTTTCCTCATCACTTGTGCTGTAACAGATTTATTCTATACTAGCGAAATGTTCCCACATTGTAAAATACCCCTTTGTGCCTCAACGCCCCATGCATGCCTCAATACCCCAAGTGAATCAAGAGTCAGTGAATCAGTGACTTTTCAGTTATCTATATGCAGTATATAAAACTGATAAGTTACTGACTCACCCACTCACTCATCAATACCCAGCCAAAACTGCCAGGCCTAGAAGCATGAAATTTGGGGAGGGTGTTCCTTCTGTGACATGAACACCCACCAAGAACTGAATTTAACCCTTGAGGGGCTGAAAAGGGGTGCAACACATTTTCACCCTGTACTTAACATTGAAGACTGATTAACACCCAGCCCCAATGGTTCAATGTCCCATGAATAACCGGTTCTCAAAACCAGGCGCTCATTAGCAATGGGTTATATAGAACATGTGAGAACCCCCTGAAGCCTACCACTGGTTGATGTGCATGGGGGATTGAAGTGCATGGAGTTCTTATGCATTGGGAGGATGGAGTACAGGAGGAATTTTACTCCTGCAACAGGGGTACATTTTTGCTAGTATATATATAGATTATTAAATTTAAAACTATTACATATAGTTTATGAATTACAGGAAGGCGAAATGCTGCCAGCTCACAAGGAAATGGTGGACAGTGAAGATTTTATTCTAGGACACAGTGCTGAAAAAGAACACATGTCCTGGAATAAGAGGACATACTGTCACGCTGATCATGTAATGCACTGCCCACGGGGATTATGAGATTGAGAAATGTTGCTACTTGAGGATTTACCCCATTCCTATCTGCAGTCAACATTTCACAATGCAAACACTCTCAACTTTTGAAAACAGTATTAAATTTCCTCTTTAGGAAAGAGGAACTATTTGCTTCTCCATTGCTACAAGAGAACTTAAAAAATATGCTATCCTAACAGCAGCACCTAGTGGCTAAAAATGTGAAAAGAAGATATCTAGTGAGTGAGACCAATACTATACAGCAGGCTTGTCAAACTGGCGACCCGAGGACTGCATGTGGCCCTTTGCAGGTGCACGTGCGGCCCTTGAGTGATCTCCCCACCCCTAGAAGCAGCTCAGTAGTGGTGGCAGCACACTTGATTTTGAGCTGGAGAAAGAGCAAGGAGGAAGGAGGGCACTTCTGAGTAGACATGCAAAAAATTGGATTGCAGTCCATGCAGGGTGACCAGATGCCAAACCCAAAATTCCTGAACCCCAAGGCCAAAATTCTTAATCCCAGGCTAAAATTCCTACTCGCTGAAAAAAATTGCCAAAAATGTATTTTTTTGTTTTTGTTTTTTTCAGTTTTTTGACCATAATGTTTGATAGGAAGGAGATATCTCAAAACTGATTTCTGCATTGGATTCTGCTCTTCAATACGAATCCAACGACACATGGCATGATGGGGTACTGTGCACTATCATTAAGTTTCAAAATGAAGCCAAAATGTGGGACGATGCCAAAATGTAGGACACCCGGACAGGAGGCTAAAAATCCAGACAAATCTGGGTTTTTCCGGTCATCTGGTCACCCTGAGCCCACAGGAGACACCATTAACTCCAATGCGGCCCTCTGTATGAAATGAAATGAGTTTGACACCCGATATACAGTACAGTGGTGGCTTGATTTACGAGCATAATTCATTCCGGAAGCATGCTCGTAATACAAAGCACTTGTAATAAAAAGGGATTTTCCCATAGGAATATGGAAACTCAGAAGATTCGTTCTACAACCCAAAAATATTCAATACAATGATTACAATCTATCTATCTGTCTATCTATATAAAACTGAAAAGTCACTGCCCAGCCAAAACTACTGGGCCTAGAAGCATGAAATTTGAGAAGGGTGTTCCTTCCATGATGGAGGCACCCACTAAGAACTGGTTTCTGGAAATTCTAACCAGTAGGGGGTGAAAAGGGGCACAACACATTTTCCTCCGGATACTTTCCATTGAAGAATCCCTGACTAATCACTGCCCTGCCCCAACCTCTGGACCTAGAAGCATGAAATTCAGGGAGGGTGTTCCTTCTGTGGCATCAACAACCACCAAGAACAGATGTTGAGAAATATAACCCTTAAGGGGCTGAAAAGAGATGCAATGTGTTTTTGTTCTATACTTGGATCAGACTGACTGATCAATATCCTGCTGATGCACTGGGAGAGAGGGAGTGCACATGGCAGATGTTGCACTGGGGGAGATGGTGAGCATTGGGGGTGTTGCACATGGGGGTTGGTGGGCATGGGGTGGTTGGTGAACATGGGAGGGTTGGTGCGAATGGGAGGGTGAGGCACATGGGGGGTTGGTGCACGTTGAGGGATGAGTGTACATGCAGGGTTGGTGCATATGAGGGTTGATAGTCATGGGAAGGTGGTGCAAGCGCACATGGGTGTTTTGTGCGTATGGGCTGTTGGTGACCATGGAAGGATGATGCACATGGGGGAATGCTACACATGGGGGTTTCCTGTGCATAGGAGGATGATGCGCATGAGAAGGTGTTGCACAATGGGGGATGGTGTATGTGGGTGTATTTTACTCCTGCAATGCAAGTACATTTTGCTAGTACTATTATATAATACAAAATAATAAAAATGTCAGGGTGATCATTTTCAACTAGGGAGAAGAGTGTGTGTGAGTATGCTGGCTTTGCTTAGAAGCCTCCAAGTCAGTGATTTTCAATCTTTTTCAACTCATGGTACATTAAGAAGGCACTGAAATTGCCAAGGCACACCATCAGTTGTTATTACAACAAGGCACACAAGGCTATTCAAATACTCCAATTTTCCTATTAAAAACTGACCCTCCCCAAACTTATGAAGGACTATCCATGGTGTTCCATGGCACACTGAAAATCACTGCTCCAAATGCTTGCTTCACATCTGCAACATCAGCAAAGGAGAATCTGGGATCAGGAAGTTCATGCAGGTGTCCCTAAGTATTCACTAGGCTTCCGTTCCAGAACTTCCCAAGGATTTTTTTTAAAGTGGAAAAATGCAATTAAAACCCTGTTTCCAGGTTTCCTGCTTCTCCATTGCTCCTAATGGATTTGTGCCTCAATAGCTACAAGAGTTTGATTACACAAGTTTGATACCAAAAATGTGTTAAATAATAGCAATTTTTAAAAATCAAGAGCATCCCTTTCCAGTAATTTAAATACAGTTTTTATTCCTGTTGTAGAGAGGCAGTCAGCAATAAGAAATTCAAAGGACTTCCTACCTTTGTCTGGCTCAGCTGAAGAACGGAATGACTGCTTGCCTGACTGCCTCTCTACAACAGTAAGAAAAGCAGTTTTCAAACCATTCATGTTGAGTCAAATCTGGTGTATAAAAACTGTGTACATTGCATAAGTTGGACCTGCATAAGTACATAACTTGGACCTGCATACATTATTGTTTTCAATCATTGGAACCTGCTTATGTTTTTACCAACAGGTTTTATTTCCATCCCATATAATTTTTCACCAGAAATGTTTAAAAAGTTTTAATGATCAAGAATGGTACAGGACTGCAGAAATGAAGAACATTCTTCTAGCCCACTGATTTTCAACCAATGTGCAGTGCAAACTGGTGTGCTGTGGGTAGTCCTCAGGGAATGTACCAAGGGAATTTGGAGATTGACATTCATTAATAGGAAAATTGGGGGATTTGAACAGTCTGGTGTACCTTGTCAATGGTAAAAAATAACTGATGTGTTCCTTGACAATTTCAGTGCCTTATTAAGTGTGCCATAAGATGAAAAAGGTTGAAAATCACTGCGCTAGCTGTAGGCAAAGGGGGGAGTTGCAGCCTCTGCGCAAGTAGTTAAGACACTGTGCCTGTTAACCAGCAGGCCAGGGTTCAAAACCCAGGTCGGCCCCACAAGACAGGGTGAGCTCCTGTCCTTAGCCCAGCTCTGCGATGCCAGCTGGATCCAATCATATTGGCTCTGCCTTTCCATTGGACTAATTCAATGGCGTGGAGAGGGGGGATTTGCTGCTTGGGTAACAGCACATCCTCCATAACAATCTAACCCAGGCTTTTGTGCTTCGCATGCAGCGTATGCAGCGCCGAGCACAATACTATAGTCTTTCAAGACTGATGGAGGCCTGCTTCCAGGAAGTATAGTATGGTAAGGGGAAGATCAGCCTGGCCACAGCCACTGGCCAGAGAGGGACAGTAGTAAAGATCTTGCTTCCCACTTCCTCACCAGAAAGTACTTTCTGCTTCAACTGCTGGCAGCTTTGATAATGCAGCCAGAGGGGGTGGGTGGAATCAAACCTGGTGGGAAAACATAAGCAAGTCATAATGATTGAAAACAGTAAGGCACTTTGTGCAGGTATCTTAGCATTGGTTTCATGTCTTACAAATAATCATCTTGGAAATAAGAAGGGCCAACACACATTTTGCTATCATAAAAATTAGACCTAAACCTAGGTGTATTTAGAGGGCTGGTTCCAAAAATGACATAAGTATTTCCCTATCAGTCTAGTTTTAGATACACTGATAGACTTGTTAATGGACAGATTAAGCAGATTCCTTATGAGGGAGTCTACAACAAGATTTCTTTATGAGACAGCTGCTTGCATCATTCACTAATTAGCATGTGCTGTATATATGGATAGGCCAGGAAAACCCATTGAATTTAATATGATGCACTTCTGTAGACCTGCACAGGAATTGGGCTTTGAGGCTACTCTCCTCCTCCCACTTTCCTGGGTATAAACCCTATAGACTATAATGGGACTTCCCCAGTGATGGGCTTCAAAGAAATTAAGAACCGGTTCTCTGTCCATCTGGCAGCCACTTTTAAATGGCTATTTTTAAACTTTATATGTACTATCTCTTGTTAAGAACCGGTTCTATAGAGTAGGTGCGAACCTGCTGGTGCCCCTCACTGGACTTCCCCCTGTGTTGACCTGCATATGGTTGGATTCTGAGGCTACACTCCTCTACCCACTTTCCTAGGAGTAAGACCCATTGACTATAGTGGGACTTGCTTCTGAGAAGACCTGCTTAGAGCTGGGCTCTGAGGCCTCTCCTCTAGCCACTTTCCTGAGACTGAGCCCCATTGACTATAATGGGACTTACAAAGGGACTTTCAAAAGAAATAATGGGACTTGCTTCTGAGTAGACCTGCCTAGGACTGGGCTGTGAGGCTACACTCCTCTACCCACTTTCCTGGGAGTAAACCTCATTGACTATAATGGGACTTGCTTCTGAGTAGACCTGCCTAGGACTGGGCTCTGAGGCTACACTCCTGTACCCCCTTTCCTGGGAGTAAGCCCTATAGACTATAATGGGACTTCCTCCTAAATAGACCTACATAGAGCTGGGCTTTCCCATGAACTCGATTTCATCTCTTTCTCACCCCACCCAGCTACAGCTATAAACTACAACTCCCATCATGCCCCAGCGTTCCCGTCGTGCTGTTAGGCTGGCGTAGTCCAATCAGAGGCGGCCGTGCTGTGAGCTGGCCAATGAGGTGGAGCGCAGGAGAGGTCGTTTAGGCGGTTGTAGTTTGAATATGGAGGAGGCGGGGCCAGGTGAGAGGCTGCTCAGTGCCTGGCTGGGAGTGGAGCTGAGCCCTGTTGGGTAAGGGGAGGGGGACTCCTGGAAGGGGGGGGGCTTGGTTGTGGGGGGCAGCCTGTTGTGGGGGCAGCCTGAGCATCTGAGGGAGCTCAGAGCAGACAAGGTAGGAAGAAGCATTTCATTCACTTTATAATAATTATTAATAATTACTGTCCCAAGGCTGCTTGAAGCCTTCAGCACATCCTGTGGCAATGAGTTCCACAGTCTACAATCACACATTCCATCATTCAATCACCATATCCTGTGGCAAGGAGTTCCACAGGTTAATTATATCTTGGGTAAAGGCATATTTTTCTTGTGTCTCTCTCTTCTAACTCTCCTGACACTCAGTTCTGGAGAGTCACATTTGGTTCTGTGATAGGGAAAGAGCACCCCTCTGTGTGTCCACCCATGTACTCCCCCAAGTATCCCCCATATCATGTGGCAAGGAGTCCTGCAGATCAATTTCAGTAGCTGACCCCTGGTTCTGGTATTCTGTGAGAGGGAAAGAGCATTCCTCCACTGCCACCCAGCATAATTGTCTTCCCCTGTATCATGTGGCAAGGAGTTCCCCTGATTAATACTGTATTTTTTTCTGTCCTAACTCACCTAACACTCAGGTTGCAATCCTAAAGACCCTAAACACAATGGGACTTACTTTTGAGTAGACGTGGTTAGGATTGTGTTCTCAATGTTAGTAGATGTCCCCTTGATCTGTACTTCACTAAAAAATCTTCACTCTGCCTCTCCAAACCATCCCCGGCATCATATCTCCCCATTTCATGTGGCAAAGAGTTCCACAAATATTTCTTTTGTTTGCCCTAACTCTCCTGACAATGTTACTGAGTGTCCCCTTTTTTCTAGTCTAGTATGAAAGGTAAAAAAGAATATCACTCTTTGTCCCCTATTCATTCCCTTCATAAGGTGTTCCCGTTTCATGTAGCAAGGAGTTCCACTAATTAATGGAATTAATCTTTTCTGTCTTAAATTTCTCAATACTCAGTGGATGCCCCTCATTCTGGTGCAATAAAAAATAGACATTAATATTCTTCTATCCACCCCCTGCATAAGGTTTTCCTCCACATCATGGGGCCAGGAGTTCCACTGATTAATATTTTCTTTTGTCTCTCCTAACTCTCCGAACACTCAGTGTGCGACCTATTGTTCTGGTCCAGTATGAGAAGTAAAAGAACATCACTCTTCCTAACTATCCCTTTCATTTCATGTAGCAAGGAGTTCCACTGATTACTTCAGTATTATTTTCTATCCTAACTGTCTTGGCATTCATTGGATGCCCCCTTATTCTGGTGTAATGTGAGAAGGAAAAGAACACCTCTCTATTCACCATTTTATATCATGTGACAAGGCATTCCACTGATGAATCTCCTAGCTCTCTTTTCTGTCCTAACTCAATGTTAGTGGGTGTCCCTTGTTCTGATGTTGTGTGAGAGGGAAAAGTGCATCTCTCTATCCATTCCCTGCATAATATTATATGTCTAATCATCTCCGTCCTTAGGCACCTTTCTAGATTGAGGATCCTAGTGTAGAATTTGCTAGCCTTTCCCTAGAAATGCAGTCCCTAGAAACTCCCTAGGGACTTCCTTCTTTTCCCCACAAACCTTTACAATCTTTCCAGGTTTCCAGAAGGCTGAACTGGAGAGCAAGAGGAGCAGGTAGGGATTACCAGGCTAGACAAAAGGCTGAAATTGTGTTCATGCATGATCTACGCAGCATGCTAAATACATGAAAAAATAGATAACATGACATTTTGATTTGAGGATAGGAAGATGACCTCATACCACAAGGTAGCATTCCAGCTAACAGCTTTAAGTTCGTGTTTCAAAAAACTTTTCATGACCCTCTGGAAATCAGCTTGAGATCCATTTATGGGTCCCCAGCCACAGTTTGGGAAACACTGATACAGAGACCTCTGCTGCAATGGCAGCTCTTGCTCTGATGAGCAGGTCCACAACAAAAATATGTGTGTTGTCCTTAGAAAGATCCTAGCAATGTATTACTCCCTCCACTTTAATTCCCCTCCATTCTGACACAAAAGTAGGCAGTGAAACCCATGAGGCCTGTGGGTTAAGCTGGAATAGTTGTGTGTATGCATTGCATGCTCTCTTTGCTGATCAGGGCCTCTAGAGGAGTTTTACTGTGGTGAGGGGCTTCTTGTGAACCCCTTCTGAAAAGGGAAGGAGATGAAATAGGGGGCTGATGCAGGGTGACCAGATGACCGGAAAAACCCGGATTTGTCTGGATTTTTAGCCTCCTGTCCGGGTGCCCTACATTTTGGCATCATTGTCCTACATTTTGGCTTCATTTTGAAACTTTGTGATAGTGCACAGTACCCCATCATGCCATATGTCGTTGGATTCGTATTGGAGAGCTGAATCCAATGCAAAATTCAGTTTTGAGATATCTCCTTCCTGTCAAAAGTTATGGTCAAAAAACCGAAAAGCAAAAACAAAAAAATACATTTTTTTGGCAATTTTTTTCAGCGGGTAGGAATTTTGGCCTTGGGGTTCAGGAATTTTGGGTTTGGCATCTGGTCACCCTGGGCTGATGGGGTTAAAGATGGGAAGGGTAGTGTCAGAGGCAATAGTCTTTGGAGCCCAGGTTTAATCTATCTTTGCAGTGTCAGCAGTAGATACAGTAGTATAGAAAACCAAACGAATTTTTAAGTCTGTCTAAAAATCTATAAATACAGACAATTAGCTTCATTGTATTTGGGCTCACATCAGAGTGGAAAGTATCTTGTTTATAACAAAACTTCTGCAGAACTGTGCCCTCAGCTCCTCTATACACCTTCATGGCGAGCAGATCCACAAACCAAAGAGCTACAGTAGCAGACTAATTTTCTTACAGATTTGATACTGTCATTCCTCGGCCCTGCATTTACAGCTTGTGGTAGTGGTCCCAGCATCATTCATTCAATCTGTATTCCCATGCAGGTAGTGGGTCTGCTGCAATTTTTAAAAAGTAAGATCCCACAAATTTTGGGTTCCATGCCCTCTCTAATGTGCTCTGCTGCGTTTCTAAATTAGAAATAGATCGGCATGTGACCTGCTTGCATAAATAGCTTGCATGCTATTTAACATCTACATGAAGCCGCTGGGAGAGGTCATCCGGAAGATTGGAGTGAGGTGTCACCAGTACGCTGATGACACCCAGCTCTATCTCTCCTTTCCTCCTGAGTCCAAGGAGGCAGCTGAAGTCCTGAATCGTTGTCTGGAGGCAGTGGGGGACTGGATGAGGGTGAACAAGCTGAGATTAAATCCTGATAAGACAGAGGTTCTCCTGGTCCGGAAGTCCTCGACTCGGGTATTGGAATATCATCCCGTTCTGGATGGGGTTGCACTCCCTCTGAAGGAGCAGGTTCGCAGTTTGGGGGTTCTCCTGGATTTGCAGCTGCTCCTGGAGCCCCAGGTGGCGGCTGTGGCCAGGGGAGCCTTTGCTCAGCTTCGGCTGATCCGCCAGCTGCAACCATACCTGAGTCGCTCGGATCTGGCCACGGTGACCCATGCCCTAGTGACATCAAGACTAGATTATTGCAACGCGCTCTACGTGGGGCTGCCTCTGAAGACGGTTCGGAAACTGCAACTAGTCCAGAATGCGGTGGCCCGTGTGGTTGCTGGGGCTCGTCGGTTCGACTCTGTCGGGCCACTGCTTCAGCGACTACACTGGCTGCCCATTCGTTTCTGGGCTGAATTCAAAGTGCTGGTCCTGACCTTTAAAGCCCTAAACGGCTTGGGTCCAGGGTACCTGAGGGACCGCCTTCTTCCGTACAATCCGACCCGTCACCTAAGGTCATCTGAGGGGGCCCTTCTGACTGTGCCGCCACTAAGAGACGTGAGAGGTGTGGCGGCCAGAGATAGGGCCTTCTCGGTGGTGGCACCCCGGCTTTGGAACTCCCTCCCCTTAGAACTGAGGAAAGCTCCCTCACTACAGAGCTTCAGGCGGAGCCTTAAAACCTTAAAACCTTTTACTTTAAAAAAGCTTTTTAAATGGGGGCAGAGGTTGGGGGGCTTTTATCTTTTTATCTTTTCTGTTTTATCGTTTTTAGTCTACGTTTTTAGCTTTAATCTAATTGTATTTTAATTACATTTTAATGTGTTTTTATCTCTATTTATTATCATATGTAATTTTAGTGGTGTTTTATTGTTTTTTAATTGTTTGGCCGCCTTGAGTTCCCCCCTGTGGGGGAAGAAAGGCGGGATAAAAATTACTTAAATAAAATAAATAAATAAATTCCAACTGGTAACGAAATAGTTTTTAATATGTTTCCAATCTGTAGCCCAGGAATGACTCAGGTGTGCTTTGTTGCCTGTGCTTCAGGGTAGCCTAAAACAGGAGTTACCATGTCTTCCGATGGGAACGAGTGGGAGCTGAGTAAGGAAAATGTGCAGCCTCTGAGACAGGGGCGAGTTATGTCTACCTTGCAGGAAGCTCTGGCCCAGCAAGATGTTTCTAGCCACACAGCCATCCAGGAACAAAAGCGGTAAGTGTACTGATTGTGATTCCTTTCTCTCCACGGACCTTATGCAAGAATATACTCGTATACTTGGTTCTATAGATTGTGCACAAGAAAGCCTAGTGGCCACATTTTTATTGATGTGTCTTGCTCAAATAGGTGGTGACCAGGTACATCTTTAATTACCATAGATACTCGTGTATAAGTCAATTGTACAGATAAGACCGGGGCAAGTTCTGAGAGTCATAGCAAAATCATGGAATTTGCTATGACTCTCAGAGAAGTTGGGGATAAAATTTTGGAAGATGTCTTAAATTTTTAAGACACTATAATTTTATCTTATTTACCCAAGGCTGAATCCTAAAAAATGAATTCTCAGCAATTGTTGACTAAGGACTGTACTGTCCAATTTATTAAAAACTAGCAAAATGTACCCACGTTGCAGGAGTAAAATACATATATATACATAGCTAAATAGATAAAGTAAAATATTTGCAAATTTATTTAGTAGCCTTTTAAAATTCTTGTCTTCAGAACCTTTTAGTAAAGTTATAAGTACTTTCTAAATATACTGGTAGAACCATTATGGTGCAAAATACTTTTACATTTAGAACCCACAGAATAAAGTTGGGAATGGAAGATCTCTATCCAAATTAGTTCAATAATACTTGCATAAGCTGAAGCAACAGGGTGGAGATTGGGAGAAAGGAGGGAAGATTCTGTATACCAGGGTCAGCAAGAGTCTTTAAAACATAGCTCCATTTTAAAATGCAGATATAGCCTTTATGAAGGCTTTTATCTTTTAAAAAAGCAAAACAAGGCACAAGGGAGGAAAAATGAGAAGGAAGGAGGCTCAGCTAGGGAAGATGTACATTGCTTTGTAATGCAACCACCTGCTTCTCCATGCTTTCTCCTACTCCCTCTGTAAATATTGCTATGAGAACCTGCATCACGGTAACACATCTGACGTGCTTTGCATGCTCTATAAAAATTGTGGAGACAGAATAGCGATCCCTGTCCAGACCACTTCTTTCCATTCCATTCCTGTGCTCAATGATATTCCCCTCATTTGGCGACAGGGATGCTGTGGGCACTTGTGTTGTCTGGTCAAATGTCCTATTGTATGGCATTCTGGGTTGCCAGGCAGACAATGCAACTATCTTCCATCCTTGTCCCCAAACGAATGGAATGTCATGCAGTATTGGAGCAAATAGAAAAGTCCATTTGCATTGCAGATGGATTCTTCTGAACCCTGGATCCAGGGATGTTTGGGCAGCCCTGCTCTCTACAAATGTTTCCTATCATTTGCCAAAGAGTCCTATGATGCCTGGCAGGCAGTTTTGAAAATATGGTATATTGCTGGTTTATATACTCAGCAAAGAAGAAAAATGATGCCGAATGTCTACACTTGGAAACAATTGGACAACATATCTGTAAATACATGAATGAAGTATTTGTTCTGTCTTGCTAATGGTGTTTTTCTTTTGAGCTACTTAGGTGTGTGTTTAATTTATTTTAGGGAATTTGAATCTGAAATTCGCTTTTATTGTGGCAATGATCCCCTGGATGTCTGGGACAGGTGAGCTTTAGTTTTGTGCCCAAGATCTTGAGTAATTATCAGTCTCATATCTAGGTGGCTTTCTTTTTGTGTGCTTATAGTGATATTTGTATCTTTTAGGTATATCAAATGGACAGAGCAGACATTTCCTCAAGGTGGTAAAGACAGCAACCTTTCTGCTCTGCTGGAGAGAGCTGTAAAAGCACTGAATGAACAACAGACATATTACCAAGATCCGCGATATCTCAGTCTCTGGATTAAATTTGTGAGTGTACCCAATATGTATTTTCTCAAATGGTTTATCAAAGTATTCCAGATCTTTGTTCTGGTAGGCCATAAATCTTCCACTCTGTGTTTGCATGTGTCAGGTTGATAATCCCCTCCCATTTGCATCTGAATGAAGAAAATAGCCTGAAACAGAGTTGTTTGAAACCAGGGTAAAGGAATTCATTTACTAATTGAATTGCCTCACTAAATGAATCCTGATTAATGGCTTTTGTTCGTATAATGCTTTTTTGTATAATGGTTCTCAGAACCATACCTGTAAATGGCACTTTTCATTAATACCCACAAGGCAGTGGTTTTATTTCATCATAGTGAGCTTTTCAGGGGCATGTAGTACATGTATTTTCCAATAAATTTTGTTGTGGAGTGTCAGTGTCATGATCTAGCTCCCCTCTATCCTGGGGTCGCACAGATCAGACCTTGGGCTGGCCCAACACTGGCTATTCAAACCCCAATGCTAGCCAAGTCAGCAAGGATTTTTGTTACAAAAGGGGAACTCTGTTATAAAAGCCTGGGTCTCTATGCAACCTCTGACTACAACAGCAGATGCACAACCCACAATTAGGTAGCGGTTTCCCCTTTTCCAGGTTTAATTATTGAGCACTTTGATCCACCATATAACCACACTCATAGAAAGTCCAATAAAAGCAGGCCTCCCTCAGTCTTGAAAGACTAAGGTATCGTGCTTGGCGCTGCATGCGAAGCATGAAAGCCTGGGTTGGATTGTTATGGAGGATAGGTTGTTACCAAAGCAGCAAATCCCCCCTCTCTACACCACTGAATTAGTCAGATGGAAAGGCAGAGCCGATACAATTGGATCCAGCTGGCGTCGCAGAGCTGGGCTAAGGACAGGAGCTTACCCTGTCTTGTGGGGCCGACCTGGGTCTCAAACCCTGGCTTGCTGGTTAACAGGCACAGCGTCTTAACCGCTTGCACCACCCACAGTCCAATAAAATATTTTTATTAAACATAAAACTAAGGCTCAAACAGCAAATTACAAGTTCCCAAAAAAACAAGGAAAGCGATCTTCTGTACTTTACATTAAATTCTAACTACTTACAGGGTCATCAGCTTAGTCCCACACAGTTGCTCAGTGTTATAAGCACTTCCAATGTAGTCCATTGAGCCGAAGGTCTTGCAGCTCCCAATCTTTAGAGCAAGTCTCTGAGATAGCTGGAATCCTCAGCCACAGGTGTAGCCCCTTGACTAGCTGGATTGATCTCACCCCCATAGGGGAAAACAGCAGACAAAAGAGATTGACCTGGGTGTGCCCTTTTGCTAGATTTTTATAGGAATATTTTGGTCTTTCTTATCCATCAGATGATTAGCCAATTAGGGGCCAGAACTTATTTGGGGTCTCTTGTTGCTGGGGCTCACTTTCTGCCTTGGCCACAGCTGTACAATATTTGCAGTTTTAATCACCTGAGTCACAGGTGCGAGTACTAGCAGCAGCAATTCTCCTGGCCTTGTTTCCACCTTCTGGAGATAAGTTTCAGCCTTGGGTTCTCTGGTATGTTAACAGCCCCAATAATTCTTGTGTTGATGGCCTCTTCCAAAACACCCCCTGCCAATTCTCAGACTAATTGGTCCACAATTTTTTGTTTCCATAGCCATCCTTTCATTTCCCATTGTGCTCTGCTCAAGACACTCAATATGGTGTTAGTTTGGCTTTACTTAAAAATGTACAGAATGCCACAGCCTGCAACAGTCACCATCTGTGTAATGATAATATTTTGCTGAATTACACTTTTGTAGCAATTCCTGACCTTTTGGTATACACTGGCGCCTCACGTAACAAATTACGTTGCCAGGAGATGTGGATCATGCTGACCAGCCAACATATGTAGGATTATAGGGTGAATAACTTCCATTGGGGCGGAAGTAGGTGGGATGTACTAAAATGTTGATGAGAAGCACTGCATATGTTGGCAGGAACATTTCAAACAGTCATTTTTGAGCATTTCAAACTGGAACCCCCTTCAGAGAATAACAATCTGTTCAGAAACCCCCACCCCAAGAACTGATGTCATTAACCTGGATATGATTTCATAGCTGGAAGTGACAGGAATTGACTGTGATGCCAGAGCTCCTTCATGTCTAGTTCTTTTCTATCTTTGTGTTCAATGAGACTTACTCCCAGGAAAATACGAGTTGTAGCCAGAATGCCCAATCCTAGATGGTGGTGCCCACCACCAGATTCCAAGATGGCAGCACCTAGCTTTTTGCATTCCCTGAAATTAAATCACGACCCCCCCCCCCCAAAAGCTGCCCCAATCCTCACTTTGCAAACAGTTTAGAAAAAGTTAGAGTAGATGATAGAGAACCATAGAAAGGGCAGCTATTTATAGTTTTATGGTGTAATCTTAATTATTCCTGATATATTTGGTCTGTGCTGAATTGTCAGTAATTACTCAGGAATTTTAAAATCTCTCTTATCTATATAATTAAAATATAATTACCACTTGCTTCTCATGGGTCTTGACCTATGCTTTTAAAAAACAGATCTGACAGCACAATCCTAACCTCTGGTTAGACCAGCACAAATCCTGACAGAAGTCCCGTGCGGGCTTGGGAGTGTCAGCAATGTGCCGCTCCAGGGTGGGGTTATGCCAGTGTACATACATGTACCAGTCTCACTTCACCAGCATGGGAATGGAAATGGGTGAATTGTGCTGGCCTAAATTGGTTAGGATTGCACCCTGATACTTTTTAAATGGTCAAACGAATCCTATGCAAGCACATGGTAGCATTATTACTCATTTTTTCATCTACTTTGCTTGGTCTTTGGCAGAGTTGGATAGTTTGAATTCTTTGTCTTTTTCTCATTCAAACTTGCTTCTTAGACCATAAGAGATGCCTTTCCCACTAGTGGATATCTGTGTGATTCTAACATCTTGATTGCTTCAGAATAAATCTGGGGGTTAATGGTATATGGTAATGCCTGCTGGAGTCATGCCCACATGAGAGAGAAAGTAACATTGTTTTTGATGCAAAACCTCCCTGCATTGTATTATATTTTACAGGGGAATTGTTGCACAGAACCTTTGGACTTATACAGCTATCTACATAGTCAGAAGATAGGCACATCCCTAGCACAGCTTTACATCACTTGGGCAGAGGAACTGGAAGCAAGGGGAAATTTCAAGAAAGCTGACCTGATATTCCAGGATGGACTTCTATGCAAAGCGGAACCTTTGGATAAACTACAGTCCCATCATAGGTAACCTTGCAAAAAGTAGAATAGTGGGTTTCTAGATATCAGAAAAAAGGAAGTCTTGGGAAGTAACGTTGACAGCAAGACATACAAAGATTTTCCTTGTTCCCAAACCATCTCAAAAGTGTCTCTCAATCCTTGGGAGTAACTTTTCGGACATCTTGCATATGAAGGACATGATGGGGAAGTGACATGAGTGTTTCTGCTTGAGATCCAACCCTTGTGTCTCTTGTGCTTTTTGCTAAGAATTTTGCTATTTCTGTTCAGGGAGTTCCAGGCTCGTGTGTATCGTCAGACATTGCAAGATCTTGAAGAAGATGGTGAGGTGGAAGAGGAAGTAGATCTTCCTGGCACTGAATCCCAAAGAACCACTTTCGCAGAGCTGAAGGGAAGGGGGAAGAAAACCGTGAGAGCCCCATTCAGCCGTGTTGGCAGTGCTGTGAAGCGTAAGCTATGCTGGAAACCTAGCTATATTTAAATTCAGTGGGTGAAGTGTTCTTAAGTAAGAAGAATGAATCTTTCTATGTAAAAGCCTTAACCTGTGTATTAGTGTGTCCAATGCTATACCACATTCAGCCACTGGATGAATAATGGAATCTCAGTTGAAAAGAGGCTAGGGGAACAGTTGAGGAGAGCCATTGGAGAGAGAGGCAGCGGGCAGTTTAGGTGTTGGAAAGGGGAATTTTTTTACTGATATATAACTGCCCACAAGCGACAGTTGTAGGCTATTACTAGTATTTTATATACTACTCTTTTACCCCCAAAAATATGATGTAAAAAAATTAAGTCATAGTCTAGCAATGGCTATAACTTTGATCTGTTCTTCTAGTCCCAAACCAAGGGCAGAGACTCTCAAATCCAACACCTCGCCAAGCATCAAATCGCACCAACTTTGCTGTTTTTGATGAAAACAAAGTTCCAACTTCTAGAACTGAACTTCCAGCACTTGTACCACAACCCTGGGTGGCACCTCCAACAATAAAGGCAAAGGAAAATGAATTACAAGCAGGTCCCTGGAATGTAGGCGGCAGGGTAAGGCAAAATGGGAAATTGCTCATCATAGATGGAACACAAGGGGTCTGTGTAGAAGGATTGTCATGCGTTCTCTCCAGAGGTAAAAATCTTGCTTAAGCGGGCAAAAGTAAAATTTAGCTTAATCCTTGGCACTGGTAGGGTTGACTCCACTACTTTTATTTAAGGAGTTAATTGGTGAAATGTCCAAAATCGAAAGGATGCTTACAGGTGTGATAATGATATGATGCCCACAGGTGTGATGATGCTAGTTTCCTTATTTTTCAGCGTTCTAAGACCAGTCTGGTCTCTAATGCTGTGGCTTCTGCTGTGGTCCCCAGTTTTACCCCCTATGTTGAAGAGTCTGCACAACAACACACCATGTAAGTTTTCTGTCTTGGCTAATAAAATAACTAACTGGGCAAAGGAAAAATCCTTTAAAAAACTGCTAGGGAAGTTATTTTATTTATTTATTTATTTATTGTATTAAGTGTGGCTCTGGGACTTGCTACATCTCTGAGATTTTACTCAACTGATTAAGACCAGAGTAATCAGTTTGGTGAAATGTTTTGCCTTACTTAAATATGAAGGTGTACTTCATTATCCATTAGGTTCCAGAACCTCCTGTGGATAAAAAAAATCAGTGGATAAGAAATGGTTGAAATCCCACTTCTAGGTTTCTTGTTCCTCTCTTGCTCCAAATCTGGGATTTCATGCTGATTCCAAAAAATATGTTAAATCATGGAATCATAGAGTTGGAAGGGATCAATTAGGTCATCTAGTACAACCGCTACTTACATGGGGTTTAAATAAAAGCAG
Organism: Cryptoblepharus egeriae; assembly: GCA_030015325.1. NCBI lineage: Eukaryota > Metazoa > Chordata > Lepidosauria > Squamata > Scincidae > Cryptoblepharus > Cryptoblepharus egeriae. The sequence continues at coordinate 9,872,521 of JAREYC010000001.1, forward strand.
TTAAAAAATAAAGTGTGTTTCTTTACAGTTGTTTTTTAAACAAGTGTGTTTCTTTACAGTTGTTTAAAACAAGTTTTTAAATAATTGTGTTTCTTTTAAAAACAAGTTTTTAAACAAGTGTGTGTCTTTACAGTTGTTTAAAAACAGCTTTTCTTACCTTTGCAGAGAGGCAATCAGCTACTAGAAATGCAAAGGACCCCTTGCTTTTGCCTGCTTCAACTGAAGAATGAAAGGACTGCTTGCATGACTTATCACTCTGCAACAGCAGAAAAACAGTTTTTAAAATTGTGGTTTATAGCTATCTTTCGTGTTGAGTCAAATACATGTATAAAAAATCTGTGTATAACAAGGTTCGACCTGTATATGTAAATACCTGTGAATTCCAAGGAAAATCACCTTGGTCCAGTCACCATCTCTTGGCCTTGCCTACCTCACAGGATGGTTGTGAGGACAAAAGGAAGGAAGTGTCCTTGGAAGAAGGATGGTATAAAAATGTGGACACTGAAAACATAAGAGGTTGAAAAATAAAATTATAGTTCATATTATACGAGGCATTTTTCCCCATTTCTTTTAAAGTAGGTTGGTGATTTTGTTCATTGCCTTCTCCTCCTGCACTGTCTCACCTTTTCTATAATGACAGTAGAACATTCTCTTATTATGAGTATGTGTTTTTATCCTTGCTCTCACTATCCTTGTATCCATAGGACTCCCTGTAAAATCGAGCCTAGCATCAACTGTGTATTAAGTGCTCGAAAACCTGGGAAAGAGGAGGATCCCTTACAACGTGTCCAAAGCCATCAGCAAGATAACCAGGAAAAAAAAGAACAGTTCATGTATTGTAAAGAAAAAGTGTATGCTGGAGTGGAAGAATTCTCCTTGGAGGAGATCAGAGCAGAAATCTACCGGAAGAAAGCAAGAAGAAGACAGGAAGGTATTTATTAGTGCATAGGCAAAAACAGAAAAATCTTCCAGTATTTTTCAGTGTTGGGCAGTATTGGAAAATCCTTGCTAGAAAATGCATTCACAGCTTAATCGCAGCCAGTTCTGTGGGTTTAATAAGAAATTGATAGGAATAACTCTTGGAATTTGGCTGTAAGTCAAGCAAATTAGGTTCTATTCTTCATGAAATGGGACATAGCTACAAAGATTGCAAGAGTGCTTTCGGTAAAGTTGTATTTGTGAATAGCATGCTGCAGTTTCTGACATGTATTAGTGGTAGGATTTGGGGCAGTATTGTTTAGCATAAAGAATGGTAGATGGAGGATTGAGGGTAGAGCTACACGCTCACGTGGTGTAATGCTATACCATGTTTTAAGTACCTTCTTCCTTTCCGCATGAGGGAAGGAAACTAAGGGTACAATCCTAACTTGTAACAGGGCAGCTAGGTGAATTCGCCTGCACTGTATTCAGCACAGGTTTAAATGGGCACAACTCAGAGTAAAGAGTTTTTCTTCCCTTTCTCTGAGAAAAATTCAAGGCAGCCCTTTGGGACTACATGGATCTATGTCTGCAATCTTGCAGATGCAAATATTAAAAGCCCAGCTGTCACTGCTCAGTCTGGGAGTTGGGCTCTTTGGCTTCCTGTGCCACAGTGGTCAGTCCCAGCCCCTTTCTGGGCTCAATCCATCTTGGGCTACTCTCCCCCATCCAGAAACATTAAGTATGTCTTAGATGGGAGAGGATCTGGCATGGGTTGTCATTTATGATATCAGCACCCGGTTTTAGACTAGAGGTATTTCTGATCTAAGACCATAATCTCAAAAGAGATGAGCTGGGGTGGTTCCTGCTGTTTCCCGCTAAATTCTGCTGTGAAGAAGTGTTTTAACCCTAATCTTATTCTACATATAGAAGAATTACAAACCATAGCACAGAAGAAAGCTGAGTTACAAAGGAAGATTGAGGAGATTGAGCGACAAGCTAATCGGGAGCAGAGATTAAGTGCAGAGGTAACTGCATACCTGAAGGGAAAGTGGGATTTTTGTTTGCAGTAAATAACAATGAATTGTACAGCTGTTTTGTAATAGAATGGAATGGAATTTGATTTTTGATTTCCTCTTCCTTATGTCTTCAGTTATCACAGCAAGCGGAGCAGGGCCCAGTACATGTCCTTTCTGATGCAGTGGAGGTTCTGAAGCCTCCTATAACCCAGAGTCTCCTGTCTCCGCAAGTTACGGCGGCATCTGTTGAAGGATTTGTTTCTGATTCTTTCTCCTTAGCAAGGTAAGGTGGGGGTGAAAATGAAAAGGAAAAAGATCTTTAAAAACAATATTGGAAAAATCCTGAGATTTGTTTATTTGCTGACAACCAATTCGCTTGGGTTGACTTTCAAAAAAAGTCTTTTCAGAGTTAGGAAAATTGGCTTTATGTGTGTTCTGTTTTCACAACTGATCTGAATAGAATCCTGTGACTTAAAAAAATATTTTATTTTTTAATAGCAATTTTGAACATGATGAAAACTTTCAACGGAAAGGTTCAAGCTGCAATGGTGAGTTCTATGGATTCCTGCTTGAGTGAAGTGTTTAAATGCTCCCTCCAGGTGCTGTCCCTGCACCTACATCTACATCTACAGTATTTATATACCGCTTTTCAACTGAAAAGTTCACAAAGCGGTTTACAAGAAAATGAAAAAAATAATAGCTAATTAATAGCTAATGGGTGCCTGTCCCAAAAGGGCTCACAATCTTAAGTGCAAAAAGAACACCAGCAGAAGCCACTAGAACAGACATTGCTGGGGTGTGTAGGGCCAGTTACTCTCCCTCTGCTAAATAAAAGAGGAACACCCACTTGAAAGAGTGTCTCTTGACCAGTAAGCAGGGGTAAAGACAACCTCAAAAGACAATTGCCACTTTAAAATGTACTTCTATCAAAAACTGGAACTGGTTTTGCGATTAAATCCTTCAGACATGTTTGATACAATATCTTCTCTCAAGTTTGTCCAACAGTTGTAAAACACTTTGCTCTTTTCCAGATTCTGAGATCCATGCTGTGATAAAGCCTTCTACACCTTTCTCCATATTTGATGAATCAGTGGCTTCAGAAAATGTCAGGTAAATGGAAAAGGTGTAACTCCGATGGAGAAAAGGATGTCCTTATTTGTTTGTGTGTGTGTTTTCTGAGACCAGTAGTTCCCAGTTTTTAGAAGCCTGAGGATCACTGAAGCAAAAGTGGGAATTGCCATGCAACCTCCGATCTCCCCCAAATATAATTAAATTTGTAATAATTTGAGATTTTTTTAGAAAGAAGATTTGTGGATTGAGGGGAAGCATAAGTGCCAGTTGAGGCTGTGGGCTGTCTATTCTCCACCGTCTCTGGTAGTCCATAGGGGAAGTGCTCACTTAGGAGAAACTGGAAGTGACCAAAGGTGAACTTTATTTTTCTGAGACCTAGCAGATTCCTTTTTTACATAGACCACCTGTAGGGAATGTGCATCTCAGCTATGCAATACTTTATTAAGAAATATGTTCAGCATTATGTCAAGTTATGGTCAAAGACTGTCTTTAAATATTTGGTAAGTATATTTTTATAGCCTTTTGTAGATTCTGTAATCTACAAGTGTAACCTGAGTGTTTCGTTCTGTAACCTCAGTCTGAAATTCCTGAATGGGCTTTCTATGCCTCTTTTCTCATAGTCTTCCCATTGGCCGCCCACTGGTATGTGGCAGACACCCTCTCTGTGTTCGCAAGCCTTCAGAAAGTAGCGTTGCCAAGGAAAACATACCACCTGAACATTCTGTAAGTTTTGTTATAGCATTGTAGTATTGTGGAAGTTATATAAAAAATATCTTCATAGGATTGTTGTGAGGAGGAAAGGGGCAGGGACTATGTATATCCTGTTAAAGGGGCTGCAGTGACTCAGTGGTTAAGGTTGCTGTGCTTGTCAACCTGAAGGTTGGCTGTCTGAGAAGCAAGTACTTACTTGCCCTGTTACTTGCTCCTGTTACTTGCTCCTGTTACTTGCTCCTGTTACTTGTCCACCTCCTGAAGCTCCTGTTACTTGTCCACCTCCTGAAGCTCCTGTTACTTGTCCACCTCCTGCCAACCTAGCCTGGGTTGAATTTATTACAGTTGGATATTTTTTTAACTGGGTGGGAAATCTTTGACCTCCTAGACTAGGGGTCCTCAAACTTTTTAAACAGGGGGCCGGTTCACTGCCCCTCAGATACTGTCGGGGGCCGGACAATAGGGGTGGTTTCTGGGGGGTGGTGGGTACTGGCAGGGCTAATGGGGGGTTTCTGGGGGGTGGGGGTTACTGGCAGGGCTGATGGGGGATTCTGGGGGGTGGTGGGTACAGTCAGGGTTAGTGGGGGATTTGGGGGGGTGAAGGCCTGTCAGGGATGGTGGGGGGTTTCTGGGGGGTGGAGGGGTACTGTCGGGGCTGGTGCGGATTTCTCGGGGTGGTGGGTGCTGGCAGGGCTGGTGGGGGTTCTGGGGGTGGTGGGTACTGGTAGGGCTAGTGGGGGGTTTCTGGGGGTGGGGGTACTGGCAGGGCTGGTGGGGGTTCTGGGGTGTGGGGGTTACTGGCATGGCTGGTGGGGGTTCTGGGATGGTGGGTACTGGCAGGGCTAGTGGGGGGGTTTCTGGGGGGTGGGGGTTACTGGCAGGGCTGGTGGGGGTTCTGGGGGTAGGGGTTACTGGCAGGGCTAATGGGGGGTTTCTGGGGGGTGGAGTTACTGGAAGGCTGGTGGGGATTGGGGGAAGAAAGGGAGGCACTTACCTGGGGAGCCCTGCGGCCACCATCCAAGTCCCCTGGCTGGCCAGGGTAGCTGTGGATTAGGCGCTGCAGCCGCGCGGTCCCCCATCAAAGCCCCCTGGCCAGGCAAGGAAGCTGTGAATGGGGTGCTTCAGCTGCGCAGCCCCCCATCCAAGTCACGTTCTTCCGTTGGGCGAGCAGATGGGCGGGCAAGCAAACAGACAGGCAGCCCCTTGCCATGGTGGGCACCCACCCCGGCGCTGTCGTGAGGGGATGGCTCTTCCCCCTCCCTGCCTGCTCTCGCCTGGCAGCCACTCAGGAACAGCGAGGCAGGGAGGGGGAGGAGCTGTGCCCTCAGGACAGCACAGCACACACAGCAGCATGCCAAATTTAAAATGGCAGCTGCCACCAAGCCTCTTTTCCCAGTGGCTGCGAGCAAGCCTCGGCGGGCCGGATTGAGGGCCCTGGCAGGCCGTCCCCGGCCCCTGGGCCATAGTTTGAGGACCCCTGTCCTAGACATTGTGAACAGAGCAACCCCAAAGAATACAAAAGATTGCAATCTCAGTTCAAGAATTCTGGGTGACCCTCCCTCAAGTTTAATTTTCTAATCATTGGGGTGAAGAGCCTAAATTATACCTTATAAAATAAAGCAATGCTCCCTTCAAGTAAGTGAACTCTTCAAGTATTTGAACTAAACTACAGTGTAAAATGTGTAACTATCATTTATCTGTGTTAACAGTTTTAGCTGCTTTTATCTTGTGGCCATTTGCAATGTGTTCATTTTTAATTGCTTTAAACATTTATCTCATTTAGGTATATAGATATACTTCATAAGTGGTGGCATAAATCTATATTTCTGGAACTACTAAGCAGGCAGTTTTTGCAAAAAGCCTAAAATGCAGGAATACTTGTCACTGATTGCTGTGGGACTCTATTATCTTTCTAGGATGACCTTCATGGCATTGAACTATTGAGCGAAGATGTGATTGTCACAGACTCATATACATTAGTCACTGGCTCATATAAGAACCAGACCCTTTGTCCCACCCCTGAAGACACGTGTGACTTTGTTAGGGCTGCCCACGTGGTGTCAACCCCTTTCCATGGGGTGACTGAACAGAGAAGTCAGCTGGATGGCAAATCTAAGGAAGAGTATCCAGAATCTGCAACCACATCACTGAACCAGCAGTCTGTTGCAAATGAGGATCAGTATGCTACTGCCCTTTGTGTGAAAAAGCTCAGGTAACAGCCTTTATTAATGCTCACTATATTTTTAATGTGGTCCTATCTAGGGTAGATTGGAGGTTTGTTTTTTCAGTATGTTTGGAAATGAATGGTGGCTGTGTATTTTTATGATGTCCCAAGATCTCTTCTCTTTTGCTACTTGATAAAGCAGATTCTATAGTCTTTGCCATCTGGTGAGTTAAAAGTAAGTGTCCTGTCACTAGAGATAAGTCACTAAAAATAGACACCCTAATGTAGACCACAGGTGGATAAAATGCAGTCAAGGGGACCCCGACTAAAATTCGGTGTTGGGAGGGTTAGACCAGACAAAATAAAATATTTCTTTCCCAGTGTGTAGTTGGTCTGTGGAATTCCCTGCCACAGGATGTGGTGATGTCATCTAGCCTCAATGCCTTTAAGAAGGGATTGGACAAATTCCTAGAGCAGGGATAGCCAACCCCCAGCACTAGCACCAAGCTTGGCATTCAGAATGGTGCTTGGCAGCACACCAAGGCACCCCAGCACACACAGCTAGGAGGTGTTGCCACTGCTGCTGTCCCAATTGCCTGCAGGAAGCTGCCCGTTACTTTCGCTGGTGCCCAGAACAGCACCGTCATTCTCACCCTCACTCACTCTGCCACTATCAGAATGGAAGGAGTGGAGAAGAGTGTTCCATCCTCAATCCTGCACTTTTCTACTAAGTAATAGATTTCAGTCTATGAAATCTATTTCAGTCAATAGAGTCTTTTCAGTCAATGGAGTCTACTCCCAAGAAGGCATGGAGCAAAGGGCATTCATAGAGCCCAATCCTGAGCATCTTTGCTCAGTAGTAAGCCTCTTTGCAAGAGGCATGGCAAGGATAGGATCAGGCTATCCTTCAACAACTCCAGCTCCCACAGCACTGCAGCAATGGAGCAGCCAGTCAACATGGCCAGTCCCCTATATGGCATTCCAGGAATGTTACAGTTCATGTAGAAGCTAAGAGTTTTGTTAGTAGAAAGAAGCAATTTCAGGAACCACTGAGGAGCATTCGGAGCAGGAGCTAACTCCAGTACAGTGTTTCATGAGACTGTTGCCGCTCACTAAATTTATCGATTGCTGAAAGGATGCGATTTAAAAATTGCTGCTTTATTGGATACTAGCAAAATAAACCCACCATTGTGGAAGTAAAATTTCTAGAATATTTGTGGCCACTGGACACTAGCAGCAGGAGGCAGGCACTGGGTACCGACATGCACTGGTCACTGAAGAGTGCCAAGGGGGCACTGGTGGGGACCAGGCATCCCTGCTGGGCATCACTGTGCAGTGGGCAGCAGGCACCACTGAGCACCACTAGGCAGCAGCAGTGGGCATAGACCATCCCTAATGGGCACCAGTGGACACTGGGCATCCCTACTGAGCATTGGGCATCCTTATGGGGCACCACCATGCACTGGGCACCAGCAGGCAGCAGGCACCACCAGGCACCCCTACTAAGCATCGTGCATCGCTGCCAGCCACCAGGAACTGAGCACCACCAGAGAACACTGCACCAGCAGGTACCACCGCGTACCAAATACTCCTTGCATCACAGGAGGAATAGCTTCCTAATTTCATGCATTTAGGTACAGTGGTTTTGGTTGGGTGTTGATTAATCAGTGAGTCAGTCAGTGAGACTTCAGTTTTATACACACACACACACTAGTAATAGCCTTCAGCTGTCACTTGTGGAGCTGAATATAACAAAATTCATTGTGGATTCATTGTGGAGCACAACAAAATTCATCAGTAAAAAATTTTTTCCCATGTAATAGATAGATCCGTTTTATATTGTTAGAGAATGATGTGTATATATCCCTGTATTTTCCACAATTGCCCCTTGCACCTCTTCTCAGATACAGTTTGAAATAACGATTGAAATAGGCATGGAATGTTGATAGTTGGAATGAATAGAACCCTCATTCTGTCCCAAGGAATCATGGAAATCGATCCCTCAGTCTACTTGATTGATATGGAAGATGCGGGGCCTTGCACACAATGTTTTGACGTAGATAGAAATCCTGTCTAACAAAATTTTGTACATACTATTCAACCTTTCCCCCTTGCTTTACATTTATAGCCCAATTATGGAGGCAAGCCAAGAAGATACTGTATCTTCAACTTCTTCAGGTTCTCCTTCACAAATCTGCATCAGGAAATTTCAAAAAATTCCAGAGGTCCTGGTTGAGAGCTGCGCAGATGAAATCACAAGTGATACTGAACATGTCTTTTGTGAGTTTGAAGCTGAGATCTGGCTTTCTTATACCAGCTTGTTTGCAGATGTCCTATGAATAGCTGCTTGGTGTTTGTGCCTTTTGAACAACAAGTATTTTATATTCATAACTGGCAAAAAGCGTACCCACATTGCCGGAGTAACTTCCCCCCCATACGCAACTTTCCCCCCGTGCACATCAGTCCCCCATGTGCAGCATCCTCGCCAGTGCAACCTATTCCTCTGAACAACATCTCCCCCTGCACCTGGCACCGAGCACCAAATTGGCTGGATGTTATTCAGTCTCCCATGTTAAGTATAAGACAAAAATACGTTGACCCCTTTTCAGCCCCTGAAGGGTTAAATTTCTCCACCTGGGTTCTTGGTGGGTGTTCAGGTGACAGAAGGATCCCTCCCAGAATTCCATGCTTCTAGGCCTGGCAGTTGGGGCGGAATGTTGAGGAGTCATCACTTCTCCAATGCAAAGCATAGGGAGCAAAACGCATTGCGCCCCTTTTCACTCCCTTCCGGTTGGAATTTCCGAAAACCGGTTCTTAGTGTACCCCTCCGTCACGGAAGGAACACCCACCCCAAATTTCACGCTTCTAGGTCCAGCGGTTTTGGCAGGGCGGTGTTCAGTCAGTCAGTGAGTGACTTTTTTATATATATAGATTAATACTGTTAAAGGTGATATCCTACACTCCTACAGACTTACTAAGTTACTTACTACACTCCTGCAGACTTACTAAGAAACCAGCTCAAGCTATTGATAAGAAGATGGATAATCCAACAGATTGGTATTAGGACAGAAATGGGTACTGCTGCTGAGCTTAATTTGGTAATGGAAAACCAATTGATTCTGCTATGAACATTCAAATTTCTTACCTGACCAAAGAGATTTGTGGCATAAAACCTTAATATCTGCAGAAGTGGGTAAGGATTCTTAAGGATGACACAGCAGAACTTGTTTCTCACAGTGTTACTTTTTTCTAGTCTCTGCTCCTGAGGGATTGTGGAATACAGAGCAATTCAAACAGCTCTTGTCTCCTCTTCCGGACTTGTTGACACACTCTCCTGATTTTAAACAAGAGGCTCGGCCAATGCCGTGGATAGAATTAAAAAAAGAAGTTAATCTAGGTAAGTAGGGCTTTCAGGTAGTTCTACTGTGCTAGAGTAACATGCTTTGGGACCTCTCTTGCACCTCCCCTTGCACTCCTGAAATGAATCAATCAGTTATTTCCAGGTTTGAGTCGTAGTAGATCGTGACCACATTAGAACAAGCAAGTGATGATTTGTTCTCTCCAGACAAGTATTTCAAGATAATAAATTTGAGATGGTGAATTATCTGAAAGTTTGAACTGTATACATTATTTAAAAATGCATATATGTTTCTAGATATGGAAAGATTACCTCAAGTTGTATGTATTGAAACATACAAGTCACCCAAATAGCTTTTAAAAAACCTTCCATAGCGTCTGTATAGTGATTTGTTGACCTCCAGTGATTCTTCTGCTCCAGACGTGTTCTTATTAGTAATCACTTGAAACTCAATTCTGTTTCTGCAGGGGATGATACTTACTATATCACTGGTGAATATTTGATCAGTGAGGATAACAAGATGTACTCTGCTGTAGCAGCTGGCATTGCTGAGACCTCAAAGGCATTTTTAATAAAGGTATCTTATCATTCTGTTTATGGTCCACCCACCATAACATCTCTATACTTTCTTTGCAGATTGTCTCATCCCTTTTGGCTTATACTGCAACCCCTCCAAAATTTATCTGAATAACATCTGTCAGGCTGTTGATGACTCATCAACACATATCACAAGTAGCTTGTTTAATTTTTGTGCCAGATAACTAATTCCTCCTTTATGTGCACATATATTATTCTCATATATTGGTCATATAGATAAGTGGTCCTCATCCCCTGGCTGTGGGGTGAACCACGCAGGCACAGCTTAGTGCTGGGCTGCGCCTGTGCAGTTCATCCTGGTGTCAAGGTGAACTGAGCAGGCGCAGCCCAGCGCCTAGCTGAACCTGCGCAGTTTGTCCTGTGGACAGCGTGGCTGGGTGATGGGGAAGCTGTAAGTGGTTTTTGTGTTTTCTTTTTTTTTGTACAGGTGCACTCTGAGCCTGTTCCTTGGGACTTCTACATCACACTGCAACTACGAGAACGTCTAGCTGCTGCTTTTGATCAGAGCTTCAGTGAGAATTGCACCTGCTTCTTATACCACAATGGCTGTGTGACCCTACATAAGGAAACAAACTGCTTTACTCTTCAGGTGAGCATTAGCGTGACAGGCAGTCGAGGTGGATACTTGAAGATCAGAAATTGTTGGCCCCCTATTCAGCAGCATTTGAAGGATGGGGATCAGAATGTATGCAAAAATCTCAGCGCACTGCTAAATAACAGAATTTGTAAAAGAGCTACAAACTGTAGGTGGCTTTTTCTAAGACCTGGCACATATTGTTACTACTGGTATTATTTTCTAGAGCTTCTGTAGTAACTAGACACTGTACTTAAGGAAAAAAAGTAACACTTGCTTTTTCCCATACATGTTGGAAGTCTAACATATCATTCTGAAAGGGTGACATTTCAATAGGTGTCTGAATGCAGTTCAGGCTGGGCTGATTGTCTTTCCCGTGGATGAGAGGAAATGAAATCTTTTAACAGCCTTTTGCTTCAAGTCAGATTGCTCTTTTCCTCGTCTTTGCAGCCACAGGAAATCTCAGATCTTGAAAAGTCTTCTGGGGAAATGTGGAAGAAATAAGTTAACTGAAGTTAGGTGCTTCTTGTTTTGTACCACTTAATTACTGTGAACTAGGTGATACAAAGACACTTTGGGAAGCCGTTTCTGCATTGATTTCATCTGAGCAATTGACATAATTTTGGTAACTTTTTTGGTATTGCCACGCTAACAACAATTCTCTATATGTTCATCTGCATAATTGTTTGGAGAAAAAATAAGGCTTGAATGGAGCTCTCGCGTCCAGTTGAGACTCTGAAACAACCAAGTATTCCAAGCATGATGTCACCTGCAGTGTCGAGGAAATATATTGTCTGATCTGTCGCCAGTAATGGAAGGATGGCAGCCACTCATTTCTTGGGATCATTTAGCTAGAAACCAGTGGAATGCTGCTGATGCTTCTATCAAAAAAGAATTCTACTTGTGTAGAACTTCGACTCATCAACTTAAGATATGAATCAAATGTTTTCACTTAAATCCACCTTGAATCTTGGCCATCTCGGTGATAAGATGTTTATCTGTTTGTTCTTGATTTGGCTGAGTGAAGTTGATGTCTGATATCATAATGTCTGAATTCTGAAGCATCATTCATTCCTGATGTTTTTTCCTCAGTTTGTAGGAGTTCCTTCTGTGATCACAGCTGGAGCTATAACTCAAGTCTTACTGACCTCAAGCTAGGGTGATGTAATAACCTAGTAACTTTTTTCTCCTTTTACAGGATCTGATCCAGCAGTGCAAAGATATTCCACAAGAAGTGATTGTACTGACTGTTGATCATCTCCTTGAAATAGTGGAGAAAATGCATAAAGTAGAAATAATCCATGGAAATCTGCAACCTGGAACATTATTGCTGGGAGACAGGTTGGCCACCCCTTTCCATAAAGCCGAAACTTCTCCTTTATGTGCTTTTCTCTCTAAAGTACCCTGAGTTAATGTAAGAGATTGTGGGGAACAAAAGGTACAGTACTTAAGAATGGTGAATGGGAGATCAAACTGTGAAGAATATCCTAACAATCCTCATTGTAGCTTTTTCTGCAGCAGTATTAGTGTATTATCTGTTTTCACATGGATCTGATCTGTCTTTTTTCGCTAAGGCAGGGCAAACATTTTGGCAGGAGGGACACATCCTCTCTCTGACACTGGGTTGGAGCCCAGGAAAAAATAATAACTTACATTTCAGATTTGAATAAATATACATAAATTTACATAAGCCAGTACATTAGATGGAACTTACATGAATGAGTTTTACGAAGTTTATTATTCACATGAGAACCATATATATATATATATATATATATATATATATATATATAGGCATGTAGAACCACATGAGATCTATGACCTATTTGCCATACACCTCTCGCACAGTGAAAACCTATAGACCAAACCAGAAACATATGGAGACATGTGGTGTTCAGAGACAATTGCAGGGAGGTTAAAGTAACACCCACAGGCCAGTGGGGACTCCAGTTTTCTGACAGGCCAGAGGCTCATTGGAGACTGAAATTGGAGGTACCGAAGAACCACAAATGGTCTCTGGACCACCCTTGCTCTATAGCCATTGATCAAGCTGCTGACCTGTTAGATCTTCCCATGGACTTTGATGCTATCAATCAGGGCCACCAAACCTAGACCAGGAGCTAGACCTAAGTTTCAGATGGATCTGTCTCTCTGCTGAGCTGACCTTTTTGTTCTGCTTTTGGACAGTTGTTCTTCTGGATAATTCTGGGCAGTTACATCTACCCAGCCATCCTGATGTCTAGCCTGGGATGCTGGACAACAGATGTATCTGCCCAGAGCATCCTGGTGACAAGATGAGGCAGAATGAAAAGCTGTGGTATGAATGGGAACCACATTTTTGTTAGAGAAGGGTCACAACTTTGGGTGCCACTACTGTTAAACATTAAAATGTAGCCAATAACATGTAAATAATCTTTTTAATGACTGGTATAAACTCTTGGATGTTTCTTCTACAACTACCTATTGGTGTTGGCTTTAAAATGTAGGAATTATCTCCTCAATATGAATTTATGCCAGCAGAGTGTGAGATCCTGCTTTGTGCTCTCACTTCTTAAGATGCACTCATACAGCAACCTCAACAGTATAATTCCAACAAAGTTGGCATAGTATAATGGATAAGTGTGCAAGGTGTGTGCCATCAAATTCTCAGTGGAAATTTCAAATGATTATTCTTTTGGCCTTGCTTTCTGGTCGGAACAAAGGGATCTATTTCACAGGGCTATTGTTAAGATGAAAGAATGTATGTTCTGCAAGTACTTGATATTGGCTAAATAATTATCATATAATAATTACAGTGCAGGCTTGACTTCTGGATGACAGATTCTGGATGACTATCACCTTCATAGTGCTCCATTGTGCATAGGCTTTCAGGGTCTGACAGAATAGCACTGGTGGAACTGCAGTTAGGATGTTCGTGTACATCTAGCTTAAAAGCCAAATAGTTCAAACTTTTTAGTACCAGTTCTTAAAGCAAACACTAGAGGGAGGCCCTTAACATGGTTCAGTGCAGTGGAACCATGAAACAAGTGTGTCTTTATCCATCTTTCCTCAGAATCTCTGACCCCTTTGCAATAGCTGAGACGACTCGTGCACTGAAGGTGGTGGATTTTTCTCATGGTCTGGACCTGACATTACGCCCAAAAGTGAACCCACTGAAAAGCTTTCCAATAGCTCAGACTAAGAATGGACAGCAGCTCCTTGATGAGAAGTCTTCTCCTTACCAGGTGCAAATGTCCTCCCTCTGGGACGAGTACTAAGGGGCCATGCCATACATATGGTGAATGGCCTGATCTGTATGCAGGTGCCACGTAGCTTGGGTGTGTGAAGGTCTTTGTATCAGCAGCCAAGCCTTTATTACATGTGGGAACACCCAAGTGTTATCCAACTATCTCTATTGCATGATTTGGTGGAAGAACATTGAGGATGTTCTGCCAAGGATGACAAAATTGAGATTGACTGTCTCTTGTGCTTTCAGGTGGACTTGATTGGCATTGCAGACACGGTTCATCTGCTGCTGTGTGGGGAACACATGGAAGTTCATCAGGAAGAAGGCTGCTGGAAAATTGACAGAGATTTATCCCAGTAAGTGTCAAAACATAAGAAAATTACTGTAAAAGCTCTAAAAGATCTAGCCTTGGACCCATCTTATCTAGTACCCTGTTTTCCACATTGACCTCTTGGGAAGTTTAAGAGCAGGAGAGATATGTGTGCTTTGTTATCTCAGGCACACTGTCTCTAAATTTCAAGGTAGTATATCATCATTTATAGTGGGCTGCAGTGACTCAATGGTTATAACACTAACTGCCAACTGAACAACTGGAACAACAGTTCCTTAAATGACTGGAGTTCAAGACCCCAGATTGCCGCAAGACGGAGTGAGATCTCCTCTCTGGCCCACTCCTGCCAACCTAGCAATTCAAAAGCATTCAAATTCAAGTCAATAAATAGGTACAATCCTGGCGACAGGCCTTTGGGACAGTCTGGCCAGGTATCCTCCCATTTTGCGTCAATCATGGATTGGATGAAATTCCAATCCACAACAAGTGGACACCATCACCACATAGTACAAATACTGAAGAAGTTGCCTGGTATATCATTATTTATAGTGCTATGCTCAGCAAAGTCTCTAATGTGGTTCTGGAGCCTGGGACCTCCTTCTGAGAGTGACAGTGTGTTTGACACCCTCCAGAAGTGATGCCATCCAGAAGTGATGTCATGGCCAGAAGTGACATTAAACAGGAAGTGTCATCACAGTTGCCGGAGCTCCTCCTTGTCTACTCAGAATTGACTGATAAACAATGGGGGCAAATTTTAGTCTGAATTTGCAGTTTTAAGAATACATGAATTTTTATACTGTCTGATTCAATTATTCTACTACCATAGAAATGGAAGAAATGATTAAAGATGGTTATTCTTTATAACAAAGGTTAAGTTGTAAATTATATTATCTCTAAAGCACATCTATATTAAGATTGTGGAAATCTGTACAATCTTGCTTGGATTTGCTTGGTATATGAATTCACTTGTGAATCTGTTGAAAAGCAGGTAAATAATAAAACAGGGATGTTCTTATTCTTCCTTTGACAAGGATTGAGCCTGGCCTTTTGCTGTCAACCATTGTGATCATTCATATTTTTTTGTGTGACTTCAATCACTTGCAAACATTCCCAGAAAGATTATCAATTGCAATGATGTATTTTTAAAGAGCAACGGCTAAGATGCCTTTTATAGCCATTGGTTTTTATAGTTGTGCTTAAAATAGTTTTGCATCAGCAGCCATACTTCATGGACTTGGCTCATGGTGTGGGTGTGATGAGTTTGCAGGGAGCAGTGTATTCCGTGCTTGCTTCACATAGATGAGAACATTCATAATATTGCAAAAATATCCCCTTGCCAGAGACATTTTTAGCACCTTGGAACTTGTTCCTGTTCCGAAAGCAATTGTTAAATTACACAGATGGAAGATTTCCATCCACGCACAGAAACTTGACTAGGATGTTTCAGTAGGTTCTATTCTTTCTGACTAGGTCAGCCAGGTTCTTTAAATGCAAATATAAAACGTATTTGTAGTAGTTTTAAAAAGTTTAGGATTGTTTACAATTATTATGCTTTTTGTTTCAGCATCTGTGTTCTTTAGGTGATGAAGATTCCTAAAAAACTTTGTGCATGAAGTCGGGAGGGTAAAAGAAAACTTTGTACACATAGCTAAGATGAGAAACGTATCTTCCTGTGTTCTACTACTCCTGTAATTTATTAATTTAAAAGATTTCTATACAGGCCTGCTTTCATTATCGGGGTTTAGTTCTCAGAACCCCCCACAGATATCCAAATCCATGGATGTTGGAATCTGCATATTCTCTGTAGTGAGGATCAGGGTGCATTCAGTCAATGACTGGGTTATGCCCAGCCCACTCTTGAGACAGGGCCGGATCTAAACTTGTCCCCTTCCTGTGCGGGGCATACTTCCCCAGTCTGGCTCTGTCTCCTTAAGAGCAAGGTCGGAGTTTTTGGGCTGTGCTCCATGGAACAGTCAGTCCCTTTCCAGCTCTTCTTTTTCCTTTCAATCTCCTGTCACCTTTGCCTTCCCCCTCTGACTTCTTTGGACCAGGGCTCCTGATCTTGCCCCTGCCTGAGCTCCGGAGGGGGGGGTCTGCTTCAGCGTGGGGGTTCCTTCGGGGTACCCCCCTTGCTAGGCTGCTGCCTTGCACAGTGCAGACCCAGGATTTTTGCAGGCCGGGCGGGGGCTGACCTGCGGGACGTGCCCCCCCCCACTGCCTTCAACCTGCCTGCACCAGCAGGGAGGCCTCCCTCGGGCCGGGCCTCTCCGCTGAAGCGTGGCTACAGCGGCGTCCCAGGGGAAGGACGCCAGGACGCGGAAGTCTCTCCTGGCTGGCCTGGCTGCCAGCGCGCGCGCAGCGGGCCAGCGAGCGGCTAGCGGCGGCTGACTCCCTGACCGGACGGTGGGTGCCCAGCCGGTTTCAGGACACAGCAGTGCAGCGGGGACACCTGCAGGCGCCCTCGCGGGCCGCCATTTTCCCATGCTTTCCGCCCTCTGCCTCGGGGTCGCCATCTTGGAAAGCCTGTTTTTCCCGCACTGGGACACATCCTCCATTTTGGGTCGCAGTGAGTATAGTGGGGTCACCTGAGATCATCTGGCCTGCTTCTTGATCAGGATGGCACAGGAACGCAGCCCTAGGGCCTCACGGGAAGTTGAGGATGAGAGTACTAACCTGACTGCACCAAGCATAACTCAGGCCTCTGGCTCTGTCATGGTTGCTCCCCAGAACTCCCTAATCTCAGCCTCTGCCCTTCAACAAGCCATTGATACGGCAGTGTCCCAAAGTTTGCCCACTCTGGTGATGGCGGTCAAAGCTGCGGCTAAATCTACTCGTTCCAAAGGATCTGGCAGGAGGCGTCCATCTACACCCTCTAGTGACCTATCATCTTCGGAGGAGTCTCCACATTCTCCCCCTCGCAAGAGAACCCATAAGGCCAAACACATTGAGCATAAGTCACGGCGCAAACAGCGCAAGACATCCAAAGGGCGCTCCTCCAAACGTATGACTGACTCGTCCTCCTCCTCTTCACCGTCCTCATATTCATCTTCTGAGACGGAAGAGGGGGAGCTATCAGAGAGAGAAGCCGATGAGTCCAAGTCTCGTAAGGAAAGGCTCTTCCCATCTGACTATCTTCCCCAGGCGGTGGACATGTCTGCGGTATGTCTTCGCCTGAAGCACACCAGTGACCTGGATTCTGACTCAGGCCAGGACAGGGAAGAGGCTTTTCCCAAGGGTTCACATAGCGAACCGTTTTTCCCTTCTCCAAGGCTTTCAACAGTATGTTTGAGGAAGAATGGTGTCACCGCCCTAAGGGCTTGGGTCCAAAGCTTATAGACAATTTTTATACCAGCGATCCAGCATCTAATAGACATTGGAGCCATCGAACCAGTACCATCTCATCAACGGGGTTCGGGCATGTACTCAATCTTTTTCCTGGTCCCGAAGAAGAACGGGGACATGAGGACTATTTTAGATCTTAAAATGGCTCAACAGGTTCGCTATAAGATGGAAATTCAAGATGGAAACGTGGCGCACGATCACGGCAGCTCTCGAGCGAGGGGACTTCCTGGTGTCCATCGACTTATCGGAGGCCTACATGCATGTGCCGATTCTACCAGCTCATCGGCGATTCCTCCGGTTCTCGTACGGCTCCAGCCACTATCAGTACCGGGCTCTCCCTTTTGGATTGTCGGCGGCACCAAGAGTCTTCACGAAAATTTTAGTGGTCCTCATTGCCAACCTACGCCGACAAGGGATAAGGCTGTTTCCGTACCTGGACGACATTCTTATTGCAGGTTCGTCCAGCTCTCTGGTCTCGCAACATCTCCAGACCACCATGACTTACCTAAGACGTCATGGATTCGTGATCAACCTGCAGAAGAGTTGCCTTGTCCCATCTCAATCCATTATACACCTCGGTCTGTTCGTTGACACGGCATCCTTTCAACTATACCTCTCCCAGGAACACAAGGAGAAACTATCTCGGGCGATTCAGCACGTCAGGGCGGCCTCGTCTGTTTCTTTATTGGAGTTGGCGTCCTTACTGGGGCTCATGGTATCATGTCAAGACGTGATACCATGGTCCCGGTTCCTCCTGAGACCCCTCCAGATTTTTCTCAGACCTTTCGCCCGTCTCATTGAACGAAAGGCTCGTCGAATCATCTCGCTTCCGGACCACCTCGTGGCAGACCTGTCTTGGTGGGTAGCGCCGGGCCGCTTAGACCAAGGCACCAGTATGGAGGTTCCAGACAGGCTAGTTCTAACCTCAGACGCCAGTCTCATCGGATGCGGGGGCACGCCTGGGGTCACAGTGGGCTCAGGGCACCTGGTCGGTCCATGAGTCCTCGTTCTCCATCAACAGACTGGAACTCCGGGCTATTCGTCTGGCTCTCCAATTCTTTCACAAAGTCACACAGCAATCACACCTTTTAATTCAGACAGACAATATCTCTGCAAAGGCCTTCATAAATCGGCAAGGGGGCACAAAATCAAGGGGCATGATGAAAGAGGTGACCCTGCTGTTCTGATGGGCGGAACAACATCTGCTGTCGATCAAGGCCGCACATCTGCCGGGGATCTCCAACCTGGAGGTGGACTGGCTGAGTCAGCGTCAGGTGGACGAAGGCGAGTGGAACTTGCATCCGGAGGTCTTCTCACAGATAGTCGACAGATTTGGGTTGCCGATCTTGGACCTGTTCGCCACCAGGGACAATGCGCAGGTAACAAACTACCTGTCCAGATTCAGGGATCCCCAGGCATGGGGAGTGAATGCCCTGACAACACCGTGGCCCAAAGGGCTTCTGTTTGCTTTTCCCCCCTTTCCGCTCATCCAGGCGGTTCTTCAGAGGGTGCGAAAGTTTCAGGTGTCGCTGGTCCTGGTAGCTCCGGACTGGCTACGTCGACCGTGGTACCCCTCCCTCATGGCACTGTCCCAATCAGCTCCATTTCGACTGCCGTGCAGACCGGATCTCCTCAGTCAAGGCCCAATCTACCATCAGGATCCGGACAAATTCAAACTGACTGCCTGGTTTTTGAGAGGACAGGATTAGCCAGCAAGGGCTATTCCGAGAGGGTCCTCTCCACCATGATGTCGGCCAGACGCGCATCCTCCAATAAGGTCTACACACGGACTTGGAAATGCTTTGCAAACTGATGTGCGAACAAGGAGTTGTCACTCAAACACGTTAAATTGAAGCATGTTTTAGAGTTCCTACAGGACGGAGTGGACAAGGGTCTTAGTACCAACACTATTCGGCGCCAGCTGTCCACTATAAGTTCGATCCTAGGGCCTAGGAAGTCAGGTCCTCTCTCTTTGCATCCACACAGTAAGAGGTTCATGCAAGGACTCAAGTTAATCAATCCCCCACCTGTACATCGTTTCCCGACGTGGGATCTGCACTTGGTTCTCAAAGCTCTCATGGGCCCTCCATTTGAGCCTTTGGCTACGGTGCATGTCAGGTTTGTAACTCTGAAAATCATCCTCCTAGTGGCCATCACCTCAGCCAGGAGGGTGTCGGAGTTGGGGGCTTTGTCTGTTCATCCTAACCTTTGTCTTTTCCAGGACGACAGGGTGACTTTAAGATTGGACTCATCGTTCCTGCCTAAGGTGAATTGCCTTTTCCATAGATCCCAAGAAATTGTCTTACCGACATTATGCCCCAACCCAGGATCTTCCAAGAAACGAGCCTGGCATTCCCTGGACGTTAAGAGGGGCCTTAGTTTTTATCTCGAGAGGACAAAGGAATTTAGGAAGTCGGAGGCCCTGTTTGTCCTCTTTCGGGGTCCCTCCAAGGGGAAGAAGGCTTCCTTAGCTTCTCTGGCTCGGTGGATGAAGCTAGCTATAGTGGAAGCTTACAAAGCTGTGGGCAAGGATCCACCGGGGGGTATTAAGGCATACTCCACTAGATCGGCCGCTACTTCAGCGGTGTTTGAAGGGGCCTGTTCATTAGAGTCCATTTGTAAAGCAGCGGCTTGGGCTTCTCCGGATACATTCATTCGGCACTATAAGGTGGACAGGGCAGGTTCGGCTGAAGCTGCCTTTGGAAGACGGGTCTTGCAAAAGGTAGTGACCCCGTGAGGTGGTCTGCGTCTCTCCCACCCTGAGAGTGAGGCTCTGGTATATCCCAGTCATTGACTGAATGCACCCTGATCCTCACTCCAGAGAAGGAAGGAATTTCTTAACGTAAATGTCCTTTTCTTGGAGTTGAGGATAGGGTGCATTCAGGCCCACCTCAGCAGAGACGCAGACCTACCTCACCCTACTATTAAAGGGGTGGTTTTTTCTGTTAATTGTTGTGGTTTTTTGCACACAGGAGCCCAGAGATTAGTTTTATTTTTCTGGTCCCTGGTCCAGTTGGTGAGTTCTCTCAAATTTCTTATGCGGGTCTTCCTTTCGGATTCCGCCTTTTGCTTGTGGTCTCTGCTCTTCTGTTTTTCTGTGTTCTGCAGTTGTCCATCTACGTTTTCAGTGTGCGGTAGCAGCTTCCTCTTTTCGGCTCTGATATCGGACTGGGGAAGTATGCCCCGCACAGGAAGGGGACAAGTTTAGATCCGGCCCTGTCTGAAGAGTGGGCGGGGCATAACCCAGTCATTGACTGAATGCACCCTATCCTCAACTCCAAGAAAAGGACATTTACGGTAAGAAATTCCTTCCTTTCAAGGGGCCCCAAGCCCTCTGAACTCAACTGGATTTATGTTCTGGTTGTGTCCAGAGGTTTTAGAGATCCAAAAACAAGGACTTCTAATTTTTGGCTAAAAACTAGACGTTATGGTTTTTGGCCCTCAGAAGCTTCTCTGGACCTGGCAGGTTGGATTCAGGTGGCTCCAGGTGGCCTACCCCACTAATTCAAAACCCATGGGTATTCAAATTTACCCACACTGAACCTGTGGGTATGGAGGGCCTCCTGTACTGCTTTTCTGATACTCATTGCTGTGTTCAACAATTAAAATACTGTATAAAATTACAATTAATGAAAAGAATTAAAATGCTACTGGTGCAGTTAGAAGATCTGAAGAAGACAATCTCTGGTTTGTATGGTGATTGGGTAGGGGGAGCATTGTTTGAACTGGAAAGCTGTAAGCTGAATTTACTGAAAAGGGCTCTACCAGTTCGTTGTTGGTAGTTGCAAAGTTACATTTAGTCTAGGAAAGCTTAGGAAATCCGTCAGTCTGTGTTTATTTTAAAAGGCTAATCAAAACTGGAGTATAATAACAAATCTGTGAAACGAGAAAGGAAGATCATTTTTTACAAATCTAATGCCAGTGGCATCAAGTTAGGGATTAATTTTGATTGCGGTATGTCTCCCATTAGAGTCTTCAGCTTCTCACGTGTGTTTTAGACACATGATATGTCATTAACCCAAGTAGAAATTTCAATTCCCTGGTACAAGAATTCATTGTGCCCAAATCTGAAAGCTTTATTGTGGTGCTTGAGAAGACATCTTGAATTAATGAAGCCCTCAGTTGCTCAGTTGTGAGATGCTAACTCTTTTTCTGGGCACACAATGTAGATCTCAGTCAGTGAAAGCATGAAAGTGTCACTCTTGTACATCCTGTGAAATGTATTTAGAAGATTGTTCACGGTCTTTTAGGAGGCAAGTTCAGCAGAAGGTGTGTCCAAGCATGGAGGTATGTCAAACCTCCTTGAAGCAAATAAAGTTATATGGCATACCAAGTGAGCTGAACACCATGGTGAGTGAGGAGGTTATGAGAATGAGAGCCAGGAGCAGTTTCACACATATGAGATTCTTAAAAAGCAGGGAAAATGTTTTTATCCTTAGGTTGACAGCCTTTGCTTGGTAAATTCCACATTTGTATGGCCAGTTAATCTTGAGCAAATGTCAAATTGTGCTCTGAATCCAAGACAAGTTCATGCCTATTAAGCACCCAATTTTCTGAATAAATGACCATGTGCAAACTGAAAAAGGTAAGTTAGCCTTTTTGATAAACAATGAACAGGTTCATTTTCAATAAGCTTTGACTGCAATCCTAATCTCCAGTTAGGCTGGCCAAAGCCCCATCCTAAATCCTGTACTGACCTGGCGGTGTCACAAAAGGGCCATAAGACATTTGTGCACCACTCCTGGGGGATTTAAGCCAGTGCACAAACATGCTCTTGCCTCCCTACATCACCATGGGAATGGGAAGACTGATGAGTTGTGCAGGCCTAAGTTAGGATTGCAGCCTTTATCAGCACAGAGCACTGCCTGTCTTAGCAGCATCTGGGATATCCTTGAGCTTTTTCCCAGTCTTCTCTTTCGTGTATATATTGGGAGCTCAGACATGGTATCCCTTCAAGGTCCATTGAGAGATTACAATTTTAGCAAGAATCCTGAAGCATTGTATGCATGACAGCCTAAGTGAGAACTGTTTTTCCCCTCTGGTTTTAGGTCTCTTGACAGCGAAATGTGGAGCAGATTCTTTGGGATAATTCTGAATGCAAGTGGTAAGTCTACTGTGACTCTGCTAGGAGAGCTGAGAGAGGAACTGAGTGGTGCATTTGACAGCACGTTCCCGGACCGTTTCTGTGAATCCTTGTTGAATCTGGATGGCATTTTTAGTACAAAGAATATGTAGTGATGGACCGAATACCCTTCTATTTTCTGCCCAAGCTCCCGAGGCAGATGAGACATTGTGCTTCATCCCTTTTCATTGCTGCGTGGATAAAAACAGTTGGAAGTATTTTCACACTTCCTTCTTCACAACTTGTTTAAAAATATTAAGGGATGCTCAGACTCTGTGTACAGTTGCTATATTCTCTGGCAAGTTTCCAGGCTGTTAAAGTTTCCTCTTGTATAGCTGCTCAGCATATGTTTAATATCAATCACTTTGATATCTTGATTTCTTCATCCTTGCACTATTGTAGATTTGTAGCCTTTATGTTCACTTCTTATAATCACTGTTCAATAAAACTTTTTGGTAACCACCTGTGGTGTTACATGGCTTGTGGAACTTCTTGTTGGGTTACCCAGACTATTGATTTTCAGTGACTTATAAATTAAACTGAAGATGGGGTTTCCAGAAATTTGAATTTTCTTGTTTCTTTGAAAAGCACATGCCTCTTAAGGCTTGGCGAAGAACTCAAAGTGGAAATACTACATTTATGATAACAGATGAAGCACCTATTTTCACTAGCTGGAAAATTCCTATTTCGTACATTAATTTCTGTCTGCCATAGAAATCTATGTACACAATTTAAGGGGAATAGAACATGGGATCAGACCTATCATGAACATTTTTCCTGGAATAACTTGACAGAATAGGCAGCCTTATGAATATTTATCAGAAACAACATATGGTTCAATACATAAAGTTTCTTTTTTTGTGACAGCTTAATGTGTCCATAGTTCTATGGTGGCTGTTCTGAGTGTGGCCTGCTTTCTTGAATGTATGTGTTCTTTGAAATGGCCTTATTAATCTTATTGAACAGTTAATATTGAGCCAAATTGATAATGGCAGATGCCCAGTTCTCAAGAGTGGTTAATGATTCTGACATCTGAGGGGCTTTGTGCATGTAGTGACAGTATAAGGTTCATGCATCTCACTGCTGTGGTATGTACCTGGGGAAGTAGCTCACCTCTGCTATGATTTTTTTTTGGGGGGGGGGGAGTTATATATTAGAACCTTTACAAATGGTGGCTGTACCAAAACAACTTAAAAGCAAAAAGCTTCAGTGTATAAAACTTTCACTAATATGTCACTTGACATGGGAGAGTTTATGGAAAATAGTGTTCCCATGATGCCTCCCTCCAGAACCACTCTGGCTTCTTCGCCACAATATTAAACCAATTGTATTTCCTATGTCTCTTGTAGATCATAGTCTTGATGTTTAATTATCTATACTTAGGGACTGCTTTATTGATTAAAGTACAATGTAGCTCTCTATATATGTGTGTGATTCAAAGTACAGTGTACTTGCTCACAAATATCAGTTGGCCTCTTCCATAATGACATTGAGTGGATCCTCAATGGCTATTGACCCTCCACGCCATATAGCAGGTTCTGAAACTCCTTAGGACCCTTTTCAAGACATTCCAGATTTGCTGAACATTGATCTAGTTCATGAGAGGATGAAGCTCAAGGGTTGGACTAGATGACCCTAATGGGTCCCTTCCAGCTCTAGGAGTCTATGATTCAAACCTTCAAATAATTCTGTTCAAGTGGTGAGTTCCCTCTCAGGAGGTTGCCCCTTTCTCCAGCTCTGGTCTGCTTTATAAATAGCACAATGTTTACATGTCCAGCATTAGTTGCTTTTGTATCTGCAGAAGCCCAACCCTGTCCTGAGATGCCAGTTTTTTGTCCCCGTCCCCCCCCCCCCATGCAGGCCAACCCATTGACAGTCCCAGAAAGGGACTCTTTCTAATTCTGCTCTGTTGCTGATAACAGTTCCAAGAAAGTTAAAGACCTGCCATGGAGAGTCTTGTTTGGGCTGTGTTTTTTCATTCCTGTGGCTGATGGGGGTGTCACCCAGCACTGACCCAACACTTGTCCAATCCCACTGCTCAATTTTCCCTGGGCAGATTTCTCTGGCTGCCACTGGTATGCTGATATCAATGCCATGATTGGCTTCTTGAACATCATATGGATGATGCCAATCTTCCCTTGCTAGGAGATGCTTTGGTCCTTTGTTGTTTTTTATGCTCCTGTTTTCTAAATTAAGAGCCCCAAACCCTTATCCCTCATAAGGCTGGACACCCAGCCGGAGACTTTGGTCACTCTTTTCTGCAACTTTTTCATTTCCATTATATCTAGGATTGCCATATGTCCCCCAAAACAAGGACAGTCCTGATTTTTTGACCCAGTGTGATAAAGGATTCAGTCCCAATTTTGTGGAAGAGAATTATGACAACCCTAATTATATCCTTTTTGGGATGTGGCTACCAGAGGTGGACACAATACTCCAGAAGTGGCCTTACCTTCCATTTACATAGTGGTATTATAATATTGGCCGTTTTATTCTCTATACCAGGGATTTTCAACCTTTTTCATCCCATGGCACATTAGTAAGGCACTAAAATTGTTGAGGCACATAGTTGCTTTAACCATTGCCAAGGCACCCCAGGCTGTTCAAGTCCCCCAATTTTCCTATTAATGATGATTCCCAAATTCCTGCGGCACACCTGAGAACTATCTGCAGCACACCAGTGTGCCATGGCACACTGATTGAAAATCACTGCTCTATACCTTTTGACCCCAACCATGGAATTCTTCATCACTGAATTCTTCATTCTTCATCATCACTGCCACACATTCCACACATAGGTCATCACTTTCATTGAACTACCCAAGATCACTCACAGACAGCTCAGAACCCATTGACCTATTTGGAAAGTTTGGATTCTTTCCCCCAATGTGCATTTCTTTATATTGACTTACACTGAAGCACATCTGCCATTTTGCTGCCCATTCTCCCAGTTTGGAGAGATCCTTCTGGAACTTCACAATAATCATGTTATATACTGTTGTATGCATAATTTACAGCAGAATGCAATGAAACCACCTTGAAATACCTTAATTAAAATGTGTGGCTAAAAAAAAAATACCACTGGAGGCACATAGCCATGCCCACTGTATGGGGTTGACGTGATGGCCTTCCACACTGGGTGACTCCTGGTCCATGTGGCATCAGAGTGGTGTTCAAACAGGTTTGGGCTGCAAGCATCCCATGATAGCTGACTCTGCTGTTGTCCAGAGAAAGCATGTTTCTTATAAGATTTTACTTCAGTTTTAGTGATGGAAGATTTATTTCTTAAATAATGCTGTTTTGATCTGTATTGAATTCTGTTTTTAGCTCTACTAAAGTAGCTGATGAGCAGAAGCCCTATATCTGTTGCGTGCTCCAGGGAGCCTTCAGTCCCCTGTTTATAGTATGCAATCGTGCTGCCCAGCAACCAACGTGTCCTGTTGGCCTCCTGCTCATCATCTTCTTTTCAACTTTTTCATTTAAATAGGTGTGCCTCCGGGTCTATTGGAATCATCAGACACAGTTCCGGACCTGAATACCAATGAACTCGGTTGCTTTTTCTCCATCATGATTGCTAGGTTTGCTTCACCCCTGTGTAATCACACCTTCTGAGATGATTGTCCATAGCTAGCTTACCAGCATGCTGGTACAAATAGAAATCCCCATCATGTTACAATACTATTGTCGTGGTAAGAACAACAGGTGCATAGATGAATTAATATCAGGATTAAAGAACAATTAACAGGTGCTTTGGAAAGCTTAGAACATAATTTGACAATGTAACTCCTTCAGCACATGCCCAGTAGAGTGAAAAGCATATCTTAATCCTACAGGGAGGATGAAGCTATTCTGCAAATTGGAATGATTCATACAACCATATATTGAGTTGTGAACCGCTTTCTCCCTGCTAACCTTCCTACAAGGCCTGAAAACCTTTTATTTAGGAAAGCCTTTGAGTCCACATAATATTTGCTTTTGGATAATATTTTTTTACTGTGCGTTTTTATTGCTGATGCCAGGCAAATTTTATATTTTAATTTGTTGTTATTGTTTTCAAGTGTATTGTTTTATTCTTTTTATTGATTTATTGTACAAATTATTGATTGTTAAGTACTTTGAATGCCCATTGGGGAGAAAGGCAGAGAGAGAGAGAGATAAAGAGAGAGAGCACACTTTCAAAGTGTATTAGACTATTGCAGTGTTTCTCATACTTGGGCCCCACTAGGTGGCCATGAGCCAATTTCATGTGGGTCCCCATTCATTTCAGTGAGCATTTTAAATTTAACTAGTGAAATGTACCTGCGCTGCAGGAGTAAAATGCTCCCCCGTACACTATCCCCCATTGCATATCAACACCCCCATCCGCATCATCTGCCCCAGGCGCATCAACTCCCATGTGCTACAACCCCCATGCACATCATCTCTTCATGCACATCATCCGCCCATATGCATCATCCTCCCATGAGCATTAACCCCACAGGCACAACATCACCCTATGCTAAACAGCACCCATGTGCAACATCCCCTGTACATATTAACCCCCCATGTGTATTAACCTTTTATGTGCATAAAACCCACATACACAACATCCCCATGTGCAACATCCCCCCATGTGCATCAACCCCCCCATGTCTCAATATCTGCCCTTGTGAACTGTCCACACCAGTGCACTCTCCCTCCCAGTGCATCAGCTGGATGTTGATCAGTCTTCCATGTTAAGTATAGGACAAAAAAAGTTGCATCCCTTTTCAGCCTCATAAGGGTTAAATTTCTCAACATTGGTTCTTGGTGGGTGTTGATGTCACAGAAGGAACTCCCTCCCCAAATTTCATGCTTCTATGCCCAGTGGTTTTGGCTGGGTGTTGATGAGTCAGTGAGTGACTTCTCAGTGTTCTTTATATAGAGTGGATGACGGTGTTTCCTCGAATCTTCTGCTCACCCTTTTCCGCCAAATGTCTCCAAAATCAGGGAGTGCATGAGATTTGATGGTGCATTGAACGGTAAAGGCGTCCCCCGCAATTGTGACCGACTCTAGGGTGTGGTTTTATTTTGTCATGTCCTCCATTTTTCTTGGGTGTCCTCCATTTTGGGGGGTGTCCTCTTTTGCGGCTGAGACTTCTGCCCACCTGCAGTTGTGTCTCTCTGTGTATCTGAGTCAAGAGCAGCCAGTGGGAGGCAGAACTTCCCCTTTAGAGTCTCCTGGCAGTGAAATGGTTAAACTTCACAGTGAAATGGACTTCACTGTGGGAGATGGGCAGGATTATGCAAATCACTGGCCAATCACAAGCTTTTCTTTAAAGGGAAAGAGATGAAACTGACCAGATGGACAAAATCCAATCAGGTGGGGAAAACTGACCATTGGGGAAGGGGCAGCCCCAGTGGGCAGACTCAGGAGCACTGGTGGGATCCATTCTGCCCAGTGGTGGTGCATATGGATTTTCACATAGGATTCAATGTGTTGCAGCCCTTCCTGGCTCACCCTTGCCTTGGAAGCTTTTATGGAAGAAGTAGGGAGCTGGCTTCAGAAACACCTTAATCACTCCATTTTTTTGCTTGTCTTTTGAGCCTTTGACTGTGTTGATTAAACTAATAAGAACAGCTCAATTCTATATTTAAAAACAATCTGATTGGCTGGAGTATTCTGAGGGGATCCAGCATCTCCTTGCAGTGTCTCCACCAGTCCTAGAAAAGGGGCTTATTACTGGTCATCCTCTAATGACATCCCTCCCTCTGTTATGGTGTCACAGCCAGAATTATGATGGCACTGCCAGGCCCACAGCAGGCTATTCCATAAAGCACATTTCATGCTCTTGCACTGGACACTCTACAGAGTTGTGAACCTCAGTGTCCTGAGTGAGGCACTCAGTCATGTAGTTGT
Organism: Cryptoblepharus egeriae; assembly: GCA_030015325.1. Lineage (NCBI taxonomy): Eukaryota > Metazoa > Chordata > Lepidosauria > Squamata > Scincidae > Cryptoblepharus > Cryptoblepharus egeriae. Next base: position 9,900,832 of record JAREYC010000001.1, read on the forward strand.
CAACAGGATTGCTAAAGTATTTGTCCTCTTGCCTTACTGACCTTCTCCACCTCCCCATGCGCATCAAACCCGATTGATGTTCATTGTCCTCCCCATGCGAACCCTCCTTCCTGGTGCATCAGGCACCAAATTGGCTGGATGTTGATCAGTCTTCAATGTTTATCAGTCAGTTTATCAGCTGGATGTTGATCAGTCAGTCTTCAATGTTAAGCATAGGACAAAAACACATTGCACCCCTTTTCAACCCCTTAAGGGTTACATTTCTCAACATCGGTTCTTGGTGGGTGTTGATGTCACAGAAGGAACACCCTCCCCAAATTTCACGCTTCTAGACTGGGCGTTTGGCTGGGCGTTGATGAGTCAGTGAGCGAGTACCAATTCCATTAATCTGCTTCCTGTACACTGGAGGAAAATATGAAATTGATATGGTTACTCTGCACACTGTATATTAATGTTATAGGGAGGTGCCCATCTTGTATAATGTACATCTTGTACAACTCATTCCTATATAATGCAAGATGGCACCAATAGCTTCCACCAATCAGAAATGTGCAAGTGTCTATTTTTGTCTTTGGGCTGAAATGGTAGTGTGTGTGTGTTGTGTGCATGTGTGTTTTGTGTGTAATAGCAGTTGTGTGAAATAGTTATATGTGAAATTGTTTGTTGGAGGAAAAAAAATCCACTTACAACTACAGTACTTGAAACAGTAGCAGTTTACATCACAGTTCAAGATTGATGATGTTGAGTACAGAGATTTGTGGAATTTATAAATATGGGGTTTTTTAATTTAAATTTTAATTAGCTTCTGATTCTTGTTTGCAAAGGCAAGGCAGATACTCATCTCATTCAACATTTACAGTTTCCACTGCATAGAAAAGAGCTGTGCACTCAGACTGTGTGTTTTAATATAAGTACTGTATTCCCTTGAGCACGAGAGTTTCAGCATTACAGACACACATGGGCTGCAATCCTAAAGACACTTTCCGGCAGTAAGACCCATTCAGAGGTGGGCCCAGGCTGGTCCTCACTGATTCTATAGAACCGGTTGTTAAATTGGGCCCAACACTAGCAAACCGGTAGATAGCGTTGGGCCCAGTTTCCAGTGCCCACCCATTCCTGCTAGGTCCAAAGCGGAGCAGCAGCCAGAAGCTGCTGCTCCATCTCGGAGCTAGCCAGAATGGTGCTGTGTGCAAAGACGCACTGCGCATGTCCAAGACCTTGGACATGCGCAGTGTATCTCTGCGCACCCATTGAGCCTTGCTCCAGAGGCGGGGCCAGCTGCTCCATCTCCAGAGCAAGGCCCAATGGCTGCGCAGACGCACTGTCTCAGACATGCGCAGTGCGTCCCTTTGCGGGGCCATTTGGCCTCTCTAGCGAGGCCAAATGGCCCCACAGAGGTGCAGACATCCTCCCCTCCAAGGAGGAAGTCTCTTCTGAAGCCAACCGGTTTCAGAGCAGACTGCACACACACCAAGGTTGGCACATGTGCAGTGCTCTTCTGAAGTCAACCAGCTTCAGAAGGCACATTGCGCGTGCGCCAACCTTGGTGCGTGTACAGTCTCCTCTGCTTTGCCATTTGGCCACAGTAGGGAGGCAGAGCGGCAGAGCCTCTCTGCCTCTCTAGCAAGGCCAAATGACCCTAAAAGGCACGGACCTCCTCCTTGGAGAGGAGGAAGGAGACATGCTGCACATGCACTGGGGTTGGCGCATGCGCAATGAGCTGGGGTTGGGGCCCACCCCTTGCCCCGCCCACCCGCAGTGCACTGGGGTGGCGGTGTGCCCTCCCTGGCCCCGCCCCTGACCCTCCCTGCCCCACCCCATACCCCAGTCTGTCCCCTGACCCCGGCCCCGCCCCTGACCTGGCCTGGCCACACCCACTTCTGGGGAACCAGCCGGGCCCACCACTGGACCCATTGAACATATTGAGGCTTACTTTTGAGTAGACATGGTTAGGATTGTGCCCATGGGCTGCCAAGTGTCCTTTGCCTTGTCTCACCAAAGTCTTCACAAGTTGGAGCATTCAGCTGCAATATCAAGCTTGTTAACTAGATGCTGGCTTGATAGATTTTTTAATGGACATGCTTGGTAAGAGGATCTCTGAATTCACAGTCAGTTTTGAATCATTTTCAGTCATTGACATGTATCCCTCCTATCCATGTATCCAGTATCTGCAGTTCTTCATGGGCACCCCCGGAACAATAATCTTCATTTTTTGGTATTCAGAGTTTCTTTTATTTTCTTTCTTAACGTAAGAATTTCTTGATTACCACAGAAATGCCACATGCATTGTAGGCAGGGAGACTGCATGCTAGAGGAACATACCCTACAATCCAGAGTAACTATGGGAGCACAAAAGAGAGCATGTAATTACGGCACCACCTAGTGAAAACCTATGGGAAATTCATATTGCAGTCCAGATAAATTGTTCTTACGTGGAAGCAAGGACACCCCATAGTTACTCTGATTGCACCCTAAGGCTACAATCCAGAGTAACAAGGGGAGCTCATAAGAGATATTACGTGCACTCATAGTTATTGCACCACCTAATGAAAACCTATGGGAAATTCATATTGCAATCCAGAGTAAATTGTTCTTACTCCAGAGCAAGGAATCCCCATAGTTACTCTGGATTGCTCCCTAAGACAAATTAATGTAATGCTTTTAATTTTGAGTAGAGAACACAATAATTAGGCATATATGCGTAAAAATGTATGTAATATTTCTGTACGTGTTCGCAGTACTATACCCTATTTTTCAAGAAGGATTCATGTTTGGCTGACTGGAGTGAATCTGAGAATGTCCTTTCATACACCAGGAACTAAGAAACTCAGGTTTGTCACAACGCCTACACTTGGCAGGGTGCTGCGGCTAATTCTGATTAGCTGACGTCCAAACATTTATTTATTGCAATTTCATTTTAGGATAGAAAAATTCCGTGAGCCCTTCAAGGAAGCTTTTAATCTTCATAAGCAATTCTAGATGAAATGTATGCTCAGGGGACTGTGGAAAAACTACAATATAGTGAACCATTAAATAGAGTATGTCAGTTGAATTGCTGCATCGTCACCAGAAGATGTGATCCAGTACATAATTCAGTGGCATAGCTATGGGGGAGTGTCACAGGAGCCACAATGTTGCATGTAAGCACTCTTTGAGTCACCATTGAAACTATTCTAGCCCCAGCCCATTGATATCACTGTCCGCAATGGCTCCAATGGCAAAGTGGAAAGGGCTGTTTACACATCAGGCTGTGGCACCTGTAGGACTTACCACACCACCCCCTAGTAGCTATGCCACTGACATAACGGGATTGGGCTGATTCAAATATAGTGTCCACAATTGCAACTACTTAGGATTGCAAGCAAAGTTTCTATGAGAACTTTTACATCTCATCTAAAAATAACTGTAAAAATCTAGTTTGCCGTACATCTATTTGCCAATTTAGACCTCCCTATTATTAACCATTTATCCACAGTCAGACTGATCAATGATTGATTGTCACAGATCCCCCTCATATTACTTTTTTGTATGTTGTTCAATATTCTGGGCACTTTTGAAGTGAAGAGATGATTCATAAAATGTAAAAATATGCTCAGCATTATGATTTTCAGGAAACAGAAATAGATATTTCATAGGTACTGTTCTTCAGTTCTTTTACTCTTGTCATCTTTTTACATTTTATTTTGTAGCTGAAATAGCTAACAAAAAAAAGTTTTGGCTACTTCCCTGCAAAGTTTCTCTGCCCTTACTTGTGTGCAAAGTCTTGACATTTCTAAATCTGCCTCTAGACTTGTATCTGATTTTCCTAATAATAAATATTCTAGAATTGCCTTTGGCAAATTCTAGTTTTTGATGTCTCTGCAGCCTGCTGGGAAATTCCCTGGTGGTGCCGGCATGAAGTAACACTTTTAGTGGGTTGAGCATACATGTTTTTCAGCCAGTTACCGAAGCTCGGTTGTTAATTATTGAAGGTCAGTATAGCTTTTAGCCTTAGGCGGTGAGTGTCGGAGAGTCACACAGCACTGAGTGCAAACCGTCTCGCAGCGGAGTGTAGGCAGACTGGTGGGTACCTAGGACTGCACTGCAGAAGGGCTTCTAGAGGTCATAGACATACTCTGTCATTTCAGTCTGATCCAACTTCCCACCCTGTACCAGTGAATCAGAGCCAGTGTGGGCCATGTTCATCCTATGGGGGAACTTGGAAGTCTGCTTGAGATAAAGGGACACTTGTCTCATAGCTCCAGTCCTTGGGCGCTTCAATCGGTGCAGACCACACCATCCGCACCACCTTAGTGATGCCACTGCTTAGATCTGTGCAAGCTAAGCAGCTGACACAAGTCCTAGTGTATCCATGTTAGAAGATAGGATATGGCATGCATGGTTGCCATAGGATATGGCAAGTCCTAGTGTATCCTAGTCCTAGTGTATTCATGCCCTAGTGTATATACAAGTCCTAGTGTATACACAAGTCTTAGTGTATTTATGTTAGAAGATAGGATATGGCATGCACCACCTCAGCATGGATCTTTGATATATGCTGTTCCTTCTGTTCCAATCTATCACAAAGTGTTTTGTAGCACTTTTACAATGACTAACACTGGTCCATTGCATGTGTTGCAGAGGTTTGGGCTGGGTGCTGGCCCCTTTCCGTGTGCTAAAAACTGTGCAAAGATCCTGACCATGGGCTCGGATGTCCCAGGCATCTCAGGCAACCAGATGAACCTGCCAATCTATCTACCTGTTCTTGGACTATTACGTGGCCTGCCCAACACTAAAGTGGAATTATTTACACGAACTGATTCATGACTTAACAGAGTGCGTAGATGTCAATCATTTTTATGAAGATCCCAGCTCTTCCAAATGGAATATTCAGTTTCTAAAGATGGGTGAGTATTTTGACTACAGGTCCAACCTTGTTATACATGGATATTTTATACATGGATTTGACTCAGCACGGAATGGCCACTGCAAATCACAGGTTTAAAAACTGCTTTTAAAAAACTTTAAAAAACTTTTATATTGTTGTGGAGAAGCAGTCATGCAAGCAGTCATTCCATTCCTCAGACCCAGAATCAAACCCTTGCAGATATTGAGTCAATACCTTATTCCATTAGGTGCAATGGAGGACCGAGAAACCTGAAAGTGGGTCTTTAAATCTATTTTCCATTTTTTATCCATTGATTTTTTTATCCATGGGAGGTTTTGGAGTGGATCCTTTGTAGATAATGGGGGCGCACATGAACTTCACCACTAGTATGTTGTTCTGTCTGGAACCCAATGATGCTCAAGTTGTCTTATTGTCTTATTGCTTTATGTATTTAACCCTTTCTATACCCCCAATTTTACAACAAACTGTTGCATCTGGGCTGCACCTATATGGGGGCCACTCCCATATCAACTGTGTCCCTTTTAGAAAGGGGGAAAGGGCTGGAGAGGCTGCCCACAACTTCTCTGGCTCTCAGAACACTTCTGGAGGGTTGCGCTTCGAATGGCACACTAATACCATCAGTATCCAACTAATCTATGTTGCGGGTGCCATGTGGCTGCTCTAACAAACCTGGGGCATTTGACCCCTTGCCCCCCTTCAGGTATGCCACTACATCCAAATGGATACCTTCTATTGATTTTGAATATATCTGGTGGTCGGCTGGCTCCCTATTGGTTGTCCCAAGGAAGAATGGAGGACTGCTGTAATTCCCACAATTTTCTGTGCTATGTGCACATGGGAAACTGTATTATGAAATAAAAACCACAGAAAAAGTTCTTTCTAGTAGTTGATTTATCTTTCTTTCATGAACACTCGGAAAAGAAACAAGCAATACTTGAAAAACAAGTCATAAAATCACACCCTATATTAAATACTGCAAAACCCAATTTCTCCAAAATGTATTTGCTGGTATCAGAATGCTGAGTGCTTTCAGATTTGCATAGATGTATCAGATTTTTCTGCTTGTTATTTTTTCTGTGTGTGTGTGTCCATCCATCCGTCTGTCTGTTTATCTTCCACCAACGAACCTGTAGTCTGTTGTTAAGCAACCCTTTGCAGGGCAGCCAAGTAGGACATACCAAGATCAGCTGTTTAACATGATACAGTGAATTGTGGTGTTCTGCTATGTGCTGTGGGTGGCACAAGCGGTTGAGGCACTGTGCCTGTTAACCAGCAGGCCAGGGTTCGAGACCCGGGTCGGCCACACAAGACAGGGTGAGCTCCTGTCCTTAGTTCATCTCTGCGACGCCAGCTGGATCCAATCGTATTGGCTCTGCCTTTCCATTGGACTAATTCAGTGGCGTGGAGAGGGCGGATTTGCTGCGTGGGTAACAGCCTATCCTCCATAACAATCCAACCCAGGCTTTCGTGCTTTGCATGCAGCGTATGCAGTGCCGAGCACGATACCATAGGCCTGCTGCTGTTTTGCTATGCAAAGTCGGAGAAGTGCTCATGGCTGCTATGACAAGGTGTAGCAAAGGTAACACAACAAATAGTGCCAAATATTGGACTCTTCACTCGGAGTGAAGAGAAGGGTCCTGTCCTATGGAAATTAACGCTGGACTAGATGGGCCCTTGGTCTGATCCAGTCAAGGCTCTTTTTATATTCATAAGAAAGACAAAAAAGGCCATCAAAATGGCCATTAAAAAACACATACCGGTAAATCTCACTTGCAAAAGCCCAAGTAAAACATATTTATTAACACATAGCCAAATGGAGTAAACATATTATAGTAAAATAAACAAAGGCATGTGTGGGCAATGAATATCATGTATTTGAATGGCGGTTATTTACTGAAGAAAGTCATAAGGAAACGCCAAAAACAGTTTGATCACTATGTCACATGAAAATCAGCATCAGAGAAGACAACTGTAGACCAGCAGAGAGGTTGAAAGAGTGAAGCATGTGTTGAATGAATGAGTTCTGGTATAATTGAAAGGTGTTGAAAAAGCTGAATCTTCAGAAAACAAACCATCAGAAAATGGGGGATGCCTGTACCAACCCAAGCACTTATTTTCAGTAACAGCAAAAATCAGGCTATAACAGAGTCATTTAAAACACATTTAAATTGCCAGAAGCCATTTTACAAAATGCACCCCCTTCCCAGAAATTTGCCTTAACTCAAATTAAATAAATTATAAATTATATTTATGGACAGTTTAAAAAAATTCAGAAATCAAATAACTCTTTTTTATATCAGGAAGATAAAGCTTTCACAAGCGTATTCTTTATATACCAGAGTCAGCAAGTCATCTAGGGGTAGATTTCTATACATGCTTGCCTGGGAGCAAGTCCCACTGGATTAATGGAGACTTACTTCTGAGTAGACATGTACAGGATCATTGGGCTGCAGGACAGCTACAATTATGAAATGAGCATTTGATTGGCTTCTATGACCAGATGTTATAACCACAGAAAGAGGCAGACACCCCAAAAGGTAGAACATCAAGAAAAATATAGGACATACAGTATTGGTAAACATTTCTTGTGGTTAATTTGAACACTATACTAGTTTAAACACTATGCATGACCTTGGGCCTGTCGCTCACTCTTACGCTGCAATCCTAAAGACATTTTCCTGGGAGTAAGACCCATTGAACACAATGGGCTTACTTTTGAGTAGACATGGTTAGGATTGTGCTCTTAGTCTCACCTAACACAATGAACCCATTGAGCACAATGGGGCTTACTTTTGAGTAGACATGGTAGGGATTGTGCTCTTAGTCTCACCTACCTAACAGGGTTGTTGTGAGGACAAAAAAGATAACAGCTTTTTAAAATGCCTTGAACATTTGTTCAAGCATGGGAAAGGCAGGATGTATGCCAGTGACCAGATGTCATAACCAAAAAAGAGGACAAGCCCCTACAAAAATGTCCTACAAAAATGTAGGACACCCAAGAAATATGTAGGACATGAGAAAATAAACACCAAAATACATCATATGTATTGGTTTCATGTGTTTATTTTAAACACTATATTACTTCTTATTAAATTTAAAACTACTACATATAATTTATTACATCTAATTTATTAATTACAAGAAGGCTACAGTGCTTATTAATTACAAGAAGGCTACAGTGCTGTCTGCTCACATGGGAAAGGGAGACACTGAAGATTTTTTTCCCCATGGACACAAGCCTGAAAAGGGACATATTCTGGAAAAATAGATAGAATATGTATAAATGTTTTCACCGCTTCTTGCTACGCTACTGGCATAGGGCACTCAGGTTGTGCAACAGGTGGACACCAGTTTTAGGAGAAAGGGGGCTTGCAAGGTGATCACCTACTGGTGTGGGTGATGGGGGGAGAAGGAAAGACAGAAGACCTTTTGCTTGGCCCCACCTTGGGAATGATGGCTTTAAATGGTTGCACAGAGAGGCATCAAGCAGAACAAATTGCCACCTGAGTCCTATTTAGGGATGCTGGAAGGTGGAAACCTGATGCAGGTGATCATACAGGTCAGGGCAGCTTCCTTGGAACAGGCATGATGTTGGATGCCAAGGATCCCCCTCAGCCCAGCAGGGAAGAGGGAAGTATAAATAGCTCTGTTGCTGGTGGATGTGCACATTCAAGGCTTTTGATGCTCCTGACATCAGCCTCCCTGCTCCCCATGGCAACTTCCTACCAGGTCAGAGCCACAGGAAGCATGTAGGAGGTATCATGATCTCTGCAAAAATGTGGATTCAGGGTTGGATGGAGAAATAAAGTCAGAAGGTCAGGGTGATCATCTGTCCTTTTTTCCCCCAGGGCATGTCCTCTTTTTAGCCTTGTGTCCTGGAAAAAAAAAATCTTTGTTGTTCTCCATTCTTTGTGAGTAGGCAGCATGTAGCCTTCTTCTATATATAAATTATATATAATAGTTTTAAATTTAATAATCAATATAGAGTTTAACCACATGAAAGCAATATATAGTATATGAGTGTTTTTAGCTTTTATTTTGTTGTGTCCTACATTTTCCTTGGGTATCATACATTTTGGGGTCTTATCCTCCTTTGCAGTTGGTCACAAGGTTACCCTGGATTGGGGGTGTGGGGGTTGGCAAAGGGCTACTGGCAGGCTCCTTTGAGGAATAGGGATGTGTAAAGCCACTGTCCTGGAGCCTACCTCTACAGTGAGGACAGGTGAGGTATGGACACAGGTAAGTCATGGGAGTCCTTGGAAAAGCACTGCCACCATGTGAAGTACTGAAGCACTTACAACCCATGTGCAGAGCCCACATGCAGATCATGTGAGTTGTGGATGCTTGAGCGCAACACAAAGTGGTAGTGCTTTTCCAAGGACTCCCACAGAGAGGCTCTGCCTCACCTGTGTCCATATCTCACCTGTCCCACCTGTCTGCCTCACCCATCCTGCTGTAGAGGTGGCCTCCAGGATATATAAACCCACATCTTAAGAGCGCCCTAGAGGGAGACCACAGCTGTGATACAAAGACATCTGCAGGAGGGAACTAAAGGCCTTGGGAATGGACATCAACAGCTGGGAAACCTTGACCTCTGATCGTTCAGCATGGAGGCAAAAGACCCAGCATGGCCTTCTCCAACTGGAAGAGACAGACCCAAAAGGCTGAAGCAAAGAGACAGACCCAAAAGCAGCGAAACCTGGGGCCTGGAAAGGGGACGGAATTTATCTGTCCTCAGTGTGGAAGGGATGGACACTCTCGAATTGGCCTTTTTAGCCACACTAGATGTTGTTTCAGGACCTCCAATCAGAGCATGATACCATAGTCTTCGAGACTGAAGGATGCCAATGAAGAGGGTCATGTCTTAAGAGGGTTTTTTAAACCAGAGGGTAAATAACTCCTTATGGGGATTTATGTACAGCATCTGGTGGTGGTGATGGGGGCTGGATCCATCTGGGTGGGGGATCCTTTGTGACTGATTTCTATACTTCAGGGGCCTTGCTTCTGTCATGATGAGGAAGTGGGTGGACAGCCCTGCCAGCGTCATAAGTGCCTGCAGATAAGATGTGCAAGTGACTAAGAGAAGGCTTGGGCTGAGAATAACTCAGTGATGAGCAATCTTTGCCTCCTCTTCTATTTCATCATCACCAGCTCTGATTCCTGGCCAGCATTTCATACTAATTCTATTCTAGACCAGTGGTTCCCAAACTTTTTGGCACCAGGGCCCACTTTTTAAAATGACGCTCTATCAGGAGCCACTTACCATACATTTTACATCAGGAACCATCTTTACATCAGGAACCACTTTACCATACATTAAGAAAAGGATATCTAGAAAGATTTATAAATACATAAAGTAGTAATGACCATAAAAAGACTCCCTATATTTGCAGGAACTCAGCTCCTTGCAGGGCAGTTAGCGGCTGCCTTGCAATCTGCAGGAGCTGAACTCTTTGTAGGATAATTAGCAGCCACAGTATCTGATTTCTAAACAGCTTCAGGGCATACGCCAACCTTAGCACACCACCATAGGATGATAAGTCAGGTGAGTTAGGCTGGCCAAAATTGGTTAGGATTGTGCCCTTATTCCCAGGAAATTAGGGAGTGCAGCTTGATTGCAAAATGGTAGCACCCAGTACCAGTTTCTGAGATGGAGGTGCCCATCTTTTGGTGGCCTACCTGAAATGAAGTTTGAGATGCCTCCTAAAGGGGTCCCGACCAGTGGTGGGCTCCAGCGGGTTTGCACCTACTCTATAGAACCGGTTGTTAATGAGAAGTAGCACATATAAAGTTTAAAAATAGCCATTTAAAAGTGGCTGCCAGATGGGCATAGAACCAGTTGTTAATTTCTTTGAATCCCATCACTGGTTCTGACCTTCTCTTTAAGAACCAGAATGTCAGTGGGCCCTGACCCAAAGTTTGGGAACAACTACTCCAGACTTCGAGGTATGAATAGGTTGCATTTGAAACTATGCAGGTGTGGGAAATGAAACAAAAGTCCCATAGCCAAGAGCCATCCTTCTCTTTGGAGAGAGTTTTTGCTTCTGAACGGCTTCCAGGAAAAGTCAAGGCATCTGACAGGCTGGTGAACTGGAAACAACTGGCTTTGTTGTAAATAGGCTTATGGAAAGAGAAGTCAGTAACTTCTTTGGCAGTTTGACTAGTTTTAATTTGAATGGGAGAGCAAATTACTCCGAAAGGGAAGGGTTGTGTTTTAAAATTCTGTTCTGCATTTTACCCGAGGCCTTGTTGAGAAATTGAATCTTGTTGCGAGTCAATACCGTATGACACCCTCGGCGGTAAACCGGCCTGGCCTCCTCTACTTCAAGAAGAAATAATTAAGTGAATCGCCGTTCACTCCTTCAGATTTGTGGCCTTAGGAGACAGGCTCGTTTGGGAGATCATCATTTTGGAAAATTGTAGGGTTGGCCGCTTGCCACAAAGCAGGCTGAAGTAGTTGCTGCGGGCAAGGGATTCCAGAAAGGGGCATGACTTTCTTGATATCCCTGACTTCACTCTTTTGTATACTTGGAGGCTTGTTTTGTTTCAGGTGCACAAATATTGAAGGTGGCCATGATGTAGATAAGAGGTATGTGATTGCTGTCCTTGCGTACGCAGATTTTTAATACACGGATTTGACTAACACAATTTAGTTGTTGCAAATCAGTTTAAAAAACTGCTTTTCTTACTGTTGTAGGATGACAGTCACACAAGCAATCATTCCATTCTTCAGCTGAGAGCACAATCCTAATCATGTCTGCTCAAAAGTAAGCCCCATTATGTTCAATGGGTCTTACTCCCAGGAAAGTGTTTTTAGGACTGCAGCCTGAGCCAGGCAAAGACAAGATCCTTTGCATTTCTAATTGCTAGCCTCTCTACAACAGAAAGAAAGCTTTTTTCCAACAAAAGAGACACCTTTTATATTTTTTAAACTGCTTTTATTTAACACTTTTTATGTATTGGTGAGGAGTCCAAGAATCAAGCCCCTGCAGCTATTGAGGTACAACATTATTCCATTAGGAGCAATGGAAGAGCAGGAAACCTGGAAGTGGGTTTTTAAACCTATTTTCCACTGTTTTTATAGTCCGTGGATTTTTTTAATCCACGGGAGGTTCTGGAAATGAACCCTAGCGGATAACAAGGGCCACCGATAGAAAGTTTTCCTTGCTAGTCCTGATAGACACCAGATTTATCGCTGATCATGCGGCCGGCATGTCTAAAAATGCCAAAGCGCATGGAACGCTGCTACCTTCCCACCAAAGTGATACTGAGGCTGCAATCCTAAAGACACTTTCCTGGGAGTAAGACTCATTGAACACAGTGGGGCTTACTTTTGAGTAGACATGGTTAGGATTGTGCTCTTAGGCTGCAATCCTAACCAAACTTTCTTGAAAATAAGCCTCATTAAACACAATAGGACTTACTTCAGAGTAGACATGTTTAGAATTGCTCCCTAATTTATCTACTTGCATTTCATACTTTTGAACTGCTGAATTGGAAGGAGCTGGGCAAGTAATGGGAACTCTAGTGGTACTTGGGTACTCAAACCTCTGGTCTTATGGTACTCGGGTCTCGAACCACGGACCTTCAGGTCAACAGCACAGTGTCTTTGAGCCACACAGCCCTAAGATACAGTATATGGAGGGTGGGTTAAAAACATTTCTGGACTGTTTGAAGGAGTGTTAAACTTCTGTGCTTCTGGATGGATGCCAGATGCCTTAGCTATGTACTTGGAAAAAAATTGGATACCTGACACAGGTCCTGCTTAGAGGCATGTTTCCCCTCTCACCTGCATGAAAACCTGGGAACCATCTGAGGTAAGGATGACTTATCTGAGATGACTGCATGGCCTGTTCAATGGGCAAGGACACTTTTCTGCACCAGCAGTGTTTGTGCAACATGTTTTCATGTGGTCACATTGTGGTAACATGTCTGTGGTAACATGTCCACTCTGCAGTCTATTATTGTATCATTTCCGATCTTGGAGACACAATATGAGGAGGGTTTTGTTTTTGTTAGTAACCTATGAGCCCTTTCTCACTGAGGGTGGTCCGTAAGCCAGCAACCTTGTAATTTTGGTTTCTTTAGTCATAAAGGTGGCGGTCGACATGGGAAAGGAGGGGGGACGTACGCTGAATGCCGAGGAAGCTTAATTATATTCCTCCTCTTGCTTCCGCTCTGCACTTTGCCTCTCGGCGCTGAATCCCATCCTCTGCTGAGCATTAACACACAATAAATAAAGCATTGGGAAAGAATTCTCTCCGCTACGGCACAATTGAGAAGGAAAGCATGCAGGTTGCAGTGCATGCTTGGCGCTGGCAATTTATTTGAGATGAAGAGTAAGAATTGAAGCCAAACTCCAGCCCAATTTTCTGCTCGGTGGAAAGATCCTGCCTTATCTTTTTTTGCATTTAATGCGTGCTTGGGCGAGGGGGCGTGTGGCATATTTCTACACGCTCTACCATGGCAGCTGGCAAGCTGGCACATGGGGAGCCCTAGGAAGGAAGCAACTGCCAGGAGGATAGATGTTTTGTGTAGGCATGTGGAAGGCTGAACCAAAATCTTTCTGAAGCTCCAGAGATGAGATGGTGGAGAATTTTTGCCTGGAGCGAGGGATGTTTACCTCCTCCTAAGACAAGCAGCAGCCTGCAATCAGACGGGAGTTGGGACTGAACGGAGTCAGTTCACCGGAACATCATCAAGGTATTACCATAGTTTCATTTCCATTACAAATGGAGGGTCTGGGGGGAAGCACTTCTTCATTTTAAGTAGGGTTTATTTTGGAGGGGAGATCTGGAAACAGTGGAAGATGTCATGCTTTATCCATGCTTCTATCGGACGTTCCCTTCTCAGACTAGCAATCCAATTGGAGCCAACTTTATAAGCCTAAAACCAACAGCGGGTAGAGAGGAAAAGGTAAGACTTTTACAGCACAATCGTAACAAATTTAGGCTGGCCTAATTTGCGTGGAATATCTTTCCATGGTGGTGTGGGGAGGTCGGTGTACGCCTGTGCACCTGCCTAACCCCCCTCCAAGAGTGGGACAGAAGTGCCTTATGCACTGGTGGGCTCCAGCAGGTTCGCACCTACTCTGTAGAACTGGTTGTTAACAAGAGATAGGACATATAAAGTTTAAAAATAGCCATTTAAAAGTGGCTGCCAGATGGGCAGAGAACCGGTTGTTAATTTCTTTGAAGCCCATCACCGGCCTTATGGCACTTTCTTGACACCCCCAGGTCAGCACAGGTCTTAGGCCAGCAGTTACGCCGGGCTAGCAGGAGGTTAGGATTGCAGTCTAATCACCAGAAAGGCTGTTATTAACTTGGCCAAATCAGTATATCAAGTCTCTTGTGATATATACACTTCATTCTGATATTTGGAGATGAATAACTGATTGATGAACAACTGATGAATAATTTAAAACAATTAAATATTGTGGTTCTGAAATTCTGAAACCCAAATTAGCAATATAATGATTCTTCCGGCAGTGATTTCTGTTTCAATGGCTGCTGGGGCACTTTGGTCCACTTTAGCTTAGATGCCCATCTAAAAATAGCCTAATTTGCATAAATTTGAATTTCTGGACTCTGGATCTGAATGGGCATCTAAGGGTTACAGGTGATGTGCAAATGGTCCTTAAACAGTTATTCTGTACTTACAGCTTGACAGTTTTTGCTCTTTGGAGGTAAGAGCTCTGACAGAAGCAAGAGTCAAACCTCAAACATGTCAAACCTCTAAGCCAAGCAGATCTCCAAAGATCTGACCACTTAAGAGTAGCTGGGACTGAGAATTTGGTTCATGCTGTTTGATTTCAGGATGAAGATCTGCTCATGAAGCACAGCATTTATTTGCTTCAAACTTACTAAAATAGTTTTAAAAAGATAAACTCATGAGCATGTGTTGCAGATTAATTCCTATTTTGGCATGTTTTCTTGTTTGAAAGCTTTTGCTAATATCTGGTCTGCTGGCTTGCTGATCTCAGGAGATATGGTTCACTCCCACCCTTCCTGTCCATGTGCTTGATCGCTGCATGCACTTCCAAGCTGCTGGTGCAATGCCTGCAAAGGCATTCCATTTTACTATGTGACGAGTATGCAAAAATGTGTGCTCTCCTAAGCAAGATCCACTTAAATGCGGTGAAATTGGTCTGGTCAGTGCCAATGTAGGAACAAAGTGCAGGTGTCCAAAATAATGTTGATATCCTATCTGACGTCTTGCTAGGCAGATGGCCTCGAGTGTGCTAATTTGATTATTGAGTATTTCTTGCTAGATATCTAGTGCTATTGTGAGTTAATTTTGTGTGCTTTTTGTTTGTATTGTGCTGGCGTAGTATTTGCAAATCTTTCTCTGGCCTTTGTGAATTTTGAAAGTTTAAGGGTGCAATACAAATCCTCTGCCTGGCTGACCCGAGGCTTTTGTGCTGTCCGGGCAGGTGGGGTGTGGAAGGCACACTGGATTCGGCTCTTATACTAGATCCTAGCCCTGCTCCCAGGCTGCCTGGGATAGCTCTGGGCTGATCAGGTCTGTGCCACCTCTTTAGGAGGCACAGAAGCAAGTAGCTCAGTTGAGGATGCTACAGCTCTCTGTAAGGGAAATTTTTTCCCTTTGGGCTGAGCCTCAGCCAGTCCCTAACTTGCACGGTTAGGACTTGCGGGGGATAGTTAGGACTGTACGTCAAGTTATAAATGATGGGTACAATATCTTCAAGTACTGTGCCTAGAATCCAAATGGATTGGCATTTCAATGTCTGTCTTGATTTTCATATCCTAGGGTAAGAGAGAAGAGTAGAAAGAGGGCAAAGAGGGAAAGGAGTACTGCTTGTTGGGGGCACAACTTTTAATATTTAGTGGGGCAGGCAAAGTGGGCTTTCATCCTGTTTTGTTTAATCACTATTGGTGGTGGCTGGTGTTTCTAATTATATCGAGTCCTTTCCACGGCCATAGGACAGGGTGACCATATGTCATATGACCATATGTCAAACCAGTGATGGGCTTCAAAGAAATTAACAACCGGTTGGTTCTCTGCCCATCTGGCAGACACTTTTAAATGGCTATTTTTAAACTTTATATGTCCCATCTCTTGTTAACAACCGGTTCTACAGAGTAGGTGCGAACCTGCTGGAGCCCACCACTGGTCATAACCAAAAAAGAGGACGTCCCCCCCCCCCAAAAAAATATAAGGCATCCAAGAAAAATGAAGGACATGACAAAATAAAAGCTAAAACACTCATATAGTTTTCATGTGTTTAATTTAAATAATATGTTATTAAATTTAAAATTCATACACTGGTAACTTATGAATTACAAAAAGGCTACCTACAGTCCACTTACATGGAAAATGTAGGACATGGAGTTTTTTCCCAGTACACAAGGCTAAAATCCAGGACTTGTTTTGGGGAAAGCGGGACATACTGTCACCCTGCCCTAAGATATTTAGATATTTTCATAAAATATGCAAGTATAGTTGACTTTTGCAGCTCCTGGATAGTAATTTCATTTACAATTAAAGTGTGATGGTGCATTTTCCCACGTTTTTAGGGTATGGCGCATAAAGCACCCATCACTATTGGCACAAGTTCTTTGCCAGAATACCGTAATTCTATCTGCTATTAATATTCATATACTGCTTTTCAACAAAGCATCCAAAGTGTTGAACAATTTGGGGTTAAATCCCAAGCCACAAAAACTAATTGGATGATCTTCAAGTTATTATTATTCAGTCTAGCAGACCTCACAGAGTTGTTGTGAGGATAAAATGAGTTGGGGGAGGACCTTCCTTGATGTACTTTAAAGAAGGGTACGGTAGAAATGAAATTATGCTGGTGCTGCTGACAGAAAGACGTGCTGAATATAAGGCAAAGTTCCTTTTGCCTAAAGAGGGAGTGTATAAGATGTTGGCATTTTGTGGGAAATCATGACGAAGCCACCTTGAGTGTCCTTTTGGGAAGAAAGGTAGGATATGAATGAATGAATGAATGAATGAATCTTTGCGTTAAAGATTTGTGTCAAGTGTATGGATGCAGTCTGTAGCATCAGAACATGCCACCATAATGCCCCAGGTTCAGTGATGGGCTTCAAAGAAATTAAGAACCGGTTCTCTGTCCATTTGGCAGCCACTTTTAAATGGCTATTTTTAAACTTTATATGTACTATCTCTTGTTAAGAACCGGTTCTATAGAGTAGGTGCGAACCTCCTGCTGCCCACCACTGCCCAGGTTATGATCCACTGATTTCCACTGGAAATTAGCTTCTTTCTTCCACCTTATTTCCATCAGGTTCACAACTGCAAATTAGCTTCTATCTTCCACTTTAGGATTGGGGTGGCCTCCTTTTCACTGGGCAAGAAAATAAGAATAAACCAGTGTCTTGTTTGCACTATAGTAACAGTACAAAATACATCGAGTAGGAAATAACAGGGTGTGCCTTGAAGAACTGGGGTGACATATCGGGCCAACCCTAAACATGTTTATATGATAACAAGCTATGTTGATGTCAATGGAACATTCTACACCAGAGTTTCTCAACGTTTCTCCACTGTGTACCACTTTGCATGGTCTGTTTATTGGAAGTTCCACCAGAAGTGGAATGATGGTGATTGATGTCATTGTCAGTTACTTCCAAGCTGGGAGGCCACAATCACCAGTAAGAGGCTCATGGAGAATGGGAGGACTTTTTTCAAGCACATGAAAAGCACGTATTGATGTTCTGCCTGCAAAACTGAGCCTCTTTATCACCTGGCATTGCAGATCTCACTGCCAAGCAATGGGGTCTGGGTGCCACAACAGGTACCATGGGTGGTATGAGTACCACCAGGTGAGAAACCCTCTTCTGAACTAAGCATGCTTTGCACTAGGGTGCAAGGGATATTGGGGCACCATTGCAAGTGTATGATAAGAAGGCAATGATGATAGTCCAAGGAGGGTTGCTTTTGGAGGATGAGGTTTTGTTTGGGTCGGTGCAACTTATTGAGAAGGGGTGAAAATATGAAATATATCTGTTCAGATTCCTGCCTCCATATAACTTTGAAACCTCCAGTTCCTCATCCTACAGCTAATGGACTATGATTTAAGCAATGGCACCAAAACACGAAGGAATGGTATGTGTGTCTTAGAAATTGCAACCTTCTTCCAGCATTTCCTTCTTAATTTCATCATATTTCATATGCTGATTTTGTGGATTATTATTATTATTTTGGTATCAAGAGAGAACTCAGTAATTAAGAGCAGAGTTAGTGTCCCTTGGGGATGCAAAGCCTTGGCAAGCCAAGCCTAGGTGTTCTTAATTAATATTGATTGCTGTGTGCTCAGGTTAAAGCCACCAGTGAAACCGCAGGAATTGGAGCAGGGGTTATAAAAGGCCATTTGTGTTAGTGAGTAATTGTTAGCAACACCTCTTGAACCGGTTATGAATAATCCCTCCCAAGGGGATGCTTGAGAGACAGTTGGAAAAACGTGTCGCAGAAGGGTGTGGGCAATGAGTGTGATGAAGATCTGGACCGTGAACTCCTTCCTTGGTGTTTGGTTTGAATGCTGCTCAGAGCGGAAGTGCTCATGAATGTTCTTCTGTATGCTTTTCATGCTGAAAATGGATGTGTCAGTATGCTGTTAAAAGAAGACTGAAGGCAAGATGGGCACAACGCCTAGTAGTTACAGATTTGGTAAACTGGGAAAGGGTAGATGATCTATGTACTAGATGCACTAGTACAGGGGTCCTCAAACCATGCCCCGCGGGCCAGATACGGCCGGCCAGGGCCCTCAATCCTGCCCGCAGGCATTTTCAGAACCCCCCACATCCCCCCCGGCGGGGGTTGGGGGGGAACCCCAGGGGCCTTGACGCCAGATGCACGAGCGACTGAGCGGGAAGCATGCACGCCTGTTGCTGCTTCTCCGCAGCGCCAGGGGTACCCTGGCCGGTGTGCATACCCTTCCCGTTCAGTCGCTGCTTCCCGCTTCCTGGCCAGTGCACGCGCCAGCCAGGGAACCTCTAGCGCTACAGAGAAATGGCAACAGGCGTGTGCGCTTCCCGCTTAGTCGCCAGCTTCCTGCTTCCCGCTTGCTTAATGAGTAAGCCCATTACTTCTGTGTAAGTATGCTTAGGATGGGGCTCTGATGCTGCAAGCCTGCCACACTTTCCTAGGAGTAAGTCCATTACTTCTGTGTAGGAATGCTTAGGATGGGGCTTTGAGGCGGCAATGCTAGCCACACTTTCCTGGGAGTAAGCCCATTGACTATCATGGGACTTACTTCTGTGTAGGAATGCTTAGGATGGGGCTCTGAGGCTGCAATCCTCGCCTCACTTTTGGGGGTTTTTTGTGGCATAATTCATAAAATGTTTTCATCTTTCCATCAACTTCAGTATTGAGTAGCATTTTTACCTGAAAATAACACACAGTTTGCAAAATAATTTGTTCCTTATTACTTAATTTAATTAATTAAATAATTAACTATAGTCCAGCCCCCGGCAGTGTCCGAGGGACAGTGAACCGGCCCCCTGTTTAAAAAGTCTGAGGACCCCTGCACTAGTAGTTGATCTTCCTGGAACTAAGGGTGAAATCCAGAGTAACTACAGGGAGTCCTTGCTCCAGAGTAAGAACAAGTTACTCTGGATTGCAGTATGAATTTCCCATAGGTTTTCACTAGGTGATGCAGTAACTACGGGTGCATATAATGTCGCTTACGTGCTCCCGTAGTTACTCTGGATTGTGCCCTGTCTCATTTAATATATCAGTAATAGGACTTACTTCCAAGTAGACATGGAGGAACTCAGGCATCACAGTGATGTTTCTACCCATTTGATGTCACTCCTGGCCATATCACATCCAGGTTGACGATGACATTTCCAGGGGATCCTTAGACAGATTGTCAGAAGGGAGCGTCTCCTCACTAAACTGAGAGCAGACAGATAAAAAATACAAACACGAGAAGCTTATAAAAAGCTGCTCTGGGTTCCTGGTCCTTGACTTCCTCTTTGACAGAACGGACAAGTGGTTCTTCTGATGCTTCTGAGGTTGGACCTTGTGAATGAAGAATTACAAGTCCAACCTTCTTATACATGGGGTTTTTAATACACAACAATGTATTTGACTCAACAATGAAAGAAAACTGCAAAATACCATTTTTACAACTGCTTTTCTATTTCTATAGAGAGGCATTCATGCAAGCAACAATTCCATTCTTCAGCAGAGCCAAGAAAAGGCATTTCTGATTGCTGACTCCCTGCCTTTAAAAAAATTAATTTTTTTTTAAAAAAACTAAAAAGTATTACAATAGTAAGAAAAGCTGTTTTTAAGCAATTATAAAAGAACATACTTTTTAATTTTTTTAAATGGCTTTTAAAAACACATTTTTGGTATCATTAGATATCAGCCCTATCATCATCATCATCCCTAACCCAATATCAGGGAGCCTCAGATATCGAGGCATAACCTTATTCTGTTAAGAGCAATGGAAGGGCAAGAATCTGGGAAGTGGGTCTTTATTTTTCCTCTGTTTTTTAATCTACTGATTTTTTTATCCATGGGAAGTTCCAGAACGGAACCCTAGCGGATAATGAGGGAAAACTGTATAGCTTGCCAGGCCTTTCAATCAGCAGTGGGACATTCTGCAGCACCAACAAAACTCTGCAGCTATGACATCCCCTCTCCTTTTCTGCCACCAGCATCTTGGCTCATGCTTCTTTCCTTGCTCCTCCAACATAGAAGATTCTGGTTCTGACACATAGCAGGTGTCTACTTCTGACGCACTATGGAAGTCAGGCGAAGGAGCCAGTGGAGGAGTGCAACGAATCATCTTCTCCTGTTGAATAATCTCTCTGGAGAATATATGTTGGCATATGTAAGAGTCAGACATATCGTATATAATTTATCCGGGGAAAGACCTGGCAAAGCTTCGCCAAAGTGATTGAATTCGTTAAACACTGATCTTGAATGAAGAACCGGGTAAGAGTTTCTTTTGGTTTGGATGCCAAATGAGTTGTTATGAAAAGCAGGTAGACCAGGAATGTCATGGCACATTGTGTCTCAAGCTTTCCTTGCCTCAACCAGGAAAATGTAAAGACAACAGAATTTTACCTATAGTGAACATCATAAACTCTTGCGTAGTCTTGGTCTGCTTTTTGTTTAGCATCAGAATTGATTCTTTAAAAAAACCTGTTCTTTTTTTAAACAGCACTTTTTTGAAGTGTAAAACCTGAGTCAAATGGTATTACTGATGGAAGGAGAATGTTCAGTCCTTCCTGCCATGTGAACTAATGGTGATTCCAGAGGCTGCTAGACGCGATTCTAAAATGTTCAAAACCTCAAAATTCATATTTTTAGATTCCCAATTCCTGCTCCTATTTCTCAGTGTCTCTGAGAAGCGAGGATTTTTTTTTTCATCTTGTCCGTTGCAGTAATGGTGTGGTCTTTTTCATAGCAACCAATATTATGGAACTCCCTCGTACTGAATTGCATCTGGTGGCCTTCTTTCAGGGTCTAGAAACTTTCTTTTTGGGTTAGTCTTCCCACCTTAGTTTTGGTTCCTCTTCTTGGTTGCATATTTGGGGTGGTTATGCAGCGAGTCTTGGACCCTTTATGCATGGCAGGAGAGAAAGCTGAACACCTTCCATATGCACTGTCTCCGACGTATTCTTGGCATCACCTGGCGTGACAAAGTTTCAAATGACGCAGTCTTGGAACGTGCTGGAATCTCTAGCATGTTCACACTTCTGAAACAGCGGCGTCTACTCTGGCTTGGGCACGTCATGAGAATGGCTGATGGCCGGATCCCAAAAGATCTCCTATATGGAGAATTAGTGCAGGGAAAGCGCCCTAGAGGGAGGCCACATCTGCGATACAAAGACATCTGCAGGAGGGATCTAAAGGCCTTGGGAATGGACATCAACAGCTGGGAAACCTTGACCTCCGATCGTTCAGCATGGAGGCAAAAGACCCAGCATGGCCTTCTCCAACTGGAAGAGACACTTGTTCGGCAGGCTGAAGCAAAGAGACAGACCCGAAAGCAGCGAAACCTGGGCCTGGGCAGGGGACGGAATTTATTTGTCCTCAGTGTGGAAGGGATGGACACTCTCACATTGGCCTTTTTAGCCACACTAGATGTTGTTTCAGGACCTCCAATCAGAGCACGATACCACAGTCTTTCGAGACTGAAGGATGCCGATGAATGGGGGATGATTCTTAAATGCTCATATTTTTGAATTTTTAAAAAATATTGCATGTTGGGAAATGTTTTTACCTTTTCTTTGATGTCTACAGTAACCGTCTCTGGGTGCCTATATAGAGGAAGGGTAGGACATAATCAGTAATATTTTGGAGAAGAGCTGTAGATATGGTAAACACATAACTTTGCTTGTAGAAATTCCCTGGTTTGATCTCCATTCAGGACAACAAAGATCAGCTGAAAATCTTGGAGAGCATCTACCAGAGTGATGGCAACAATGAGCTGAATGGATCCGTTGTCCGACTTCATAGGCGACAAATTCATGTTGGAGTCAGTTCCTGTACTGCATGTTTGGTCTGGCCAGACATGAGCCAAGGACATAGGCTGCTGGTGCGCCAAGTCTTTCGTTGATGCTGCCATCAACCAGTGAAGAGCATGTATGATGAACATGTGCAAAGTCTGATGCATCTAAGCATTTTGTAGAAGTGCTAAGAGATTGAGCTGCAATCCTATCCATACTTACAGAGAAGTAGCTCCATTGACTATTATGGTACTTAGTTTTGAGTAGACATGGATAGGATTGGGCTGGCAGGCTGGTCGTGGAAGTTTGAGATTGAAAATGAGCCTTAATGCATTCTGAGCCTTACAATTTGGATTTCAATTTCTATTTTAATGAGATATTTTAATTTTGTTTACTAATTTTCTTAGTCACTCTGAACCTTTGGGAATGAGTGGACTATATCATGTAGTAAATAAATATATGACTCCAGGATGCTATGATTATTTTATTGAATTAGTGGAAGAGACATCAGTGTTTTACTAATGGCTGTTTCAGTGCTATAGACTTATTAAGTCCCCCCCCCCCCCCCCCAAGGGATTCTGGCTCATCAAGTAGCATCTTGTTGTCTTATTGACAAATCTTATAGTGTTCATTACTTCCTTTGAATTCTTGGGAATAGGCAGGTTTTTGTTCCAATTGCTCTGTGCCTTTTAATCCGGAAAGAACAAATTTCGTGTAATTTGTCCTATACGCTGCAGCAGATTACAGAACATAGGATTATAAATTAACAAATGACTGAGAGCCCAATCCTATACATTACTTTGAAGTAAGTCCCATTATATTCAATGGAGCTTTCTCCCAGGAAAGTGTGGATGGGATTGCAGCTTCATTGTAACTTTCAATTGGCAATCTAGGTATTGAATGTTTGCCGCTGTTAATAACATGGATAACATTAAAATGAGTAACAAATAAGCAATATAGTATTTGGAGAGTAAGAGATCCAGTACACCTCAACATTCAAATGGCCAGTCTAAACAAAAAGTCTTTAACCTCCTCTGGAATACTTCTAAAGGGACAGTTCATAAGGGAGGAAGCTCAACTGCGGTGTCACCACTGAAAAGTCTCTGCTTTTCGTCAAGGCAGCCCCACATCTTCAAGGCAGCCCCACATAGAATGTGTTACAGTAATCTACTCTAATGCATGGACCACCATAGGGCTCTCAGCATCTTGATGATCCAGCACTATCTTTAGTTTATACAAGTTGGATATTTCATCATATGCTGTTCAGCCTCTCCATTTTGACCAACCATGAGACTGAAAGGGATCAGTGCAAGGCTAGTGTATCTGAACAGTACTCTGAGCATGGAAGTGCCCTCGGGGAAAAGCAACCTGCTTTTTTCCAGGATATTTTATGGGAAAGGTTACTTAGACAACTATGTGCATGCTTCAAATCAACTGTGTGTTAATTGCTGTTGTAGATT
The DNA here is from genome assembly GCA_030015325.1 of Cryptoblepharus egeriae. Lineage (NCBI taxonomy): Eukaryota > Metazoa > Chordata > Lepidosauria > Squamata > Scincidae > Cryptoblepharus > Cryptoblepharus egeriae. Next base: position 9,924,636 of record JAREYC010000001.1, read on the forward strand.
GGCCAGATTATTACCATTTGAATCATAAATCAGGCATTAAAAGTCTTATCCAAATTCTGTTGGAAGTTGATAATGGAACTCGTGATCTCCTAAAACTGCCCAGCTGGAGAGGCTGGGTGTACTGAGGCATGAGCCCTTGGCATCCTTTACAGCTCTGCAGAAACCATGCAGAAGAAAGTGTCTATGCCAGTGGTCTTCAAAGTGGGGATTGGGACCCCCTTAGGAAATTCACAATGCAGGCCAGATTATTGATCTGTTCTGATTGGGATTCCACTCGCAAGATCAAGTGTGCAGCCTTTGAGTCCTGCTGGATCTACTGCTGTTCCTGGAGGGTCAGGTAGCATCTGTAGCCAAGGGATGTGGCTGTAACTATTCCATCTCCCTAAGGTGAATTGGCAACCTCTGTGGCTAGAACAGAAAAGAAACACATGGATTGTTAGCCTTTCAGCTGCATGTTTGCATCAATGAAGGCTTCAAGGGCAATCTCATGTTGCAGTATAGGTGTCCCTCATTATCCACTAGAGTTCTGTTTGGAACTTCCAGTGGATAAAAGAAACAGTGGATAAAAAGAGTGGAAAAATAGATTTTTATGCTTGTTCTGTAAAACGCTCTTATGTAAAGTGGATTTTCCCATAGGAAATAATGGAAACTCAGACGATTGGTTCCAGAAACCAAAAAATATTCATATAAAAATATTAACTGGATGTAAAAATGGTGACAAAATACTGGAATTGAATTCAAAATATGCATTCAATCTGCATGATCCTATGAAGTCTGCTTAGGCTGCAATCCTAAAGACACTTTTCTGGAGTAGGACCCATTTAACATAATGGGGCTGACTTCTGGGTAGACTTGGGTAGGAGGCTGCAATCAAGGACACTTTCCTGGGAGTAAGACCCATTTAACACAATGGGCTTACTTCTGAGTAGACATGGTTAGGAGGCTGCTATCCAAGACACTTTCATCGTGTCTCCCCACTTTCTCCTTCTCTTCATCCTGAGCCTCTCTCTCCCCTGCTCCCTTCTGGCTAGCCCTGAGCTGCTTCTCTCTTCTCCACTGCTCTTCTCTCCCTCTACCCAGCGATCACCCGGCCACAAGAGGAACAGCGCAGAAGTGTTGCTTTCGCTATGGGCAGGCAAGCTAGGCAGCTCTGGTGCTTTTTAAAAGGGCTGCTGGCCAGCACACTGCCCCAACTGCCAACAAGTGTGCTTGTTAAGTGAAGCAACACTTGTTATGTGAGCCAGAATCCTTGATAAATTTTTGTTTATGTGGACCACTTGTGAAGCAAGTACACTGTATGTGTATTAAAAAACAGTGTATAACAAGGATGGATAACAAGAATAAATCCAAAAAGGTGACTTAAGGCACAGGTAAATAAAGCCTGGTCTTGTCAAAACAGAAGTGATCGTGGTTAACGCCCCTGCTCCAGATTTTTGTTTAAGTGGCAAGCAAGGAACTATTCCAATGCTTCAAAGCTAGTGTCCCAATACATACACAGCACTATTGGGGCTTACCTGCTTGTAACACTCTAAGAAAAGGATCAGTTTCTTGACCTGTCTGGAAATGTTTGTTGTCCCAAGATTCAACGTGAAGACTGAAGGAAGTTGTTGAAAGCAGCATTAACTATTGGGTGAAGGGATTACACATGTTGGAACACTTCTATGACTAAATGGTAGTTCCTGCCCTGTTTCAACAGCCTGATCAGCTTATTTACTTGAGCTGCATGTTGAAAGATGGTCTACGCCTGGCTTGGGACCAAGTTGGACAATGTGTACAAAAATAATTTTCAAATGTTTAGATAACCCTCATGACAAATCACATAAGAGTTTCAGTTTTGGTGCCTTGCCAAAGTGAGGACGTTGTAGAAGCTCTGTATTCCTGGGGTGGTTCTTAATTTGTTGAAAGATTTTCATATAGACTTGGTGTGAAAGCCTATTGCAGTAAATTATTTTGTTGTTCTATGTGTTATAATGTTCTTCCAGTGAAAATCTCAAGCAATAACTTCTGCCCTGTTCACTGGTGAGCATCATCCTGTAAATGAGTTTCAAATTTCCTATCCTTAGAGATGTTGAAAGAATGATCTCATAGGGTTGATTGCAGGACAAGAAGCCATCATTGTGATATCTGTACCTATAACAGTATAGATTAATACACTTGAGAGTTTTTGACCCCAAACTCCTGCAACACCTGCAGACCATTCATGGCATACACGTCGAAAATCTCTATATTAGGATAGTTTCAGTTTCTGGTTGAAAATATCTACCGTATATTAGGATGATGGGCCAATATCAGCTCAGCAAACCTAATTTTTGGGAAAGTATTTTTAACTAGGCAAGCATGGCCAGGTGTTTGTCATGACCCAGTTCTGCCTCTACCAAAATGTGTTCATCAGTCTCTCATTGAAGAATGAGAAAGCAGGCTTCCGTCAGTCTTGAAAGACTATGGTATTGTGCTTGGCACTGCATACGCTGCATGCAAAGCACGAAAGCCTGGGTTGGATTGTTATGGAGGATAGGCTGTTACCCAAGCAGCAGATCCCCCCTCTCCACGCCACTGAATTAGTCCAATGGAAAGGCAGAGCCAATACGATTGGATCCAGCTGGCGTCGCAGAGCTGGGCTAAGGACAGGTGCTCACCCTGTCCTGTAGGGCCGACCCAGGTCTCGAACTCTGGCCTGCTGGTTAACAGGCATAGTGTCTTAATCCCTTGAGCCACCCACAGCCCTGAAGAATGAGAACACACTGTAAAACTGATTTTTATCCCCATATGCGGAAAGACAGAGGCTGAAACTCTTTCTGAATAGAGAAAGGGGAGAAAACAGAGCCATCCCAATACCCCCACTATCTCAGGTGTGGTGCCACTTCCTGCCCACCTGTTACCTGAACTTCTGGAATGCTTGAATTGTTTTTAATGGTGCTGAACAGTGAAGGTTGACTCTTGCATTTAGGATGTAAGGCTTCGATCCCTAACCTAACCTCCTGTTAGACTGGTGTAAATCCTGGCACAAGTTCCAGACTGGCTTGGGGGTGTCACAAAGTGCTATAAGGCACTTCTGTGCCACTCCTGGGGTGGGGGTTAGGCCAGCGCACAGGCATATGCCAGCCTCCCCACACTACCATAGAAACAGGGAGTAGGTGAGTTAGGCTGAATTTCTCAGTCCTTACCCCATGTGATTTTCATGATCATAACTAATTTTTGTATGCAGTAAAATTAAATTTTGCCCCTGCTTTGCAGCTGTGCATTACACTGGCCAGTAAACATTTTTTTTATCTCATGCCTTTTGAATTCCATTTCTTAGTTCCAGCTCTTTGGAGCTAATATTATAGCTTGGCAGCAGGTGTTCACCTTTCAAAGATTTGAATAGTTGTATGTGGAATTGTTGGGACCGAGGCAGATGAGCTCAGGTGACTGTCACAAGGTCGCTGGACAAAGAACGGAATTGGGAAAGAAGGGTTTACCCGTAAACTGGCCTAAAATTGTGACACTATTTTTTTGCCAATAGTGGGATGAACAAAGAGACTGGTGTTTCAGCAGCGCAGATAGAGAAAGAATGCGCAGTGTTCACAGAGGGGGTTTTATCTAGTACTTTGGACTAAAGTGCTTTAGTGTTCACTGTTGCTGTTTGTTTTAGACCCTTGCAAATAAACCAAGACATTCCTCTTCTTTGCTGACAGCTTTGGAAGACAAATGCTGACCTTATTCTTACCTCGGATATGCAACACCTTTATCTATACTTGATAATTTGAGCAGTATATAACCATTTTTGCTCGAATCTAACATGCCATCAAATCTAATGTGCACCCCTATTTTAAAAGACACGAGACTTAAAAAAATGTTTACTGGTGATTGTAGCGTACAGCTGCAAAGCAGGGGCAAAATTTAATTTTACTGCATACAAAAATTTGTTGTCATGATCATGAAAATCACATGGTATAGGGACTTAGAGTTCAATGATTCGAATTCAAAGAGCCAATAATAATGGTGCGATTCCATCATCATCATTGGCATGCTTCAGTCTCAAAAGACTATGGTATCATGATCGGAACGGAGGTCCCACAACAGCATCTAGTATGACTCAAAAGGCCAATTCAAGAGTTGCAATCCCTTCCGCGCTGAGGCCAGATAAAGCTTGTCCCCTGCCCAGCCTCCAAATTTTGCTGGTTCCCAGATTGCCTGTTTGCCTCTACCCGCTGAACTAGTGTCTCTTCAAATTGGAGAAGGCCATGCTGGGTTTTTTTGCCTCCAAGCTGAATGATCAGAGGGCAAGGTTTCCCAGCTGTTGATGTCCATTCCCAAGGCCTTTACATCCCTCTTGCAGATATCCTTATATCGCAGCTGTGGTCTCCCTCTAGGCTGCTTTCTCTGCACTTTCTCCATACAGGTTTCTCCGCTTTCTCTCCATACAGGAGATACAGTGGCACCTCATGTAGCAAATTTAATTTGTCTCAGAGGCATGGTTGTTACGTGAAACATTCTTTACGTGAAGCGGATTTTCCCATAGGAAATAATGGAAACTCAGACGATTGGTTCCACAACCCAAAAAATATTCATATAAAAATATTAACTGGATGTAAAAATGAAGACAAAGCACTGGAATTGAATTCAAAACATGCATTCAATGTGCATGATCCTATGAAGTCTACTTAGACTGCAATCCTAAAGACACTTTCCTGGAAGTAAGCGCCATTTAACACAATGGGGCTTACTTCTGGGTAGACATGGTTAAGAGGCTGCAATCAAAGACACTTCCTGGGAATAAGCTCCATTTAACACAATGGGGCTTACGTCTGAGTAGAAACGGTTAGGAGTCTGCAATCAAAGACACTTTATTCTGTAATCGACACTTTCAAAGTTCCCAACTTCCACCTTCTCTTCATCCTGAGCCTCTCTCTCCCCTGCTCCCTTCAGGCTAGCCCTGAGCTGCTTCCCTCTGCCCAACGGACGCCTGGCCACAGGAGGAACAGTGTGGAAGTGTTGCTTTTGCTATGGGCAGGCGCAGTAGGCAGCCCTGATACTTTTTAAAAGGGCTGCCAGCCAGCATGTCTGCCCAACTGCCAACGAGTGTGCTTGTTATGTGAAGCAGAATACTAGAGAAATTTTTGTTTGTTACATGGATCAGTTGTTAAGCGAGGCAGTTGTTATGCGAGGTACCACTGTATTTTGGAATCTGACCATCAGCCATTCTCACCACATGCCCAAGCTAGTGCAGACGTCGCTGTTTCAAAAATGTATACATGCTAGAGATTCCAGCACGTTCCAAGACTGTGCTATTTGAAACTTTCTCATGCCAGGTGATGCCAAGAACACATTGGAGACGGCGCATATGAATGGTGTTTCGCTTTCTCTTCTGCTGTGCATAAAGGGTCCAAGACTTGCTGCAGTACAAGAGTGCTTTCCATCAAGCCTCCAGGAACAAGCCTCCATCAGGAGCGATTCCATCAAGCCTCCAGGTACATCTGAACTTAATGGGCCTCCAGAAGGTAATAACTGCCCAGTTACAAAAAGCAGAGCTCCTGGAAACTTCACACATATTGAGATGATACCTTTGTGATTCCTAGTTCCTTGGATAGGAACCAAATTACAATAGATTCCTGTTAAACACTTAATGACTGAACTAGGGATCATGCACTAAAATTGAAGGTTGGGTGTTACCAAAGAGAGCAGCAAACAATATTTGTAGGGGAATTAGGCGCTGCCTCTCTTTGGTCCTAAGGACCTAAGTCTGGATTATTAAATCAAATAGCGTCACCACAGATAACCTTTGTAGAAGGATGAGTTCTAGACGGTATATTTTAGCAAACTTTATTAAGAATAATCACAACAAGATTAAACAAAATAACAATGAAATACAATCAATCAAGTTCTTATGCTTAGCTAGCTAACCTACTAAAACAACATGGAGAGAGAATAGGAAAGGAATGGGGGGGGGGTCCAGATGCCATATTACTCATCCAGAGTGCATGTCCTTTCATGGTCTGGCCACGAGAGAGAGAGAGAGAGAGAGAGACTGATCCATCCTTATAATCAAAATACCATTACTCAAATCTAATGTGCCATCGAATCTAATGCACACTCTGATTTTGAGACTAAATTCAGCAGGAAAAGGTGAGCAGTAGAATTGAGTAAATACAGTATTTTATCTATGCATAAAATACCCCTTTCTGGTAGTCTAGTGGGATATATATATAAAAACAAGCCTGTGCCACAAGATAATGATACCGGATTTTTATTTTTGCCTCCACTGCACTGACTCACAAATACACTGGAGGGAGGAAAGAACAGCACCCGGTTTGGTTGCCAAGCATCTGCAGGGCAAATGCATTAATTAGTGATTGTGTGTGTGTATAATCAATCATTTATTGATTGTATATTATAAGCAAATATTATAAGCATATATTATAAGCAAAACTGTTTCTGCCAGGCCAAAGGAAGAATTCAGGGCTGGTCCTGAAATTTGCAAGCTGGGTGACAGGGTGCAAGGATGTCATGATTCATTAGGAATGGCAGCGACTCCAGGCCCAGAGGCTCTGGCGACTGAAAGAAGAGCTAATGAGCTCAGCAAAGTTTTAGTAGGTCAGGCTTTGAGGAGGGGCTATACAAACACATCACAGGGGACACCCCACAAATTGCAATGGCTTATCCAATTCCTGAGCCTCTCCCTTTCCAGGAACCGCAAAAGTGAATATGGAAGCAAAGAGGGCAGGTCTCCTGGAAGCCCTGGTGTCAGCGTAATTCTGTTGGTTGCAAATTCAAACCTGCGCCACCTTAGCGCGCCTGATCGGTGCTTGTGCAGCACCACGCCCTGAAGTCAAACTGCCAGCAAGGTGAACAGAGCACTGTACAAACATGTCAGGCCGCCCTCCGCCCCCTCCTGCTTTCTTGTGCCTGCGTTCCTGTCCTGTCATTCTCTCCAAAGTTTCTTTGGAGACTTATTGGGCTGCGCCTGATCTTTGACCTGCTCCATCCCAAAGAACTGGGGTAAGCAACCTGCGCATTACAGGCCTGGGGAGTATAGCTGGCTTTGCTCATTCACATTTCACCCCGATTCTCTGATTGCCGCTTTGGCATTGCTGTTTTTTTTCTCCTGGATTTGTCAGTTCCAACTAACATCTGAGCTTTCCAGTTGCTTTGCTGCTGGAATTAACTCTTTCTCAGCTGGACTGCATTTAAAAAAAACATGCCTGTGCATTGCCGAGGAGGAGAATGCTGAGCATCAATGCGCCGGCATGCATGGTGAGGGGGAGACTGTTCTGAAGGCTGTGTAGGTTTTCCCTTCAAGGATTATTCTAGGGGAAAAAAGAAAGAAAACTGAAAGCTGAACTCCTCTGGGAAAGCCTTTACTCCATCTTCACTCCTGTAACCCAGCAACAACCATCCACCAATCAGCTTTGCTCAATGGCAGAAGTAGACTTTACTAGCAGTCCTTTTCTCCCTTGGAACTGTCCTTACTAGCCTCATTACTGCAAGCCTGATCTTCTTTTTCACCCCGAGATCTGGAGGAGGTGGACCTGCAAGTAATAGGTGTCACGGGATGACATGGTGTCTGTCTGGGAGAAGCTGACTTTGTCAACTGGTGGATTATGTGGATGAAGGAATGAATGAATGAAATTGACAAGGCAGAGGGGATGGGCAAGAATTAAAGATGGCCCAATAGATGCTTCAGAAAATAGGCAGCATGCAAGGATGCTTGCAAGATATAGCCTTCCGTCCACAAGGTCCTTCATGCCTGTGGGGGAACCCCTAGCCGCACCTATTTCAGATTGACTTTCAAACTCCCTGCCCTGCTGGAATGCCAACTAGCACGACTGTGTTTTTAAACTATAAAGGGACATTTTCTTTAAACTCATTTATCAGATCTTAAGGAAAAGGCAAACCAGCGTCTCCTGTAATTGAGAGGTAATTGTCACTCGCTTTTATATATGTGCAATTGCTATGTGTCCTCACACTTGCTGACTGCTGTCTTCTCCTTTTGCCAGGCTCTTAAGGATTTAGCGTACTCCAAGACCAACAAGTGAAGAGACAGCGGACTGAGCAGTTGGTGAGTGAGTCCTACAAAGTATAGTATAGTGTTTCTGGGAAACTTGCTTAGGGTACGAAAGATGCATGCATTGCTGGTTCACTGGACAAGTTCCTACACTGCCCTGTGCTTTAGATCCTCTTTGTGGAATGGAGAAGCGGAGCATTCACCATGTGTTACTATTCACAGAAAGTCAGGGTCTAGTGCTAAGCGTGGGCAGTATGTGGACATTCCATGCTGGGATCTTGTGTTTTTTTTTTAATAGACTGTTGGCTGTAGCTTCCCATTAGGGCTACAATCCTATATAAGGTTGCCATGTCCCAAAAAAGAGGGGCAATCCCAATTGGGGGCGGGATTGTGTTCAAAAACTGGCAAATGGGACAGAGGATCCTGTCCCGATTTTGTGGAAGAGAATTATGGCAACCCTAATCCTATACGTTGTATAGAGTGTGAGTTTTGGGCAAGAATTTGACAACTTCCTTAGACTCTTTTCCATGGTTTTCAAACATCTTACCAGGGATTTTTAAAACTTTGATCTATTTTCTGAACTGTGCCTGATTTTCCTTATAAAATTCCTTAATGTTGCAGCGATACATGAAATGTGTTCCTAGGACGCACTTTCAGTTTACACTAGCAGTGGCCAAGTCCATTTGGGTCTAGCAATAGCTGTATCCTGTGAATGTAGCATATCTGCTTTCCTAAATGGTCTACCAGCTTGTATGTTACCCCAAAGTCACATGGCCATAGTGCAGACAAAGATTTATGGATGGGCTGTCAGTCACATTAGGAACGTACAAGTTATTCTATGGTAAGTGGATTACAGTCTAATCATGCACCGCTACTCCTAACCTAATGCAGTTTCTGAATATTTTTCATAATGGCCTCTTTAGGAGGGCGCAAATGCTTGCAACAGGCATGCTGCCGCTGGAGGGAAATTTTTTGTTATACAGTATTCCATTAAGAATATAACATACAAACATAAAAAGATGGGTAATTTAAGGCTGATGGATGTGAATGTCTCTCTGATTGGCTGCAGTCTCCCAAGCGGGCAGAGGGTAAAGAGGAAGCTGCGTCACTTCAGGGACTGCGGCCCGGCTGGGCTAGCAGGTGGTAGGATTCAGCAGGTAGGAGAGCTTCAGCTGCTGGACTGGATGCTGCCTGGGTGCCATGCACCCACCTGCCCAGTTCCCCAAAGCACCAAGTCTTCTCCACCTTCCACTCACTCCAGGATCCAAGGAGGCAGCTGCCACACTTGGGGAACCTCCCTGTGCCACTTTCGGACTGAGTGGGAAATGTTGGTGGAAGGACCCGCGAGGTGGCATCTTGGATAGGTCCTGAAAAACAGGGACAATCCCAATTTTGGGGGATTGTGTTCACATGCTGGCAAATGGGACAGAGGGTCCTGTACCAATTTTGTGGAAGAGAATTATGGCAACCCTAATCTTGGAGCAAGTGGAGGGTGAAGAGGATGACATGGTTTCCCTGCAGCCAGTCCATCCAGCCAAGGTTGGAAAACATAGTGTCAGATTCCGGAATGTCAGTGCTGAGCTTTTTTGAGAACCACTGATTTAGAAACTGTTGGGTCTGTTGTGGGGTCAACTCATTTTGGATGTCTTTTTTGTGATTTGATGGTTCATCCCTAGTCCTCTCCAGAGAAAAATAAGGCAGGCCACATCTCAATAACACAGGAGGCCTGTGCCTCTTTAGCACCCACTAGCATGAAGGAAGCCAAGGTTGAAGGCACTACTTTGGAAACCACAAATGGTCTTGTTTACCTCACACATAAATTCCCCAGGCAACTCTCAGGATATGGCATTCTTTTGTGGGGCTGAATATGAGGATCAAGCAAGGTGTGACTTTCATGTGGCTTAAAAATTCATGGCAAAGCTTCTTCCCAGCCAGCCATTGACGGAGGTCCAGGGGAGGGGGAGTGGTTTCTCCAATGGACCAAAGGCCTCCTATCTAGAATTTACTTTAGGCAGTCATGATCCCAATAAATACATACGTATGAGACTAGAGAGTAACCAACCACTGATCTTGAATTCCGCTTGGGAATCTATCAATTCCCTGTCTCTCTTGCCGCCCACCTTCTGCTCATCACACCCCACAACCCTGTGAGGTATCAGTCTGAGCAGTGCTGGCATTCAGAGCCAAGGGGCAAGATGGGAAGAAGTGGCTGTGCAGTTTTATATGAAGAACTTGGTTTTGATAAGGCATTCCCATTATTGCATTGGATCCAAGCCCTCCTTTGCACAGGTTCTGAAAAGTTTCTGCAACCCCCAGAATGAAGCAGGGTCATGACCCACAGATTGAAGAATGCTGTTTTAGGGTATTTTCTAAATGGGAATTATTTATGGGTTTTTCCTTAAGGTGGTGCCAGCATTGGCATTGCTAAGGCGTGCAGGACTGCATGTCGCATTGGTAAATGTCACAGGTGGGGTAACACTATTATTTGCCAAAACTTTTTAAAATCTTGGTATTTTTGAATGGTACCATCATGTTTTATCAACTGATAAGTAATTTCATGCAGAATGCAATGAAACAAATCACACTGAAATATCTCTATTCTATGAAACGTTGTATGCAAGTAACTAGTGGATATTATTTGGTACACCACTGCCCAGAGCATCGGGCACATGTCCAACTCACAGGATGGGAGGAGGTCAACCATAAGGGTGACGCACTGATCTCCTAGTGGTGCCATTTGAAGAATTTGCTGAAGGAATTTGCCCTTATCCTGAGCACCTACATGCAGGACTGCACAGTCCCACTAAATACCACCTGCCATTCATATTCTTAACTAGACTGAAACTTGTATATGTGTGTGAGATATCAGCCGCTCATTTAAGAATGAGCACAGGGCAAAAAATGTGTCATTGCCCTCCTTCTTTGCAGCTTTGCACAAAATATTATAAGCTTTTTAGCTTCTTTCCCATCTGCCCCCAAATACTCCCAGCAATACAAATGGTCTCTTAAGCTTGTTCCTAATGGAATGGTAATTTTCTGTTCACAAAGGATTTAGAGCATTGCATCAGTTTGCAGGGTGGTGATGCTCTTGGAACGCCCATCTTGCTACGAGCACAGTTGGCAAGGAAAGCATGAAGAACCTGACCTGCTAATAAGGACAGTATCGTGCAGGAGATTTTCTTTCAGTGGGGATGCAAAGCAGTGTTGGGGATGGAGTCTTTGGCACATCATACACATCATAAACCACTGCTTGGTTTACAAACACAGATGGGAAGAAGAGGTAACACTGCTGTCAATCACTATTCCGCATGTGTGTCTTTGTATGTGTGTATGGCAGAGTTTGGCAGCAATCCCAACCTCCAGTTTGGCATGCCTAAGACCCAGTGTAAGTCCTGTGCTGACCTGGAGGAGAGGTCACAAAAGTGCCTGCCCCATTAGGATTGCACCATTAATCTGTCAGAACTCTGGGAACCTGCATAATAATTACAATCAGGGAATCTGGGATCTCAGAATCTCAACTTTCATATTTTAGAATATTCTTCTAGCTCATAAAGTCAGATAGAGAGAAAAAATCCCTGGGGTCAGTTGTGTCTCTTTATTACAAAGTAACTAGAGCTGCAATCCTAAGCTCCAGTTAGGCTGTCCTAAATCCCAGCACAAGTCCTATGCTGAACTGGTGGTGCCATAAGACATTTCTGTGCCACTCCTGGGGGAGGGTTAGGCCAGTGTACAGACATGTGCTTGCCTCCATACATCATCCCAGCAATGGGAAGACCAATGAGTTGTGCCAGCCTAGGTTAGGATTGCATCCTAGGTATCTGAGAGACGCTGAACTGAACTTTCAGATGGGACTTGTCACAAGCCCCACTGGTTTGTCTAGCTCAGCAGTTCATAAACTTCTTAGTGCCATCACTTACCTTGACTTCTGCAATGGACCATAAAGTGATGCTCCCTGTAACACTGCCTTCCAAAGGAGCAATTTTTGGGTTGTGGTGGGCCTGCATATCATTGCCATCTGTGGGCTCCAGTTGTGGAAGCAACTTCTGGTCAAACTAGATGTTTGGTTTTCTAAGGTTTTCTGGGGTCACTGGAGTCCAATGGAGTGGATCTCGGGCCTGGTGCAACTTGGAAGCAGCTTCCTAGGGGACTCCTAAGAAGGCATTGCCACACCACAGGGGGTTCATGGCTCACCACATGGGTTCGCAACCCACCTCACATTGGGCCCAAAGTTTGAAAAACAATGGTCTAGCACAATATTCTGAAACAATGATGGGCAGCAGCTCTCAAGGGTTTCAGTAGTAGAAACCCTTGAGAGCTTTCCAACCCCTACAGGGGATTCCAAACCCTGAACGTCTCTGAATTTAAAGCAGCATCCCTACCTCTGAATCTTCCATCTTCCACACTGTACCTCCATCACCCCCACAAGTCTTCACACCTGCATCTTTTAGTGTTTTGTTACTCTTCGATCTGTAAAATGGGAAAAGTTTGTAAACCGAGAATTTCAAGTATTACTACAAGAAATATATATAAATCCATTTTCTGCACTGTATTTACAATCTGCATTTAATTAGTGGGAGAGACAACAAAGGGAATGCATAACAAATGGACATGCTGGCAATGATAATATGGGGAAAGACAGACAGACAAGTACCTAGGATTTGTTTCAACTGTGGAAGAGGATTGAAAGCACAATCCTACACTTGCTTAGTATGTGTTGTCCCACTATGTTCAATGGAAATTCATCCCAGGCAAGTGTGCCTAGGATTGCAGCATTGGTGAATAAGACATTAGCTTCCTTGAACTAAATTATATTGGGTAACTAGATCAAGCTTGCAAATGAAGCAAGTTATGACCATTTTCTCCCCTCTTGCCACATCTGGTATTTTAGTTACAAAACTTTATATTTTAGAACCGAGTAAACTGCAGGCCCTTTGCATACTAGTTGCTCATACAACGGCATGGTGCTTTACCATCTATCAAGACTGCCTTCACATCATGATAATTTAAAAAACAATGTATTGAAGACCGCTTTTTTGCTTTCTGGTTTATAACAACAGATGTGCAGCTGTATCATGTTCACAAAGCACACAGATCAGCTGAGCCTGAGCTACAAGGCTAGTGTGATAGTTTGGGGACAGAATCAGTTTTTCAGCCCATCCATATCAAGTAGCAAATTTATCTCTGACTGGATTCAATTCTGGGTCAAACTGCCCATGTATGCTTCTGTCAGGTTGTTACAGCAGAGATCAGGAGCTACAACATGGGGAAGGGCAATTTTGGCCTTTCGAACAGCAGAGAGAAGCTGAAAGAGCAGAACATGCATTGAATGTACAAGTTCTGGGTATAATTAAAAGGTGTTGGAAGAATGGATCTCCAGAAAATGAACTGTCAGAAAGCAGGGATACCTATACTTAGCATATTTGAATGCTCACATTACAACACCCTGAAAATTAAGAAGTTTCTGTAGTGGTAAGATTGAAACGGACTTCCTGATTCAGACCCTTAGGTTGCAATCATGTACACATTTACCTGGGAATAAATTCCATTGAACTCAGTAGGAATTTACCTATTTGACTTGCAATGGAACTGTTGGCCATTGCGCTACACCAGCTCTGTACTGCTAAGTATTCCAGCTTAGTAAGTCCACCCTCGTTGTACCCCTATGTGTTCCTTTCCACAGTTAGGTTTGGAAGGGGCCATGATTTACATTATACGGGAAATGTTTACCTCCCCAATTATCCTGCACCATATCCCGGATCCAAATCCCTATTCTGTTATTTGGGATAGTAAAAGAGTTTAATGATTCAGTCATAAAATTTCCATGTCATCTCTAATGTGACTCTGAATGAGTAGCACATCTATTTTTGATGCACATCACTGAGATTTTATTCAGTCATTTATATCTTTGACTCTTTCTTCCTTTTTCTACCTTAGTTATCTTCCCCCACAAGTCCAGAAAAGGGACTGACATTTTAGTACCCCAGACACTGGTGGTGCTATATGAACAACTAATATTTAATAATTAATGTTATTAGTTGTTCATATAGCACCACCAGTGTCTGGGGTACTAAAATGACAGTCCCTTTTCTGGACTTGTGGGGGAAGATAACTAAGGTAGAAAAAGGAAGAAAGAGTCAAAGATATAAATGAATTGTGGTATTTTAAATAACATTAAAATAATAATAATGGTACAAAATAATCATTTGCAAAGGTACAAAATAACATTAATCAGTAAAACACCATCCTCCTTTCCAGGAGGATTTACAATGTAAATCCTTTACAATGTAAATATAAGCGGGAATTTAAATTTAAATTGTAAATGTACAACCATTTACAATGGTTGCTGGTATATTACCATTTCCAATGGTAGATGGTACATTGTAGATGTTACAATGGTAGCTGGAATGTTACTATGGAATGTTACCAATGTTGACAGTTTCCTCTCCTCAGCCAGCTTAACACAGAATGTTGGCCAGAAGATGCAGACACTATCTTTCACACACAGGTTAAGGCTGCATTCCTAACCATACTTTCCTGGGAGTAAATACTATTGAACACAATGGGACTTACTTCTGAAGAGACATGCTGAGGATTGCACTGTAAGGCATTTATGTAGATAGGTACTGGTACTACTGTCTCAATTGAGACTTGTGTGTCTCCCCCCAGAAGAGAAAGTACAGTACCTTATCTCACTGTGGGCGTTAAAAGCATGATGTTATAGTTGTTGCGTATTTTGCCACAGTGCTGTGGGTGATACTTTGTGCCATGTGGGGATGTGAGAATTCCTTGACACTTCTCTGTCTGCAAGCATTCCTCATTACACCCAGGCAGAGTAAGATCTAATTCATCTGAATAATGAAACACGGAATGACAGTGAGGAATAATACTGTTTCTATATGGCTTTATTCTGTGTGCTTATTTATTTACACCCGTGGAGCCATGCTCCAGTCCCAGCCTCCTATTCCTCTCTTCCATCTCTTCTCTATCTTCTATTCTTTTCCTTTCTTCTTCGTCTGTGCCTGACCCATTTCTTGTTTTCACTCCTCCTTCCCAGCTGATCCCTCCCCCTGCTCTGAATCTGCCGGCTGTGGTTTTGCTCATTCTCACTGGGAAATGTGACAGCCTTTGGAATCATATTATCTATGAAAAAGCCATATCCGGACTTGAAAAATCTGACGTGGCTCCCCAAACAGCAGGGATGGATCGTAGTGAGAATTTTTATTCTCCATCGGCTTTTCTTTTATGGCAGTGACTGATTTATTTATGCTGTTGGCATTTCAGTCCAGATTTGAGCACTGAACTGAAAATACGAAAGACTAGTAGGTTATTGAAATACATGCTCTATGTCAAAAGGGACCTTCTCTAATTGCTTAAGTCTCAGGTATGCATTTACATTTACTTACCAGGTCCAAAATGAATTATTTCCATTTAAAATTGCTCTGTTCTTTTTCTGAATGCTCCAAAAGTGCTTGATGTAGGGGCTTTGAAAAAATAAAAATGGAAATAGACTTCAGCAGTACTGGAATGCATGAGAATATGTAACTGACTGGCTTAATATTGCTGCTTGAGCATCCATGCAATGCAAAATCTAAGGCATTAAAATTGAAATGGGGTTTTGGGTATTTTGATGGTTTTGGACATTATAATTTTTTCCCCTTTTAAACTGCAGGAATGCAAATAAAATGCCAATAAGCATGATATGCTTATCACAGAATTAAAACTCCATTTCTATATGTGAATAAAGATGTGGCTCCTTATGTATGAGTTGGAAGGTGTAACTGGTGGATTTTTATGTGTGTGTCTCTGAGCCAGGTAACTGCTGAACGGACAGATGGAATTGCCTTCTCTGGGAATTCACAGTGTTGTGGTTTAGGTTCTGGCATGGGGCAAATGTATACTTGAAAGCTGGCCATCAGATCCAACCCACAACTGAAATTCCATATTGAGTCCATAACTCACCCAGACTATGAGTCACAAAGAGAGATTGATGCTAATTACCCAGTAATAAAGATGCTGGTTCCTTCATTTGTTTTCAAAGCAGCCAAAATTGTGCAAGTAGTTTTCGAGGTGGAGGGAGAAAGGGAAATTAGCTGTGAAACTAGTTCTTGAGTCAAAGGGTGCTCTAGATTTGGAGAAACATTGTCAGTACCATCCACCTCTGGCACCGTGCCTTGCCTCCTGTGTCACCTGGCACATGGAAAGGAGTTTCAAAAGTGCCTTGTGATGCAGCATGTTGGCTAGTTGTTTCGAGGGGAAAAGTGGGGAAATCACAATGTGTACAATTAAGGTGGTGGCAAAGCGCAAGGGGGGGGGTTCCCCCACCTGGTATGTCTCCAAATGGATGGGTTCCTTGCACACATGCTTCCAAATCTGACTGCTCCACCCTCCCTCTAGCTACGCCAGTAGATTCAGGTACTCTTTGGATTCGGATCAGAATTCCTATCTTGAATATGCAAGACTGCCTTGAATGACCAATGTGTAAAGAAAACTATGTGGCAAAATAAGCACATGAAGGTTCATGAGATATTTGTGTTTTCTTCCACCAAAGTGGTGGGAAATTTCCACCTTGTGTAAAGAGGCTTTCATCAAATAGGTTATCTCTGAGGATGCAACTGAGATCCTCGGCCTCAGAGTTCAGACCAAAAGAGGGAACAAACAATAAAAAAAGAACAAAGCGTTAAGTTTAAAGGGGTTTGCATATTACTGAGTCTTTGAATAGTGATAGTTTTGTCATTATGGGATGGGACTCTTCCTCAACCATTAGATGACACCTTTGGCCAGCCACCTCCTTCAAGATCTTGCATTATTATGGCTATATTTGAAATAGTCCTGAGCACCATGACTGATTAGTCTTTGCAGATCTGGATCAAGGTGAAAACACTTTCTGTTCATCCTGGATCAGGCAATTTGTCTTGGTTAGGAACGCGCTGCAGCTAGTACACTGAAGCACAACTTCTTGATTTCCTGCTTTGAATTCTAGGTAATTCTCATGGTTCAGGCACATCAGTGATATTGACATACTGCTATTGTTTTCTTCCTTCTGTTACAAGCAAGAGCCTTGGATGCAAAGGTCTAGTCGGAGGTTGGTGTACAGGACCTCGGCATGGTATCTCCCCCCAGCAAAGCATTGCTAAGACTTATATACCAACAACAAAATAAACTTTTAAGTTGTTTCATTAGAATGTTTTGTTTTCCTCCCATAATTTCTTTGTTCAAACCTTTTGTATTTGTTTAAATATACAGCTCAAGTTTGTGGGAGTGGCTGACAACAGTTTTTAAAGCAAATGTACAAAATCTAATTTAAAAGGTACAAAATTTATATTTGGAATTATTTAATAATCAAATATATGCAAGTGGAATCTTATGCATGCTTACTTGAAAATAAGTTTGGCTTTTATCACCTGCGTCTGCAGGGAGTAAATAAGTCCCTCCTCTCTTCTTTGAGGAGCACGATCCAGCCATACCTCTTCTATCCACTGGGCCACTTCCGGCATTCCTCCTATCATCCATTTGCAATCATTTGCTACTGGAATTTTAGACCCTTAATAAAATCCTTAGGCACAATTCTTAGTTTGCCACTTGCTGTGCCTGATACTTAGATACATTGGGATTCTAGTCGATGACTTTACTTGATGGTTTTTTTTAGATTGTGAGCTAAAGTTTACAGTATTTAATTTTTTCTGTAAACTGCCTTGTAAACTTTTTGTTGAAAGATGGTATATAAATAGTTGATTGATTGATCACGATGCCTTTGGGACGTAATTAAGTTATTTCTGTCTGAGAATATACAGAACACAAGCATAGGCTTTTGGTTTTATGTATTTATTTTTACCCTATTCCTATATACACACACACAGAGGGAGTGCCGAAGATTGCTCAGAAAAAACATACGAAAAATCTCTCAAAACTTCAAAATGTAAAAACCTTTGTCTAATTTAAAAATATATATGCAATTATAAAATCAGCATCAAAACACTCCAGATTTAAACACACCTAACAGAGCAATTCTATGCCACTCCTAGTGGGGTGAGGCCAGATTTCGGATGTGAGCTGACCTCCTCATGCCATTATGGGAATGGGAAAACAGGGGAGTTGCACTGGCCTAAATCAGTTAGGATTGTGTCCTGAGAAACCTTTCTACCTAGTATAAATCCATTGCCAGCTTTGGTCCAAGATAAGCTGATTGTCAGCAAAATTGCTCTTCATACAATCTCCACTTTGTGGTTTGCCTCTCAGACTGGAAAGATAAAATGAGGACTCAGTGAGACTTCAAGCGAGCTGATGCAACTAATTTAAAGTAGCAGACGTTACTGAAGTCTCTCAATAACTGAGGGTGAATAAATTACTGTACACAGATTACAGCGGGACAAGGAACTTGTCAAAAATGTATAAGCTTTTGAGCAGTCCAGTTGTAGTTATGGAGAATCAACGGTTGTGATTCATATGGTCCCAGTGGCTTTATCGAGATCCTAAGAACGTGTCTGTACCTGAGATTGTCTGGGTATCATAGAAGAAACTATACCATGTGTTACTTTGGAAAGGAACCTTGTGATTTAGAGCTGTGCTCCAGTAATGTCGGTATTGTGCCATGGAGCTCAAAAATGTGGGACGTCTGCTATGATGGACAGGACAAGATTCTGGCTGCCCAGAATGCGTAAACATTCAAAATCCAGGGATGGAATGATCAGGTCTTGAAAGTGGCCAATCAGAGAGTTCAAAGGTGGGAGGGGGGAGAGGGAGCTAAACTGAACTTTAGAGACAGTTGGTGGTTAAGTCTGCTTACCAATTTGGCCTGCTTAGCCGGAGAGTTAGAGCTTAGCATCTGGTGGGAATGGGACAGTTTTAACTCTGTTGGAACCATGTGGAGACCCACAGTTGTTGGGGGCCAGAGGCATAGCCGAAGGGGGATCGCAGGAGTCCAATGTCCCTGGCCAGAACTGTACTGGGGGATAGAAATGCCATTCCTGCTGTGATCACTGGGGTCCTGCCTGTTCTGAACATAGCCAGAACTGTACCTTGGTCATGTTCAGAGGGTGATATGTACACCCCAAGAGGTCTTAGAAAGTTCATTCGAGTTGAAACAAAAGTTGTCTTCCCTCTTTTGGGGGAGGAAACTCTGTAAGTAACAGTGATGGGTTTATTGATTGGGCTTATTGGTCATTGTCTACAAAGAGTTTCCTTTTTTATATTTTGTCCTTAATTATGCATGTATTTATTTTTCTAAAGTTGGATTCTTGGAGTCGTATGTACTTTTGACAGGAATATTTTCATCTTCAACAGTGCCTACCCACAATGTTTCATTGCCCTACGAATTACAGAAAAGAACCACTGGACTAAATTCATCGTAAAAATGTTCTGCACATCTTTTGATAACACACCAATGTGATCACATGCTGATTTTTCTTTTTTATTTAGGAGTAAATGTTGCACATGTCACAGTATAATTATAATGTACATTGGAGAACAGTGAGCAGCTGCAGAGATGACCTGGAGTAATTAAGCAGAGGTTCTCATTTGCCAACCAAATGCCAGTTTGCTAAGTCAAGCTGCTTTCTATTAAGGGAAGTTAATGCCATTTGGGTGTTTCTCCTGCAAGCAGCTCATTTTCAATAGTGGCCTCTTTACTTTTTGGATACTTGTGCCTTGACCCTTCCATCTGTCTTTTCAGTGGGAATGGTTTCTGCACGCGGCCTCAGATCAATATTTGAATCTGATCCATCATTTGGATTCTCTGGGTAGCTACATGATGCATTTGCACACACTGTGAAGTCTCCATAGTACGGTATGAATGTCCAGCTGCTATGGACTGGGCTGACCCCAGAAAAATAGGGCAGTGTGGCAGAGAAAGCTGTTATTGGATTCCCTTGCTCCCAGCTATCTACCAGCTGAGACTGACTACATGAGCAATAGCGAGCATTACTGCATCAGAAAGCGTGACGCCGGCATGTAGTGCAAATTGGTTAATGCAAATATTGCCAGAAAAGCCGGCGACTGCTGTGGAATAAATTATTCTTACAATATTCATGCTCTGCCTCTGACCCAAATTTTGAGCAAAAATAACTGAACTGTGGAACTGAGCAGGCTCTGGAGAGCTCCTGATGAAGTGAAGAGCTGTGCAGGGAGCTAAAATTCACCGAATAGGGAAGGTGGAACTAAAAGCTGAAGACTGCCAGGTCAGGGGTGGATGATAACCCAGCAAATGTCTGGAAGGCATCACATCAACCTGCAGTGTGTAGTATTTACATGCTAGTGTCAGGGATTTTGGCAGAAAAATGGAGCAGAGAAAGATTCCCTACACAGGATCCAGTTGGATCCAACCCTAGGGAGCTAATGTTTAAACAGATAATATTTTCTAATAACCTATCTAATACACCCATTAATAAAAAGACGCATTTTGTAATGTGTCAGTTCATCCTGCATGTGTAATATGGTTGCATGGTGACCGGAAACATACTGATCTAGAGCACAATCCTAACCATGTCTACTCAAAAGTAAGCTCTATTGTGTTCAATGGAAAAGTGTCTTTAGGACTGTAGCCTTATACCATTTCTTTATTTTCACATAGTAAGTGAAACATAACTGTAATAATAATCTCTAACCCTGGTGATGTTGAAAAGGCAAACCAGTTCAGAAATACGCTCAAGGAAGGGCTTCTGTGCACAATGCAAGAGAGTTTTGTGGAACTCCTTGCTACTGGAAGTTGGCTTTGTTGAAAGAACAGATTTGATTAATTCCTAGAAATTGGGGCTAAGAGATCTGTTGGGAGGGTTGTGAGATGCCCATGCATCCAGTGTGTTCAGGCTGGACCAATCTCTGATGACTGGATGTAGGCAAGGAAAATGGGGTATCTTGCAGGAGGGATATATATTGCTGTAATCCCTGCTCATGTGATGGAAAGCCTGAAAATGGAATTTATCAGTGGACTTTTTATTTTTGAGAAAACCCTGAGCTTACACAGAGTATATTAGTGATCCAGCTTAAAGGTTCTGGGGCATGAACTGCTGGACAGCAACAGAGTTTGTCTTGGCAGTTGCTATTCCTCCCCCTCCAATAGTGTTTCTTAGCACAAGGAGCACTGCGCTTGCCAGTGATGTTTTGTGCAACTCCTGTGTCTTGTGAGAGACATAACTACAATGGAAGGGTTAAAAAACACACTGTCCTGGAAGTGGCTACAAGACCACCTGAAGGTAGGGTTTTCTTGCCTTGGCTATCATTCATTCATTCATTCATATTCTGATTCCCAACAACAAGTCCAAGGGGCCTTGGAGGACAGAAGGAGCCTGTCTCCAGCCTTGGAGGCTACATCTGAAGCCTGTCTCCTCCCAGGCTTCAGATGTAAAGAAAAACCAGCTTAGAAAAATTCAGGTGAAAGGGAGGATCTCTAAAGAATCAGGAAAAAGGAAATAAATTAGAAAGTGGGTGTAGATGTAATTATAGCTGGGGTTCCTACACAGTGCTAAAAGACATTGTCTCATTCCGTCAAAGAAGACCCATAGGCAGAGGTAGGCTTCTTTGTGCATAGCCTGAAGCTCCAATCCTGTAGACATGCATATGATTGTGGTATAAGGGAATGTAGGTATTGAAGAGAATGCAGATCCCATCTGAGGCCAACTGTTGTTTTACCTATTGGACTAACTGCTCTTGACTAGGACTGGGATCAGGCTTGAGAACTGATAGGATGAACCTTCTGTTTGATTTCCAGACACGATGTTCCGCAAGAAGAAAAAGAAACGCCCCGAGATCTCGGCTCCCCAGAACTTTGAGCACCGTGTGCACACCTCATTTGACCCAAAGGAGGGGAAGTTTATTGGCCTGCCTCCTCAATGGCAAAATATCCTGGACACACTAAAGCGGCCCAAGCCAGTCGTGGACCCTTCGAGAATCACCCGAGTGCAGCTTCAGCCTATGAAGGTGAGTAGAGCATCTTAACATCTCCCCACAGTCCACTGATGTTTGAATGAAGTCTCCTTATACAGTTTATTTTGATGGTATTCTGCAAAATCAAAGGATCAACTGGCAAGACATGGTAGAGGCATATCTAAATATTCATCCAGGTTCATTGTGACGCTTAAAAATTTATGGGATAAATTTTATGGGGCTTCCATCAACGGCTATAATTTAGTTTTATCACTGATTTCCACATCATGTAATTGATATTAATTATGGGAGGAAGAGAAAGTAAAGAAATGGGTGTCAAGAAGTCTTGACCTTTTCTGAACAGAAGCATCCTTTTTGAATACTGTAGGAGGGAAAATGTCATGCCGTGCTTAGATAATGTTGTTGCAGTAATAGGGGTACTTTCAGATGCCTGCTTCCTCCAGCAAAACTTAACATTAAACAGGAAATAATGGGTGGAGACACTGGCCTAAATTGGTTAGGATTGTGTCCTCAGTATGCAAATTGTCTCAAGGCTTAGAAAGTATAATCAAATGAATGTGACAAGCTTTAGATGATCGTTGTTTATATATAGTGTCCAGAATCATAGCTGGGGCATGCATAGTGCTCAGAAGTGTAGCATGGTGGGTGGTGTTGCAAGTATGGCACTGTGTAAGCACTCCTTTCCCCCTGGTTCTTGGAGCCATTTGGGGCAGTTTATCCAATCCTGTGTTGCCAGTGTTGCCACAAATGGCGAGTGTGAGTTCACGCAAGTATGCGTGTTGCGCAATGGCTGCAACATCAATTGATGTCTTGCAATCACAACGGCCTCACTGACCAAATGCTACCAAGAGAGCTTTCATAATACCAGGTACCTCCTCAGTCCCAATTATTTTTTACAAATTCATAGCATTGGCTGCAAATTCAGTGATGAGAGACCCAGTTTGCACGTTCAATCAGCAAATATGATTGTTGTCAGTTAAATTTTACCTAAATTCATATTATTCAGCAGGAAGCTTTTCCTTATCTCAAGTGTGATAGGACAGCAATCTGGATCCAGGTCTGATATTGCTGCTGTAGTTTATGGCTGCAATCCTAAAGACACAATCCTAAACACAATGGGTGCTCTATGTCAACTTGTCTTCTATTAGAGGCCCAAAGTTGTCAGCAAATAGAGATTGTCTTATCCAGGGTAAAATTTTTCCCCGCTGATTGGGAACAGTGCCAGAGAAAGGCATTGATATTGTACCATGTCTCTCTGTGGGGAAATGGCTGGCATTAGGCAGTTACGGTAAGTCACTTACCTCCAAAATAAATGAGATGGAGAGACTGCAGAGCCGATAAGGCGTAGCAAAAGTAGGAGGCTGGGGTTGGAGGTGTGTGGATTCTGGAACGGAAAATATTTTTCCACAGCCAGAATATGAATTGGCCATCTCCTGAGCCCTTTGCATATCACGAGTGAGTTTGCATGATGAGTGAATATACAGAATTTAAACTATCACTATCTCAGAGTTTATACTCTGTCTCAGCGTGGGCTAAACTAAATTCCAACCTCTTCCCTTCCCATATTGGCTGCAGAGATTAAAGCAAGCCCTACACGTGTTGTGTAAATGGGATCTTGGAAGTGTTTCACAAATAAGTGAAACTCTGGCAGTTGGAGGCATTGTATATCTGGTGTTTTTGGATAATTGTGGGACTTATGGCTGTTTTTGCCCACTAAATTCTTGATTCCAAATGAAATAAGGGACCAGCACCACCGTCAATAATTATTTGGGCCACCCTTTCAGCAGTGCTGCTTCTACTGAGGTGTCACTGTTGAAAGGTGTCATTTCCAGCTCTGCCTCCCAGCATCTTGGCATTGGTGGTGCTCTTGAAAGGGTGGATAATTGGTGGATAATTGAGGTCTTCCAATACTACCCTTTCAGTGGCGCTGTTTCCACGAAGGTGCTGGAAAGAAATGATGAAAGGAGGCTTCAGAAAGCAGGGTATGGGGGAAGAAGCAGAGCAATATGGATGAGATATTTGGTGTGAAGCAGTGACCTATAGAGGCCTATAGAGAGCAGAATTCTAATTTTCCTTTGGGTTTTGTGACAGAAGGTTGTGAGAGCCAGCACGTTCGAGGTGGAAGGATATATCTCTGGAATACTCAATGATATCCAGAAGCTCTCCCTCATCAGTTCAAACACCCTGAGAGGGAGGAGCCCCACAAGCAGGAGGAGAGCCCAGTCACTGGGGCTTCTGGGGGAAGATGTACCCACGGACATGTACCTACAGTACGCTGAAGTGGACTGGGCAGACAAATATGGCAACTCAAACTACCTCAACTGTAATGGTGGAACCAAATCGACTCGAAGGCAGACCTTATGGCCAGATTATAAGCCCACGCTGGACGACGAGACACTCTCCAATGGCCTAGTCATGAAAGCCCAGTCTCTGGGACCCATGGAATTCCAAGGTGCCAACAGCCGCTTCGTGCCGCTCTCTTCAGGTTTTCAGCACCAGCAATACGTCCCAGTTCCTGAGGTAAACAGAGAAAGCACTGGAAGGAGAAGTTCTGAAGAGCATTATGCTCAGCCTTTCCATGGGGGTCAAGCCAGTATGAGGCCTCCCGGGGAGGGCAGCCCTGGCTCCAAATCCAGGGACAACAGCTTGAAGCGGAGGCTGTTACGAAGTGTGTTTCCCTCTTCTGGTACCTCCAATAAGGTTGGAAACAGCCAACAGGTCAAGGTACGTTTACGTCTTCAAAGCTTAATATGTTGGTGTATCTCTCCTGCCCCACCACAAGAGACCCTGTGCTTGCTTGGCTGTGCATCATTCTATCCTGATTGATGGGTTTATATGAGTAGGATCACCGGGGAGTTTTTGTGGCCACTTGGCAGCTGTTAACAGGGCTTGCACAGTTCAAAGACCCGAGGGGCTCATTCACCAGAAGTGTGTTTTAAGAAGCTTTTCTCTGTGTAAGATTGACTTCAGGAATGAGAACAAATCACAGGTTGGGGATGTGGATAGGGTGGAGGACCTGGATCCTCAAATTGGGACTGGTCGGGTGATGGAGGAAAAGCCAAACCTTTGAGCATGATGTGCAGCCTCAGGCAAGATGCTTTTGTGGGGTGGGTGATACATAAAGGGAGATGAGGATTCTCAAGCAATTACTGTATATACCCAAATCTAATACACACCCCAATTTTAAAAGGCTTGAGATTAAAAAAAAGTTTACTGTAATTGTAATGCACTGGTGCAAAGTAGATGCAAAATTTAATTTTACTGCCTATGAGTTATCTGATGATGGTGATGGTGAAAATATGACAATGGGTTTATGTTATGATATTTACCTAATTGCACTATATTATACAACAATGGGTTTATGTTACATTTCTTATTTCGATATAGTAAACACTCAGTACCGACCTATACTTATAATTAAAATACCCAATTTTGGAGACTAAATTCAGCTGAAAAAGGTGTGCGTTACAAATCAATATCTAATGCGCATGCCAATTTTGGAGACTAAATCTGGTTAAAAAGGTATGAGTTAGAGTGAAATAAATAAGGTATCCACTAAAGGCAACTTTTTTGGCGTTTGTACCATGTGGTGACAGTGTTTGCTTGTTGTGGATTTGAATTTCATCCAATCCATGATTGACACAACATGGAGGGATACCCTGGCCAGACTATTGCAAGGGCCTGTTGCCAGGATGGTACCTATTTATCTACTTGAATTTGCATGCTTTTGAACTGCAAGGAGAACTGCAAGTTGGCAGGAGATGGGCCAGAGACAGAAGCTCACTCCATCTTCTGGCACTCCGGGGTCTTGAACTGTGGTCTTAAACTGCCAACCTGCCCAAATTCTGGTAGTTTGGTTGGCAAACACAGTGCTCTAACTGCTGAACCACTGCAGCCCCCTAAAAATAAGGTTTATTCTGTAAACAAATAAGATATTCGTCTAATGTAGAGTCTTCTGCAGTGAAAATCATTTGTCGGTCTCTGTCTACTGTAAAAAGTTGTAGGAAACTTCAGTGTGCCGGGTGCATGGGAGGGCATTTGAATGCAGGTGTCTTGTTTGCTCCTTGAGGCATCTGGTGGGCCACGATGAGATACAGGAAGCTGAACTGGATGGATCTTGTACTGATCTAGTATGGCTCTTTGTATGTTCTTATGAAGATGGGGTATTTAAAGGGATAAAGAGGAGAAATAAAGGCTAGTCTGTGCCCCAGCACATATGGTGCAATGGACAGGGTTATGCACAGTGATGGGAGTGTTCAGTCATGAAACCAGAGGTGGGCCCAGCCCAGTTCGGGCCGGATCGCCTGAACCAGGTCCTAATTCTGCCTAACCGCTGGCGAGCTGGTAGCCAGCGGTGGGGCAGAAAACCGGCCAGACAGGTTCGGCCAGCCGCAGTGCGCACTGTGCGTGTGTAGTGCGGCCAGCCGCAGTGCTGTCCTGAAGCTAGGCGACCTTCGGGTCAACCAACTTCAACACAGCACTGCGCACAAGCCAATATTTGGCGCGTGCGCAGTGTCCTCTGCGGAGCCATTTGGCCCCGCAGAGGCACAGACCTCCTCCTCTCCAAGGAGGCCACCCGGCTTCAGAAGGCCACTGCGCATGTGCCAACCTTGGCATGTGTGCAGTGTCCTCTGCAGGGCCATTTGGCCTCGCTAGGGAGGTGGAGCGGCTGAGCCGCTCTGCCTCTCTAGCGAAGCCAAAAGGCCCTGCAGAGGCGCGGACCTCCTTCTCCCGCCACTCGTCCCACCCCCTGACCCCTGCCCCGCCCCGACCCCCGACCCCTGACCCAACCTGGCCCCACCCACTTCCGGGGAACCGGTTGTTGGGCCAGGCCGGGCCCAACTCTGCCTGAAACCCAATCTCTTTTCCTCAACTATATCTATTCTACAGGGTTGTTGTGAAGATAAAAGGAATAACACTTGTGTGCACCAAACCGAGGTCCCTGAAGGAAGGCAGGACTTAAAATAAGAGAATTGATTTTTGACTCCATTAATAAAAAGAGCCCTACTGGATCAGGCCAGAGGCTCATCTAGTCCAGCTTCCTGTTATCTCACAGTGGCCCACTGAGATGCCTCAAGGAACATACAAGACATGAGATAATTGCATCCTGTTGCCACTCCCTTGCCACTCCTATACAGTCAATAGCCTGATGTGTGCCCATATCTGTCAACACATGCTCAGCCCTGCCAACAAGGCATGTATTCCATCCCATGGTGGGGGGCAGTTACAGATGCCTCCTCAAGGTCAAGAAATGTTGGTTCCTTACCCTTGGGTCAATGCAGCCCCAAGGAAAGGAAAGTTGGATAGGTTTGGGCTTTAGTCAGATTGGGGATGTGTTTTCTGACATCTGTTATTAAAACTGTCCAGAAATGGATCATTCATTCTCCTTCTGTGCTAGCTGCCTGCTGCCTAAGACTAGCCCAAATTTATTTCAGACTAGCCAAGAGATGGAAGCTTAGCTGGAAGGGTATTGAAACCTGGCTGACCACACTGATAAATGTAAAAGGTTGAGGCAGTGCAGGAGAATCAGTATCAGCAGTGCGCAGGTGAGGCTACTGTCCCCGTCAGCCTGACATGAATTGCTATGTGGGTGGTGTGCACATGCATGCGTGTGTGTGTCCACACATGAGCAACTGCAAAGCACCTGAGATTGTTGTTGTCTGTCCTATGTTTAGCCCAAAGGAAAGAAGCAGCAGCTGCAATACAGCCTGTTTCCTTCTAAACCTGCTGCAGCATCAGAGACAAGCATCTGTGGTGATTTGGCTATATGCTTTGGGTACATAAAGCAAGTGTGTAAAACAAAGCAGGAGATTTGAAAAACCCATTTCTTGGGGAACGTGTCTGAGCTGGAATGGAAGGGTGGTGTAGGTGAAGATGAGAAAGCAATTTCCAGCAAGCAGTTACTTGTAAGTGTCTGTGTTTATATGTGTGTGTCCGTTCTACCCAGGATGTATCAGGCAGATGTACATTTCCTAGTGGGAACCCACAAGGGTCAATAGGGTAAAATAAAAATGTTTATTTAAGATAATTTGGTATGTATAGTTCAGGTGGAGTTTCTGTGCTAGGAAAACAGAGCAACTTTTCCTTCCTTCTATTTTGGCAGCTCTCCAAAGCCACACCACCAACTTTCATTTACTTAATTCATTATTAAGCATCTACACCCTCCATTTCAGCCCACAGGTTTTCAGAATGGCTTACATAGAATCATGCATTGGGAGAGCCTTGCAAAAATAAAGAGAGGTCTGCCTCTGTGGTTTTTCCTTATCCTTCTCACAGGAATGTTGGGGGTGAGAAGGGTAAATTTCAGCTTTAAAAAGTTACCTGCAGGTAAAGGTAGCAGTGGTGGCTCTTCAGTTTTGCAGGCTTATGAAGAACATATAGTATGAAGTACCCAAACCTAGGAAACTCTTAGCACCAGTAGCCAAGTCCCTCTAATCTACTGTCTTCCAGCTGCTTTGTAGGATGTGTGTGTATTCACACAGTATCCCACTGGTGGTGTAATCAATCAATCAATCAATCAATCAATCAATCAATCAATCAATCAATCAATCAATCAATCAATCAATCAAACAGTATTTATATACCACTTTTCAACAAAAAAGTTCACAAAGTGAAATTGAAAATGAAATAATGGCTACTATAATGATGTATCTACAAACTGTCCTATACAATTAAGGCATAGGAAAGGCAGGGCATAAAACCCTTAAATAAATAAGGTAATCATTTCCTTGAAATCCATTAACCCTGTTGCATGGGATCCTGAAGTTGGAATGGCAGACACTTCTGCTTGCACAGGAGAGGGCCCAATTTCAATCATTTCTCTCTGACTTGGCAACTATTCTGCTAATCCAGAAGGTCTGCTGAGCCTCCAAACCTGTTTTTTGGGGAGGAAGGAGGAGAAAGCCTTTGAGAACTGCAGGATGGAGGATGGTGAGTGATCCCTATTCCTCTACTAAAGGACAACTTGATTTTCTGGATCAGAGTCCTTGTATATTAATATAAGGCAACTCCTAGGCTGAACTTGTACTGTACTCTTTCTAGCATAAAGCAGGGTTCAGTGGAGCTGTGGGAGATCTGACTTCTAGACTGAGGAACAATTTCAGGTTTCTTCTGAAATGTGCCCAGATCAAGACAAAACCACCATCATTCCTTCTTTTTTCAAGCCAGCAATTCAAAGGTTACTCACAGTTATTGACACAAAAGTTACTTACCATTACAGGTCAGCCCTAGTGGCCGGCACACCATTTTCTGCTACTTAAATCTTCCACCCATCAGATCCTTAATGTAGTTTTTTTTAATCTTAAGTCTCTACAAATTGGAGGAAAATTCATTCCCTACTTAATAGATTGAAAAAAGCATAAACTGGGTATAAATTATGTATGTATTTTATTTTAAAATGCTTGGTGATTAGGCATTTTGAGAGAAATGGTCAAGCCAAAACTGAGGTTCTGAATATGTTGAATTCCCAATCTGAGTCAGCTCATGAGATCAAGGCTAGCTCGTAATATGGGAACAGCAAATTTGTGTAAAATTCCAAACTCTTTACGATGAGACCCACTTCTTAAAATCAAGACCCACCTACCAGACTTTTTAAAAAAAGATCTAGTAAGAATATTTTAAGTTTTTATAATAACCAGAGAAAAAGACCCTCAAATAGATATCTCCCTCTGTTTACACATGCTTGCAAACTGCAGGAGCTGAGCTGTTTGCAGGGTAATTAGTGGCTATAATATCAGATTTTAAAGCAGCCTTAGGGCTTCAGGCAATGATCTGATCTTTCCATCATCCTTTGAGGACCCATCAATATTCAGGTTGAAACCCACAGTTTCTGGGAACCACTAACATCATGTTTTTTGGGAGCGACAAATAGGTTTCTGCAATCTAGAAAATCTCAAGTTGTGCTTTTTCAGTTCACAAAAAAAGAGTTGTGATGTTGGCTCCCATATTGTGTTGCTGGTAGAATTAGACCATTTTGGTACACGTAGAAGTGGCTTGTCTGCTGGAACAGGCTGTGAGAAATTTCAAAACATTCAGAAATATGCTTCCAAAAAATAATCATAAAAATGCTCCTAACTCACTCATGATGCAGTCCTAACCTTACCAGCGCAACTCTTCCATATCCCATTCCTGCAGTGGTGTGGGAATGCTATATCTGTGCACTGGCCTAACTTCCTCCAGTTAGAGTGGGATAGAAGGAGTGGCATAGAAGTGCCTTATGACACTTTTGTGACACTTCAAGGCCAGCATGGGACTTTTGCTGGCATAACTGGAAGTTAGATTTGTGCTGTCATTGGGTTAACAATAGACCACCTGGCAATGCACGCTCCAGAATTTCATGGCTTGCAACAGCCACAAATCAATGTAAATCCATCGGACTACTTTGTTGCATGCAACCTTTGGCTAAAGAGACAGTAAACTGGAGTAAAGCACAGTAGTTCCCATGCAAGCAATCTTTTTTTTCCCCTACCTTGACTTCTTGAGAAGTTGCTGGTGTGGGTTGGAGAACTGTGCAGTGCAGGAGACTGCAGTGGCTTTGGAGAATACCAAGAAACTGAGAGGCAGGCACCTTGTATGAATGGAGAACCAGTTGTGGAAGGAAGTATCCAGGGGGATACTGTGGGTGGGTGAGCTAAGGGGGTTGCCGTGGATGGACATTATTGGGTAGTGAGTAGTAGCAATGGTGCTCCTCCACCTGCCGCATGCCATCCTTTCCACAGGGGGTACTGACAGCTTCTGGGGTATTGAAAATCCACTGAAGAAAAGGGATGTGTGAAGCTTTTATAGTGAGGACCTCTACCTCGCACTACATCCCTGTGAAGGTGCACCTAAGAGAAATGGTCAAGCCAAAACTGAGGTTCTTAACATGTTGAATTCCCAACCTGAGTCAGCTCATGAGATCAAGTCCAGCTTATTATGGGAACAGAAAATTTGTTTGATTCTAAACTCTTTAGAACTGGACTCAGTATCTACTGGGTAGGGTAGGATTGCTATAATTCTCTTCCACAAAATTGGTACAGGACCCTCTGTCCCATTTGCCAGTATGTGAACACAATCCCCCCAAATCGGGATTGTCCTTGTTTTTCGGGGCTTATGGCAACCCACGGTAAGATGGTGCTCAAAGCTGCCAGCACTCATCCTCTGGGGAGAACCAAGATATGACACCACAGTATCCCCTGCTGATGGGACATCACTGTCCCCCAGGTTTCTAATTATTATTTGCATCCTCAGTTTGCATCCCTCACAATTCCTGATAGTCCTTTGACCCTCAGGCATGTCTTTTGAGGAAATTCCAGTGGGGACAAGGGGGAAGGGACAGTGCAATCTGCAATCCTGTGCGTGCGCAACTGTGTTTCTCTCCATTGCCTGGAGGTTCAGTGTGCCCATCTTTCCTGCTTGTGAGCCACAGTTGGGAAACAGGTTGTTGGACCTTTGCAGTGACTGCATCCAAGGATAGGCATGACTTTTTCAAGCAAATAATTGATCACTGAAATGGAAACATGTGAAATGTTTAATCAAATTGTTTGAGTTGGTGTGTGTGTTTTTTTTGTGGGGGGGTGGGAGGACTGTGGCACATAAAGGACCTTCTAAAAAACAAACCTACCTGCCCTTCTCAAATCATATCCACCATCGTACTGATAGATGTGCATACTTTGCATGTTCCTCTCAATCAATCGGGGTCTGTGACATCACCATTGATAAGATAGACTTCCTCTTCCTTCCCTGTCCCACATGTGCAGCATTTGATTTAAAATATATAATTTTCTAAGCCTGATCAAGGATGAGCACATGCTTGATTTATGACACAAGTGCTCATATAGTCCTTAAAAAAGAAAGGGTCAGCTATGGAGATTTCGTAATTATCCCCCCACAGTAGTGTTCAGGCATTTGAAGAACTTTATCATAATTTCTTACTCTGGGATGTACAGTTCAGAGAAGTAGGCTGCATTCCTAAAGACACTGAACACAATGGGCTTACTTTTGAGTAGGCATGGTTAGGATTGCGCTTATAGAACCTTTTCTTCTCCATTCTTTCTTACTGGTGCAGGATCAGGGAAGTCCAAATTAGGAGAAATAGAATGTATTCCATCCTGTTGTCTTTCAAAATGATAGTCAGCATAAGCTGAGTGGAAGTTCTTTGGTGCCTTCTTAGTACTTGAGGTGAACGTGGTTAATGCATGATGGAAAATGGAAGAGAGTCATTCTTGAGTGGAAAATGCATTCTGGCCGCCATTGGTTTTGCATTCAATCTCATCAAAGATTGGGAAGTCAATTGAGAGCATATCAGTTAGCATTTCCGTCATTGGAAACTCCTCTCAGGGCTGGAATATTCATTATGTGCAGACACTTTGTTCCTGGAGAAAGCGCATAATTCCTCAGGGGGCTTCTCCCGCTGAGGAAAAGTCACTGCTTAATGGTAGAGCACCTGCTTTGGATGCACAAGTTCTCTGGTTCCAGGGTGACCATATGTCCTCTTTTTCCAGGACATCTCCTGCATTTTAGCCTTGTGTCTTAGAAAAAAATATTTCTCGTTCTCCGCTTCCTTGTGAGGAGGCAGCATGTAGCCATCTTGTAATAAACTTCATGTAATAAACTACTGAAATATTACATGAAACATCATGTAATAAACTACTGAAAATGTACCCGTATTGCGGGAGTAAAATTCCCCCCATACGCCATCCTCCCACTGCACAACAACCCCATGTGCCTCATCCCATCATGTGCATCAACCTCCCCACTGTGCATCAGCCCCCATGCGCATAAGACCCCCATGTGCACCATCACCCTTTGTGCACCCTCGCTCCCAGTGCATCAGCTAGATGTTGATCAGTCAGTCTTCAATGGTAAGTATAGGCCAAAAATGTGGGCCCAAAAAAGTATAGGCCCCTTTTCAGACCCTTAAGTGGTAAATTTCTAGAAATCTGTTCTTGGTGGGTGCTTCCATCATGGAATTTCATGCTTCTAGGTTCAGGGGTTGGAACAGAGCATCTCTGTCAGGGATTCTTCAATAGAAAGTATAGGGAGGAAAACATATTGTACCCCTTTTCACCCCCTTTTGGTGGGAATCTCTGGTTCTTAGTGGGTGCCTCCAGCATGGAAGGAATTCCCTCCCCAAATTTCATGCTTCTAGGACTGGTGGTTTTGGCTGGGCGTTGATGACTGAGTGAGTTTACAATTTTATACAAATATATACAGATTACAGATAATAGTTTTAAATTTAATAATAAGCAACATAGAGTTTAAATTAAGAGCATGAAAGCAATATATAAGAGTGTTTTAGTTTATATATTGTCATGTCCTCCATTTTTCTTGGGTGTCCTCCATTTTGGAGGGATGTTGTCCTCTATTTTTGGTTGTGACAAATGGTGACGCTGTGACCAGTTCAGATCTTTGCGCTTCAAGCTGGAGATGGCAAGAGAGCCCTGTTGGAAACTCCAGAGAACTTCTGCTAGCTGGTGTAGATAGTACTGACTTAGAGGAACCAAAGGTCTAACTCCTCAGGTTCATTTTAGTCCACACTACTGCAGTGGTTTGATCCTAAATCTCACTTGTCATCTCACAATATAAACTACTGAGCACAACTCTTTTATCCTTTCTTATTTATCTCTTTCTTATTTATCTAATGTATTTTCTCTTTTGCTCTTCTTTTCCAGCCTAATCCCTTCTTCAGGCCACCACAACACTGGAGTTCACCACATAGCCCTGCAGCCAAATCGCAGTCACTACCCTCTGACCAGCCAGTGCCCGAATATGCTAGGATTTCCGAAGCTGGTACCCCTCAAAGATCCCCAACAGCTGAAGGCACAACAGTCTTGCCACAAGGCAGGCCATCACCAGCAGGGTCCCCCCGAAACAGGCACACGCAAACCAGCTCAAGCAACCTTCACCTTCCCTTGGACTCTAAAGCACAGCCAGCCAACGAAGATCCGGCAGTTGTCACTCATGAGCAATTCAAGGCTGCCTTGAGGATGGTGGTGGACCAGGGCGATCCCAGGACCATGCTGGAAAACTATGTGAAGATCGGCGAGGGGTCCACAGGCATCGTCTGTATTGCTCGTGAGAAGCACTCTGGTCGGCAAGTGGCGGTGAAGATGATGGACCTGCGAAAACAGCAGCGACGAGAGCTCCTATTTAACGAGGTAATTAAATGGAAAGAGGTTAATTGTATGTTCCTGGGATAAGAGTGGATGGCAAGGAAGACACTAGCTAAGGGACCCCTGAAGGCACCTCTGTTTTATGGAGGGTGGGTGGGAATTTGCCAATCCATTCTCCTGACATGTACCACCTGTTGGCCTTCTTGCTATAGTGTGTCCTTTGAGAAAAGAGTGGGGTGGGAAATTCTGTCTTACTGGTAGAATCCAAACCTTCATTTCCAAAGGGAGATGAAAGCAACTGTAGGCAAAAAAGAGAGGTGGTTGGGGTGCTGAATACAGGCGTTCCCTACTTTCCGACATTTCGTTTTCTGATGGTTCAGCTCTTTCAGCAGCTTTTATGGTAATTGCTGAACACCTTTTAATTATAACCAGGACTCATTCATTAAACACATGCTCCAGTCTTTCAACCTCTCTCTGCTAATCTAAAGGTTAAAAGTGTCTTCCCTGATATTGATTTTAGCCTTTCCTTATGATTTCAGTAAATGACCATCGTTCAAATACTTAAGATAGTCACTGCCCACACATGTCTATGTTCATTTTACTGTAATTTGTTGTGTATTTTGGCGATGTGTTAATAAATATGTGTCTTTCTCTCAGGTGGTGATAATGAGAGACTACCAGCATGACAATGTGGTTGAGATGTACAAAAGCTATCTCGTGGGTGATGAGCTCTGGGTGCTGATGGAATTTCTCCAAGGAGGGGCCCTCACAGATATTCTGTCCCAAATCAGGTAGGGGAAAAATGCAACTGTAACTGGTCAGGTATAGTAACAGGTCAGGTATAGTAACAGGCCAAGAGGGTCCATTAGATTCATGAGCAACCTGTTGGCTGAACAAATAAACCTTAGTGTGGGCAACCCATGCCCTACAGATTGCAGGAGGCTGTGTGTGATATTTTGTGCAGTCTGCCACACCAAGTTACCGAGTGTAAATTCAGGCTGGTATTAGAACCAAAATGAAAAATATGCTTAGAGGAAGACGTCACTCCTCTCTCCGCAGCACGATCGCAGGAAGTTTGGAACTAGAGCAAGGCCCACACTACTTCCATCCTGCCCCAAACAAGGTTGCCTTGCATTGTCCTGGTGTCGTAGGATAATGCTGTGACTATAGAATGTCATACTTGGAGTGTGGTAATCCAGAAATTTGGGAGAAAAAGTTGTGCTTCAGTTGTGATTTCTGAGTGTACATAAAACGAAAATATTGATCCACTGTTGTTGTTACTGCTGTTAAAAATATTGATGCTTTTTCACTTGATGTCTGATGGGCCTCACCAAATGCCCACATTATCAGCTACTAGCATTACCCCTGCAGCCTACCCTTGCTCAGAGCATGAGAGAGCTGGAAAATCAGGGATAATGAAGGAAAAATTTGTGCAGCGCTAGCATTGACTACTTGTCAAAGTGATACTCTTGTCTGATTCAGTTCAAGTCTGTTGATCGATCTTTAAGAGTGTGCCCTGGTCTTACAGCAGGAATACAAAAAAGTCTCTAAATGTACAAAAGTGGGACTCTTAAGAACAAGACCCCATTAATTCACTGCTCTATGCATTTGTTTAAACTTGTTTTTAAAGGCACCTTGCATAGTAGCCACTACGTATGATAACAGATTCCTTTGCTTGTAATGGAATGGGAAAGTGCTTTAAATCTCATGTGTGGTTTAGTGTCTTAGACTGAATGAAACAAAATCCACCAGCTTACACTGGTTTTTTTTTTAAACTTTTATTGTTGCATTTCAGACTGAATGAAGAGCAAATTGCTACAGTATGTGAGTCAGTGCTGCAGGCCCTCGCCTACCTGCATTCCCAGGGTGTGATTCACAGAGACATTAAGAGCGACTCCATTCTCCTGACCCTTGACGGAAGGGTAACTGATCCAGTTTTTGTCTTCTCCCATTTTCCATAATTCCCTCTTAAGTCCCCCGGGTCACGGCATGGTGGAAAAACATGTTCTGCAGGCATTAAGTCCCAGGTTCTTCCACCCTGGCACCACCTGTTTCAGATGGATCTCAACTCATAGGGCTGGTAAGATCATCTGCTTTATGCCTTAGAGAATGACAGCTACTAAGTGTTGACAATACTTGACTACATGATTTAATAGTACTGTATTACTCAAATCTAATGCTCACCCTTTTCAGCTGAATTCAGTCTCCAAAATCAGGGCGTGCATTAGATTTGATGGTGAATTAGATTTGAGTAAATATGGTATTTTGATTATAATATAGGTGTGCACATTAGATTTGATGGTGCATTAAATTTGAGTAAAAGTGGTAGTTCTTCCTTCCTTCTTCCCCTCATGTCCCTCAAAGAAGACACCACAGTAAATAATTTTTAACGCATGAAACCTACTGATTGTACCTTTCCTCCCAGTGATTGCTCTTCTCCTTCCTTCACGTAGGTGAAACTCTCTGATTTTGGATTCTGTGCTCAAATCAGTAAGGATGTACCGAAAAGAAAGTCCCTGGTAGGAACACCTTACTGGATGGCCCCAGAGGTTATCTCAAGGACTCCGTACACCACAGAGGTAATTACAGTTCTTGGAAGGCAGAATGTCAAGAAGCCAAGGCTAATGATACTTTGTCAAGCCCATTCCCCTGAAATTGTGTGCTTGGCTGTCTCTTGCTTGTTGCTTTTGATTCATAAGTATATACTTAAACATGCTCTAGCTGAAAGTTCTTTTTTAGTTGGCATTAGAATGGGAGTAAAATTGGGATGGGTGTGAAAGCAGGCCCTGAATGTGGCTGGAAACAATACCCAAGTGGATGGGAGACCTTTTGGAGACTTTGCAGCAGTGATGGAGTTCAAAGAAATTAACAGCCGGTTTTATGCCCATCCGGCAGCCACTTTTAAATGGCTATTTTTAAACTTTATATGTCCTATCTCTCATTAACAACGGTTCTATAGAGTAGATGTGAACCTGCTGGAGCCCACCACTGCTTTGCAGAACACCTGGCAGGATCCTGCAGTCCACCTGTGGTCCACAGGCCATAGATTTGGAACCCATGCTGTAGAAGATGGCATGGATTCATAGCTTCACCTTGTCGGAGATCACAAGAGTTCCAAAATTACATCAATATTTTTAAAGAGCCTCTCCGTGGTCCCTGTAGCAGTTGAGGCAGAATTTTTCAGTGTTCTCCAGCTATCGTCTCATTTTTTGTTTGGCCTTCAGCACTTCCTCACGCTTCTGTTTCTCATTTGGGCAAATTCCATTCATTTTACTGCACATTGGGACTTATTCCTACTGGCTGCCCACACTGATGCAATGTTTGTACTTATATAGGTAGATATCTGGTCTTTGGGAATCATGGTGATAGAGATGGTGGATGGAGAACCTCCCTATTTTAGTGACTCTCCAGTCCAAGCGATGAAGAGACTCCGCGATAGTCCTCCGCCCAAAATAAAGAATTCTCACAAGGTCAGTGTACAGTATTTGCAAAGCATCCCTGCATCTGGTGAATAACCATAGCAGCTGCATAACATGAGCAAAAATTCAACATAGGAAGCAACACGACGGGACAAGTATTTCACTGCATAAAAGAAAGCTAGAAAGGTTTTGACTTATCTAGGAAGAAAATAATTAGATTATAAGTTTGGTCTTGATTCCCACTGAATGTATGTTGCAGATCATGTAATAAAACAAATGCGCAGTTATTGCACATTATATATGCAATGTTAGTTTCCTATTTCCCCATATGGAAGATATCAGTGGAAGAAACTGATAACATTTGAGTCTGCAGTCCAATTAAATGCTGTTTCTGTGTCTCTTCAGCTCAGAAATGATTCACAAAACCCAAATATAGTCTGGCGGTTACTTTATGGTTGCTGCTTCCGTTGTGCCCTATGCATCTCGCCACAGTTTTGGGAATTTGACTTGGATCCACTTAGATCAGTGGTTCTCAATCTTCCTAACGCCGTGACCCTTTATAAGTTCCTCATGTTGTGGGGACCCCCAACCATAAAATTATTTTTGTTGCTACTTTATAACTGTAATTTTGCTACTGTTATAAATCGTAATGTAAATATCTGATATGCAGGATGTATTTTCATTGTTACAAATGAAATGTGTGTTCTATGCACACACTGAACACAATGGGATTTATTTCAGAGTAGGCATACATAGGATTGGGCCCTGAGGCTGCAATCCTATCCACATTTACATGGGAGTAAAGGTCCCCCGACTATAATGGGATTTATTTCAGAGTAGGCATGCATAGGATTGGGCCCTGAGACTGCAATCCTATCCACATTTACATGGGAGTAAAGGCCCCCCTGACTATAATGGGATTTATTTCAGAGTAGGCATGCATAGGATTGGGCCCTGGGGCTGTCCGTCAGCCCCAGTGTGCACGCAGCTACAGCCAGAGGTCTGGCAAGCCTGACCTGGCCCCCTGAACCAGGGGTCTTTAGGCGACCCCCAGGAAAGCTCTAGGCGACCCCGAAAGGGGTCCCGACCTCCACTTTGAGAAACACTGACTTAGATGATTGACACAACATGCAGAATGTATTTATTG
Source organism: Cryptoblepharus egeriae (assembly GCA_030015325.1). Lineage (NCBI taxonomy): Eukaryota > Metazoa > Chordata > Lepidosauria > Squamata > Scincidae > Cryptoblepharus > Cryptoblepharus egeriae. The sequence continues at coordinate 9,963,156 of JAREYC010000001.1, forward strand.
AAATTTTATATGTAAATTTTTTTTCTAGCCCTCAAGACTGTGCCAGATGTTTAATGTGTCCTTTTGGCCAAAAGGTCTGGAAACCCCTGGTTTAGACTAATAGAGGGCTGTGGATTGAGTTCAGCTATTGGTCATGTAGGCTGGTGCTGACATCTAGTGGTTAGTGAAGTGCAAAAAGTATTTCTTGCAAGAAGGGTAGATAACTTGGTTAGAGCCTGAAAAAGTTGTCTGATCGAAAATCAAATACAGTAGTTCCTGACAAAACTAATGGCAATATGTGCACCAAGTCCATGACTTCCGATTCATGCTGAGATTGTGTTTTCATATCCAATTTTGATCAAACAACAATGGCTTATGTAAGCGTTCATAACAGAACTAGAGTTTCTTAACAAATATTGTCCACGGATGACTGTTTTATCAACATGATTTTTGTTTTTGCCACACAATGATGCAGGTATGGCATTGTCACATCACCAAACCTGATACTAGTAGGGCTAAATTGCTTAAGAATAGTGTGGGATAAATTCTTTCTACTACTTAGGTCCTGATACTATTCAACTTTCCAGCACTGATGCAGCTCCCCAATAGTGGGTGTGCTCCATCCTATGGTTGGGGGTGGCAGTCACAGAGGTTAAAGTAAGGAAATATTTGTTCCCTTAACTCTGTGTTGAATTGCTGCAGCATCAGTGCTGGGATGTTGGGTAGGATCGAGCCCTTAGTGTGCAAACTGTCTCCGAAAGAAGTAGCCACACTTGCTGTAGCAAAAAAATGTAGCAAAAATCTGTGACATCTTGATGGTTAATTCACTTTATGTGACTTAAGATTTTGTGGACAAGTGCCATAGGATTATGCCAGAAAATCATTTGCAGTTTTTATAGTGTGGAAACCTAAAATGTCTTACCTGGACTGCTTCCATCTCAACAGACTTCTCCCGTTTTAAGAGACTTTTTGGAACGGATGTTGACTCGAGACCCGCTAGAGCGTGCAACAGCCCAAGAACTTCTGGATCACCCCTTTTTGCTCCAGACAGGGCTTCCAGAGTGCCTGGTGCCCCTCATTCAGAGGTACAGGAAACGCACCTCCACCTGTTGACCCTGAATTTCAAGAAATGCATGGTGCTGAGATGCAGGCCTTCTGGAAATAGTTACTGGCTGAAGACAGAATCGATGGGCACCCAAACCTCATGAAGATTACTTGGCACTTGTCAGTGTTGTTTCCAAGATGTGAATGTGAGCGGGAATTATCACCATCCTTAGCTGCTTTTTAACGTTTACTCTTTTGCTGAAGACAATCAAAAACTGGATTTCTACCAGTCTTGGTAGTAATATAGATATTGTGAACTTTCTGGATTCATTTGGACATCTAGCATCTGAAAAAAACTCTAGCACTGTAGGTTGCCTGTATCTGCAAGTGTCATGAGACATGTCTGTGACCTATTAAACCAACACATTCCTCAAAAACAGAAATAGGAATGACCCTTGATCTTTGTGTGCCGGACATCAACTAGGCATTGTCATTCCTTGTCAATTGTCATTGACAAACCTGTCATCTCACTCTGGATTATTTATATCTGTTTCACAAGGATATTATATCTTATTTCCTTCTTCCCTCCGCCCCCAACAAGGTAAATATCTTTGGACCTCTGGCTCTTCCAAAATTGAAAGTGGTCTCTCATTTCATAACCACACACCTTTGGAGGGGGACACTTTACAGAAGATGTTCCTCCACTGGTTGGACCCTATGCTTGAAACTTCATGGCATGGAAACACAGTGCCTTCTCGAGCAAGGACTGGCTGAAAAGAAGGCAGTGTGAGGACCAACGTCCGTCTGTGTACACTGGACTTGTCAAGGGACACTTATGTGTGGCAGCCACTGGGTATTGTTTCAAACCAGCTTTGAATTCTGTAGCAAGGTCAATAAAACACTGAAGCTCTCCCGTTTTGTTCCTCTGAAAGATGTTCAGTTCTTCCTATGGGTTTGTTCCTCTGAAAGATGTTCTGCTGATGAGAATGTTTAGTCTCTACCTCCCAAAGAGCACGGGGAGTGCATGGAACAAAATTTAATGTGTACTTATGGATCTCTAAACTCCTGGATGTAGGTGGGCCACTTTTTAATATTCTTTTCTAAAGTCAATACAGAAATTTGGTATGGCAAGTGTTATCAGTGTAAAGTCAAGGTCATTTGGACACTTAGTTTAGGTTGTATTATGTGCATTACTTATGTGGAGAGTACACTTGTGACATATCTGGAATTCAGTCTTGTGGAAGATGTTTTGCATTTGGATGGAAGGGGTTAAAGAATGGGGAGGGGGAGATAGAGGGCATCCAGTTTAGTTGCTACTGCCTCAGAATTTGCCCTCTCAGGATATGTACCACAAATGTACCCAGTTGTGACAGTTAAAAAAAACTTGAAATACTGAACTATTTGTTGTAAAAAGAATACTGTATGTTCCAAGATTCTGTGCAAAAAACAAAAAAATGAATTCCATTCATTTTAAGTTTCATTATCTGAAACAAATTTCTTTTTGTGAGTTGTTTGAATTCATTTTAAATTAAAATTACTTTTTGATGATTCATAAAATGCAATGCTGAGATGCTTATTTTAAAAAGTGCTTCTGGTTTTGAGGTGCTGCATCGCTCCCTAATGAGTGAAGACAACTTGCTGCACTTTTAGATGCATCTATCGTGGTAGAAGTTCAGTTGAACTTTGGATGGATTCAAATGTTTCAACTGAGAATTACCAAAGAGCTAATGGTGATGATGAATCCCTTGCAACACAGGGCTGGGGTGACATCCTGGGACAAAGATCTGCATTGCCCCCACCTCCAGCCCCATCGCTTAGGGACAGCAGCCCCAGAGGCAGTCTGCACATTTGACTCAATGATTCAGAGGGTGGGCTCTGTGATGAGTCTGGACCCCCAGCTGCTGTTCAGCCTGACTGATTCTTGATGCTACCACAGACCCCAATGATGATTTCTTGTGGATGTGGAAACTATGCAACTGGATCACCACTTGAATGGGAGGCCCCATTCCCTTTGGTGGAGAGAGCCAGCTTCTATTGGTAGGGTTGCCATAAGTGACAAGTGGTAATGACCAATGAATGCTATTGAAGTAACTGAAGGTTACACCTTTTTCCCCAGAAAAAGGTGGGGAAATTTTTGGTTAAAGCCTCAGTTCTTCCTATGGGTTTCTTTGGTTCTGGTGCAGAACTGAGAAGTAAAATGGAAAGAAACAAAACATTCCAGAAATTGGTGTCTTCCATGGACAGTAGACTGCACCACTTCCAGACATGCATTTGATCACACAAACCGGTTATTCCCACAGAAGTGGACACACAAAGATGCTTCCTTCAGTGAGGTTATTTGAGGTTGGATTCACTTTGGCTTATTTGTTCATGTTTTTAAAGAAAAGTTGTACAGTTGGTAAAAAAGCATTGCAATCTATTTTATTGCATTCTATAGTAAAATTTACAAGTCTTATAGCCAACTGGCACAACAAATAAACTTTCCAAAGAACAAAGGGATGAATGGTATGCTGTTCTTGCCCCTAGGAAACAAGAACCATACGTACAAGTACAAGATACCTTTATTGAAGAACCATATGTACCATCGTATCAGGTGCCAATGAACCATTTTATTTCAGCCACCATATCTAATCATTTTTGTCTACTGACAGTGGAATTCTGAGTATGAATATGAATACAGCAGCAGTAACTGGAAACACAAACCAGTTAGGAGGAAGTCTATAATATCCATTTTCATGGATACTTGAGAAGGGACAGGCTATCAATGCATTTTGACTCTTATCTTTTTATGGTCTAGATCAGGGGTGTCCGAACTTCCAGTTTCAGAGTTTCTGGACCTTTAGCAATTGTTTAAAAGAGGGGAATTTCAGCAGGAATTGCTTGTGATCTGTGAGACGAGAAGCTGCCCCTACTGAAATTCCCTCCTCTACACACACCCCAATTAATTCCGTTAATAATCTTCCTCTGCTCACCCATTAATAATATTGCAATTAATAATTGCATCTCCCAATAGCCCTACTCCAAATGACCCTCCCCAAATTCTCACTGCACACCATCATGTGGGCATAACAGTGCTCAATAGCACAGTGGTTTAAAATGGTCAGGCAATTCATAGGTTTCCCTCTGAAATACCATATATGCATTAAAATAAAATTTTATACCTGCTTTGCAGCTACGCATGACAATTGCCAGTAAACATTTTTAATCGCAGGTCTTTTAAATTATGGGTGCACATTAGATTCTATGGTGCATTAGATTTGAGTAAATGCGGGTAATGCTGTAGCTCAGGGGTGTCCAAACCTTTTGGCAGGAGGACCACATCTCTCTGACACTGTGTTGGGGGGGCTTAAAATGTGATTTACATTTCAAATTTGAATACATTTACATAGATTTACATTTGAGATTGTATTAGAGTAATTACAAGGCTAACCCGCAGGTCGAACAGAGGGGTCTTGCTGAGGGCCACACTGCTGAGGGCTATAATTGGCCTCAGGGCCGGAGTTTGGGCACCCCTGCTATAGCTTAACCATACTTGCTTCGGAAAAGTATCCCACTGTAACTAATTTACTAGATCTAACTCACTTGGAGTTCGATTGTATGAATGGTTACTCAAACGTAAGTCCCATTATAGTCAACAGGGCTCACAGCCAGGTAAGACTACATAGATTATAGCATCTTCGCAAGTTACACATTAAATAGCAATTTTGTTAACAGTCTAATCCTATTTACATATACTCAAAAATACATCCTATTGAGTTGAGTGCAATTTACTCCCTTGGATGTACATTTAGGACTGCAGCCTAAGCTTATTTGGATGTGCAATTGGCTTAATAGTGAGCCAGCGCAGTGTAGCGGTTTGGGTGCTATACTGGAACTAGAGAAAGCGAGGTTTGTTGTTGTTTCAGATCACTACCTGACAGGCTTGTTGTAAGGACACAATGAATGTGGGAAGAATCATGCATTTTTCCTCTCAGATCCTTGGAGAAAAGATGAAATGGATAGTATAAGTAAACAATAAAATGAATTAAACTCAGTGCAACTATATAGATACAGTTGGGCACTAAGGAACTCTTTAAGAACCAAAACACTCATCTGAATCTGTCACCCTCATTCTCGTGTCTAGAATGATTGATGATCATGGAAAAATTGTCCTAATTATATTTCACTCAGACAAAAAAAAATAATTTAAAGTAATTTTGCAGGGATGCCCTGAGCTGACGTTTTGATCCATTTACTCCCAAGAAGGGGCTGCACAGTGAGTGGTGATCGTTAGTCATCTGTTATTTTTATTTTTCCTTATACACAGTTTTGGAACACCAATAAGATACTATTTCATGCAAAGGCATTCTTTCTCTTCTCCAAACAAGTACAGTATTTCCTACCTTCCTATTTTGCAACATCTGCCAAACAATATACACAAAAATTATTGCTTTTGTGTATTTATTTAATTTTGTGTATATAATTTAATGTTGTGTATTAGTTTTGGGTATGTATGTATTTATTTAAAGACAACCAAGGACATCTTCATCAACTCTCCGTGGGCTAACCCATGAAAATTGCTCAATATTTAAGTATGATTGAGCAGCCCAACATTAAGTCCTTTCAGGTTGTATGGATTTAACCCACCTCCTCAATTCCTCAAGTTAATGGGATTGAAAAAATGGGATTTAATTGCTTTAGGCTGCACCAATAATCACATGCAGTGGCATAGCGAGAGGGGGTGCACCGTGCCAACCACAAAGTTTTGCTGGCACCCTCCCTGTAAGGGCGATCTGTGAGATGAGTGACATGAGCTTGCGTGTGCTTGCACAGTGCATTCAGAGCCCAATTCTCATGTACTCAGAAGTCCCATTATAGTCAATGGAGTTTACTCTCAGGAAAGTGTTGATAGGACTGCAGACTGAGGCAGTCATACACCTGCAAAATATAGCACAGAACAATCGCTCAACCTATCAACTGTATTTATATACCGCTTTTCAACAAAAAGTTCACAAAGTGGTTTACAGAGAAAATGAATTAACTAATTAATCAGCTATGCCACTGATCATATAGATAAATCTTCATTCTCTCCCTTTCACCCTCCAGCACTTGTTTCAACCACCTGGAAAGTACGCATTTCTAGTTACTCATCCTAAAAAAATAGAATCCATTTGAATGCAGCCCTCCAAGGGTGACACTGAATGGGGGTTCCTTATCCTCTGCTGTGCATCGCTGTCAAGGATCAGGGTGGTTGGTGTAAGGTAAATAATGGAGAAAGGTCTGCTGTGCAGGTCTACTCAGAAGTCTAGAGTATCTGTCAAGGATCAGGCATGGCTGTCACACCTCAATGGGTGAAGTAGGAGGGATGGTCCTCATCCTGGCTGTTGAGGAGGATCAAGCTCAGCTGGCACACTGCAACTGGTTGGGGGGTTCCTCCTCATCCTCTGTTGCACATCACTGTTGAGGATGGGGTGTATCTGGCTGAAGAGGGGTCCTCATTCTGTGCTGCACATGGCTGTCTAGGATAGGGTGCATCTTCTTGGAAGGGGGGCTTCCTTATCCTGTGCTGTAGAGGATGGGGCGCATTGCTTGAAGGGGGGTCCTCATCCTGTGCTGTGCATCACTGTTAAGGATGGGTCATCTGGTTGCAAGGGGGGGGTTCCTCACGTTGAGGATGGGGTACATCTGGTTGAAGAGGGGGTCCTCATCCTGTGCAGTGCATCACCGTCGAGGATAGGGTGCATCTGGTTGCCAGGGGGGCTCCTCATCCTGTGCTGTGCATCACTGTCGAGGATGGGGTGCATCTGGTTGAAGAGGGGGTCCTCATCCTGTGCTGTGCATCACCATCAAAGATAGGGTGCATCTGGTTGCAAGGGGGATTCCTCATCCTGTGCTGTGCATCACTGTCAAGGATGGGGTGCATCTGGTTGCAAGGGGGGTTCCTCACATTGATGATGGGGTGCATCTGGTTGAAGAGGCGGTCCTCATCCTGTGCTGTGCATCACTGTCAAGGATGGGGTGCATCTGATTGCAAGGGGGGTTCCTCACATTGATGATGGGGTGCATCTGGTTGAAGAGGCGGTCCTCATCCTGTGCTGTGCATCACTGTCAAGGATGGGGTGCATCTGGTTGCAAGAGGGGTTCCTCACGATGATGGGGTGCATCTGGTTGCAAGAGGGGTTCCTCACGTTGATGATGGGGTGCATCTGGTTGCAAGAGGGGGTTCCTCATGTCAAGGATGGGTTGCATTTGGTTGAAGTCGGGGGGGGGGAGATCCTCAAGGACAGGGTGCACCTGATTGAAGGGGGGTCATCATCCTGTGTTGTGCGTGGCTGTCCAGGTTAGGACACATCTGCTTGGAAGGGGGGCTTCCCTTTCCCGTCCTGTAGAGGATGGGCGCATTGGTTGAAGGGGGGCTCCTCATCCTGTGCTGTGCATCCCTGTTGAGGATGCGATGCATCTGATTGAAGTGGGAGGAGGCCCTCAAGGATAGGGTGCACCTGCTTAAACGGGAGTTCTCATCCTGTGCTGTGCATCACTGTTGGGACGGAGCGAATTTTGTTGAAGGGTGGGGGGTTCCTCACCTGGAGGATGGGGTGCATCTGGTTGAAGGGGGTCCTCATCCTGTGCTGTGCATGGCTGTCGAGGATGCGGCGCATCTGGTTGAAGTAGGGGAGTTCCTCATCTAGCGCCGTCAAGGACGGGGCGCATCAGAGTCAAGGGGTGTCGCATCCACCCTGTGCCCGGCGGGGGCTGCGGGGGCCTAGCAGTCCACGAGGGTCTGGTAGTCGGGAGCGGTGGCCCTTCGAAGGAGCGTCCTTCCCCTCTGTGCGGGGGTCGCGCCGTCCTTGCCGTCCTTCTGGCGGGGGGGCGAGGCTTCCCTCCCTCCGTCCTTCAGGTCCAGAGACCTCCCTCTGCAGCCCCATCCCTCGACGCGGACCCCGTGCAGGGCGGGCTGGACGGCGGGGACGCCTTCGAGGGTCTGGTCGGGGAGCTGCAGCAGGAGCGCCCCGGAGGCTCTGAGCGCCCGAACGCAGCGGGCGTCCCCGGCCTCGACGGCCAAGTGCAGCGCGGTGCGCCCGGCCCGGTCTGCGCGTTCCAAGCGGAGCTGCCCGAGCCGTCGGAAGGAGTGGAGGAGCCACTCCAGGACCGGGGCTCTCCCTGCGGCCGCGGCGTGCATGAGCGGGCTCCACCCTCGGGCGTCTGTGGAGTCGGGGTCTGCCCCGAACTGGACCAGCAGCTGCACCGCCTCCAGGTGGCCCCGCTCGCAGGCCAGGCTCAGGGCGCTCCGTCCGGCGTCGTCGCGGAGGTTGACGTCCGCCCGGTGCTCCAGCAGCAGCCTGCAGAAGGCCACCCTCCAGGCGGGGTCCCCCAGCAGCGCCGCCACCATCAGCGGGGTCCGTCCGCGGTCCGTCTGGCAGTCCACGATCGCCCCGTCCAGCGCCTCCAGCACGAACCGCGCCAGGTGCAGCCGCCCCGCCCGCATCGCCTCCAGCAGCGTCCGAGTGGACGCCCCCGGCTCCAGGTCCCGCGGACGAAGCATCCTCCGCCGCCCGCCCCCCGACGGCTCACCTTTATAGGCTCCGCAGCACCGCCTTCCCTTCCCTTCCACACCCACCCCCGACGGAGCGCACCTGACAGCGGTGGCGTAGCCGGAGGGGGGAGAAGCCACGCCTGGAGGGGACCCTCCCCTAAGGAGCCCTGCCAAGCAACACGGACGCCCCGTCCAGGGGCTCCTCATCTCCTCTTTCTCCAGGAGTTTTTTACCTGGAACAAACCTTCAGTGTCCTCCTTTTTTCCTTCTAAGCACCAGCAGCAGATACCCTACTTGGTTAATTAATAATATATAAAATCATTAATCTAATTACAAATTATAAATAAATAAATACCAAATAAATAAATCTAATTGATAAATGAATAAAGAATAAATAAATCTAATTGATAAATAAAGAATTAATAAAAATTAATGTAATTGATAAATAAAGAATAAATAAATTAATCTAACTGATAAACAAAGACAATATAAATTGATTAATTAATATAATTGGTAAATTACTGTCCTAAAGACACTTTTCCTGGGAGTAAGACCCATTGGTTCGTAGACAATGGGGATTACTTTTAAGTAGTTATGATTTGATTTGTGCTCTTTTAATAACCAAATAGGTAATAAGCAAATGACTTGATTTGTGATCTTATACGTAATAGCCAAGTAAGATCACTTTCAGTGCAATCCTAAGTATGACTACTCAGAAGAAAGTCCCATTGTGTTCAATACTATTTACTCACAGGAAAGTGTGTTTAGGATTGCAGCCTTTTGTGTAATAAATTATTTGCAATAATAATAATAATAATAATAATAATAATAATAATAATAATAATAATAATAATAATAATAATAAAGTCAGAGTGTCAGACTTGTGATTATGAAAACCTGCATAGAAAACTCATTTCCTGTGTAGTACTGTTGATGATAATATTCTATATATAAATGAAAACTCACTGACTGACTGGGCCTAGAAGCATGAAATTTGGGGTGGGTGTTCCTTCCGTGACTGAGGGGTGCACTAAGAACCAGTTTTTGGAAATTCCATCCGGAAGGGGGTGAAAAGGGGCGCAACGCGTTTTCCTCCCTATACTTTGCATTGAAGAAACGGTGACTGAGGGACGCTCTGCCCCAGCCCCTGGACTTAGAAGCATGAAATTCAGGGAGGGTGTTCCTTCTGTCACACAAACACCCACCAAGAACCGATGTGGAAAAATGTAACCCTTAAGGTGCTGAAAAGGGGTGCAATGTCTTTTTATCCTATACTTAACATGGAAGACTGACCAACATCCAGACACTTTGGTGATCGGTGCCCGGTGCAGTGGGGGGGATGTTGTTCAGAGGGAGAGTTTGCACTGGGAAGGATGCTGTGCAGAGGGGGGGGTGTTGTGCATGGAAGGTTGATGCTGCGCATGGGCGTTTAATGCGTATGGGGGGTTAATGTGCATGGGGGTTGTTGCTGTGCATGAGGGGATGATGTGCATGGGGGGTTCATGCACATGGGTTTGGGGTTGATGCACATAGAGGGATGGCATATGGGGGAATTTTACTCTTGCAACCCGGGTATATTTTTGCTAGTAATAATATTTATGTAATCTATAAATATAAAAATAAAAAGTCACTGACTGACTGACTGACTGACTAATCCACTCGCAGCCAAAACTGCTGGGCCTAGAAGGGTGAAATTTGGGGAGTGTTCCTTCTGTGACACCCAGCAAGAACTGATGCTGAGAAATTTAACCCTTAAGGGGGTGAAAAGGGATGCAACGCGTTTTTGTTCTATACTTAACATTGGAGACTTTCTGATCAGCCAATTTGTTGCCTAGCGTCTGATGCACTGGGAAGGAGGGTGCACTGGGGGGATGGTACGCAGGGGCAGATGTTGTGGGGAGATGATGCGCATGGGGTTTTGATGTGCATGGGGGGGGGGGTTGGAGAGGGTCTATGAGGCAAGAGGTCAAATCCTCTTGCAATCCTCTTGAGAACTACATGATGTGAGTTCCCCACTCAGGACATTGTGAGGTATCTGTCCAGTGCAGGGCTTGAAACATGATTTATGGAGCAAACAGCAGTCCCAATGTATTGTTGTGGGCTTGGCAGTGACATCAGAAAGCTGGCTGTGACACCATAACACAGGGAGGGATTTCATTAAGCAGGCAATGACCATAAATAAGCTCTTTTCTAGGACTGGTCTTGAAACTCTCTCTCTGCAAGGAGATGCTGGAGCCCCTCAGATATGCAGGCATCCTTCAGTCTTGGAATACTATGGTATCATGCTCAGCGCTGCATACGCTGCATGCAAAGCACGAAAGCCTGGGTTGGACTGTTATGGAGGATAGGCTGTTACCCAAGCAGCAAATCCCCCCTCTCCACGCCACTGAATTAGTCCAATGGAAAGGCAGAGCCAATACGATTGGATCCAGCTGGCGTCGCAGAGCTGGGCTAAGGACAGGAACTCACCCTGTCTTGTGGGGCTGACCCACAAGATTATATGACAATTCCAATAAATCTAGGTTATTACTTTAGAGAGAGACCTTTTGAATTTACAGATTACAAACTATGGGCAAAATCCATAGCAGCTACGGGTCCACCCTGTTACGTCACTCTCTAGTGTTATGGAAAATCATATTAGCTGCTCCAGAGCAAGGGGCTTAATTTCCCTTTAGGACAGAGGTCATGTATAGTATGGCAACCTTAACAAATGCCCTTTGGGGTGGCAAAGGAGACAGGATGCCAGGTTGGGGAGGTGTGGAATTAGTGGGGGATTTCCAGTCCTATACCCGATTGATTGATTGATTGATTGATTGATGACCCAGCACAAAAACAGGTAAAGACCACCCATGTTTAGAAATGCAACTTTAACATATGCCCTTTGGGGTGGCAATGGGGCTGAGTGACCATATGCCACTTCATATATGTGAACTTTTAAGTTGAAAAGTAGGATATAAATACAACAGATAGATAGCTAGATAGATATTTACTGTATTTATATCCCACCTTTCTCCATATAGATAGATATGTCACAGCCAAAAGAGGACAACAGTCCCTGAAATGTGGGACACCCAAGGAAAATGTAGGACATGACAAAATAAAAGCTAAAAACCCTCAGATATATTGCTTTCATTTGCTTGATTAAACCCTATATTTCTGCATTTACTCAAATCTAACGCTCACACTTTTCAGCTGAATTCAGTCTCCAAAATCAGGGTGCGCATTAGATTAGGCAGTGCATGATTATAGTAAATACGGTATTTTGATTAGACTTATAAGATGCTCAAGTATAGATTTGAGTAAATATTTTTGCAGATATTTATGCATTCCCCAATATGCATTCCCCAAATATCTCATTATGTATATCATCATTACTTCCTGGGTGACCTTGGATCGGCAACTTAGCCTTGCCTACCTCACAGGGTTGTTGTGGGACAAAAGGATAAAAAGTTTTCTAAGTGTGCAATCCTAAATGTGCAATTTTGAAAGACAAAGATTTAAAAACTTCCCAAGCTTATATTTGGGGGGGGGGCTTTATTTCCGGTGCAAGGAATAGGATCTTGCCTCTCCCTCTTCCCTGGCAGAGATGCTAGTACTGCTGCTTTGGGCAAGGCCCTTACAAGACAGCTGCCTTCTGAGCAGAGTTTGTTGGGGGAGGCTTTATTGAACTGCTACTAGGAGTCCTTTGGGACACATAGCTGCAGGGAGTCGGGCTCTTCCATGATCTGTTTCGGGTCAGACTGCCTGGCTGGGGAGGCCCCGCTGCTGAGCGTTGGAGACCTGGTGCCAAGAATTGCCCATTTTGTAATATGCTCGGCCCCACTGTTTTCCTTGCTGGTTTTTGTTGAGGAAAGCCACAGCTGGGTTGGAGGGACAACCTTCTAGCTTTAGGATGGTCTGTCGATCTCCAGGTTCTTCAACTTGTCCTTCTCCATCTGGCTGGCTCTTGTAGATGCTGATAATGGCATTGCCCACTTCCTGGAGGCTAGCCTAGGCGATACTCCTGTCACAGGGTATCAGGATCAACTTGATAGTCTAAGAGTGGACATTTTTCAACTCTTTTGTGGCACCCTGTGGTGATTTTCCCAAGAGAGGGCAGTGCAGGCTCTGTTGGTGCACAAGGGCAATGGAGAAGACGGGAAGCTTGGTAAAGTTGTGCTTGACTCCAACGTCCAGCTCCTCAGATACTTGTTCTCAGTTTTGGCTGCCTGCCGGCGATGAGTACCTTGACTGCCTTTCTTCTCGGCTAAGAGCTCTTCATCGAGGGCTTTCTCTTTATTGGAAAACTTCCAGGAAGTTTCCCAATAAAGCAGATGGCCCAGGCTCCAGAGAACACGCTGATAACCATCCCCTGCAGGTCAGTGATGTCGTCCCGGAGACTCTCCATGCAGCTTTGATTCACCAGCAAAGTCGACATGTAGCTGCCCTCGATGTCATATCCACAGGCAAAGTGCTTGGTCTTGGAACAAACATTTCAGATCCCGACGCCCATGAACCCAATAGCCTTTAGGAATAGTAGGTTGGCAGTGGGATTGCTGTGCAGCAAGAGCTTGGGGTTGGAGCTCTGTGTGGAGGGGAATCCAAGGACCCCCCTACACCTCCTGCCAGGGACACCATGGGCTGAACCAGACCAACAGGAAGACACAGAAATCACAACCCCTCAGAAACCTGCAGCCAATCAGTCTATTTTTAGCCATAAAATGAGCTATCCATGTCAGTTCAATCAATGCAGTCAAAATGAAATGCAAATTGTTATCCTTCCTGGCAAGAGAGCAGCAATTAGATCCTTTCTAGCTGCTTTGAAAAAAGAGAGACAGGTTATCTCAGACACCAGTACCCTACTCCTTCCATCACAGCTTCCAAGCCAAGGGTGAGCCAGGCTGGCATGCAAGACACTGAATCCCATGAGAAAATCTGCATGCACCACCACTAGGCAGAGTGGATCCCACCAATGCTCCTGAATCTGACCTCTGGGGCTGCCCCCTCCCCAATGGTCAGTTTCCCCCACCTCATTGGATTTTTTTCTGTGTGGTCAGCTTCAGCGCATTCCCTTTAAGGAGAAGCTTTTGATTGGCCAGTGATTTGCATAATCCCGCCCATCTCCCACAGTGAAGTCCAGCACTGTTTAACCATTTCACTGCCAGAAGACTCTAAAGGGGAAGTTCTGCCTCTCACTGGCTGCTCTTGACTCAGATACACAGAGAGACACAACTGCAGGTGGGCAGAAGTCTGAGCGTAAAAGAGGACACCCCCCAAAATGGAGGACACCCAAGAAAAATGGAGGATATGACAACATAAAACCACACCCTAGACGCCTTTACCTTTCAATGCACCATCAAATCTCATGTACTCCCCGATTTTGGAGACGTTTGGTGGAAAAGGGTGAGCAGAAGCTTTGAGGAAATACTGTCATCTACTCCTGTATACTGTAAACATAAAACTGAAAACTCACTGATTCATTCACTGACTCATCAACGCCCAGCCAAAACCCCTAGACCTAGAAGCATGAAATTTGGAGAGGGTGTTCCTTCTGTGACAGAGGCACCCACTAAGAACAGGTTTTTAGAAATTCCAACTTGAAGGGTTGAAAAGGGTGCAACATGTTTTCTTCCCTATACTGTAGTACCTCACTTAACAAGTGTTTCACAAAACAAGAAAAAATTTCCAAGAAATCTTGCTTCACATAACAAGTTCTGCTTCGCTTAACAAGCAAGCATGCTATGGGCAGGCATGCTATGCAGCCCTGACGCTCTGCGCGGAGGCTCTTTAAAAGGGCTGCCGGCCAGTGCTGCTGCCTCACTGCCCCCAATCTGGAGGTGCCAGAGGCAGCTGCCCCTAACTGCTCCCAAGTGCCCCCACCGACCACCTTGAACCTCCAGCAGCAGCCCAGGTAAGCCTCCCAGGAAAATGTCTTTGATTGTAGCCTCCTAACCATGTCTATGCAGAAGTAAGCCCCATTGTGTTCAATGGGGCTTACTCCCAGGAAAGTGTCTTAAGGATTGCAGCCTAAGCAGACTTCATGGGATCAGGCACATTGAATGCATGTTTTGAATTCAATTCCAGTGTTTTGTCATCATTTTTACATCCAGTTAATATTTTTATATATATTTTTGGGTTCTGGAACCAATTGTCTGAATTTCCATTATTTCCTATGGGAAAATCTGCTTCCCTTAAAGAGTTTCACTTAAAGAGCATGCCTCTGGACCAACCCCTGGACCAAGAAGCTTGAAAATTGGGGAGTGTATTCCTTCTGTGATGGGAACATCCACCATGAACTGATTTTAACCCTTAAAGGTCTGAAAAGGGGTGCATATATTTAACATTGAAGACTGATCAACATCCAGCTGAGGCACTGGGAGGGAGAGTGCACCGAGGATGATAGTGTGCATGGGAAGGTGCACATGGGTGTGCACATGGGGGGATGATACACAGTGTGGGAGTGTTGATAAGACATGGGGTGTTGATGCACATTGGGAGAATGTCATGGGGGGAATTTTACTCCCGCAACGCGGGTATGTTTTTGCTAGTATTTTGCTAGTATTTGTATAGTTTTGCTAGTTTTTTCTAGTATTTGTATATATTTTATTATATGTTATTATATGTTATTATTTAATTTTAAATTTAATGATGCCCCTGTCACCAACTGATCACCCTACCACTGGGAGGGGTGGGATGAGGAGTCAGGGCCAAATCTTCTAGGATATATCCTCTTTTTCACTTTGTATCCTGGGGAAAACAACTTTATTTTCCTCCTTTTCCTTGTGGGCCAGGATATGCAGCCTTTTTGTAATCTGGCTACAATCCTAAACACACTTTCCTGGGAGTAAGACCCATTGAACACAATGGGGCTTACTTCTGAGTAGACATGGTTTGGATTGTGTTCTCAATGTAATAAATTATAAGTAATAATTTAAAATTTAATAATAAGCAATATAGTACTGAAATTAACCCCATGAATGCTAAACCATGGTGATGTAGAGGAGCAAGTGCATGTTCATGCAGTGGCGTAACCCTGCCCCAGGAGTGGCACAGAAATGTCTTACGGCACTTTTGTGACACTCCCAGGTCAGCTGGCCTGCTTGGAGGTTAGGACTGCAGCTTAGTATCTGCATAGGTTTGCTCAGGTCAAATGTGGATGCATGTTGCACATTCAGCCCTAGTGGAGAAAGCCTCCTTGTCTTTCTGTGGGGTAGACAGGGATGACTGCCACATGCACATTGCCCCACCACAATCCTGAACACGAAGCTGCTGTGGCACCCTATCGGAAACACATCCACTGGATGAGAAGGCTGGCAGCTCAACCCTGTGCTTCCATTGACGTGGGCTGCAGTGGTGTCAAAATGGTGTCAAGAAGTTATGCTTATGTCACATTACATTATTTGGGTCATGTGTCATTTGGCCCTTGCCAGCTTACCTCTGGACTGCAATCCTAACCTCCAGTTAGGCCAGCCTAAGCCCGGTGCTGACCTGGAGGTATCACAAAAGTGATATATGATACTTGTGTGCCACTCCTGGGGAAGAGTTAGGATAGTGAAGACATGTGCTTGCATCTCTACATCACCACAGGAATGGGAAGACCTATCAGTTGTACCATCCTAGGTTAGGATTGCACCCCAAATTGTTTTAAACTGTTTATTTACGAATGCCTTGTGGATATTTGTTTGCAACATGAATTGATCTTTCAGAAGTTTTAAGAGTTGTTACCTTGGGCATTTTTGCCATAAGTCTGGAGAAATGCCAGAAAGAACAGCAAACTCTCGCCAGCTGTGACTGTGTGGTACATGTCAACAACTTAATGATCCATTCCCCAGCACTGTTTGCATCAAATCGCTGCAACGTAAGACAACCTTATACATTCTTCTCCACTTTTGGAGAGAATATGGGATAGATTGGAATTTTGAGAATAGCCAACAACTGAGCAAAAAAGTCCTGATGTTCATTTGAGAACAGTTTGATCAGGTAGATCAGTGGAGTGATGCTCCAAAGCTGTTTCTATGTTGCGCACGTTCTTCCAGTTGTCACTGTCAGTGCACTTCCCCTATGGGCAAGGTTGGTCTCCCTCTGGTGACTTTCCACGCACTCCAGCAGCTCTGTAACCATCCCCAGGTACAGACGGCAAAGCATTAATTAACATGCATCTAATCTCAATGTATAAAAGTAATACCCTGTGGAGGTGCTGATTATTTGTCAAGCCGAAAATGATATCGTTCTTACAGCTGGCTGATACAACAACAGATTAAGAAATGCCACCAGAAGGCATGATGGGTTTGAAAGAATAGAGAATGGGCTGGATAAAAAAAAGTTCTTTAACTGTGGAAACATATTCTAGCAGTGGCACAACTAGAGGGGGTACAAAGCACTGAGTTTTGCAGGTACCTGAATGCACCACTGTTTTGAACGAATGCCTCTGTTTTGCTCCCCAGCCTGGATTGCTCTGAAGAGGAGGAGGAAGGGCCACTTGCATGGCACATTCAGGCACCTACAAAACTCAGTGCTTTGCATCTCCTTTAGCTATGCCACTATACTCCTGCACGTTGCTGTCGCTGCCTAGAATGGCGCCAATGGCGATTGGGAGGAACAACTTACACAGAATCTTGCGTCTGCAGAACTTACCATGCTTCTCTTTCTGTAGCTACACAAAGGGGTGAGGCCCAATTTTAAAAGCATCAGAAATGTGCAAATGATGTAGGGTTGCTATAATTCTCTTCCACAATACCCATACACGACCCCCTCCTAAACTTGCCAGTATGTGGATGCAATCCTCCAAAATCTGACTGTCCCACTTTTCTGGCAACCCTAAGATGATAGAATCTTCACTTTTGTTGGGAATGTTCTTCCACACAGCCCATCCACCCTGACACATTTCTCCCTACTGAGTTGACTTCAGAAACCCACTAGAATTTAGAATAATTCAGCTTGCCGGAGCAAATTTATCGGAATATACACAGACACTGTGGCATTACAGTAAGAGATATCTCATAAGGTTAAAGACCATAAGGATCTTTATCTCATAAGGATAAAGATCAAAAACATAGGTATAAAATGGGGGATACTTGGCTTGGCAGCACAACATGTGAGCGGGATCTTGGAGTCGCCGTGGATCACAAGCTGAACATGAGTCAGCAGTGTGATGTGTCTGCAAAGAAGGCAAATGCCATTTTAGGTTGCATTAAGAGGACTGTAGCTTCCAAGTCATGAGAAGTTATAGTTCCTCTTTACTCTGCATTGGTGAGACCTCACCTTGAGTACTGTGTTCAGTTCTGGGCACCTCACTTTAAGAAAGATGCAGCCAAACTGGAGCAAGTCCAGAGGAGAGCGACAAGAATGATCAGTGGGATGGAAGGGAAGCCCTACGAGGAAAGGTTGGGGAACTTGGGATGTTCAGCCTGGAGAAGAGGAGGCTGAGGGGAGACATGATTGCCCTCTTCAGATACCTGAAGGGCTGTCATATGGTGGAAGGGGCCAATTTGTTCATAGCTGCTTCTGAAAGCAGAACTAGAACCAGTGGGTGCAAACTGCAAGAAAGGAGATTCCGGTTCGGAAAAAATTTCTGACGGTGAGGGCAGTTTGGCAGTGGAACAGATTGCCAAGGGAGGTGGTGGACTCTCCCTCACTGGAGATCTTCAAGCAGAGGCTCGATGAGTACCTTTTGGAGATGCTCTAGGGGGAATTCCTGCTGCAGGCAGGGGGTTGGACTAGATGACCTACTAGGTCCCTTCCAACTCTATGATTCTATGATTCTATGATCTGAAACAAAAGAAATCCCATAAACAGCAGAAGTCCTTAAATTAAAGGTCACGTCAAGATCCCTTTTAGCAGAGCCTCACAGTCTGCTCTCTTGCTGATCTGTGGTTTTCTCATCTTCTATGACACTCTCTGCCATTTGAGTTTCAAGCCTTGCCATCTCGGGCATTGGGTTGCTTTCTTGCAGTGATGGCAGCCCCGAGTCTTCTTTGCCAGCAGCATTTGTGGCTTCGTCCCTCACCACCTCTGCTTCCAGGGGAAAACAGACCTTCACACAGTTCTTCACGAGATCTTGCACCTCTGTGCTTAAAGCTTTCACTTTCTCTTTGTACTCTGCAAATGCTTCCTGCTGGAGCTGCATAAAAAGAAACACCAACATCTGAGAAGCATGTCCTGTATTGGGGTCAGCGATGGTTGCTTATGTATAGAAAACTGTGCATAGGGCCAGCTGCTTTCTGCCTGTGGCACAGATCAAATGGGGAAATTTGATTTAGATCCTAAGCATATGAATGTCTACTCAGAAGTAAGTCCCATTGGAGTTACTGAGGCTTAATCCCAGGAAAGTGTGGATAGGATTGGCCTGTCAGGAATGTGATGTCTGGTGTGGATGTTGCTTATTTGCACAGGATATTGCTTTGGAGCAGAGGTTGGCCTCCAAGATGGGGTTCATGCACCACCTCAGAGTTATGGTTCTCTTCTTGCTTGACTGACCTACTAAATAACTGATATTATTAAGATAATTTATCCATTTTACAAGAAAAAGTTCACAACATAGTTTATAGACAAAAGCTCTGCATAGACAAAAGCTCTGCATACTTATCTGGAAGCAAGGCTCATATGACCGGATTTTTCCGGATGTGTCCTCTTTTTTAGCCTTCTGTCCAAGTGTCCTCCAAAAGGGCTTCATTGTCCTCCATTTTGGAACTTTGCAGGGGTGTGCCGTACCCCATCATGTCATATGTTATTGAATTTGTATTGAAGAACAGAATCCCATGCAAAAATCAGTTTTGAAATATCTCTTTCCTATCAAACGTTATGGCCAAAAAACTTAAAAAAATCAAAAATATGCATTGAGCTGTATGAGAAAGTCAAAGTGCCCAATATTGCAGCTTTACTCATGAGTAGGCAAACATGCCATTGTCCACCAGAAAGGCCAGGCTGAGAGGAATCCAAGATTTTGTCCTCCTTTTGAGGCTCAGGCATCTGGTCACCCTGGCCTTAGTTACTGGGTAGGGTAGGGTTGCCATAATTCTCTTCCACAAAATTGGTACAGGATCCTCTGTCCCATTTGCCAGTATATGAACCCAATCTCCCCAAATCAGGATTGTCCCTGTTTTACAGGACATATGGCAACCCTAGCCTTAGTTCTGAGTAGAGAGGCATAGCATTATGCATCAAATAAAGACATTTGGTGGGGTTGATCATGGGATACCTGATCTTCTTTTTCCCTGATCTTCTCTAGGCAGGCTGTCTGCTTTCCTTCCAGCACTTCTTGATATCTGGTCTGCTTTTCATTCATCTTGAAACAAAAACACACATATTAAAATTTTAATATAGATGTGGGTACAGTGAGCTGGCTCAGCTGGAGGCATCTAGGTTAGCATTATCTGCCAGGGGTCACAGCCCATGAGCTCCGGATGGCCATTTGTTATGTTAAATCGGAAATACTTTTTAAAAAATAGTTTATCAGGAACCTGTTATAGGGATAGACTAGCAATTACTTCCAGGTTGAGTCCAGCAACCACAGATAGTTCTATATTTCCCCTCAGCCAAGGCATGAAGTGATGATATAAAATTACAGTAGATGGTTCCCCTGGGAAAATAATAGACAAAAAATTATTCTAGAGGAGCTTACCAGTTTGACCATCTGTACAACTTCCTGAATGTGTGCATTATTTATCTCCCTCTTCAATCTTTAGAGGAAAAAACACACAGATTATCAATACAGATCACCTGTCTTTAAAAATTAAAGGGATCTCTATGCATACAAAAGGGATAAAGATATACAGAAGTGCACCAATAGTTTCTACTCAAAAAAGCAGGTAAACGGCAGTAACTTCGCAAGCTCGTACATTCAGGGTTCAAGCAGTCCAAAGGCCTGGTGCACATCTCTTGCACTGCTGTTGGAAAAGTAGCATTAGGCACTGAGGGAAAAGGCAGGCCAGTGCAATGTGTGCCAGCATTTGAAATGCCAGCGTCTGTTAGGTTTGTGGAGGGTAGTTCGGCAGGCTGACCATATTTTTTTTGTTCCAGGCCATAGCCTCTTTTTTAGCCAGGGGAAAAATCTTCTTTACCCCCTTTACCTTATGAGCTACCTTATGAGCAACAGCATATAGCTTTCTTGTAATTAATTAACTAAATATAATAGTTTTAAATTTAATAATAAGTAATACTGTGTTTAAATGTACAACATGAAAGCAATATACTGTATATGAGTGTTTCAAACTTTTTTTGTCATGTCATGAATTTTCTTTGAGTGTCCTGCATTTTGGGGGAGGTTGGTTTCTTTTGCAGTTGTGACATCTGGTTACCATCTGGTCAACAATGAGAACCTGACAAATGGAGAAAAGTGTGGTGCAAAGAACCCATAAGAATAGCACAAACTAGCATGTGTTGCTCATGAAATACACGGAAGTGCCTAGGGATGCCCAGCTGTATATATTTTTATTTATTTATTTTATTTAATAGATTTATATCCTGCCTTTCCTGGAGGGAAGATGCTGGAGAAACTGGAAAATACAAGTGATCGTCATTCAGGATCAGAGCAACCAAGTCTGGCAATATTCAGCTCTTCAAGAGCTATGAATGGTTTTTATTTAAGGAATTTTCTGATCCTGTGAAGAGGTTGTTCTGTATAAATTTAAGAGGAGAGCTGTCCTATTAGAATACCTTTCTTGGGCACCCTTGTCAGTGGTGTTCTTAGCCACAGCTTGGATTCGGTCCAGTCTCTTAGCTCCTAGTTTCTTTTTCATCTCTTTAGTGTCACTGCAAAGAGGAAGATTCCCAGGAAGAGATTTTTCAGATTCTCACAAATAATACAAGTTATCAATGTAAAGAGTGCCACCCCCTTCCTAGCTGGTGTTTACATGAACAAAAGAGACCTGCCATCAAGTCATTTGTTGACTGGATTGAAAATGTTTTTCGCCAGGACGAATGATCCCCACGGGTCAGAGAAAATACACATCAGCTGTGTGCAGGTTACATCATGCAAATCCCTTCGGATAAGTCCTTTCCTGTTTTGGGCTTTCCCTATGCACTGATTGACCATGCTATAGCCATGGCAGATTCAGAATCCTGAACTCTGTTGTGCCAGATCCTGAGCACAATGTTTAGGACTCAATGTTTAGGTTCATGCATGTTAAGGTCCAGATGTTAGGACCATGTGCACGCATATGCACACTGTATATGTTAGCACAGGGGTCCTCAACCCCCAGTTGGTGGCCCAGTGCTGGTCCACAGCACCTTGGCCACTGGGTTGCACTGGCACTTGGCCCCGGACCGGAGGCAGGAGCCTGGTCCAGTTTCTTTCCGGCTGTGAGACAAGCAGGCTGTGCCCTGCTTGCCTCGCAGCCAGGAAGAAACTGAACAAGCGCAGCCTAGCTACTGAGCTGTGCCTACGCAGTTTGCCATGGCTATAGGGTGAATTGTGCAGGTGCGGCTCGACATGCGCAGACTACCCTGTCCACAGGATGAACTGTGTAGATGCAGTTCATCCTGGGGCCTGCCTGTGCATCCTGCCCGGGCTGTGGGAAAATTTTGGGGCTGTGGGAAAAAAACACATGGTTGAGGACCACTGTGTTAGCAGATATGGTGTCAGGGTTTGACATTGTTGGGTCCCTGCTGGGTCCATGTCTTAATAGGGGTCTCACTGTTAGTCACTGGGCTTATGGGCTGCACCACGGCCAGTTCCCCACTGAGTAAGTGAGTAGCACACATGTGATGGAAATATTTGTCAATATAGTCCTAGGTTGTTGGAAAGGCTTGAATTTCAACAGACCAAACTCATCCCAAAAAATCAGGGGTGTTTAATAAGGACATATAAGCATCATCAACATAATACTGGCAGGCTGGGCATAAGAACCATAACAACAACTGCATGTGCTCAAACTAATTCCATGATCGCCCAAATTCTGCATTCTGCACACAGAGCTGGAGAAAAACATACAATTCCATACAATACTTTTGGCTCAGTATGTTCATGCACCAGCTTGCATACATGGCACATGTACATATATGGAGATCTGGCCTTTATCCTTCACTAGATTTATTCCTGCATGACAATTATAGCCTGAGGACATATGCTGGGAGATAAGCAGGACAGTTAGAAAGTTTTTAGAAAATGGCAACAAGGATAAACAAAATCAAAATACTGTAATAGACAGAAAGTATTTGCAATTATACCATGTAAAGAGGAGTAAAACAGAGTAAAAAAGAAAGTGATGGTTGCGCCATATCCAGCTTTCTGGCATTGATGGAGTTGTGAGTGTGCACTTGTGATGCACACAAAGAGGGGGCTTGAACTGCATCTTATGGTGGTTGTGGGCAGCCATGGAGGCTTCTTCAAGGTAAGGGAACATCTGTTCTCTTACCTTGAGGCTGCTTTGTGGTTGAGTTGAAACGTTAGATAGGATTGGGCCCTGAAAGAGTTAATTTGGAAATAATACAGTGGTGAACTAAGAAATAAAAGGACCCATTTTTCTTAATAAAAATTAACCTATACCGAAGTAAGTAGATTAAAATATGTAAATTGCACATAAGATTTTCGAACTTACTTTTCCGAGGCCTCCTTCAGTGCCTTCAGCTCCGATGTTTGTTTTTCTCTTGCAAGTTCTACTATTTTAGCAATTTGCTGTTTAAGATAAAAACACTGAATTTAACTCTTCCTTTTGCTTTTGTTCTCCTAACTGCCTATTGCCAAATAAACGGGTCCTAAGGAGAATTTGCTGACCCACCTAAAGCCAATTATCATATTATTATTATAATGGCTGCAATCCTAACCACACTTTCATGAGAGTAAGCACCATTGAACACAATAGGTCATACTTCAGAGTAGACAGGCTTAGGATTGTACTCAATATAAATCATTGTTTGTAATAAAATGAAATTTTGCACCTGTGCATTAAAACTGCCAGTAAACTTTTTTTAATCTCAACCCTTTTAAAATAAGGATGTGCATTAGATTTGATGGCACATTAGATTCAAGTATATATGGGTATCGTGGCAGATGGATGACGTCCAGGCTTTTCTATTTGTAGATGCAAAAGGCAGAAACACTCATGTGCCCCCAGTTTCAGGCAATGACACTACATGTCAGGGAATGGAAACTTCTTACCTCTGTGGCCTGCTGCTCTTTCTTCTTCCGAATCACATCATATAGTTCTTCCCCGAGTTGGATGAGTTCTTCCTCCAACTTCTCTTTCAGCTCCAGGACCCTGTTGTCAGGGCTCTCTACCCTTTCTCCAGTATCTTTTTTGCAACTACAGGCACAGGGAACAATTCTCACTGTATGGTAGATGTGATCACTAAGCACTGCCATGTCACCAAAGAGTCACTGTGCATGGCACCTTGGTGTGCTACCTCCTTTTCTAATCCTGAGATGTAACAATGCAGTATTAATTCAAATTAGCAGCGCTATCCCATGCCTAATTTCCCATTAAGGCCTGAACCTCTCTTTGAGATACACTAGCGCACCTCCACATATGCCAGCACAATGACAGCCCACTGGAGTAGAAATCATCCATCAACAGATACACCAGACACTGGCACTACATTATAAATATGCAGCTCTGGCATGTCCCAAATTGTAGATCAGCACAATCCCCTTGGCAAAGAGGCCAAGATGGAGAACCCTTAGGTGGGGCATAGCACCCATCTTTGCATTTTGGTGGCACTTATTAATTTAAAACATTTATTAATTAAAAACTAAATTTATTAATTTAAAACTTGCAAAACTTGGCATGACCTTTAGATAGCTTTTTCCATTTTCTGTTGGACATCTAGCAGTGATTTGGTTGTGTATGTGTGTATTATAATGACTGCCAATACTTCTGTAACAAGCATAATTTTACCTCTTCTTTTTGGGGTTCTTTGTTGGACATATAATTTTCTTTTTGCCAGTTTGGTCAAGTAGCTCCCCGAACAAGACAGTGTATTTCTGCAAAAGCTCTTCTCTGCGTTTGATCATCTTCCGTTCCAGCTCTTTCACCTCCTTTTCTTGCTTCTTCAACAGTTTCCCAAAATTCTTCATCTGTTGCAGCTCCTCCAGGCTTGCCGTCTGGGGCTCTAAAACGCAGCAGGGCAAAGGGCAAAATCCATAGCAGTTACGGGTCCACACGGTTACGTCACCCTCTAGGGCAGTGGTTCTCAATCTTCCTAATGCCGTGACCCCCTTATAAGTTCCTCATGTTGTGGGGACCCCCAACCATACAATTATTTTTGTTGCTACTTTATAACTGTAATTTTGCTACTGTTATGAATCGTAATGTAAATATCCGATATGCAGGATTATTTTCATTGTTTCAAATGAAATGTGTGTTCTATGCACACACTGAACACAGTGGGATTAATTTCAGAGTAGGCATGCATAGGATTGGGCCCTGAGGCTGCAATTCTGTCCATATTTACATGGGACTAAAGGCCACTCTGACTATTATGGGATTTATTTCGGAGTAAGCATGCATAGGATTGGGCCCTGAGGCTGCAATTCTATCCACATTTACATGGGAGTAAAGGCCTCCCTGACTCTAATGGGATTTTTTCAGAATAGGCATGCATAGGATCAGGCCCTGAGGCTGTCAGTCAGCCCCAGTGCGCACGCAGCTACAGCCACAGTCTGGCAAGCCTGACCTGGCCCCCTGCACCAGGGGTCTTTTGGCGACCCCCAGGAAAGCTCTAGGCGACCCTCAAAGGGGTCCCAACCCCCACTTTGAGAAACGCTGCTCTATGGAAAGTCATCTTAACTGCTCCGGAGCAAGGGGCTTAATTTCACATTAGGATGAAACGTGTACCATCAGACTTTGAAAAACACCTCTTGCCTTGAGGTTGCCTTCCTGACATACACGGATCCTAAGTTCTCAACAAAGAAGTGAAACACGTCATTTATGGGGAAGTAAAGCAGTGCTTCTTATCCCACCAAGGAACACTGTAAGAATTGTGGTGGAAATGTCTCAGGGATCTATCGGATGATATTTGAGATTCTCCAGGAACCAGAGAGCCACAGGGAGCTTTTCACACATCTCACATGGACCCTTAACATCCTCTGGAAACTCATTCCTACGTGCTAAGAACAGGGACCCTTCGAAGCAGAGTGTGATAAAATAAAGAGGGAGAAAGGAGTTAGTGGTAAGCCCTTTTGCATGTGTGGAAATGCTTTTTATTTATATACTTTTCATCTTCTTGTGATCCTGGTGATATTTTTGATAGAAAGTGTCTTCCCATATTATTTTTGTGAATACATACAAGTATTTTTTTTAAAAAAAGCAAACACTGGTGTACAGTCTGTAGTAGATCAGGAACAGCAATCTAACTGCCTTCTTTGAAAACAGGAGAACCAGTGATGTAGCTAGTAGTGGGGCAAAGCACTATATTTTCCAGGGAGTCACTCCACAGTGCACAAGCGGCTCCTTCTTCCCCTTCAAGGCAATGGTAGCAAAATGGAGGCATAAACTGGCTAGCTAGGAGGTAGCTACTCCATTTCTTTTTCAAGCATGATTATAAAGCAGTAAAGAACAGTACAACTACCTATTTTTTCAGTTGTCTTGTGCCATGTTATGCCTTGTTTTCTTTAAAGAAAAATTTTGAAGATTGTATGCATTTCCGCTAAGTCAGATTAATGTCAAATTTCTAAAATCTAGAAAAACCAATTTCCCTGCTGCCTGTTTATTTGGATGTATGTATGCGCCTTTAGTATTTATTCATGCCAGCCACATGACCATGGAGACTACTTTTGATAATGCTGGCTATTCCACCTTGTATTGGAGATGAGTCATGCAGGGTGACCAGATGACCGGAAAACCCGGATTTGTCTGGATTTTTAGCCTCCTGTCCGGGTGTCCTACATTTTGGCTTCATTTTGAAACTTCGTGATAGTGCACATTACCCTGTCATGCCATATGTCATTGAATTCATACTGAAAAGCAGAATCCAATGCAAGAATCAGTTTTGAGATATCTCCTTCCTATCAAAAGTTAAGGTCAAAAAACTGAAAGAGTAGGAATTTTGGCCAGGGATTAGGAATTTTGGCCGTGGGGTTCAGGAATTTTGGGTTTGGCATCTGGTCACCCTGGATGAGTAGCAGGGCAACCTGCAGGGGACACCTTTGCCTTTATGCAGGAAGGTATATCAGTTGTCTTTGTGAATCAAGATCTGTCACCCTGCCACAGATATCTGTGGGTGGATCACACAAAAAGAGCCCGTGAGCAAAGTCTGTGCTTTAATTGCTCAGAGATAGACACCAGAATGGTGTAGTAATAGTTAGGAAGTTGGACTGAAACATGGAAGATTCAGGTTCGAATACTCTCCCAGCCATGAAGCTTTCTTAGTAGCCAGTTGTTCCCTCTCATCCCTTGGGCCAGTTGTTCCCTCTCATCCTCACCTACCTTGCAGGGTTGTTGTGACTATAGCAGGAGGGGAGGAACCAAAGCTTTGCAAACCACCTTGGCATTTGTGTTGGCAAGGGAAAGTGGGGTATAATTCCCTTGAATGAATGAATTTTTCTTTTGCAAAAAAGCAGCGCTGAGTCACCCCTCCCTCTTTTGATGGGGGGCAAAGCATGGGACAGGGGTTCTAGTCCCAATGGGGAACTATTCCCTCCAGATCCTAATTGCTTGTTTCCCAGGACTGCTATTTGAAAATTTTTTTAAGAGTCAGGAGATTCAATAACAGAACTGTTACATCATGTCTCGTTTGACCCTATTACTTACACTTGGCACAGTGACAGATCTTTATGAAGCATTATTACCTGTCATTCCTTTTGGAGGTTCTTTCATGGTTTGTTCTTTCCCTATAGACAGCGTTCCTACAGAAAATAGCATGACAAATTCCTCCTTTCATTCAACATTTATACTCACATCTATCATATTAAACTATATATTAACTATACTCTGATAAGAGTGCAGAGACATAGGTTAAAAAAGCCACCAAGATTAAAAAACAATGTAAAAGCTAATGTAAGCTAATAAAATAACGATACACAGTAATATGAAAGATTCTGACAAACCAGTGGGTGTACTGCCAGTGCTCTGCAGTGAGTGTGTGTTCCAAAATGTGCTGGAAAACATGTTTGTGAGCTCCAACGCCAGTCTAGTGCTGGTGGTACATCAGTGCTGGTTCTGTGTCAGTGCACTGCGGTCACCCCAACTGCTGGGATATGGAGTGCTTTTCTGTTTTCTTGGGGGTAAAGGGATGAAAGTCCCCTTCACCCCAGAAGGGATCAGTAGTAGCCTTCAGCGCATGGTATACTGTGCCAGTCATTCTGGTGCCACGGATGTGCTACAAACATTGAGGATTGGAGTGCTCATCAAAAATTTTATAGTTTGACTATTAGGATTCAGTTTGTGTTTAGACACGAAGAGCACAAACCTAACCATTGATTCTCTGGTGGTGCAAGTGGTTAAGACATTGTGCCTGTTAACCAGCAGGCCTGGGTTTGAGACCCGGGTCCCCACAAGGCAAGGATTTTCTACTACAGGCAGGGGGTTGGACTAGATGATCCACTTGAACCCTTCCAACTCTGATTTATTTATTTTTTATTTTATTTCCTAATTTATACCCCGCCTTTCCTCCCCTACAAGAGGGAGCCCAAGGCGGCTAACATAAGAGAAGAATAAAACACCATTAAAATAATAATAAATAGAAGTTAAAACATAATTAAAATATACTTAAAATGATTCTAGTTCTACACAAAAGTAAGCCCCATTGTGTTCAATGTATCTTACTCCCAGGAAGGTGTCTTTAGGATTGCAGCCATTCTACATGAATATTTACTTGAATATAATGCTAACGTTTTTCTGCCAAATTCAGTCTCCAAAATCAGGGTGCACATTAGATTTGATGGTCAAGTAAATGCAGTGTTTCGATTATAACTATAGGGTGTGCGTTAGATTTGATGGTGCATTAGATTCAAGTAAATGCGGTATTCAATTTGGCATTTGACTAGTCAGATTTTAAGTTAGTCCCAATGAAATGAAGAGCGTTGATTCTACTTCATCTCTCTGGAAGCTACGCCATCTCTTTTCAAAATCTGAAAAAGTTTATTAAAAATGCCCCTTAATCTCCAGGTATTCAAAATATCCACCACACTACCTGCAGGTTCATTTGAAGGAGGAATACTAAAGGATCCAGCAGCATTGGGCATTCCATTGGTAGTGAGTTGAACAACAGAATAACTTTTTTCCAAGGTGGGCTTCTAAAACACAGACCAGAAAAGCATCAGCGCGACAGCAAGTAAAACGGATCCCTGCAGACCACTGCTTTTCACGGTTTGACTTTTCAGCTGCATTTTAGCATCTTCTGTTGCTGTGATGCTAAAATACAGGAAACATAAGCAAGAACCACAAAGTGCAATGTGGTCACAGCGTGCACTTTAATCTTGCTAAGTGGGGGGATCACACACAAGGCCATTTGGTGCTTTTTAGACGAGGTGGTGCAGGCCTTCGTTCTGTTTCAACTGGCATGCAGAGGCAGACTACTTTATGGCTGGATGGGCAAGAAGAGGAAGAGGATGGAAAATAATTTAATGCATGGGAAATTGAGATTCCTCACCCTTTGGGGTTTCCTGCACTATACAGAAGAGATAACGTACTTAGCTATTAGAATTGCTGCTGCTTCAAAAACACTGTGCCTGGCAATGGAGCCACCTGGTGAAATCTATATTGCTGCAATTTATCAGTTCTTTAATCAAGCAGGTTATTGATTTCAGATCTTTGATTCCTCTGCTAGCATAAGTTACATTCAAATGTGACGTTAAGAAGGATTTTCTGCCTATAACACTTCTAAGGAAGCAGGTGAATATGGTTAGCACAGCATGTAATGCTGGAAACAGCTGTTTTTAATGTGAATGACAGTCTTGATCCAGTGCAGATTAGGAAGGGAAAGGAGTGACACTTGGAGTAAGGGAACTTATGCTGCCTTAACTCAAATAATGCACCAGCCACCATAAAGGGGCTACTCAGATCTGTGTCAGAAGTTTAACTGGTACAGATCCAAGCAGACTGGTGTAATGTTGGGTGCTTGGGAACGGGATTAGGATCAGCTCTGAATGACTGTCCTTCCTCCCTCTTGGGCCCAGTCTGTTCACCAGCTCATCTGCCACCCTGCCCCCGTTTCCCCTGCCCCCAAACACCCTCATAACACCCTCCGTTCACCAAATCCCTGTGTTGATCTCCTGAGATTGGCATAACTGTATCTGCTCTGGCCAGCATGAAGGCTGGATCTCCACATACATGTTATTTGAGTTTCTGGATGTGATTTTTCCTGTTCTTGCGATCAGACATAATCCTATAGGCGTATACTGTGTTTTTGATTTATCATTTTTAATTTCCCACAGCCACCTTTTCTATGATGTATCACTTGGACTGGTTTTGTGGGAAACAAGAATTTCTTAGAAGTTCTGACCAGTTAGGCACATCTTCTAAAAGTTATTCCTGTCAGTTCTTTCAGGAATGTGGCGGACTGGGATGAAGCAGAGTGCTAAGCTTCTCCTACAACAGTGATATCATTGGCAGGTTCTGCTTTTAAAATATTTTTAAAAATCTTACCTAAGAAGCAGCATTGGCCTCAGCAGCAGGGAAATTGAGAAATTTGCTTTGGAACTTAGATTAATGTCTATGCCGGGGATTCTCAAACTCCTTGCCTTTGCAACCTATTTCATCATCCATGGTGGGTCCTGGACCAGGACCAAAAAGCTACAATTAATATGGCTGGGACTAGACAGATATGCCGGATCCTAACTCCATTCCCTGGGCAGTATAGTTCAGCCTCTGAAGGTGGTCCAGAACTTCATCTTAGGATTTAAGATCTAAGATTGTCCGATCAGCTGTAATCAATTGCTGTGTATTGAGTCCTGGGTTTTCTGGTTAATTAAATTATTAACTCCCGAGTTTTCTTTTTAGGATTGCCCTGTCCACCTAATATATTTCACAGTAGAAATAAGTGGTTGGAAAAGAAAGTACCGGTAGTATAAGGAAGAAATCTAAGTTTTTTTTTCTGTTGCATGGTCTTAAAGGGGCCTGGTTACAGAAGGGGGTGTCACAACAAACTCCTGGAATTCAATATTTACAACTGTCTGCACTACTGAATGTTTCAAGCTGGATCTGAATGGATCTGAATGTTTCAAGTTGGATCAAGCATTTGTGCTAAGTCCAAATGCTGAATGTTTGATCAACCCCATACAAAGTTACACAAAATCTTGGTTTCCTTCCTACTTACCCCTTGTAAACATTGGTATTGATGGTAGGAAGGGACTGTTACTGATACTTTCCACTCAGACCGAGCATGCAAAGTATTTGTGATATATCTGCAGCACTCACCTCATTATTAGTCTCTTGGTTCTTTGCTGACTTTTTGTCATGTGCACTGAAGAACTTAATCGGGTTTGAGAGGGCCATGGTCAGATCTAGGAGTGTAACACAAGTCTTTCAATAAATTGCAACCCATCTCCTTTTCCTCATTCTCTGCTGCTTCTGCTACAGCAGTGATTTCCAACCATTTTCATCTCATGGCACACTGTCCAGTTGCTAACATTGTTAAGGCGCACCATTAATCTTTGGACAATTGATAAGACACACCATGCTACTGGTGGAGGGGTTCAATAACTCAACAGCACTATGAATAAATGATTTTTATTTAATAAATGAATAAATTGGCCAAACTCCCATGGCATACCCACACTTCCACTCTGTGACCATTCATGGCACACCAGTGTATCACAGCACACTGGTTGAAAATTGCTGTGCTATATGAATATAATAAAGGTAAAGGTGTCCCCCACAGGTTATACTGCTATTTGTAACCAACTGTAGGGTGAGGACAACCAACAGCAGGCTGACCGACTGTAGAGTCATCCCTGTTTCTAAACCTTTAGAGCCAGCTTTGTCCAAAGACACTTCTGTGGTCATGGGGACGGCATAACTGCTGAAGGCGCACAGAATGATGTTTTATATAGAGTATATATAAAAATATTTATATATTATATAATGCTAAACTGTATATGAATATAGTACTTCATATAATTGTTAATTGAAAGGAAAACATGCACTCCGTCAAGGCCACTGCAAGTATTCTAAAATGGGAGCATCAAGGAAGTTATTTGCATGCACCCATCATTTTTTATATTGGAAATGTATGTGAGTGCAATCCTAAGAAATTTAGGCCAGCCTAACTCCCTTAGCCTATCTTTCCATGATGGTGTGGTGAGGTCGGTGTATGCCTGTGCATTAACCAATCCGCCCCAAGAGTAGGAGTGTCTTACAACACTTTTTTTTGACATCCCCAAGTCAGCACAGGACTTATGCCGAGGCATAGGGCATCCTA
This sequence comes from Cryptoblepharus egeriae, assembly GCA_030015325.1. Classification (NCBI taxonomy): domain Eukaryota; kingdom Metazoa; phylum Chordata; class Lepidosauria; order Squamata; family Scincidae; genus Cryptoblepharus; species Cryptoblepharus egeriae. Next base: position 9,994,966 of record JAREYC010000001.1, read on the forward strand.
ACTGGAGATTAGGATTGCTGCCTCTATGTGTGTGTACATAAAAAATACCGTAATATAAATAGCAACATTGCCAGGATCTCCTTCCTCCTTTCTATAGGGAAACTCAAAACACTGTTTTAACTCACACAATTTCATATTTATGTGCTAGTACATTTAAATGCTTTGGATTATAATTGGCCAAACAACTCTAGCTGCCGTAAATGATGCTTGCCAGTAAACAGCATTCCTAAAAAATGCCATCACAATTCATTATCCACTCCATCCAACATGGGATAGGCCAAACACAGTAATAATGATTGAGTCCCTTACTTTATGTTTCCATGTGTATATTTATACATCCCCTTTTCAGGATGTTGGAGCACATTACCTGCCCAGGAGTCAGGGACGTAGTCTTTCATCTCCACGTAGACAAAGAGAGAAGGCATGGAAAGTGGCATGTTGCTCTCACTACGTAAACAAATATGGTGATAGCCTAAAATAGAAAGCACATGTCCTAACAGGAACAGGTTTTACAAACAAGTGGCAAAACAGAATATGATTAGGGAACTGTTTAGGAAAATGATGAGGACAAAGAGGAGTGGCTCTAAGATGATGCAAGGTGTAGCAAGTTGCCTTAAGTGGCAGAATTAATATAGCAGTAAGGACAACAACATAAGAGCGGGAGGAGCTGTTGACCCATGGAGATCAACCAGTGGTGGGCTTCAGGGGGTTCTCACAGGTTCTAAAGTACCCTTCGCTAATGAGTACCTGGTTCTCAGAACTGGTTACCAATGGGACATAAAACCTGTTGTTCTATGGACATAGAACCTGTTGTTAATTTAGGTTATTAGGACATAGAATCTGTTGTTAATTTATTTGAATCCCACCCAGTGATGGGCTTCAAAGAAATTAACAACCGGTTCTCTGCCCATCTGGCAACCACTTTTAAATGGCTATTTTTAAACTTTATATGTCCTATCTCTTGTTAAGAACCGGTTCTATAGAGTAGGTGCGAACCTGCTGGAGCCCACCACTGATCCCACCGCTGCATCAACAACCAGGAAGTTCTTCCTCAAAATCTCCATTGAAATGAATGGGTCATTCCACTTCATTTCAGTGGGGCTTGCACAGAAGAATATTCTAGTGAATTGTACCTGATGTTGGTAATGGAAGGGGTGCCCTTTTTATTTTTCACTTCAGGCATCACAATGTCTTGAACTAATACAGAAAACACAGGAAAAAGTCATAATACACAAATCCATGGTGGTTCCTGATTATGAATGTTGTGCATAGCTCTGCTTTCTATCTTTAAAAAACACATTTGGAGCCCAATCCTATACATGTTTGCTCAGAAGTAAGTCTCATGAAAGTAAATGGGACTTACTCCCCAGTAAGTGTGGTTAAGGATTGCAGCCATAATTGAATAAAGTGCAGAAATGTAATGCAACTTGTACATGCAGGCAGAACAACTACCTCCGTGGAGGCAAAAATGCTAGGTTTTTACCTGAACGCACCGCTGTGATGGGAATGATGCGCTGACCAATAAATTTTCCTCCTTCCTCCAAAGCCACAATTCTGAGAGAAGCTAGCTCTGGCATCAAAATCTGGCATGAAAAATATAAGAATCAAATAAAGACATCAGAGGGCTTAACTAAAATTTGCTGGGGGGAAAAACACTAGCCCCTAAATCCAGAGTAACTACGGGAGCACATAAGAGACATTACGTGTACCCGTAGTTACTGCACCACCTAATGAAAACCTATGGGAAATTCATATTGCAGTCCAGAGCAAATTGTTCTTACACCGGAGCAAGGACTCCCCGTAGTTACTCTGGATTGTGCCCCTAATCTCACACACCTCTGCCATACAGAGAAGCCAATTTGAGGCAGAAAATTTTAGAAAATGAAATTTCCAGGCACTAAGAATTCTACAATTAGATTTTGATTCAGTTTGTTTGGCAGTAATTGTTATTCTAGTTTCAGATACTCCTGCCAACAAACCCTTCTCTTTGGTTTAAAAGTAAAAGCTTTATAGAACCAGAATCCATCACTTAGCACAATCCATTCAGCATGTCTACTGAGAAGTAAGTTCCATTGTATTCTATCTAAACAGTGTTTTCCCCAGGACATGTCCTGGATTTTAACCTTGTGTCCTGGAAAAAAACTTCATTGTCCTCCTTTTCCTTGTGAGCAGGCAGCACAAATTCATAAACCAGAATTCATAAACTACATGTGTTCGTTTTAAATATAATAATAAGCAATACAGTGTTTAAATTTGCCACATGAAATATATATTATATATAATTTATTGATTATTTAATTTGTATTCTGCCTTTCTCCCTGAGGGGCACCCAAAGCAGCTAACAATCAATAAAATAACAGTAAAATGCAATTAAAACAATAAAGGACAATTAAACATTATAAGAAACAACTAAACAGCAGTATAACCAGATCAAGGATGGAAGAGGACAGATTAAAAATATTATGTGGTCTCAAACGCTTTTTAAAACAAAAAGGTCTTTAGGCCCCGCTGGATGGTTAAAAGAGAGGAGGCTGATCTTAATTCAAATGGAGGGAGTTCCATAATGCAGATGCCACCACTGAGAAGGCCCTGTTTCTGGCTGCCATTCCCCTAACCTCTCTCTATGGCGGCACAACCAACATGGTCCCATCAGATGACCTCGGAGAACATGCTGGATTGTATGGAAGAAGGTGGTCTCTCAAGTATGCTGGTCCCAGGCAGTTTAGAGCTTTAAAGGTTATAACTATTACCTTGCATTTGGCTCAGAACCAAACTGGCAGCCAGTGCAGCAGCTGGAGCAGTGGAGTGATGGAGTCAAACCGCCAAGCTCCAGCAACTATCTGAACCACCATGATCTGAACTAAATATAACTTCCAAACTGTTTTCAGGGCAGCCCCATGTTGAGCGTGTTACAATAATCTATTCTTGATGTCACCAAGGCCAGATCCGATTGAAACAGGTTTGCCCATAACTGGCACAGCAGCAGAGACTGGGCAAACACGTTCCTGGCCACAGCTGACACCTGAGCATCCAGGAGCAGCTGTGAGTCCAAGATCACCCCACGCTACGAACCTGCTCTTTCAGTGGGAGTGCAACCCCATTCAGAGCAAGGAAACTATCCAGTAAATGCATCCAGGATTTCTGAACCAGAAGGACCTCTGTCTTGTCAGGATTTAATTTCAGCTTGTTTGCCCTCATTCAGATCCCTACAGCCTCCAGACAATGCTCCAGGACAGAGACAGCCCACATAGTATCATGTGGAAAGGAGAGATGGAGCTGAGTGTCATCAGCATACTCCAAAACTCTGGATGACCTCTCCCAGTGGTTTCATGTAGATGTTTTTTGCTTCTATAATGTCATGTCCTACATTTTTCTTGGGTGTCCTACATTTTGGGGAGCCTTCTCCTCTTTTTTGATGATGACATATGGTCACCCTGCATCTGGTGGCCGATTGTGTGATACATGAAGCTGGACTAGAAGGGCCTTTGGTCTGATCTAATGGAATTTCTTAAGTTCTTATGTTCTTACTCCTGGGAAAGTGTGTATAGTATTGCAGCCTTGAAGCCCAATCCTAAAGCCAGTGGTTCTGCAGAGTATAGTGGCACCAAAATGGCAACTGATGTGTCCAGTGGCACTGCCAAGGCCACTATAGGTTGTTACCCATGCTATCTCCTCACAGGGTGTTGTGGACATATTTGCGGCACCCAGTGCTGGTGTTTAGAATTGGGCTTTAGTCAGCATCTGACTCTTGAAATTTTTCTTTATGTGTTGGGTTGCCATAATTCTCTTCCACAAAATTGGGACAGGACTCTCTGTCCCATTTGCCAGTATGTGAACACAATTCCCCCAAATAGGGACTGTCCCTGTTCTTCAGGACAAATGGTAACCTTATTCATGTGTGCACAGATTCTTAAAGCTGCTGATCTGCAGTGGAAGCAGATTTTAGCCTCTGGATGTTCAGAACCAGTAGATAAGTTTTTATGTAGAAAAAGACACATTTTATTTTCCATATGTGCTATTACCTTTTCAAATACAAAAGCATCTTCCTTCCATACGGGGTTGATGGAGTTGGCACTGGGTGTCAGTTTGGTTCTGTATTTGCGTTTTGGGTCACCTGGCAGCCCAAACAATTCCACTTCTACATATGATCTCACATTGCGTTCTGACAGGAACTGGCCAGAAATTATCTAGGAAATTGGAATACAAGATCAGCAGTGTAACTACTTAAACTAGTTTCAGTATCATCCATTGAGCTTCTTGCTATCTGATCTGTTGTCTGGAGGGCACTATTTCAACCCACATGGACACATCATTCATATGGACTTGACTTATTTCTTCTCTTTTTACAGATTGATTGACATGTCCAGAAAATGAACAGGATACAGTGTTCTGGTCTTGGACCATATCTCTGTGGAATGCAGTTGGAGAAATTAGATGACTGATGGTGCAATGTGGGGAGGTCGGTGCAAGCTCTGCTCACACCTGAAGAGCTTAGGCCAGTACACAGACATATACTGGTCTTCCCAAAGCACCACGAAAATGGGGAGTGGACGAAATTGTGCCGGCTGAAATTGGTTAGGATTGTGCCCTAAAGGAATTTGCACTTTCATAGTAAGAGAGCAGCGCAACTCAGAGACCAATCACTCTTCATTCACTTCATTTGCCCTTACACAGGCACTGTTACACAGCCAAATGAGTAGTTATGTGAGGACATCATTAGTTATGTGATGACATTAGAAAACTGATCCCCCCCCCCTATTAATGGGGCAGCAACAGCAATGAATAGGGAGGTGAACAGGAGCAAAGTTAGTAAGGGATGTTTCAGGGAATACCTACACTTTGGTAAGCATGACACAATTCTATCCATATTTATTTGGAAATATGCCTGTAATCCTGAAGACAGTTTCCTGGGAGTAAGACCCATTGAACACATGGTAGACATGGTTAGGATTGCGCTCTATGTAAATCTTACTCTCCAATGGGGTTTACTCCTTGCAAAGTGTTTCTAGGATTGCAGCCTTAAAACTAGCAGTTGCCTTTATACCACCCTCCTGCAGGAGACAGGTCCAGTTCATTTTTTTTGCCATGAGGAGCCCAAGGGGGTGATACTTGCACAGTGTTGTTAGTACTACAGCCCTGGAGAAAGGGACAACCTGGAGTTGGATACATGCCGTTATTGACAGCGTGCTTGCTACTACGACATCAATACGATCCACAGAGAAAGGGTCAAATTGCTTATCTTGGCGGCGCATGAAGTCATGTTTGAGAAGATAGCCACTCTGTGCATTGAATTCAAACAAAGCCATGTTCTGCTGCATGGGCACATCTGTGAAAACAGGGATACACAAATTCATTGGTGCACATCTGAGCAGAGAAAGGGGATGGGGAAGCTGCTGCCAGAGGGAACAGGATCCAATATGTGCCTTCCACATTGTATTCTCCCCCTTTTGCAGCCTGCATGCCTGCCAAGTTCATCCCCCCTCCTTTCCCACTTTCATCCCATCCCCTTGCTTTGCCCTCCCCTCTGAGCCTCCTCTGCTAGCTTACTCTCTCTGGTGCATGGCCAGTGGGAGCAATGTGCATAGGAATGCTCTGGCCTTCCAAAAAGCTGGAGCATGCTTTACTGAGTCCTAGGTTATGTCTATCCCCCTTGCAATCATCCCCCTTGCAATCCTAACATTCAGGTTGGCATAGGTCCTGGTACATGTTCTGTGCTGGCCTGGGGGTGTCACAAAAGTACTGTTAAGACACTTCTGTGCCACTCTTGGTTGGAGTAGGCTAGTGCACAAATTTGTGCTGACCTCTTCACACCACGACAGGAATAGGCAGACAGGTGAGTTGTGCCATGCTAAATTGGTTAGGATTGTGCACTTATTCATTTGTGGTATAGAGACCCCAAATATCATCTGCTTCCTTTGCAAGGACCATCAGTCTTCTAAAGAGAGAAATTCTACTGAAAATTCAATAAAATTAAAGTAGATAAGGATTGCAAAATAAAAAAGCAAAAAGAACAGTCACAGCAAAGCAATCTGGATACATCTATGGGAAAAATATGGGAGATTCCCTGCAGAGGAACCTTTCACTCACCATTGGTCTGGAAGTTTAATGCCACCATTTGGCAGCCAACATTCCAGAACATCTGAGGCATGTAGTTGGAAGAGTCCATCCGAGTACCCTTGGGATAAATTCGACTCATCTGCCTCTTATTGTAGCTGACATCACTTTATAGGAAACCAGTCTCCAAAGATCAATACATGCCTTGGGATGTGTTCATCATTTTTGATAAGGGCAATAGCTATTGAGAGCACCATTAGGTGACTCGCTGTAACAGAGAACTCCTTTCCAGGCTGCCTCATTTAATTGACACTGGTGAATGACACCATGGAAAGGAAAGAATGAGCATCTAAAACAATGGTTCCCAAACTGGTGGGTCACAACCCACCAAGGGAACCAGAAACCAGCAGCATCACAATTGCTATGATTGCACTAGTAGGACATAGATTACCACTTATGTAGAGATACTTCACACAATACAGATTTCCTATATGTGTAGAAAACTACATCTGAGGAGGACTGTATGGATATGTTCAGTCCATATGTGTTGAATGTACCTCTACAGCACCTCTGATCTAGCAGTTCCCAAACTGTGGGTCCGTGGCCCACCCGTTGGTCAAAGTCTAATTTTTAATGGCCACAAATCTAACTGCTACAAGGCAGTGGGGAGGCATTGCTGCCCAATCATCATTATAACCACAGAGGCTTAAGTGGCTGGTAAAAGCAAAACTTTTTAGAGTGGTTCCTGATGCTAAAATGTTTGAGAACTATTGCCCTAGTTCAAAAGACAACCATAAAAATCATGCGCTCATCTGTTCCATACCAATCTTCACCAGATTTGATAATGCGATAAAGAGAGAACGGATTCTTCACATTAATGTTGTCCATAAAACAATAGTTTATATAGCTTGGAATGGGCGAGCCAAGCCATAAGTTTACAAGCTCCTTAAAGTCACTGGTCAATCGACTTCCAAATTACACATATATCAGCTTGTCAAAGCCTGCCCTTCAACAAAATCCATCCATATAGCATTGCCCACTGAATTTTTAACGGGGCATACTTCATACCATCTGACATCTTGTCCTTGGTGGCAGTGGTGGGCTCCAGCAGGTTCGCATCTACTCTATAGAACCGGTTGTTAATGAGAGATAGGACATACAAAGTTTAAAAATAGCCACTTAAAAGTGGCTGCCAGAGGGGCATAGAACCAGTTGTTAATTTCTTTGAATCCCATCACTGTGTGTGGTAAGAATCCTAAGAATTGTAACACTAAAAATGTTTTTTCCCCTTAAAAATAAAGTCTTCCTCAGAAGCCTTTCCTGCATTGCTGGGGGTTGCAGGCCAACTTTTTTTCATACAGTGGTGCCTTCACGTAACAAATGCCTCATGTAAAGTATGTTTCAAGTAACAAACAAAAATTTCTCTAGGATTCTGCTTCACGTAACAAACACACTTGTTGGCAGTTGTGGCAGACGCACTACCTGACAGCCCTTTTAAAAAGCGTCAGGGCTGCCTAGTGCACCTGCCCATAGCAAAAGCAACACTTCTGCGCTGTTCCTCCTGTGGCCGGGTGTCCGCTGGGCAGAGGGAGAGAACAGGAGTGCAGAAGAGGGAAGTAGCTCAGGAATAGCCAGAAGGGAGCAGGGGACAGAGAGGCTCAGGGTGAAGAGGAGGAGAAAGTGGGGAGACACTTTGAAAGTGTCTTGGATTGCAAAAGAAAGTGTATTTGATTGCAGCCTCCTAACCATGTCTATCCAGAAGTAAGACCCATTGTGTTAAATGGGTCTTACTCCCAGGAAAGTGTCTTTAGGATTGCAGCCTATGTAGACTTCATAGGATCAAGCATATTAAATGCATGTTTTGAATTCAATTCCAGTATTTTCTCATCATTTTTACATCCAGTTAATATTTTTATATGAATATTTTTTGGGTTGTGGAACCGATCGTCGGAGTTTCCATTATTTCCTATGGGAAAATCCGCTTCATGTAAAGAATGTTTAACATAACAAACATGCCTCCGGAAGAAATTAAATTTGTTACATGAGGCACCAGTGTCTTTTAAAATGACACCATCATATTATAATTGATGTACAATTTCATGTAGAATGCAATGAAACAAATTGGGTTAAAATATCACTATTCTATCAACAAGGTAAAGCCCCCAAACTAACATGGGCAAAGCAATGGCACATCACTGCATTTAAAAGTTTGAAAATCAACTTTGCAAATGGCCTGAAAACCCAGGAATGAATGCACGGCAGAAGAAACATTTATCCTCTAACAGTGTCCTAAAAAAGGATACTCCACAAACTGAATGGGGGATTTGGTCAGCAGCTCATAAGCCTTCAACTCGGTGAAGGAAGAAACAACATAACTTCGGTTCTTCTCTGGAAAAAATAAAAACAAGATAAACAACCAGCACCAATTTGCCCGTGTATTCAATCAAGTGGAATGGTATAATCAGTCAAGCAGGTGTATGATTTAACTATCTTAAAACATTTTATTCAAGAAGGAATGACTCTTACGTGCAGAGATTTCAAAACATTCAAACTTAATTGGCTGGATGTAATTAACAAGGCTGGACATCTCTTCATAAGCTGTCACTTCCAGTCCTGCAGTACCCTAAGAAGAATTAAAAGACAGAAACACAAAGTATTGTTTATAAAGAGACCTTAGTGATTGGAGTAGGGGGTAGTCCTAAGCAGGAGTTGGAAAATACTGGGTAGAAGAAGTGGAAAGTGCTGTCAAAGAAGACCGTGTGCTTTTTTCCCAACATAATACTTGCTTTGCAATTCTAGAATGACTTTTAATGACAGATCTTAAAAGCACTCCAAAAATTTGCAACCTGATTCAGCTGGAGAAGCTTCTGGAGTTGGATGAGGGACGGTGTATGTAAATGCAGAGTGGATCCTTTCTGGTGGCAGCAGAGTGTACTAGATCCTGTCTCCCTGTCATGGACCCAAAGAACTCCCTTCCTCTTTCTCAGACTTACACCTGCAAAAACTCTGGTGTGAGTCAGAGAAGAGCCGTAAGCATCCGGGCAGCAGACCACGAGGTAAGTTTAAAAGTGTTTCACTTACCACTTTCTTGCTCACTGGTTACTCCTCAGCCCAGCTCCCACCATAGCATGGTATGACTCCATGCTATGGACTGGTGAGGGATAGAGTAGTGCAGTGAAGTTGACTCATGTACCCAAAGTAGCAGAAAACTGGTTTAATTCATTTGTCTCCTACTGAAACAATATTTTTGTTGTGCCTGTTAAGCTACATCCGTGGCTTGTTCCTGTTAAGCTACATCCACTGGATCAGGCCAAAGGCCCATCTAGTCCAGCTTCCTGTATCACACAGAGGCCCACCAGATGCCTCAGTGAGCATATAAGATACCTACATCCAGGTGCTCTCTGCTGCATCTGGCATTTTGAGGTTGTCCACGTCTACATCTATCTATGCACACATACACATTATCTCACAAGATAACTGCAAAGTAAACTACATTAAAACATTGGAATGAGAGTAACTCAGTCCAAGTGAGCATTTTGTAAGGCAAGCAAATATTTATCATAAATTTCGACTTGCAATACAAGCGATAACTTGTAAAACAAGCCAAAAAGGTCCCAACTGGGATATTGCTGGTCTCAGCGCTCCGTAGTAACTCCTCAGCCTCTCCTAGAGAACAGTCTATGCATGTCTACTCTTAAGTAAGCCTATTGCAGTCAATGGGGCTCATTCCTATGTACAGTGAGCAATGGAAAGGAGCCTGAGAGACATACAGCACAATCCTAACCATGTCTACTCAAAAGTAAGCCTCATTATGTTCAATGGTTCTGACTCTCAGGAAAGTGTCTTTAGGATTGCAGCCATAGGCCTATATCCTAAAGTGAAATTAAGCCCCTTGCTCCGGAGCAGTTAAGATGACTTTCCATAAGATAACACTAGAGGGTGATGTAACTGTGTGGATCTGTAACTGCTCTGGATTTAGCCCTTAGATTTGCATGTCTACTCCAAAGGAAGCCCTAATAGAGACAGTGGGGCTCATTGCAGCCTGAGAGCCTTAGAGACTAAGTGCAGATTAATTTGTTTGTATTTCCTTTATAATTTTGTATTATATTACAGTATTGTAATCATTTTTATATGAATATATTTTGGGTTGTTGAACAAATTGTCTGAGTTTCCATTATTTCTTATGGGAAATTTGCTTTGATATACAAGTGTTTTGGATTACAAGCATGCTTCTGGAATGAATTCTATTCGTAAACCAAGGTCCCACTGTATTCAACTGGTCACTGAACAAGGATGATCATCATACCTCATCAGACTGCAGCTTTTTCATTTCTTCTTCATTCAGGTTTTCCAAGTCTCCATCCACCTCAGGAATCTCTTCTGTAACCTCACCTGGCTTGGCTAATGATTCAAAATACAGAATTAACATGAAGACTGACAAGTTTAAAGCTTCTCTGTGACTTGAAATTCCACCAAATCCAAACTTTTCTTCCCCCTAGGCTCCTATAGTGTCATCACTCATAACTCCTTGACTGCAGTGTCAACCTGGATGGTTGTGCCATGACAACTTCCTACTTATCCAGAGCGCCTGGAAGTGATTTGGTGGTGATGAGATAATGTCATCATATCATGACGCACACCACCATATCACTTTTGGGACAGCCGTTTCAGAGCCTCAGGAAGGACAGACAGGAGCATCAGCTGCCAAATGTGGCACAGGCCTCCTCTCAAGGGACTTGGATGGTGAGCCCATCACCAGGTCACATCACCTGCAGAATAATATCTCCAACCCCTGCTTTCTATGCTACCGCATCAAATGATGAACTCATGTGTGAATCAAAGTCAAATGAGAAGAGAGTCAGGTCTAGACATGCATGTAGCTTGTAGGTAGACTCACATGTAGCTAGAACATGTGTAGTTAGACACACATGTAACTAGTCACACATGTAGTTTCTACATTATTTGTAGTGTAGCTTCTACATTATTTATAATATAGTGATTCTTTTTTAACCAGAAAAGAATCACTAGTGAAAACTAGCTGCCTAAAATGTCATTACTCATAGAGTCCTTTCACTCTTCAGTACACAAATGCAGAATATGAATTCCTCCACCACCAGGTAGGATGCTATTCATTATAATCAAGGAACCTTAAATTTTTGAATTGTGACCCAAGAATTATCCTTGATTCCTCCAAAAGTTTTCTGAATTCCTTTGTCCACACTGCAAATATATGAATCTTGCTTTCTTTTTTATCTTCATGTAAAAGAAGCAAACTGGGTAATAAATCTGGCATGCTGGAAAGTGCTGGTGGATGGGTAATTCTCCAAATAGGTGGTAGGAATCAGCCTTAAGACTCTGCTCAGACAAACTAAAATGCATGAGTTCCATCAGACCTGGGGTTTGTATGTGAAAATGAGTGAATTTACTATTTTCCAACCAAGGAGAATCAGATGAGAAGGCAGTAGATCCATTCAGAGAGGCTTTTGAAGCCACTGATATCCATCAAGAGCTTGCACTGGCCCAGTGTCTGATTTTTTTTCAATATAGACCACTCTGTTGTTGAATGACTGTGTGGACCAGACATTAACATCTGATTCACTATAAGTCCATGTATTTGCCATACACTAAATAAATAATGTTCATCTATTTTCACAATGAACTGTTTGTACTTTTGCCAGAGTCCGAAGAAACTGGAATCTCCCCCATCCCATCCTGGTCATGATTATACCTGTGCTGTCCCTGTCTGTTGATGGGGGTTGGTCAGTAAGCTCATCCTCTTTCTTCAGAATGTCTTTCTTCAAAGTGTCCTGGTTTTCCCCAGGCGTGAACTGGTTCTTCTTGTTCTTAATCAAGATTTTCCCCATGAGATCCTGTGGACTTGGCAGTGAAACTCCTGGCTTTAGCTGCAAAAACAAAACCAAAAAAGGGGAAAAAAAGTTTGATACAAGATTTATCCCTTGTTGGGAACTATCGGGTCTTTTTAACCTGGCTCCAACTTTACATATGTGTATCTTTGAAACTCTACTGATTGAGTGTGTGTGATCTTTGAAACTCTTCCTGACCTTTCATGTATTCCTCTGTCAGGCCCTTCTAACAACGTGACTCAAGGCGTTATTGATTTGTTCTTCTGTTTACTTTTTATTAATTTTTTTCCATGTCGACAAACTTTTTGGGTCAAAAAGACCCAATGGTACCTGTCATGTAATGTAACTATATTCCTCTTTTTCCAGGACGTGACCTGGAAAAAATCTTCATTGTCCTCCATTTCATTGTGAACAGGTAATACATAGCATTCTTATAAGTAATAGTTTTAAATTTAATCATAAGTAATATAGCATGTCAATTAGCCACATGAAAACAATATACTGTACCGTATATGAGTGTTTTTACCTTTCTTTTATTATGTTCTACATTTTTTCTTGGGTGTCCTACTTTTCAGCAGGGCCTTGTCTTCTTTTCGGGTTCAGACATATGGTCACGCTGCCTGTTATCTGACCCAGAAGTGATGTCTCTGACATCACATTATGACTCTGAACCCAGAAACCACTTGATTACATGATATCATCTTCCCATATGATAATTTCGCATCCACAGTCATGTTCAAAACAAGATATTTATGTACTGGTTATTTATCACGTACCGGATATTTTTCCAATGGTTCTGTCAGCAGCATATCCCCAAATATGGTTCTGCAATACTCCGCCATCTTAGCTTGCTGCTTAGGTCTTAAAGAAAATGCCGGAACAAGAGGCAAACAAGGTATGTTTCAATATCAGTACTGAAGAGTGGCATCATCCAGGATCTGTGCCACCATGTAATGGTTTCATGAAAACTGGCGCTATTAAGAACTGCTGCTCTACAAACATGTTTATGAAAGACTCATCAGTCTTGAAAGACTATAGTATCATGCTCGACACTGCATGTGAAGCGCGAAGGCCTGGGTAGACTGATATGGAGGATAGGCTGTTACCCAAGCAGCAAATCCTCCCTCTCCATGCCACTGAAATAGTCCAATGGAATGGCAGAGCTGATACGATTGGTTCCAGCTGTGTCACAGAGCTCGGCTAAGGACAGGAGCTCACCCTGTCTTGTGGGGTCCCAGGTCTCGAACCCTTGCCTGCTGTGGTTAGCAGGCTCAGTGTCTTAACCACTTGCGCCACCCACAGCCCACAAAAAAGACTCATTGAAAACAATGAATTTACTTTCAATTAAACATGCATAGGATGGACAGCACTGATGAATCAAGGGAACAACACTTTCTCTTTAATTTATCCAAATTGCCTGCATTCTTCTTCTTTTCTTCTCCAAGAGCAAACTCAACTTCAGTCTCCTCAGCAAACATTGTATACTTACGAGTCAACATGGTTCTCAAAGGACAGGATCACAGGGTAGGGTGAGGTTTTGAATGCACTTTCTGCAATTGCTTCAATTACATCCTTAAGATGAGGCAAGAGACAGAGAGGAGGAAAAAGTAAACAGTTTGTCAATAAAAAGAATAAATATATTCTATAAATATATAGAATAATATATATTGTCAATCACATATAAAAGAAAACAGAAAAATTCTCATAGCAGAAAAATCAATATTAGAGAAAATTAGATGCAGTATCTATATTATATTATATTATATCTAATCTTCAAATCTGCAGCTTCTATAGGAGCTCCTCAGTGTATTCAAAATTTCAAAAAGGATTCTCCTGTAGTAATACAGTGTTACCTGTAATGTTAGCTGCTCCTTGTACCTGTGCTTCTTGCTGTCTCTATATTTGAACTCCTTCCTAAAAACTAAGCCGTAAATAATTGCAACAATAGCTTTTCTGGATTCATTCCATTTTTCTATTTATCCCACATCATTAATAAATTAAACATCAGGCTATTCCATGTACAATTTCTTTTCCCTTTTCTACTCAAAAGTCACAACACATTATAAAGTCATCATATTTGTTATAGCTTATTAAGTCCTGTTTTAATTGTCACCATTCCAACCACCAAGCCAGTCAATTTGCGTGACTCAGAGAGCAATCCTAACCAGTTTAGGCCAACGCAACTCACCCGTCTCCCTGTTCCTGTGGTGGCATGGAGAGGTTGACCCATGTTTGTGCAATGGCCTGAGCCCCAAAGAGCGGCGCAGAAGTGCCTTTCAGCTCTTTTGCAATACTCCCCGGCCAGCCAGGGGTTAGGATTGCATTGACAATTTGTAGTCCCAGTCCCAGTTTTTTCCTTTATTATCTTCCTTTATTCATGTTTTCTTTTCCCCCAAGGAAACAAGGTATTATTTCCTTCCAGTCCTAGACAACCTTTCTCTTAATATGTGGCAATCAATAGCAGCCAATTCTCTTTCCCATATAAGCCACCTGGGGTTTCCTTTTTTTAAGGAAAAAAGGTGGGATATAAATAGAACAAAATAAATAAATAATTTTATCCATCTTTCCTTACGTTTGACTCTATTTTGAATTATAATTAATCTGAAACAAATTTTTATTTTTATAATAAGAATTCCAGGATACTCTAGCTGCAATCCTAACCCCTGATTAGGCTGGCCTAAGCCCTGGCATAAGTCCAGTGCTGACCTGGGGGTGTCACAAATGTACTGTAAGACACATTTAGGGTTCGGACAGTGCACAGACAAGTGCTTGCCTTCCCACATCACAAGAATGGGAAGACTGATGAGTTGCGCCAGCCTATGTTACAACTGCACCCTAACTTGCTCAGTTTGTACCCAATTTTTTTTCTTTTACTTTATTCTTCCTTTGTACGAGTTAATTCTTTTCTTCATCTTTTCCTATTTTATTTTTCTTTTGCTCTTCTACATGCATGGAACATATTTCCATTTCTGATTTATGGGCCAGTCATAAGCGGAAGCTGTGACATGGAAAGCATTAACTGAAAAGTCATCACTCCATCACCACGTGGGGATGTGGTAGAATCCATACATGTGTTTTATGCAAGCATTTGTTAATGCTAAACTTCTCCTTCCCATGGGTATATGTTAGCTGTACACCTAAAAATGCCATGTAAGAAATGGACCACAAATGCACTAGTCTGGAACATGCAGAAGCAATAAAACACTATTATTCCCAATGCAAAGAGATAAAATAATTCATCAGCTTTATTCTTTGCATTTACTCAATAATATTGTTGCTAAATCTCTATTCCACTGCTGGTAACTGTTTTTTATCACCTTGCCTCATATGGTAGTGAGGCAGCACTCACTACCGCTCCAGCACTTGGTAGCTTAGGGTAACATTACATTCTCTATAATTATCTGCCTTCTCTTTCTCCTGTTCCATTCTTTCTATGACATCATGCAATTGTATGTTGTGTTATTTTATAAAAGGCACATAACTCTTGGGTGGCAAATCAAACCTTTAGTGCACACTTCAATAAAGTCAGTTGAGTTTTACCAGGATTAATGTAACCCAGGACTTCATATTACCGGTCCCAAATGAATGCACAGTTGATCCCTGGGGGCGGCTGCCATTGTGCCCCTCCACTTGATCTGCATTTCAAAGGAAACTGTTCCAGGTTCAAAGCAGGGGAAAGTCACCCACCCAACCCACAGCTCTTTTGGAAAGGAAGCCAGTCATAGGAAAGAAAGAGGGGAGGATCTGGGTCCTTACGTAAATGTACATGCTGTGCTAACGGCCTGTAATTCCTTTTCAAAGTTCATTGTTGTAGCGCAGAGCAAGCTGTCCATGTAATTAGACAAAAAAGTAATATACAAAAGCCTTTATTTGCCCTACTGTTTGGAGGGGGCAGTATATAGGTAGTTGTGATGTCATTAGATCTGGGATCTATGAAATGATTGGCACAAAAAACTACAAGCATGTCAGGAAATGAAAGGATTAAAAGGGAAATGTTATTCTTGTTTGCGCTATGCTGAAGGCACTAATTTGCTGTACATATGCAGCAAAGTATTTCCCTTTGTGCACTGTGAGAGAAAGCAGGGTTTTTCACAATGCTAACTAGAGATACCATGAATTGAATCTCAGGACTGTATGTATCCAAATCATGTTGTCAGGTTACTAGTACCACAAAGAGAGGTAAGGAGAGTTCATCCCAAACCATTTTCTCCTCCTTACCACCCTCCCCTTTTCCTATGCGACTCTGCTAGGAGTGCGGACCATCCTATGTCAAAATCAGTGGTGGCGAACCTATGGCACATGCGCCAGGGAGGGCATTTAGAGCCCTCCCAGCCGGCAGGTGACCATAGTGCTGGCATATGCCCCTGCCACACGCCCCCAGCTCAAATGCACCAGCCCCCTCAGTTCAGTTCAGCTCTGGGCATGCCCAATGGGTTCAGGATGAATTCTAACCCTTAGTTAGGCTGGCACACTCATGCTAACCTGTGGGTGTCCAAAATTGCTGTAAGATGCTTCTGCACCACTGCTGGGGGTTAAGGCCAGTGCACAAACATGCACCAGCCACTCCACAGGAAAGGGCAGACAAGTGAATTGTCCTGGACTTAATTGTCCCTTGGATTCCCTCTAGAACTATTCTTATATCATTCTTCTTACCTGGTTTATGGGGAAAACCCTGTGATATTATTATGGGAGTGATATTTCTATGGGAGTGATATCACTATGCTTGGGCTACACTGGATGTCACCCTCAGTAGGGGTAACACCACACTGCCTGAACCTCCATTTGGAGGTTCACTTCTGGGACCAGCAGTCTTATATTCTCAACAATTGTGTCTTTGTTACTCATCAGTAAGAACACTTCATCCTGCTCTGAGTCTAGAGCTTTAAGACTATCAAATGGAAGTGGTCTAGAGAAGGATTTTCTCATTCAAAGCAATGCAACGGCCCAGTAGGTCATCTGAAACAACCAGAACATTGATGTAGGATATGATATAGGATGTGAAGTCATCCCAAACACCCAGAACATTGAGTGTCTCCAGGTAAACACACCTGGTGGTGGCACCCAACCCCAGGAAGGTCCAGGTTCAAACCAGTCTGCTGAAAAACACATTGGTTGGTCTTGGACCAACCATTTGACAGTACTGGCATGAAGCTAGAATACTGCTCAGAGCTCGTTGGAGGAATTGTGTAGCTGGAGGACTATGCAGCTAACTCAAACGAAAACCAGATGAGAACCTTCAGAAAGTTTGGCTGGAGGTACCTTGAACAGTATTTCAGTTGTCATAGTGAACCCATGGGTGATGATGGGCTCTTCATCTGGTGGTCGTCCCTTCCAGCAATCAAGTTCCACACAGCGGCAGCCAGACAACAAGGTCTGGCGGTACATTTCTGGAGAAGAGATTCCGGAAAATTGTCCAGCTGTAGAAAAAAATGGGAAGAGAACAAAAAGAAGGCTATGATCTGATTTATACACACAGAGGGCAATCTGAACAGTGCACTTGGCCGGTGCAAGTCCCTTCCACTGGCCTAGGAGGGTCCCAAACTCTTGGGCAGGTGGCAGAAGAGCAAGGGATAGAGCCAGGATCAGCATTTCTGCAGAGCATGGTGCAGTTCTGGGCTGCTCAAATCTGCATCACCAGAAAAGGTGGTTCAGATCCATGTAGACCCATTAGGACTGCAGTAGCACTGCCAGGGTGAGGGGAATCATTTCACTTTGCCCTGGGCCAAACCATTTGCAGCCTGAATACATATCAAGATTGCGTTGACACACACACACATATATCTTTCATTCTTATCACTCACATATTTAATGCAAGAAATAAGAATTGAAACAGATTTTTGTGCATGCAAGATATTTTTGAGAAGAATTCCAGCCTTTTAACTATGGCTTTCCCATAGAAAGGGGGTGATAGGCGGGTAGGCGGATGCCTACATGGTTTTCACAAGGTATGCAAAACCCACATCGTTTGGAGTAGAAACATAGTCACCAGCTCTTGACGGGAGCCAGCATCATTTCCAAGCACACCTAACAAGCTGTTCATGGACTAGTACATTTGGTCTGGTAGCAGTCA
The DNA here is from genome assembly GCA_030015325.1 of Cryptoblepharus egeriae. NCBI lineage: Eukaryota > Metazoa > Chordata > Lepidosauria > Squamata > Scincidae > Cryptoblepharus > Cryptoblepharus egeriae. The sequence continues at coordinate 10,012,954 of JAREYC010000001.1, forward strand.
TTATCAGTCACTCTGCTAAACCTGCCTAATATTTTGGAAATACAATGGTGGACTTTTTTGTCCCATCCTTGGCATCAATTTTTCCGAAGGTGACAAGAAAGATCTTCACAAGGCCCTCACAACTCCTGTCCTGACACTGATCCTTACACAGGGTGACAAGATCCTAAATTCAAAATGTAGGACCTGGTCACCTAAAAGTCCTACATTTTGTCCTACACTGGATTTTTTAAGTCTTAAAAAAAATCCAGCGTAGGACAAAAAAATCCATCGTAGGACTTAAAAATCAAACATAGGACAAAATGTAGGACATCCGACATTTTATCCTACATTTTTTAAAATGTACTTACCTGGAGTCTGGGAAGGTCTTCAGGGGTGGGGGTGGAAGGGTGATTGGGACACTGGGGGGCACTGGGGAGCTGTTAGAATCAGCAGCAGCTAGATGTGGTTAGCCACTGCTGAAATATTTTTTAAAAATCAATGCACATACGCGCTGAGCTAATTATGCTCCAACGGAGCTCCTAGAGAGTCTCTGCATGGGCAGAGACCTCAACTGACCTCCGCCAGCACGTTCCAAGGAAAAGTCCTGGAGGAGGTCAATTGAGGTCTCCGCCCACACAGAGACTCTCTAGGAGCTCTGTCGGAGCATAATTAGCTTCATGTGCATGTGCATTGATTTTTAAAAAATACTTCAGCAGTGGCTGGACAGATCTTAGTCATGCGAAGCCGCTGCTGCTCCTGATGCCTCCCAGTACCTCCAAGCACCCCCACCCCCAGAAGGCCAAACAGGGCCCCAGTGGACCAGATAGTCCGGTCCAAAGCCAAAAAGCCGGACAAAACCGGCTAATTCCAGCTTTATGGGAACCCTGTCCTTACAGCACCATGCAATTTTATCCCATGGAAACTAGAAGTTCTGGACATACCAAGGAATGATGGCTTCCCTCTTGTAAGAGGACAGCTGGTCAAAACTGAAGAGTATCTATATAGCTAGATTACCTGTGAGATATGTGTTGTGGGATGAATTGATAAAATAGTGAGAGAGTGGCTGGCTCATATCCTGGTACAGCAGCAGTTTGTCCTGGGATACTATACTGTTTTCAGGACCACAAAGGAACCAGACCATTCCCTCTGGAGAGAGCTGTCCTGCAAAATGAAAACATGTTATTATTACGGAAACTGAACTTGGAAGGTCATGATATTGTGCTTTGTAGGTTCCTAAAACTGCAAATCACAGAAGCATGTCATTTAAACAAGCCACAAATTTGGGTTTCGTGGAATAATTTGTATCTTAAAAGTTTACTTGTTTATCCAGAATCAATATGGATATCACCCAGTGGGTGACTCTATTTATATATTGATTTGATTTGATTTGATTTGATTCAGGTGCTTTCATAAGAAGTTTCATAAGAAGGCTCTATTCCAAACAGAAGCAACTCTAACCAGTAGATTGACGTCTGTACCAGCCACAGCTTCTGAATTATTTTTCAATACACCTGTCATTTACATAGACTTAGAATGACGGCACATGATGATAAATGCTGCCTCTAATGGAAAAGAATTCACCTCTCTGGACGTTCATCCCACTGGGCTCATACTTCTCTATGAGACCTTGGACTTGTTCTGGCTTGGCTGGTGGGAAAAGCATGTCATTGAGGTGGGAATCTCGCTGCTTCTTGTTGATGAATTTTGTCAAGTGGTCTTTAGTCATGTATGGCTTGGCTTTTGAGTGGCTGAGGACAGAGAATGGAAGAAGGACAAAGAAGGTGTGCATTAGATGTTCTTGGAAAATGTCAGCAGCGAATGCACCAGGTTTTGCTACACTCATTAGGGATAAGCTCCTTCTTATTCCTTCTTTGTCCACCATACCTTCAGGAGCACGATGTTCTTATGAAATGAATTAGCAGCATTTCATGCTGCTGAGATATATTCCCAACAGAGTCTAACGGTGCAATCCTAACCATATCTACTCAAAAGTAAGCTCCATTGTGTTCAATGGGTCTTACTCACAGGAAAGTGTCTTTAGGATTGCAGCCTAAGCGTCTCTGCCTCTGAGAAATATTCCCAACACTTTAAGAGTAGTGACTCTAACTCACTAACGTCAGAGTGACCAGAGTACTACAATGCCAAAAAAACTGAAGATCAATATAGAATGCCCCAGTATGGGAACCAGTATTGTATTATGGTTAGCAAGTCTGGCTAGACTAGCAAACTGAAGTTTTAAGTAATGCCAAACTATGTAATCTCACTAGCCTTTCCCCCCCCCCAAAAAAACAATATCATAATATCAAATCTACATGAAACATTTGGCGGGGACAGTCTTGCTATTTGTTTTTTAAAACTCCTTTTTGTAAGCATAGTTAGATGTGCATTCTTGCCCCAAATGGAGAACATAGAGTGCCACACAAGAAAAAATTTATAATTAGTGCTCAAACTGGTGTGTCATGGATTTTCAGGAGGTGCTTCCGATTTCCAGGAGCTGTTTTACAATTGCTTGTGTTGAATATTCGAATCATTGGGGAACCTTGCAGAATTTTGGAACAGCTCAACAAAATGATGGAAAGGAATGAAAAGACCTTCGCTACCCTTTGCACCATTTAAAAATATATTCCTGGGTGAGAAGATCTACTCTACATTTGCAGCACAAGGAAAGACATAGCAGCTTTCAAGGAGGTTGGTGAGAAGTTAGCCCAGTGGAAACAGCAACGTGCAGCAAAATTAAAGAGGGGTAGAAAGTCTACCATGTCCCCACTATAGCTCTGAGAGCACAATTCTATCCATGTCTACTCAGAAGTAAACTCCTTTGTGTTCAGTGGGAGTTGCTCCCAGGAAAGTGTGCTTAGGATTGCAGTCTTAGGGTGCAATCCTAACCTAGGCCGGCATAATTCATCAGTCTTCCTGTTCCCATGATGATGTAAGGAGGCCAGCACATTTCTGTGCACTGGTGTAACGCTCCCCTCGGAGTGGTGCACAAGTGTCCTATGGCACTTTTGTGACACCCCAAGGTCAGCACAGGATGTATGCTGGGTGTAGGTCAGGATTGCATCCACAGTCTCCATGTCTGTCTTCCACCCATCCCCTGCACGATGGAGGCTTACTGCGAGGTAAATATCTCATCAATCTCTGGCCGAGGACACAGATTCATCAGGAATGATTTGAACACCGATTCAGGAAAATCTTCTGGATTGATGCCATCATTCTGGAAACAAAACTCATGATGAATATCACAATATCTGGTGGGCCATTGTGAGATACAAGAAGCTGGACTAGATGGGCCTTTGGCCTGATCTGGGTGGGGGGGCTCTTCTTATGTTCTTAAGACTTACCCATTGTGTCCCATTTCTAAAATGGAAAATGTTGGGGCTTAAGCCTGCCATGGAAGGCTTGTTCTGACCAAGAAGTCATTCTCTTAACCTTAAACTGCATGTGCTACTTGCAGTTTACTGTGGGAAAGGAAAACACTGTGCCATACAGGTCAGTTCTGCACACAGCTACTGTATATGTGTTCCTGTTTTCATTATGACTTTATGGGCTCTAGGTCTGAGGTAAACCCCACACTGGAACCAGTTTCCTTCTTTCTGAGGTAGCAGATGGGCTCAGACATAAGATACCAGACAGGAGTGGTGACATAAGCCTGTATGCCAGGCTTGGCAGTGGCCCAAGGTACAATGTTACACATCTGGCTGAACTGTCCCCCCTGCCCCCCCGTTCAGTATTCCATTAGGGGTGGCCTGAGGTTCAATACATGGCTAACATTGGGTATACATACTGTAATTGTAGTGCATTATCTCTGTGTAGGATTCTAGGCACTGGGAAGATACAGGTCAAGCAGAACATTTCTAGAAACCTAAAATGGTTTGTCCAGGCCCTGTCCTTCACTGCATACTCTCAACCCATATCTGCACATCTAAAAGTTTCACTTGAACACATGCAGGTACAGATGTGAATTATAACAAAGAAAATTAGATTTGAGTAAATAAGGTATATACTGTAAACAAATAAGGTATTTTTCTAATGTATTCTGCAGTGAAGATCTAGCTAGCTATCATCTATCTATCCATCTGTCTAATCTGTGGTATTTATACACCACTTTTCAACTAAAAAGTTCACAAAGTGAATTACAAAGAAAATGAAAAAAATGGCTAATTGCTAATTCCTTTACATTGTGTTGTGCTGTGAAGCACAGTATAGCTCGGGGAGGACCTAAATAGTATGTGCTGCAGGCTTCACAATGCACAGTATTGGCATAGGTAAGGCATAGGTAATGCCATTTGGTTCATCAAGCACCCAGTGTTGCTATTACTGTCCAGGTGGTTTATTTGCACAGTGCATTGTGGCATTTATGATATGTACCATTACAATATGTACCATATCTACCTACCCGACTGCTAGGACATCCTAATAGCTAACTTAGGGTGCAATCCTAACTTAGGCCAGCACAACTCATGGGTCTTTCTGTTCCTGTGGTGAGTTAGGGAGGCAAGCACATGTCCGTGCACTGGGCCTACCCTCCCCCAGGAGTGGCACAGAAGTGCTTTAAAGCACTTTTGTGACATTCCCAGGCCAACACAGACTTGGGCTGGAGCTTAGGCTGGCCTAACTGGGAGTTAGGACTGCAGCTTTATTTGTTGTTTCGTAATGGTGGCAGCAATAGCTATTTCTTCTACCTAGGATCACTATAGTTCTGTGTATGCAGAAGTGCATTAATTTATTTATTTGCAAGGAGTGCATTAATTTATTTATTAAAGGAGTGCATTAATTTATTTATTTGCAAGATTAACCCACTTTCTATCTTTGCCAGGCACTTGAAGTAAACAATTATCCTGGGTATATGGAAAACTTAAGAACATTCTCACCTTGCCCTTTGGGAGATGGCAAGCACTTAGTGCAGCTTCCACCCTTTTTCTGTCTGCAGGAAACATTTGAAAAATGCTGGGAGAAAGAAAGAAGACAAAATTATCAATAGGGCAGAGTGGCAAAAGCATATCTGGGAAGACTGGCAGAATTTGATGTGGGGGTGGCGTAGTTAGGGGGGGTCCAAAGCACTAGGTTTTGCAGGGAGCCTCAATGTAGTTCCCTCAACCAGTCCCTCCCAGAGCCATTCTGGGCAGGGGCAGGGTGACTATATAAAATGAACAACAAGAGTGCTTCCTGCTACAGGCAAGGGGGTTGGACTAGATGACCTACTGGATCCCTTCCAACTCTAGGATTATATGATTCTACTTTTAACCATTGCATAGAAGAGGGAATTAGGCAGGTTGATCTCATCATAAAAGGGTTTTAAAAAGCAGCACCATTCTACAGAAAGCTTAAATGTGAAAACAAGTTATACAGAACCTATAATATTTTATTGTTATATTTTATGGGGTTGTGATGATTTTTGAGAGTTGCACTCGTCAACTCTTTAAACAGAAAAATAAAAGTATATACCATAAATGCAATGGTTTATCTCAGAACACACTTTAAACTTGTTAGCCTGTCTTTGGGCCCAATCTTCTAGTCACTGTATAAACAGCCACTTAAGGTGCCTACAGTGCTGAAATAGTTAGAATTTGGTTGCTTATATTTGGACTTTGGGAGTCACAAAATATGAAATTTCTCAAACTGTTCAATCCCATAAGCTATTACATGTTGGCTTTCAAAAATCATCAAATAATTACCATTGCCAACCTATTATCCGAGGTAGTTTCAGATATGCCTACGCCAGGCTAAAGCAAATGTAATTATACCGAAAAGTGGTGCACCGTTCACCACACTGGCAACAAATCTAAAGAACCAGAATAGCAAAAGTAGCAACAAGCTAATACTATTAGTAACCAGAGTATCTTCCCCCTTCTTTGGGGAAGGGGTAGCTATCTTTGGGGAAGCCAACTGGAAAAGAATCAAAGGCTAACGTGAACTAGAGTGTGTCATTCATTGTGTACTGAGGATTGAGGGTTTTGTTGCAAGATACTACTGATGTAGGGTTGCCATATGTCCCAGGAAACTGGGACTGTCCCAGTTTTGGAGACTGTGTCCACATATGGGCAAGTTTAACAGGGGGGTCTTGTCCCAGTTTTGTGAAAGAGAATTATGGCAACCCTATACCGATGTCCTTATGCTTGACAACTCAGCACAATTGCTGAGTTGCCACAATGCTAAAGCACGAACTGCGCATGTGTAACTAACACTAACAATGTAATATTAACACCAGGGCCGGATTTAGGTTTGATGAGGCACTCAGTTATTGAAGGTAATGGGGCCCTTTATATGTCCAGCTGTCTTTTTCAACAACAAATTGTTGCTGTTTTTGTGTTGAATCCATGCATTTATGAAGCTAATACTAACACAAAGCACCATTGCTGTATGTAGGTTTCATTGTAATTGTTTTTTATCTTATATTTTGGAAATGTACATCCAATTTTTTCCCCTTTAATATGGGGTGGGGTGTGGAAGTTGGGGAGAGTGACTCACTTGATACAAACCTGATGCAGAATGCATAGTGGGTGTTGTAAAACAGATGGATTTTCTTTGGGATATGAAACCTGACAAACCACCCTGGTGTGGTTCACATATATCTGACTGGACCACACCATTCACTACATTCACCCCACCACCCCAACAAATAAAAACCCCATTGAGAATGGGATGTGGTTGGGGAGCTATTCTGATCAAAGAGGCAATTTACTACTACAGTTTACTCAAGTTGGTCATGTAATTCTTAGTAGTCTCAACAATATTCTTATCAATCTTATACATTAATAATAGTCTCAACAATATTCTTATCAATCTTATACATTAATAATAGTCTCAACAATATTCTTATCAATCTTATACATTAATAATAGTGCCTTATTAATAATTATTCTTATTAGTGCTTTAATTCTTATTAGTGCTTTAATAATAATAGCATTATTGATCATAGACTCATGCAATCATAGAGTTGTAAGGGATCTAATAGGTCATCTAGTCCAACCCCCAAGTGTACATAAAGTGGTACAAATGCCTTACTCACTTCCTAACAGGAATCTTCCCCTCTGCGTTCAGCTGCAGTTTCAGCCTCACCAGTCTGTAGGGGAAGAATAATAGAAGAGCCTTTATTGGCCTTGCCAACCATAAAGCTGGAAAAAAGGAATGAAAGAAAACAGTAACAATATAATAGGATAACCACTACAAGTTGTGCATGCTTTTTTTAATGCACCCGTAATCCTGGAGTGAAATATTATTGTTAGGTGTAATGTTGTTGTTGAGTGGCCCTTGCTTAGCTGTAAACCTGAACTAACATCCCCAGCTTTCTGGGTGGCAGCTAGAAATTAAATTTCTAGATAGACCTCTTGAGCATTGCAACAGGTGCCCTAGTAATAAAGAGAGAAAGGCAGGGTATATATATTTTAAATTAGTTATTTTCAACCTTTTTCATCTCATGGCACACCAGCTTAGTGCTAAAATAGTCAAGACACATCATCAGTTTTTTTACCATTGACAAGGCACACCATGCTGGTGGAAGGGGATCAAATTCCCTAATTGTCTTATTATTCGGGTTGCCATATGTCCCCCCCCAAACCAGAAACAATCCAAATTTGGGAGGATTGTGTTCCCATACTGGCAAATGGGACAGAGGGTCTTGTCCCAGTCTTGTGGAAGAGAATTCTGGCAACCCTATCTAGTGAATAAGTAAATAAGTTATGGTCCTCAAACCTGCACAGGTCCTCAAACCTGTGGCCATGACTGGTTGAAAATCGTTGTTTTAAATAAATAATTTAAGTTGTGGTTTTTTCTTCTAAAATGAGAGCAGTTAAAAAAGGGAGAGGCTTGGCAATGCAAAGGGCAAACATAATTGGTGGCTACTTACATTTTCTCTAGGAACGTGTAGCGGCAAGCATTGTATGTAAATGGATTCCTAGTAATGGCCATGATATCATTTGCCCAGGCCTGAAAAAAAGCCATGTACAAGTTGAAGGACTTTTCCACATGTTCTGTGCTCTAGAGCTCCTGTTCAGTGAGCCTTAAACTAGTGCCATAAGGGACTTTTACTCTTTCACGTAGCCCAATCCTTATGGAAGTAGGAAAACAATTCCATCAGTCTGCAGAGTCATGTACTGTGTGGAGTTGCACACTGACAGTGTTAGTGGCAGGACCAGAGCCATGGGCTGGCAGGCCAATGAAGTCCTGCATGTCCAGGTTAAGATGGCAGGGGAATTAGGATGGGATGGGTGGATTGGGCAGCCAATGGGAGCAGCAACAGGAGTAGATCAGTAGGTCAGATTTGAAGGTCTTGGATATCTACCAAATCCAAGTAGATCTTGGATATCTATCAAATCCAAGCCCCCTGCAAGGACCCAGTCCCCTGAACAAGGGCCATCTGGACTTGTACCAGTAATTTCACTGGCACTGAGGACTGAGTAGAACTGAGTAGGACTGAGTAGACTGAGTAGAACATTAGATCTACAGGATTGAGTAGAACATTAGATCTGGAATATTCAATTTTGGAACATCAGATTCCAAACCCAGCACTATGGCTGTTACACTACACTGGCACTTACAGCACCATCCTATGCATCTTCTTGAAATTCAATGGGGCTTATTCCTAGGAAAGCATGTAAAGAATTGCAACCGATCCTGTGTGACTTTTACAAGAGTTGGCAGTCAGCTACCTAGTTTCCTGTGACAATGCCTTGATGGAACAAGGTTGATGTGGATACTGGGATCAACGGTGGGGTTCAAATAAATTAACAACAGGTACCATGTCCCATTAGTAACTGGTTCTCAGAACCAGGCACTCATTAACAAAGGGTTCTATAGAATCTGTGAGAACCACCTGAAGCCCACCACTGACTGGGACCCCATGGAACAAGGTTGATGAGGGCATTGTGATCCCAATGTAAGGTTGCCATATGTCCCAAAAAAACAGGGGCAATTGCAATTTTTAGGGATTGTGTTCACATACTGGCAAATGGGGCTGAGGGTCCCTTCCCAATTTTGTGGAAGAAAATTATGGCCATCCTACCCCATGGCAATCTCCATCTCTGATGGCAAATTGAGCACTACTGTTCTTCTTGGTTCTGAAGGATCAGAAGTCAATCCTCTAAAACAAGAGGATTTCACTTGCCAATTCTGGCATTTCTATTTTCATTGGCAGTAACTTATAGGATGGTTCAAGAGCAGAGCAAAATAAATTCCTATCATCCAGTGGCATAGCTAGATGGGGTAGAGAAGTCAGTCTTGCAGGGAGCCTCTCTCCTTTGGAGCCATTCTAAATGGGGGGAGCAAAATGGAGCCATGTTTAGTCGTTTGGCTCCATTTTTCACCCCCTTTTCTGGAATGGCTCCAAAGGTTCTGACCATGAGCCTCCCTCCACAGCTGACTGCTCTGACCCCTCTTGCTACGCCATCACTATCATCATAACTTGTAATCACACTTTGAAAAGATAATTCACAGTATACAACACCCATCTTCCCCTCGATCTCCAGGACTCTAACTCCAGGACTCAGCCTACTGCCATACCCAATAGTTTTCCAATACCTTTCCCACATTTTCTTTATAAGAAACAAAATTGTGAAAAGTGAGGTCCACCATATCAGGGCCAGAAACCACCGTCAGTGTTTTGAGCAAGAAGTTATTGTCTGGGAAATCCAAGTTGAAAACCTCTCGGAGCTTCTGACTCTGCAAAGGAAAGCAAACATCAGCAATTTGTGCAGCAGGTCCTGATGCAACCTTGTCTTGCAGTTCAAAGAGGGGTTTTTCGTAAGTCATGAAAAAACACATTATTGTACCATTTTGTTTTTTTCAGTGAGAAACAGCGAGATTTCCACCTCAATGACATGCTTTTCTCACCTGCCAAGCCAGAACAAGTCCAAGGTCTCATAGAGAAGTATGAGCCCTGTGGGATGAACACCCAGAGAGGTGAGTTCTTTTCCATTAGAGGCAGCATTTATCATCATGTGCCATCATTCTAAGCCTATGGAGATGACAGGTGTATTGAAAAGTAATTCAGAAGCTGTGGCTGGTACAGATGTCAACCAACCTCTTGAATGAAGCATATGACATAGAACTTACTGGACCTACTTTTCTCCATTTACAGTTGGCCAGTTGGTATTCTTTCCCAACTGAAAGCCACAATGGCCTCTCCATTTGCACCTTCTACTTTTCAACCTTTGATCACGTGGGGCAATGTTGCTCTGTAATCTATTAGGTTTGAACACTGTTCAAACACTCAGTGTTCAAACAATGTTCAAACCCCAGTTAGGCCAGCATAAGCCCCAGCACAAGTCCCATCCTGGCCTGGGGTGTCATAAGCCACTTCTGCCCCGTTCCTGGCAAGTTAGGCCAGTTCAAAGGCAAGCACCAGCCTCCCCACAACACAATGGAAAGTTATGCAAGGTGAGTTATACTGGCATAAATTGGTTAGGATTGCATTCTCAGTTAAAAACAATCCTAAATCCATAACAATAAAAATATGGGGAAAGTTTTTTTTTCTTTACAAAATGTAATTTCCTGCTTTTCCATTTAATTAGAACAATTAAGATAGATCCCAGCCGTCTTTTGAATATTTTTTTTCAAAACTCAATTTTTTTTAAAGTGTACCTTGCAATTCAACCCAAAGGAAATAATATGAGAAAACAGAGCTGATAAACAGGTTACAAATTTCACTGTATATTGTTTGGAGAACAATTAAGAAGCAAAAATATTCAATTATGTACTTCAAGGCTTTTCTATTGCAACATAAGACCATTTTCAAGCTGCTGTATAAGATAAGATAATAAATAAATAAATAAATAAATAAATAAATAAATAAATAAATAAATAAATCCCATGGGGTGCAATCCCATGCCTGTCTACTCAGAACTCCCATTATATTCAATGGGGCTTACTCCTAGGGATGTGTGTGTAGGACTGCAACCTATATACAGACTGATGGAAATAAAAGTGGCTTACAGTGAATAGTTGGATATGTTACAATATATGAGTGACTGAACTTTAAGGCTTCGCTGTCGCTGTAACGTTCAAATATAATCTTTGTTTTATATTATTATTTGAATAAAAATATTGCAAAAAAGATGCTGTTTAAGCATGAAAATGATGATTACAACAGTAAGACCAAAGTGAAACACCAGTGGTATAGCTCGAAGGGCCACTTGCATGCCACAGTGAAGCTCCCTGAAAAACTTAGTGCTTTATACCCCCTCTAGCTATGCCACTATGGGCACAATCCAGAGTATCTACGGGGAGTCCTTGCTCCGACGTAAGAACAATTTACTCTGGATTGCAATATGAATTTCCCATAGGTTTTCACTAGGTGGTGCCATAACTATGTCAACGCAAATGTGTCTTATGTGCTCCCGTGGTTACTCTGGATTGTAGGGTAAGTGACACTGTACTAAACACATGAATAAAACTATTTGCACAATCCTAACCATGTCTACACAAAAGTAAGCCCCAATGTGTTCAATGGGCCTCACTCCCAGGAAAGTATCTTTAGGATACTTAGCATTAGTGAAGCGTCTAATCAGTGAAGAAAGCTAAACTAATTACAGCTCCAATCTGGTACAATTTCTGCTTATTTTTTTAAATCATAATTAACATTTTGTTGATTAGTCTGCATCACATTTTACTGCATCAACCATTCCACCATCTTCCCCTCCCAAAGTGCTAATAGCAACTTGGGGAAAAGATATTTGGACAGAGAAAATGGCATCTCCCAGAGCACCTCTTCAATGTATCCATGTGGGACCTGCAGTAACATGTAGTTGTAAAAAAGTCTTGCAAAGTTTTGCAAAATAGTTGCAGAGATTCTAACCACAGATCTCACTTCATCATGCCTCCTTTAGTGACAATAGTCTATTAAACCTTTTGCTTTCTTGCCTAGTTGATTATGGCCCAGTCTTGTATAGTGTTTTTTGGGGGCCTGACATGTGGCAGTGCTGTGGAGTGGGTGCAGAACACTAAATTTTGCATGGAGCCTCCCCACAGCATGCAAAGGGTTCCTCCCAGTTCCCTCTGGAGCTGATTTATTTATCTAGTGCAGGGGTGTCCAACCTTTTAGCTTCCCTGGGCAGCATTGGAAGAAGAAGAGTTGGTTTGGGCCGCACATAAACACTAACAACCTTTTTTTTAAAAAGTAGGACAAAATGTAGGATGTCCTATATTTTGTCCTACATATTTAAACCTTGAAGTAAGTCTCACTGATTTTAATGGGGCCTACTTCTGAGGAGGCATGATGCATAGGATGGGCTGTGATCCTCTGAGCTTTCCTGGGAGTAAGACCCATTGGGTACAATGGGCCTTATTTCTGAGTAGACATGATTAGAATGGCAGCATATCTCCAAGGTTAAGTTTGGAGAGGATCACAGCCCATCCTATGCATCATTGGGCTCTCATCTGCAACTTGGGAGTAAGCCTCATTGATTTTAACAGGGCTTACTTCTGAGTAGGTCTCAAGGGCAGCAGGCAGCAGCTGGGATAGAGACTGAGGCTACTTTGGGGGGATGTGGGTGGGCGAGTGTTGCAAGGTCTGCAGGGGTCTGAAGCACTCTGAGTGCCAGAAGGCAGATAGGGAGAGGAGCCAGGCAGCCCAGACCAGCTTTGTGGTGGCCGCCCAGGGCAGCACGCAGAGAAGCACATGAAATTTGAAAATGGCTGCTGCCACAAAGCCAGTTTTTCCAATGGTGGTGGCCAGCTTTGCAGGAGGGCCGCATCTACCCTCGTCCTGGGCCGCATGCGGCCCCCGGGCCTCATGTTGGACACCCCTGATCTAGTGTATGGCAAATAGATGGACTTACGGTAAATCATATGTAAATGTTCCATATATTTTGAGAGCCAAGAATTCCACATTGGATGATGGACGTGGATGATGTCTGGCTGCTAACTGCCAATTCTTCAATGTAGTATGGCTGCCAATTATGCTAGTTGTTTGGTTCACACTTTCGTGCTATCCGGGGTTCACCACGAGGAGGCAAACTAGCTATTTCAGGAAAACGGAGCTGTATGTATGGCTCCAAATGGGAGCAGATCGCTTGAATGCGACAGTGGAACTCCCTGTAAAATCATTTTTGCACCCCCTCTAGCTATGCCACTGGCACTTACTTCTGCGCTACTAATGCTAGTACTAGTGTACACCACTGTACACTACTGTACACTAGTACACTAATGCTTCTTTTCAACCACTATATGAGTCACCTGCATCATGCAAGGTGTTTATTAGGAAGAGGGTGAAGGAAAGGCAAGTAAGAGGAAACGCATAGGTGCTATGCACTATGCAATGACCAACTCACCTTTGGAATCTTGGCAAATTTCCCTACTCGAGTATCCCGAATGCTTGTTATATCCAAAAATTCCATTTCCTGGAAAAGGATTAAAATTTAATCATTTGGGATTTTTATGGAAAGGAAGACAATTGCTTTAAGACACATCAACAAACTGGTCAGCGAAAAACATATGGGAACAACTAAGCATATAAACAGTCAGTCCTGACATGCAACAATAAAACTTGTCACGTTAAATGCCAAATTTTCAAACTTCCTTATTTAGATTTCTAAAAGCTGACAAGTTTATTTATATTGGCATTTTAATTGTTCAGCTTGCTTAATTGTTCAGAGGCAATCTACCGGAACATATAACATGCAAATGTATATAAGGGAAAGTGTTTTCCCCCCTTCTAAATACAAAAAAAATCACATTAGAAGAAGGTATTTGGAAATACAAAGAGGGTATTTGGGAACACAAAAATTAACCCTTTCTCAGCAGACCAATTTTCCACTTAAGCAATTTAAATTCAGGCTGGAAACTATAGGGGGAAGGGGGTAGTGTGTAAGATTAGCATATGAAAAAGGTGGCAAGGAAAGTATTAAACATCACCTCCTTCTCTCACTTCTCCATGCAGAATACCCATTTACTTACTTACTTACTTACTTACTTATTTATGGTGTCCTCACAACAACCCTGTGAGGTAGGCGAGGCTGAGAGTGAGTGACTGATCCAAGGTCACTCAGGAAGCTTCATGGCGAAGGAGGGATTTGAACCTGGATCTTCCAGATCTCAGTCCAATTTCCTAACCGCTGGTGGTCCATCTGGCCTCTCCTGGCCCATCATTCTGGCTCACACCATTTTTATATTAGTTTATCATCCCAGTGTATGAGTTCTGAAAGGATCTCAAGGAATCACAAGACATACTCATAGAAAAGTTCTGACTCTGAATATATGCATTTCCAAGGGCCATATCATGAACTTGAACCCTGCTCTCAGGGCTAGTCTCAGAAGAATTACACAAATAATTCTTCAAATATAAATTCTGTGTATCATGTATATATAGCGTTGCTTCAAGTGGTCCAATTTCTAGCAAACTACAAATTCACCTTTAAACTGGCATTTTTGTTACTTTCGTAACTGGCATCAAGCCCCATTCATTAAATAATAAGAATTAGGAATAAACCTGTATAGAATTCTTTCCTTCCAAACTTGCTTCATAAGTAAGGAGCCAACCTGTCTGGTTGTATTGCACAGGATGGCATTAAACAAACCATTATTTGTCCCTAAAAATTTGTTTGATTTGTTTAATATTCTAAACAAATACTCTTACATTTGCCAGACAAATGAGATTCCTGATTCCTCGCTCACTGCTTGCACAGAAGTACATCTCTTCCTGTGATCGGAGTAGTTCATTTACTAAAAGCTGCAAGTGATGGTGCAGCTGGAAGGGGTGCAATGCACTTATTTTTTGAAGGGACCCTCACCTTGATGTGCAAGCAGCCCCAATCCCTCCCCTTCAGGGCCATTCTGGGCCATGTGGACACATGTGGACATGGACATTCCCTTTGCACTTTATCCAAAAGCATGAAAGCAGACAGTGTGGATCCTTGAACGTCTTTCTCCTCCTGAAACATGCAAGTTGGGTGATTCTCCAGAACCCCCACTGCCCGTGGCTCTTGTATACTTGGATTTTAAGACCAAATATGAAATAAATCCATATATTTGAAGGCTGCCTGTTGTAGAAGTTCTTCCACATGGTCTGCTATTTTGTACCCTGTGTGATACTCCTACGAACCATTTGTCAGTGTCTCTACCAACCAGAAAATGGATGTCTTTGCAAACAACAGCTTAGATTCTGCTATCAGCGAAAGGTGGTGCCATTTCCTGATCTGGCTGTCAAATTTCAAAGATGATTGAGAGCTCAATCCTGACCACCCTTCAGCACCGATGGTACAAGCGTACCACCGGTGCCGGGTGTCACAAATGTGCCTGAAACATCCTGCACAAATCAATGCTGGTGCCAGTCCATCTCCAGTTGATAGAGCCCAAGTTAAATGAAATATAAAAGTGCTGTTGTGATAGAGAGTGATAGACCAAGATTCACCTGGAAAATGTACCGCATTTACTCAAATTTAATGCACCATCAAATCTAATGCACACCCTATAATAAAATAATAATAATAAACTTTATTACTACCCCAACGTTCTCTAGGAAGGACCCAAGGTGGCTCATGTATCACTCTCATTTTGATTATACTTATACTTACAATCAAAATAAGTACACATTTACTCAAATCAAATTAACCATCAAATCTAATGCACACCCTGTTTTTGGAGATGGGAATTCAGCTGAAAAAGGTGAGCATTAGATTTGAATAAATACAGTATTTTATATTATCTCTTTATTCTTTGATTTATTTGTGATTATATACAGTATCTTTCATTCTGTATCTTTTCATTCTGTATAAAGATATACAGTATCTTTCATCCTTTAAAAAAAAAACTTTCTATATGCACATTTTATTTTCTATATAGAACTTTATTTCTATATTTTTGAATTTTTGAACTGTTTTGCAGTCACAGGTATCATTCTACCCAATATGCACACAGGGAGAGGAACCAACTTATTAACCTTAAGACTTTCTTTTTGTGATGCCCAATTCCAAAAGGATCAGAGGTTCCAGAATGTGCTACATAACAAAATTTAATCTGCCCCCGCAAATTTTCAGAAGTGACAGAAAGTGCTGTTCCCATCTCCTTAGTTCACACTTTTGCAGTGCCAATAGACACTTCATAAAAATCACACAATTTCCAGGGACACAAATCCACTTCTGAGGAAGAACAGTTGTACCACATTCTTTTTGCCCAGAATGTGGTACCAAGAAGAGGAATAGAATCATAGAGTTGGAAGGGACCTAGTAGGTCATCTAGTCCAACCCCCTGCCTGCAGCAGGAATTCCCCCTAGAGCATCCCCGATAGGGAATAAAAAGATGCATTCATGCCTAAAATACCAGCAGGCAAGGTATAATTTAATATTTAGTATAAGAGATATAGGGCACAATCCTAAGAAATTTAGATCAGCCTAACTCACCCAGCCTATCTTTCCATGATGGTGTGAAAAGAACGATGTATGTCTGTGCATTGGCCTAATCCCACCAGGAGTGGGGCAGAAACATCTTATTGCACTTTTGTGACACCCCCAGGTCAACATAGGACTTATGCCAGGGCTTAGACCAGCCTAAGTGAAAATTAGGATTGCAGCCATAATTGAGCATAATTTAGTACGTATTTGAACTTCACTATAAATGAATGTTATAAGCTTAACTGCAATGGCTTCTCCCAAAGAATCTGGGGTTTTACATTTGATAATTCTGTTTTACAAAACCTTAGTACAGTGGTACCTTGCTTAACAAGTGCCTCGCTTAACAAGTGTTTCACATAAGCAAAAATTTCAAAAAATCTTGCTTCACATAACAAGTTCCGCTTCCCTTAACAAGCAAGCTCTGGGCACGCGTGCTATGCAGCTCTGACGCGCCACATGGAGGCTCTTTAAAAGGGCTGCCAGCCAGCGCTGCTGCCTCTAACTGCCCCCAACAGGAAAGTGTTTTTAGGATTGCAGCCTCAGTAGACTTCATAGGATTGTGCACATTGAATGCATGTTTTGAATTCAATTACAGTGTTTTGTCATCATTTTTACATCCAGTTAATATTTTTATATGAATATTTTGTGGGTTGTGGAACCAATCATCTGAGTTTCCATTATTTCCTTTGGAAAAATCTGCTTCACTTAAAGAGCATTTCACTTAAAGAGCTTGCCTCCTTAAGTGTTAAGAATAAGCTTAAGGGCTTAAGAATTAAGCTCTTTATGTGAGGCACCACTGTACTCAGAACTACATAACTTTAGTACCTAGAACTACAACTGCCTGGTTTTCCAGAGTATCATAGAATCATAGAATTGGAAGGGACCCAGTGGATCTAGTCCAACCTCCTACCTCTAGCATGGAATCCTCGTCTTGTGGGGACCCAGGTCTCGAACCCTAGCCTGCTGGTGAACAGGTACAGTATCTTAACCACCTGTGCCATCATGGACAGGTAGAAGGCATAATCTGTAATGCTGTATAAATTTGCAGGATAGCAATTCCAGTTGTGGCTTAGCTGATTTCTATGTTATGTGCCTTATAGCACAATTCATTGGATGTCTACTCAGGAGAAAGTTTCATTGTGTTCAGTGATACAAATTTGGGAATGGTTGGTCCTAGGAGAGGCTATTGGCAAAGACAGTTAAATAAAATTTCCAGATCCAGCGGTAATATGCTAAGCGGAAGGGGAGGTTATTGCTGTCATGCCAAGTTGGTGAGCTTCATAGGGCGCAATCCAGAGGAACTACGGGGAGTCCTTGCTCCGGTGTAAGAACAATTTGCTCTGGATTGCAATATGAATTTCCCATAGGTTTTCACTATATTGTGCAGTAACTACGTGTACACGTAATGTCTCTTACGTGCTCCCGTAGTTACTCTGGATTGCGCCCATAGTAGCATCTGCTTGGCCACTGAAGAAAATAGAATGCTGGCCTAGATCAACCTGTGGTCCCACCCAGAAGGGCTTATATTATAGCTCAATCCTAACACTGTATACTGAACAGTAAGCCCCACTGTTTTCAATGGGTCTTACTCACAGGAAAGTGTCTTTAGGATTGCAGCCGAAGTCTTACAAGATTTTGTGACATCTGAGAAGTTTTAAATCTTGTGTTGTCTTATCCTCGGGCTTCAGCTACCATTTGGACGAAGAGGGGGAAGCAATCCTGAACCACAATTTCTGACTTAACTAAAAAGCAGAACTTAAACTGAAAGCCGTTCCCCGCCCCCCCCCCCCCCCCAAGCAATTTTGGCAGATATTTCTCATTATTTTTTATTTTCACTCAAGAGATGTCCTTCCTTTTCTTGTGCATTATTGTCATTCCAACACTAAAATGCAGGCCTCCGTCAGTCTTGGAAGACTATGATATCGTGCTCGGCGCTGCATACACGGCATGCGAAGCACAAAAGCCTGGGTTAGATTGTTATGGAGGATAGGCTGTTACCCAAGCAGCAAATCCCCCCTCTCCACGCCCCTGAATTAGTCCAATGGAAAGGCAGAGCCGATACGATTGGATCCAGCTGGTGTTGCAGAGCTGGGCTAAGGACAGGAACTCACCCTGTCTTGTGGGGCCAACCTGGATCTCGAACCCTGGCCTGCTGGTTAACAGGCACAGTGTCTTAGCCACTTGTAACACTGAATCATCCAATATTCACAAATATCTACTTTAACGTTTATTTAGCCACACCAACACAGCTGACATCTGATCCAGATGTTCAAGGCACAGACTTTCCTTACATCTTCAAATGTCAAATATAGCCCAATAGTCTAGTTAGGGACATGGCAGATTACAGTAATGTGCTTTCCTGGTTTGGTCAACTATTCAACTTCTTTGATTTCTCCAAATGTCTCCAGTGACATATTGAGACACAGTAACTCACCTTACTCTGAAAGGTCCAATATAGATAAAACCCTTTTGGATCAACTCGTAGAATCACAGGAGAAGCAATTGTGGTATCCTGGAAAATAGAACACAAAAGAGTAATAAAACAAACTTTAATCATAGTGTCTTAATACATCCCTGACTAATGGAAAAGGAAATTGGCTTGCCATCTTCCATCCTATAATTCTTTTCTTGTTTCTGTCCACATGCACTGCAATTTAAGCTAGTACTTTTGTGCAAACGGTAATTAAAGGAGGAACTAACTTTCCTGTTACTGGTCTGTGTGGAAGTCTTGTGTGGTCTTTATCCCCTTCCATCCTATCAGACACACAGAGAACCATTTAATGATACCTTTTGCCCCCTAATTCCAAACTCTCTGAAAGTGTTTTTCCCCAAAGGCGTCCCTACATGTTTCATTACAAGACAGAAAGGCTTGTCATAGCTTCTACTCCATTGATTCCTGAGTCCTCTCTATGCTCCCAAGGCTATGATAAGTGGTGATACAAGAGCAAAAGTAGCATTAGAAATTCCTCCAGTTTAGGATTTTGACTGCGGTTAATTCAAATTGATGAATTATTATTGCTTTATTTTATATATTATTTCAATTCATTCCTTCTTTGTTTTCTTTATAACTAATTCTTTTCAGAAATACTTGATTTCAGTATACTTCAGAATGCTTCATAAATACTTGCTCCTGATTAGGTATTATCCCAGCTCGTGCTGAATCCAGCATTAAGTATTGGGACTTCTGCTGTGCTACTGCAGGGAAGGGGAAGCTTGTTTCCTTCCTACATGGAGGGCTCTGTGCACCCATGAAGAACTGCATCATGTCCCATGCCAAAAAGAGAAGGGGATGTGGTCAGATGCGCTGGCCTGTCCTCCACTTTGACTATAGTGTGGCAATCCCTAACAATCACCATGCTCCAGATCTCGTTCTGTGTGACACACAACAGTGGCAGAAGTGCCATGGTTCAACTGAAAGTGACCCCCGCTTTACAGGATGAGAACTGGTAGTGGATGATCAGATAGCATGGATCAGCAGGTGGATCAGAAAGAAAAACACATAAAGCAATGGGCACAAAGACATCCATCTAGCATGCAAAAGTGCCTTGGGAGGAAGTGGTGGAACATTGATTTTTGCTTGCATGGGAAATGGCTGAAATTTGGTCAGGAAGGGAAATCCCCACTATTCAGTGTTCTTTGCAGGGTGTACAGTATGTGGCAGGATGTGTTTAATTTTGCTTGGGATTCAGATGGGAAATTCATGGATTTTTTATTTTTTACTTTTTTACTTAGAGTGAGAAACGGATGGATTTTGCTCTTCAACCACTTCTACCAACAGTAATGTGGTGTGTGTGTGTGCCTGCTTTGTGATTGCCGACAGAGTAAAAAATGGCTATGTAGGACTTATCCTTAACTTGATCGCAGTCAAAATGTATGTAAATCATAGAAGTGTATAGTTTGATCTTACTCCTGACTTTACAAGAATTGCATTTGCAGACGACCGCACATTTGAAAACTATTCACAGATAGTCTCACCACTCAGGCCCCTGAAATCCCCTGCTGCCAGAAGATAAGAAAAGGAAGCAATTTGTAATCTGACTGCATCCTCCTTCCTGCATACTTGCAGCAAACTGTTGCAAACTGTATACAGACTTGTAACCATTCTCCCCGGGGAGTCTCTCCGTACAGGATATAACATAAAACCATATGCTTAGTCAGCAGTATAGTGGTAAGATTTATAAGTGCAAGAGCTTGTTATGTTTTGACAGAACCCCCACTGTCTCTCAAAGACATTAATCTAAACCAGTGTTTTCAGCCCTTTTCATCTCATGGCACACTGTCAAGGTGCTAAAATTGTCAAGGTACACCATCAGTTGTTTGACCATCGATAAGGCACACCATATAGCTGGTAGGGGGCTCAAATCCCCCAATTGCTCTACTGACCCTCCCCAAAATCTCATAGCACATCTTTAGATGCAATGCACAGTGGCTAAAAATCACTGATCTAAATGGGCCAGTGATTTTCAGACCGGTGAGGCAAGATGTACTCTTGATCTACTCAGCCATTGGTCATGGCTCCACATCAGGGCCACAATCCTATGCATTGTATAGATGGGTTCCCTGGCTCCCTTGGCTGATTTCTATACACTTCCCTAGGCAAATGTCTCAGTTTGTTTCCTGTTGAACCTGATGCTTCTCCTTTTCTGCCCAACGTTGTATATACACAACAGGGATCAAATGTGAATACTACATAAATGGATTAGGGTCCTTTAGGGTAAAATGTTGTCCGTCTGTACTGTCAACCCTGACTGGTGTTGATCAGGGTTGCCATAATTCTCTTCCACAAAATTGGGGCAGGACACTCTGTCCCATTTGCCAGTATGTGAACACAACCCCCCCCCCCCCCCAATCAGGATTGTCCCTTTTTTAAGGACATATGGCGACCCTAGTGGTGACACTTCAGGTTTTAAACAGGTTTTAAATAGGGATGTCACTTTGCCCTGCTTGGAGATTGAACCTAGGACCTTGTGCATGCAAAGTATATGCTCTACCAAAGTACAGTGGTACCTTAAGTGAAGAGCAACTTTAATGAAGAGCGTTTTGTATAAAGAGCAAAATTTTCTCAGAAATGTTGACTTGTTTAAAGACTTGTTGACTTGTTTAAAGAGCATTGTCTTGAGTAAAGAGCACTTCTGAGGAAGTTTGGAACAGGCTTCCATGGCAAGCGAACCCATGGGGGGGATGAGGGGATTAGCTTGAGCTACAATGGGGCCCTGGGCAAAGTTTGGAATAGGCTTGCATGACCGGGGGGGGGGGGGGTTCCAGGAGAAGCCTGGGGGGTCCTTGCATGGGGGGTCCAGGAGGAGCCGCCTGAGCCAGGTTTGTATGTAGAATCTGTGTGTGGCAGCGTGGAAGGTGTGCCTTATCAATGTTCTAGTGCTGCTCCCCATCAGCAGCTGGGGAATATGAAAGTTGCACAAAAAAACAAAGATTCCCCTGAGCCAGTGGATAGCAGTGATTCCATTAGTGATAGTGAAAGAGTACAATCCTAACCATGTCTACTCAGATCTAAGCCCCACTGTGTCCAGTGGGTCTTACTCCCAGGAAAGCGTCTTTAGGATTGCAGCCAAAGTCATCCCCCTCTCTGTAACCCTCACACCAGCCATGAAGGTTTTCAAAGGTTCAGTACAGATCAGTACTGTACAGTATTTTCTTTATTGCAGTGTTGTGTGTTACTGTATATTACAGTGTTTTGTAATGTATTATATTACAGTGTTTTGTAATCATTTTTCTAAACAGTTAATATTTTTATAGGAATTTTTTTTGGGGTTGTGGAACGAATCGTCTGAGTTTCCTTTATTTCCTATGGGAAAATCTGCTTCACGTAAGTAGCATTTCACATAACAAGCATGCCTCCAGAACGAATTAAACTTGTTATGTGAGGTGCCACTGTATATGCTCTAGCCAGGAAATGGGGAACAGTATTCGTACTATCTCCTCTTACTTAGTACAACTCCGCTGCAGAACAAGAGCAAGGCATCACCTTCTATGCACAATCTGGGCGTGATCATCTGGTTCACACAAAACATTTTTTAATGTGCTCATTCCATGAGAATCATGTGTGAACAGAGAAACCATAGACACAATCAGCAGTGATTGTCACAATTCTAAACCCTGTCATGATGTGAACTGTTGCTGATTGTAGCTGTGTACAGATGTCACTCTCCATATGTATGGATGGGGGCTAGCGAGGCTGTGCCAGCTGCCCCTGCCCCAACTGACACACTGGCAGTGATGCATTCTCAAAGCCTCACCTCCTATATGCAAAGCACATGTTTTACATGACAAATCCTGTTCCTGAGATTGAGAATACAGGACAGCACAAATTCCTAACCCATTGATTTTCAATCTTTTTCATCTCATGGCACACTGGCAAGGTTGGGATGTGCCCCTTCCTAATGTAAAAATGGCACTTTCCGCAGAAGTCTGCATAATTTGTGTCTCAGCCATGATTTTAGAGGTGGGACACAAGATCTGCACAGCCCCCCCTCACAAATTTGCTCCCCATCAGTCAACGGGCACATCTCCTGGAAGTAGCACAAACATGCCCAGAGGAATGCTCCACCTTCAAAAGTCTGTAAGGATTCTTAATATACTGAATATAATGTTCTTTGAACACTCCAAAAGCACTATTTAGCACTATATAGAGCACTATGTCAATCTTGAAAGACTATGGTGTTGTGCTCAGCGCTGCATATGCTGCATGCGAAGCACAAAAGCCTGGGTTGGATTGTTATGGAGGATAGGCTGTTACCCAAGCAGCAAATCCCCCCTCTCTATGCCACTAATCCATGCCACTGAATTAGTCCAATGGAAAGGCAGAGCTGATACAATTGGATCCAGCTGGCGTTGCAGAGCTGGGCTAAGGACAGGAGCTCACCCTGTCTTGTGGGGCTGACCTGGGTCTCGAACCCTAGCCTGCTGGTTAACAGGCACAGCATTTTAACCGCTTGCGCCACCCACAGACCTATATAGAGCCCTATAAAAACGCTATATATTAGCATTATAAAAGCACTATATAGTGTTATTCATACACTTTGGAATGCCCTTTCCAGGGAAGAATTGCTTGTCTCCAGCATGGTTTGCTTTTCTCAGGGCAACTAAGGTTGCAGTCCTATGCCTGTCTAACTACTCAGAAGTTAGTCCCATTAAATTCAGTGGGGCTTACTTTCAGGAAAGTGTGTTTAGGATTGTAGCCTCAGTCAAGATTGATGCAGCTGCATCTACATTATTCAACACAAGTTGCAATGTAAGGAATAGTCTAGAGGCTACATTTAAACAATCTCGCTCATTGAATCTGCTTTATGAGTCTTTTCTACAAAAACTGCATTAAAATGCATAGAAATGAACCACAAAGTTATCTGTCCATGACCAAACATCCCAAATATATGTTATGTGGGGTGCAGTGCTGGTCTACTGCACATACTCAGAGTGCAATCCTAACCAATTTTCTAGCTCTGGGGTAAGGGCAAACCAGCTCCGAGGTAAGGAAATAAACATTGCCTTAATTTGAGACTCTGTGACTGTCCCCCAACAGTAGGATGCAGGACATGCCCCATTGGTATAGCCATGCCTGATCTGGAAAGTTTCTTAGGATTGTTTTGCTACAGGTCAACTTGTATTGGCATCCATCAGTCTCAAAAGACTATGGTATTGTGCTCAATGCTGTATGTGAAGCATAAAGGCCCGGGAAGATTAATATGGAGGATAGGCTATTACCCAAGCAGCAAATCCCCCCTCTCCATGCCACTGAAATAGTCCAATGGAATGGCAGAGCTGATACAATTGCAAATGTTGCAAATATATAAAAACTCAGTATTGTTCCCTTTTTCCCACCCAGTACTTTTGCCTAGGTATATCATTCCTTGCCGCTGGCATTAAGGTGAGCACTTGGGTAGGATGTTTGGAGCCTTCCTTTTCTTGGCCTTTCAACCACCGGAGTGGACCCAAGGGTTCATGGAGAGATGGAACAACAGCCGACCACAGTACTCACGTCATCCCACTTGATGAAGCGTTCACCCTTGGTCAGGTATTCCTTCACCTCTGGGGGTGTCAAGATGGGAGTCAGCACCGACATTTTGACCAGAATGTTTTGCCCTGAGCTTTTTTTTGACAGCTGCTTCCTGTCTGTCTTCAAGATCTCTTCCTCACATAGTGTTGCTGCTGCTTGCTTCTTCTATAAAGATCTATAAAGATCTGCTTTATAGGTCAGATGAAACATTAGGCAACATCCACAGGATGGGTGCGGAGATGCTCATCTGCATGGCAAATTATCCACTTTTCAAACAGGTGAAGCCCATGAAGCCACAGGACACCGGTTGTGAGATGGGCCGACAGACCCGATCACCAGAGTACTCCTCAGAACTGTAGAATCTCATAATGAGGGCTTCCTGTTCTCAACTTCCTCATAAGTTCTTCCGCTTATTTCCTCTCTGCCTCAACAGTTGATTCAGAAAGTATTTCAAAAGGTTTAACAGAATTTCAAAAATTCCTTTTGAGAGTCATAACTGTGTCTGAAAATGTCTTGCTGGTACCAAAATACCACACTGATAGTGAAAACACACAAGGTAAAACCAAGACCAGGATGACCATATGACTGGAAATTTCTGAATTTGTCCTCCTTTTTAGCCTCCTGTCTGGGTGTCCTCCAAAAGGGCTTCATGGTCCTCCATTTTGGAACTTTGCAATGGTGTGCAGTACCCCATCATATCATATGTCATTGGATTTGTATTGAAGAGCAGAATCCAATGGAAAAATCAGTTTTGAAATATCTCCTTCATATCAGACGTTATGGCCAAAAAAAGTAAAAATAAAAAATATGCATTGAGCTCTATGGAAAAGTGAAAGTGCCCAATATTGCAGCTTTATTCATGAGTAGGAAAACGTGCATTCAAACGTGCCCTTCATTGTCCTCTGGAATGGCCAGGCTGAGAGGAATCCAAGAACTTGTCCTCCTTTTGATTTTTGGGCATCTGGTCACCCTGACCAAGACACGTTTCACAAGTGACACTGGGAGGCAGCAGCTCTCAGGCATTTGTAAATTGAATGAATGGCTTTCAAGGATCAGAACATTTTGATATTTTGATAAAGTATAGGTCAGTATTAAGTTTAAGAGTTTACTATATTATAATAAAAAATGTAACATGAACTAATTGTTGTGCAAGTCAGTAAAAATCATAACATAAACCCGTTGTCATATTATTGTTGTCATATAAAAGCAGGCCTCCGTCAGTCTTGGAAGACTATGGTATCGTGCTTGGCGCTGCATATACTGCATGCAAAGCACAAAAGCCTGGGTTAGATTGTTATGGAGGATAGGCTGTTACCCAAGCAGCAAATCCCCCCTCTCCATGCCACTGAATTAGTCCAATGGAAAGGCAATCCTGAACCACAATTTCTGACTTAACTAAAAAGCAGAACTTAAACTGAAAGCCCCCCCCTCAAGCAATTTTGGCAGATATTTCTCATTTTTTATTTTCACTCAAGAGATGTCCTTCCTTTTCTTGTGCATTATTGTCATTCCAACACTAAAATGCAGGCCTCCGTCAGTCTTAAGAGACTATGGTATCGTGCTCGGCGCTGCATACACTGCATGCGAAGCACAAAAGCCTGGGTTAGATTGTTATGGAGGATAGGCTGTTACCCAAGCAGCAAATCCCCCCTCTCCATGCCACTGAATAAGTTCAATGGAAAGGCAAAGCCAATATGATTGGATCCAGCTGCGTCGCAGAGCTGGGCTAAGGACAGGAGCTCACCCTGTCTTGTGGGGCCGACCCGGGTCTCGAACCCTGGCCTGCTGGTTAACAAGCACAGTGTCTTAGCCACTTGCGCCACCCACAGCCCATAACTCATTGTTATACGCTGATAAAATTAAATTTTTCATCTGCTTTGCAACTGCACATTATAATCTCCAAACTTTCTTAAGATTTTTAAAATAGGAGTCTGCATTCGATTGGATGGTACATTAGATTCAAGGAAATACAGTATTGTGCGCAGAGTCTCCCTTCCATAAATGAGCAAGGACATCCCAGAATACTTCAATGTTTGAGTAAGAAAAACCTGATGATACCTCTCATGATGATTAAAAGAAGGGAAAAATGGAACAATGGCAGTTTATTGCTTTTTAATGGCAACCAGTGCAGAATTCCTACTAGTGCAGAATTGGGATGCTAATTGGGATGCAACCAGTGGTGGGCTCCAGCAGGTTCGCACCTACTCTATAGAACCGGTTGTTAACAAGAGATCGTACATATAAAGTTTAAAAATAGCCATTTAAAAGTGGCTGCCAGATGGGCAGAGAACCGGTTCTTAATTTCTTTGAAGCCCATCACTGGATGCGACCCTTAGATGACCATCTAAAAATAGCCTAATTTGCATAAATTCTAATTGCTGGACAAAAAATCTGGTTGGTCATCTAAGGGTTACAAAGCAACAAACTCATTGGGCAAAATCCAGAGTAACTACGGGGAGTCCTTGCTCCGGGGTAAGAACAACTTACTCTGGATTCCAATATGAATTTCCCATAGGTTTTCACTAGGTGGTGCAGAAACTACGGGTACAAGTAAAGTCTCTTACGTGCTCCCGTAGTGACTCTGAATTTGGGGGACTGTTTCATAATTCTGCACTGATAGGAATGGGAGGCATGTAGAAGAGGAGAACATGAGCTGGGTGGAGCTTGTAATACACAGCATTTATCTTTTGAATAAAGCAAACAGCAGACTTTCTCAAACAGCTAAACCTACCATGCAATGATGCGAGCGATTTCCATACACAAACTGGGATTCACAATAGTTTACTCCGTCCATGAAAATCAGGTGTTACTTTACCAGTCATGATTGCACGATCATATACCATGCAAAAACATCCAGTCAGAAGCTTTGATGCGCAAGCGAAGGGCAGATGAGAAGCCGCAGAAGGCACTCCACCACTCCTCTCTGGACTATTTCAGGCAGGGACTGCTAAGCCATGTCCCATTTACCCTCTTTCTAAATCTATCTAAAGCGATAGATCTCATAATTTTTGTACACATTTCAACATTATTTATTTATTTATTTATTTATTTAATGCACTGCCTTTCCTATGCCAACACAAATGCCCAAGACAGTTTACAAACATTTAATTCCTCCTCACAACAACCCTGTGAGGTAGGTGAAGCTGAGAATCTGAGTGACTGGACTGGCCCCTCAGTAATTTCATGACCACGTAAGGATTCGAACCTGGATCTTCCAGGTTTCAGCCCAACTCCTTAACCACCATTACGCCTTCCTGGTTCTCTTCTGGGATTTTTGATCCTTGCCTGGGGGCTTTCCAGTTCTCTCCCAGTTGCTATTGAAGCCATTCCAGGCAGTGACAGCAATGCACAGGGGTGCTCTTGTATGTTGCCATCGCTGTCTCAAATGGCTCTGATGTTAAGTGGGAGATACTTATATGGCACTTGCAGTATTTACCGTGCCATGCCATGCCTCTGTAGCTCTACCAGTGGACCTGACCGTGACAAGTGACCAGGTTTGAACAGAAGTAAGTAGCACTATCAGTACTTCTTAATGTTCTTCTTAAATAATGTTGATACAAATTTCATGGAATAAATAAGCCTTTATGCTATTTCAATAAGAACATATAGCAGCTCTTTCCCGGCCTTCCTTTTCTCAC
Source organism: Cryptoblepharus egeriae (assembly GCA_030015325.1). Taxonomy (NCBI): domain Eukaryota; kingdom Metazoa; phylum Chordata; class Lepidosauria; order Squamata; family Scincidae; genus Cryptoblepharus; species Cryptoblepharus egeriae. Next base: position 10,040,904 of record JAREYC010000001.1, read on the forward strand.
AATATAGTTTCCTCCTGATTACTTCACTTTCTTTTCATTCCACTAATAATATCCACTTATCTTCCTATTTATTCTTTCTGTTAATACTAATATTTCTGATTGCCTGACAGCTACATCTGGATACCAGGCCATTATCTCAAACAAAAGATACAGAAGGCAGAGATTATTGGGTTTCTCCCTAAATTATTGCTTCTCTTTTTTGCCTTCTCTTTCTTTCAGTTGCTTCTTCCTTTTTTTAAACTCACATTTCTGCTCCAGGTGATATAGGGTTATTACAATTCTCTTCCCCAAACCAGGAGGAGATCCCCTGTCAAAATTGTCAGTATCTGAATGCAATCCCCCCAAACTTGGATTGTCGCAGTTTTTGTGGACATATGGCAACCCTAAGATGGTAGCGTAGCTAATGGGGGTGAAAAGCACAAAGATTTCACAAAGTATGCATGGCCCAGTCCTAAACAGGTCTACTCCAAATCAGCCCCACTAAATTCAATGGGACTTGCTCCAAGGATTGTGCATAGGATTGTACCTCTGGAACTGGCACTAGGGAATTGTGCCAGCGCAGTGCAATCTCAGGATTGCACCCTGTGTGGTGTATATATAGAAACTGATTGCAATGTTATGATAGGTTTGTTTTTGTCAGTTCCCTGATTACAAGAAGATGAACATGAGGATAAAAAATTGAGGATAAAAGAGTTTCTTACTAAAAAGAATGCACTTTAGAAACACTACTGGAAGATTTTACAGGCGTTGGCTCCTAAAAATGCACCAAGGGCACAATCCTAAGAAATTTGGCCTCACTTGGCCTATCTTGGCTTATCATTCCATGATGGTGTGGGGAGGTTGGTTTCTGCCTGAGGTTGGTTTCTTTCTTTCTTTCTTTCTTTCTTTCTTTCTTTCTTTCTTTCTTTCTTTCTTTCTTTCTTTCTGTCTTTCTGTCTTTCTGTCTTTCTGTCTGTCTGTCGTCGTATTTATACACTGCTTTTCAGCACATTGCATTGGCCTAACTCTTTCCCAGGAGTCAGGCAGAAATGCACTTTTGTGACTCCCCCAAGTCAGCACAGGACTTATGCCAGGATTTAGGCCAGCCTAAGTGGAGATTAGGATTGTAGCTTAAGCCACCCAGAAATATTCGCCCTTCAGACATTTGAATGACGGGCTACTACGCAAGTTTAAGGCAGTCCTCTTAGAAATACAGCAGAGGGTTGTCAGTGAGGATCTTACCCTCTCTCTGCAAGACCTTTACCCTTCTCAGGCATCCACCACCCAAATAGGTGGCATATGTTGGAGGAGACGCATAGGCAACCTAAGGACTTATGCAGAGGAAAAAAAAAAATTTTTTTACTTGCCTCTTATTTGTTTTCAGGTTGCCCATCACCACCAAAGCATGCAACATGCAACTTTTTGGACACATCCGTATGGTATAGTGTGGTGGCATTTTGGGGGACAGGGGTCGGATAACATTATCTTAAGTGCCTCTCTTTCGAACAGATAACATTATCTTAAGTGCCTCTCATTTTCCTAGTGAGCAGTGGTTCCCAAATTGGGGTGTGGGGTTACGGCTCCCTTGAGGGCTGGTGATTTCGTTTCTGGGGAGTTGGGGGTAGCAAAAAGTGGGTGCTGCCCAGCTGGGTGCCACTTAGAATCTGGCACTTGGTGTCAACATCTTGAATAAGGCACTCAGGCTGCAATCTAGACTTTCCTGGAAGTCTCAATTAATGCAAAGAGACTTGCTTCCGAGTAGACATGGTGGAGTTCTGGCTTGACTGGAGTGACTGGTCACTTCTGGCAATGTCATCATTTCCACATTGATGACATCATTTCCAGTTTGATGACATCATTTCTGAGGAAGCTGGTCAATCTCTGGGATCAGGAGCCTGGGCTGAAATGTTTGAGACCCACTGTCTTGGGAGATCTCAGAATATTCAGCCAGGTATGGGGGTGGGATCCATGAGAGGCAGGCAGTAAGGTGTTCATCAGCAAACAAGTCATTATGGAAAGCGTTCCCTGAAGGTAAAAAGCTGAAAACAATCACAGAAACTCTCACTTGTGTTAACACCAATATGTACTCGTTGAAAACATCAGCCACAAACTACAGAAGGATGCCACTTCTTCTGCTTATATAGATTATTGAGAACCATATATTATTGTTCTACTTATCTTTCCAGTGAATACAGGTCCAGCCTTGCTATACATGGAATTTTTTTTAACATGGATTTAACTCAACACAAATGGCCACTGCAAATCACAGTTTTACAAATGGCTTTTCTGCTGTTGTAGAAACACAGTCATGCAAGTACTTATTCAAATTTTCAGTTGAGCCAAGCAAAGTCAGGGGATCCTTTGCATTTCTAATTGCTGCCTGCCTCTTTAAAACAGTAAGAAAAGCTGTTTTTAAACAACTGTAAATAGATGTACTTTATATTTTTAAAACTGCTTTTAATTAACACAAATTTAGTATCAGTAGGGAGTCCCAGAATCAAACCTTTGCAGTTATTAAGGCACAACTTTATTCCATTAAGAGCAACAAAACCTGGAAATGGATCTTTAAATCTATTTTTCTATTTTTTTTTAAATTCACTGATTTTTTTTAAATCTACGGGAGATTGTGGAATGAAACCCTGGTAGATAACAAAGGACTCCCGTAATAATAAAAATCCTTTAAATTCCTGAAAGGACATCCTCTGATTCTGAACACACCACTATTGTCTCCTACTGCACTGCTGCTTATAAAGAGCTGTGTTAGGCAACCTCCCTATGCAACATCAAGTTGGCCAGTATTATTCCCATTTCACTGATGAGAAAACTGAGGTTGAAAGAAAGTGGCATCATTTTCAAGCCCACATCATGAATCCACAGCAGTGTGTTGAGCCATGTATCTCCAAATTTGGGTTCAATTTCTCTGCTAACAGGATCTCATTGGGTCTTCTCCACCATATAGCACAAATAAAGTTTCCTGCCTGCTTATATCAGCTGTAGAAAATAGGTTGTTTTTGGAAGAGGATCGGGATTGTTCCTGAGGCAGGATGGGCTTTGCTGCATAATGGTGGTGGGCAATCCCCATTTACTTTCTTCTTGCCTAACCAAACTCTTTCAGGTTTCAATTCTGTTGTGTCAAAATGGCAAAAAACAGTTGTCCACAACAGGAAGAGAAAGAGGAATTTAGGAAATCATGTAAACAGGTTTGAGTAAGTAGAGATTTAATATATGTGTGTGAATAACAGTGCGCTTGCAGAGAATTAAATATATGAGTTAAACAACACTTGGATGCCTCTGGCCCTATATATGTTTTTCAACAAATAAGTTCAAGAGATTTGCATTTGATGGAGCCACACTGAAAAGGTTACTAGGCTGCAACCCGGAGAGTGAACACTTACCTTAAATGCATCAATAAAATGCAAAAAAGAGTCTTGTGATACCTTAATGACTAATGGGTTGGTTGTGGACTGTGAGCCCTCTTCAGAAGGAGCAGTAAAGTGCTGGTTGTGGGACCAAATGGCCTGAAATGGCCTTTACACTTTAACTAGACTTCTTTTTTGTGTTTGCTGCAATAGATTAAGACGGAGTCCCCTCTTGAATTTATGGCCACAAATAAAGAAGGAGGCAAATAGTGCCTCCCATCTTCAGTATCTCTTACCTTGTCTGGTATGGCAAGGGGGACTTGGTGGGTAGGATAAAAGGTAGGACTAGGTAGCTAGGACATTGGGGACTTGTACACTATTGCTAGTTAGGGAAGAGGCCAAAAGGACGCATCACGAAAAGTGATGGGAAGGAGCAACTGCTGATGGTGCCCAGTGAATATTCCCAGTTTGACCATTATGTTAAACTGTCTTTAAAAATTTTTATTCATACCTGGCTCACACAGGATGATCCTCTTTTTCCGTGACATGTCCTTTTTTAAAGCCTTGTGTCCTTGAAAAAAATCTTCATTGTCTCATTTTCCTAGTGAGCAGGCACTATGTAGCCTTTTTGTAATTAATAAATTTGATGTAATAAATCATACAGTATGTAATAATTTATATTTAATTATAATAACTAATATAGTGATTAAATTAACCATCTGAAAGCAAAATATATAAGCCTTTTTTAAGCTTTTATTTTGTCATATGCTACATTTTTCTTGGGTGTCCTACATTTTAGGGGCCGTGTCCTCTTTTTTGGTTATAACTTATGGTCAGCCTGTACCTGGTTATAGTTAAACTGTCCCCTTTATATGTTGGTTTATGGTTGCATGAGATATTGACATCTAGTGGCCAAATTCTGAAATTACACTTACTGCTACAGTATGTCATACACTGACTTAAATCCAATTTAATATTGTGAGCCAAAATTCCTAATCCCAGGCTAAAATTCCTACCCGCTTAAAAAATTGCCAAAAATGTATTTTTTGTTTTTGTTTTTCGGTTTTTTTACCATAACTTTTGATAGGAAGGAGATATCTCCAAACAGATTTTTGCATTGGATTCTGCTCTTCAATACGAATCCAACGACATATGGCACGATGGGGTACTATGCATTATTGTGAAGTTTCAAAATGAAGCCAAAATGTAGGACAATGAAGCCAAAATCTAGGACACCCAGACAGGAGGCTAAAAATCCAGACAAATCTGGGTTTTTCTGGTCATATGGTCACCCTGACTGGGAGGCCAGGTGCAATGCAATAAATACCAGAAAGGGACATGTATTTATAGAGCCAGGAGTTCTACAATGATGTCTGGCTGCCATCTGTGCCAACTCTTCAAGGTACTCTGGCTGCCAATTGTTGCTAGTTGTTTGGTTCACACTTTCGTGCTATCCAGGATGCACCAGGAGGAGGCGAACTAGCATCACGCCCTGCTCAGAAAGGGACTCAGGATAGATGGAAGAGATTTTTGAACATGGAAATGCAAGCTTTTGAGCTCTGCTCACTGAACTGAGCCTTCTACTGCTATTTGTTGCATCACATTGCTGGTCTCACTGGTGAATGTTGGAAGGTGGAGGGCTGATTGTGATCCTGTGAGTACCCCCACATAGCACGCAGCAGAATTTTGTAACGTACAGACGCTGGACTTTTCCAAAAGTCCAGGGAGAAAGTCTTTCCTTCTAGAAGCAATTACCAGTTTCTAAAGTATAATCAGGGGAAATCGGATGGCAAAATGTTTTATGGGGGAAAATATATCTACTGGGAAAAATGAGCATGTTCTGACAGCAACAATAGGGCAAGACTCCTTGGAAACCAGCATTCAAGGCCTGCAGTTTAGAAAGAGGCTGAACTTCAAGCAGCATGATGTGCTGCAAATGAGGAAGCCCACAGCGAGGCTTGAACTCCTCACCGTGTACAAGAGGGAAGCAATTCTGTGCAACGCATGTGGAGGCCGCTCATTTATTACCAGTAAGAATGATTTGCTGCTGAAGACTGTAATTATCCTTTGGAAGGCCTACCACCAGGGACCAGCAAGATGAATCCTGGGGCTGAGTTTCTATGAGATCTGAATAGCATTATAGCAGCCTTGATCATTTGCGGTCTTTCAAACGAGGCTAACAGGAGTCAATAAAGCGACACTTTTGGGGGCACATGCGGGTTGCCCCCATCCCACCACTGATTGATGTTGTATAACTCCCTAGGCCCATTTTTATTACTGTATACAAGAAAGGGGCTGAGGTGTGAGTTCAGAATGGGGTATGACTTGTGTCATGCGCTCTGCTAACATGTGCCCCAGTAAGAATGATGGTCCCCACTATCTTCCTAAAGGGTACATGTCCCTAAGCTTATGCCTATGAGTAAGGCATTAAGGAAGGCATGATTAAGAATCACACACAAATGTCAAACTAACAGTTTGTCTCAGGGCAACTGCAGTAGTTTGCATGCCCGGCTACAGTAGTTCCTAATCCAAGGGGTGGGGGCAGATAAGGTCAGCCAGGAGCATTATGCAACAAAGCTTCTCCACTGCCCTGCCTTACAGGCCACTATGCTTAAAGTTGCCATACGTTCCAAAAAAGAGGTACAATCTTGATTTTGGGGGATTGTATTCACATACTGGCAAAAGGGACAGAGGGTCCTGTCCCAATTTTGTGGAAGAGAATTATGACAACCCTAACAATACTTGTCTCATCACATTGATTTGCTGCATAAAGCAGGCCTCTGTCAGTCTTGAAAGACTATGGTATCGTGCTCTGCGCTGCATACGAAGCATGAAAGCCTGGGTTAGATTGATATGGAAGACAGGCTGCTACCCAAGCAGCAAATCCCCCCTCTCCACGCCACTAAATCTATATATCTATCTACAGTATTTATATACCACTTTTCAACTGAAAAGTTCACAAAGCGGTTTACAAGAAAATGAAAAAAATCAATAGCTAATGAATTAGTCCAATGGAAAGGCAGAACCAATACGATTGGATCCAACTGGTGCTGCAGAGCTGGGCTAAGGACAGGAGCTCACCCTGTCTTGTGGGGCCGACCCGGGTCTCGAACCCTGGCCTGCTTGTTAACAGGCACAGTGTCTTAACCGCTTGCACCACCCACAGCCCGCATAACCCAAGCAACAATAGGAGAGTTGTAGCATAGCTAAGGGTGGGCAAGAGTACATTGCCCAGCTGGATTCTATGTCTTCAGGGGTTGTGAACCCGTATCCCATAGGGAGATTGTCAGCATGCAGCTTCCTGTCTCAGAAGACCTTAGAAGATCCCCTCAAAGACTTCTGGTTTTCTTCCTAAAAGCACTTCAGGTTTACCTGAAAACCAAGTGCTCTGGCTACCAGGGCTCTGGCTCCTTATCAGTCTACCCAGCCTTCATGCTTCACATGCAGTGTCAAGCACGATACCATAGTCTTTCAAGACTGATGGATGCCAAGGCTACCAGAGATGTTCAATTTTTTGTGCCTGTCCCCTAAGCTTTGCCACTGTGGGGGGATCCCTAAAAAAAGCAACTCAATTGCTTCAATCAAAAATCAAATTCTTACAGGGTAAAGCTATGCAAACATTTGGTAAAACGGAGCAGCCCTTTTAATATCAGCTTAAGTCATGAGATGGTATATTGTTGGTCTAGATTAGAACCTGTTCCAAGATCACCTGAATTTTGCTCCAACATGATGCTTAATGGACAGCCTTCAGCTGGCAAATCTCTTTCAGCCTAACCTACCTGATAAGGTTGTTGTGAAAATAAAATTCAGAGAGGAATAGGTATATATTCCTTGGGCAAAGACCAGGATAAAAACATTGTTTTTGTGCTATGGTCACAATCCTATATATAAAGGCTAAGGATTTCCTGGATATCTGCTCCAAGCTTCTCTTTCTTTCTTAGAAGCTCCCCCCTTTTGCTCCATGGGGGATTAGAAGTCAAGTAAGAGCATCAGATCTTACTTCCTCCAGAAATAAACTGTATATTACCAGGAGATTGAAGTTAGCAGCACTATGTACTTCCCCATGAAGTGTGGTTTGGACCTCAGCCAGCGATGGTGGGGAAGAAACCTAGCTATAGATCATTATGCATTATATAATTATAAGTTGCTTATGCAGGAGTTATTAACTGGGAGTATCCATACCTTTTGGATACCTATTAATAATACCTAGCACTTGTCTGCCAGCACTTGTACCATGGAAACCTAAGCTCTGTGACTGGCCTGTTACTGCCTGGGAGAATCAATGGAAATCCAAAGTCCAGATTAGCTAGTTTATATTTGCAGACTTCTATTTTCTGTATCTAACTCTATATCGTCCCTACAGATATGTATACATCTCTCCTAAGCTCTCAGTACTGACCCCATTATATGGTTTATAGATGGCAGCTGGAGAGATGCTTTTAAGGAAGTGGACAGCTCTGTCCTATAAGAGTTGATGACACTATAAATATGGCACATTAGTTTTTAGTTAACACATTAGTTAAACACACTCAGTGTCTATGTGAAATCACTTGAACTTTTTGAAAAAGTATATATGGTATATATAAATGTATGTATGTATGTATGTATGTATATATATATATGTATATATATGTGTATATATATATATACTGAAATATGGTATATAAATGTTGATTGATTGATTGAAGACAACACAAGACTCTTCATTGTTTTTGCACCAGTTTCTCTGGCATTTTCAACATATTGATTGGACTCAATGCTCTAGGAAGTCACCAAACATACATATATTGGGATTAGTGGTGTAGCTAGAGGGGGTGCAAAGCACTAACTTTTTCAGGGAGCCTCACTGCAGCATGCAAGCTGCTCCTCACTTTCAGAGCCATTCTAGATGAGGGAAACATACAAGAGGTTGATGCTGAGCTCCTTTCCCAGAAGTAAGACCTATTGAACACAATGGGGCTTATTTTTGAGTAGACATGGTTAGGATTGTTTGCACGCCATGGTCAGGCTCCTTGCAAAAGTAAGTGCTTTGCATCTAAGGTTGCCATTTCTCTTCCACAAAATTAGGACAGGACCCTCTGTCCCATTTGCCAGTATGTGAACACAATCCCCCCCCCATTCGAGAATGTCCGTTTTTCGGGACATACAGCAACCCCATTTGCATCCCCTCCAGCTACGCTATTGGGATGGGCTTCACCTTCCTGCTTTAAAACTAAAGAATGGCTTTGAATTGTGTCCCAATAACCAGAAGAGTTTCTTATACAATCAGAACTGTTTGTCAGACAGAAACAATATTTTGAATCTGTCATCTATTCAGTTAACCAGCTAGTTATCACAAATGCCACAATTTCCTCTAACAGAGGTAGGGGGAGTGGAAATGGACTTGCTAGGTCATGGTCCAGTTCACATCATGTTGGGGTCACTGGCAAAGCACCAGTGGATTTCAATGGATTTCAGAGATCAAAAGTGAAATTCACCTGTGCACATTATTGTGTGTTTGGTCTCACTTATACAGCAATCCAGCTGGCCATACTGGCAATATTTAGGCTGGCCTAAACCCCAGGATAAGTCCTGTGCTGGCCTGGAGGTGTCACAAAAGTGCCATATTTTTGCGCCTCTCCTGGGGAAGGGTGGGCCAGTGCACAGGCATGTGCTTGCCTCTGTACATCCAAGAACAGGAAGACCAATGAGTCATGGCAGCCTAGGTTAGGTTTGCACCCTTAGAGCACAATCCTAACCATGTCTACTCAAAAGTAAGCCCATTGTGTTGAACAGCACTTATTCCCAGGAAAGTGTCTTTAGGATTGCAGCCCCAGTCACATAGTTCACTAAAGGGACCATATATTCACACCCCAGGATTACTGATCCTAATGCAGATGTGTACATCTCTTTTGTAAATGGCAACCCTCATCCTAAGACTTCTCTCCGTTGATACCTGTATCCAGATCACCATTATTTCTGTGATGACGCCAGGCAAGGTGACTGGAATGTCATAACTGCAAAAGACGACAAGGCCTCCCAAAATGTAGGACACCCCAAAAAAATGTAGAACATTGCAAAATAAAAGCTAAAATCACTCAAATATGTAGCTTCCATGTGCTTAATTTAAACACTAAGGCAGGCATGTCCAACAGGTTTGACGATCACCTGTCGGGGATACTCTAGGGGGATTTCCTGCTGCAGGCAGGGGGTTGGACTAGATGACCTACTAGGTCCCTTCCAACTCTATGATTCTAACAGGTAGATTGTGATCTACCAGTAGATCATGGAGGGGTCAGAGGTAGATCACCAGCCCACTTGGCTCCATCTCTCCAGCAGCTTGCCCATCTCTAGGAGAGAGCTTGTGCTGGCAGGTCATCTGCTGAGGTCTTACCGCCGCTGCTGATCCTTTGCCTGTCTTCTTTCCCTGCCTGTGGGAATCTTGCCTGTGAGTGTAATGGGGGTGCTTTCAGTTTTCCATTTGCCTGAGCTTTACTTGAATACACTTACCATAGCCCTCTGTAGACAGCATGATGACTTCCCAGATTTCCTTTCTCACCACTGCATCATTCACCAGCACATTTTGGCAAGCAAGAGACTCAATACAAAGACTGTCATGGACATCACTTTGAAAATTGTAAATTCAGTTCATGGAAGATCACTTCAAAGATGGCTTTTCAATCTTACTCTTGATAAAGGGGCAGCAGAAATCATTTTGCACACAGATGTAAGGTGGTGGGAGACACAAATTTCTGCAAAGATTTTTTGATTTGCTGAATGAAATAAGAAGTTTTTTGAAGGATAAGGGAGATGACCAAGCAGAGTTGGAAGAGTGGTTATGTGATCTGGCATTTGTCTGTGCACTGGTCAAAGAACACATCGACAACAAAGTATGGAAGAAATGGGCCACTTTATTCATAATGAAATTAATAATCAGCAGACCTTAAACGTGGGTTATTATGTGACCTCAATATCTGCCGTGAGGCTAAGGGGAAGGGAGCTTAGAAGATCTGTAAGGCCCCCAGGCAGACCTGGGCAGCTGGGTCACTGTGCACAAACTCATTAGAGTTCCACCCTTTTGCAGTAAGCCCACCCCATGAAGGGGGGGGGGTCTGGTGCAACTGGGGCTGCGGACCTGCCCCATCCCACACAGGATTGAGACAGGCCCACAGGCCAGCACAGGGGGTAACCTGACCAGCCCTCGCCCCGCAGGGGACTGGGGTTGCCAATAGGGCACACCCCCCCTGTGCCTCAGTTGACCATGATTGCATGCTAATATAGACCCATTTTCAGACCTGTTCACCCCGCTTCCCCAGCCAATAAAGTGACCAGAGGGAATAGTCTGGAGTAGGCGAAAAAAACTGCCCTCCAAGGCCAATCAGGAAGGCAGCCAAAAATTCCTACTCAGCTCCAAAGGCAACCAGCAACCAGACTATCCTTAGGAGACAAAGAACACCATCCTAATACTGAGGGAAGATTCCTCACCATCCTCACCCCAGAGAAGTGGGGGAAAGGAATCCTAAAGCCCTCACAGAACCCGGTCCAAAGCAGTATTGCTGCAGAGCGATCCGGTAATCACTAAGCAGCGAGGCCAAGATAGGTAGCTTAACTGGACTTGGCCCCTTGTGGGGCAGAGGCCTGGCCTGGCCCGCTGCCGGTGCCCCTGCCTTGCCCACGGTTTCTTCTTTGCCATGTGAACCGGCGTTTTCTGCTCTTGCCTGCTTTTGGACTGCCACAGGACTTGGTGGCGTGACCACCTCCGCAGTTGCTGCATGAGTGCTGATATCTGCAATCCTGCTTGTAGCAGCGGCCATGCTTATTGAACATAAAGCAAATGCCCGGGGGTTGAATGAAAGACCTAGTGCCCTCTGACTTTCTCAAGATATGTCCACTAGGGGTCCAGTCGTATTGATCCCCATTTGGCACAAACAGTAGGCTCCACATCTGCTGGTCCTTGACGCACCAGGAGAGCCGGGGATCCTCACTAGCTCTCATGCGAAAGTGCTCATCATAGCGTGCCCAACTGGAGCCCCCATGGATCAGATATAGTCTATTGATTATATCAAAATATTTAAATAACGTCAAGCCCTTGTTCGGCTCCTTCTGTAAAACTACTCTGGCGTAAGTCGTGTAACCGCAGACCCAGTTTTGCCAATTCCTTTCAACTTGAGTGCCCTGCAGAGCCCAGGCTTTTTAGTGCCCTGCAGAGCCCAGGAGCATTCACATGCCTCTGGCTCTGGCTCCCTGAGCATGAGAAAAGATGTCCACGTACTCTCCCTTCCATATCTTTTCCTTAACTGCAGGTGCCAGGTGCCACCCAAGGGGGGTGTAGGATGGGGCCCTCAACCCCAGAGAAGGAGCAGGCACCCCCTTTCCATCCGCCCCTGATGCTGTGGCTGCCACAGGCTCGGAGGCTGACCCCCCCTCTGGAATGGGATTCCTTAGGTGGCAGTCGAATGGGTTCAGGTTTGGTTTACGGTCACAAGAATTCCATTCCCTGCAAGATGTAGGTGAGGCTCCCTGCACAGGTATTGCCTGTAAAGCACTCTGAGCAGAGGATGGTGGGCGTGCTGCATCCACCGCCTGACTTGGCCCCCTGCTCTGATTAGCCCCCCAGACATCCCTTTCCATTTTAAGTCCTGAGGATGGGCACTCACCAGATGATGCTTGACTCATTGCCGTCCCAGTTGGTCCAGATTGTCCAGAAGGCTCCCCAATCTGTTGACTGGCGGCAGGCAGTGGCGAAGTCTCAGCTGGCGTGTTGATTGCTGGGGCCCCGGCCGGGACCCCTGGTGGCCCAAGGGCCTGAGACGGCTGCCTGCTAACATTCTGGAGGGCTGCCGCCACCTCCTTTTTTACCAGCGAGGGGATCTGTTTTACCAGTGAGGGGATCTGTTTTACCAGCGAGGAGATCTGCATGAGCTCTCCTCTGAGGACCCGCATCAGGTCGCCCTCCAGAGCAGAGCCAAGCCCTGGGCTGCCAGAGCTCTCCCTCGGTAGAGGTGCTCTGGACCCAGTGCTAGCCCTGGCCCTGGTCCCCCCAGGAGTCCGTAGTCCACGGTTGCCCCGGACAGGGACCCCCAAAGAGGCCACAGAGCGAGCCACACCGCGGGCCCTGCGTTCAGCCAGGTGCTGGGAGACACGCATCCTGTACTGTTAATTTGAGGACAGTAAAAGGGGCTATGAGAAATATCCCTGCTGAGACCTACTGAGGAGAAAGAACAAAAGAAACCAATCAGGCCCATTGACTGACAAAAGTAAGCCCATTCTTAAGTGGGTTTTATTCCCTGGAAAGTGACGGGAACATACATAGAATCATAGAGCTGGAAGGGACCCAGTGGATCATCTAGTCCAACCCTCTGTCTGTAGCAGGAATCCTCAGCTTGTGCTGGTTAACAGGCCCAGTGTTCCAGATGCCACAGGAGAATGGGGGGATTGGCCAGGGAATATTCCCCCAAGATCTGCACCCCGCTCTGTGCCACACACACACACACACACACACACACACACAAAGGGGAGGAGGCCATGTGCCCCCTGCCTGCTGAAGCTCCCACTCCAGTGCAGATGGTGGGACCAGCCAGGAGGCGACCAGCGAATCATCCCCAAATGGATGCATCTTCTGAGAATCCTGTGTTTTGTGTGAAGGGTTGATGGTGCCTGGTATTCCTATCCCAGCCAGCCTCCCTCTCTCATCCGTCCCGGGGCCGGCCATGTGCTTTGCAGCAGCACAAAGCCTCTTCCAGCCAGCCAGGTGCCCTTTGCCTGAACGGGCTGCTTGGGGAAGGGTGATGGTGGGATTACCAGGGCCTGCTCCCCACGACTAGGTCACTGCAACCTCACAACTAGGTTGCGGTCTTGGGAGTAAAACTCATTGAAGGCTGCAATCCTAAAGATGCTCCCCTGAGAGCCAGACCCCCTGAACCCCATGGGGCCCACTTTCAAGTAGACCTGGAGAGGACTGTGCTCTAAGTCCCTGGTCTGGGGGCCCTCCTGGCAGGGCAAATGCTTCCAGGAAACCACATGGCTGGGGGGGGGGGGGGATTGAAACCTGGATCTTCCCATTCACTCTGGAAGGAAGAAGGGGGGTCCTGATGATCTCCTGCAACCCCCGCCCAGCTCCCAAGGATGGGAGGCTGAATAGGTGGCCACCAAGCCTCCCTCCTTCAGTTCTTGGGAAAGTTAGAACTTGGCGCTGTGAGCAGGATTTGAGAGGGGAGACCCTGGGAGGAAAGAAGAGGGAGGAAGAAGGAGCCCCACATATGATCTGCATCTCCGCCCAGTGCTCCTGAAGCACGCAGATCAATCTGCCATTCTCAAATGTGTGATGTGCAAAGAGAGCCTTGGGGTTCCCTACCAGGGAAGGCAGGACCTGAGCCAAGCAGGCTCAGAAAGTTGGAGGGGACCCAACAGAATTAGCCCCCGGCCCTGAGGATCTCACCCCCCTCCCCAGCCTTGAAGACCTACCCACCAGCCTGCCTGGTGGCCTGCACCAGGTGGAAAGAGAGCTAACGTCCTCTCTTCTCCCCTTAAGAAGCCCACCACCTGGGCTCCACCCTCATGAGGGTCTCACCTGCCCACTGGTTGGGAGGAGCCGGGTATTGCAACCCAGGCAAGACAAAGAGCCACACCAGGTTTATGGCCTGTGTCTGGATTCTCACTGACTTTACAGGCAAACTAAGTGAGATGAACCTTCAATTACAAATGCATAGGCGAGATGATGAGGACAGTTTCATCCTACAAGAGCAAACTGGAGCTAGTGATGAGTGACCTTGCAAACAACACTTTTGATCATTTTCCTAATACGCAGGGCCGTCTGGGACAATATCCGCATTTTGTTTTTCAGAACGAGAAGTATGTGACCGTAATCTGTTCCATTATCCAGGAATTTGAAAATAAATTCTGTGACTTCCAAAAATTTGGAACAGTTGTAGAATGTCATACCCATTCAAAGTAGATGTGGACATTAAAGAAACTGCAGCTGCTATCAGTAAAAGTTACTCATTGAACAAGCCATCACTTGAAAACGAAATATTAAACCTTAAATATGACATTTTTCTCACGATCCATGCTGAGCAAGAATCATAGAATCATAGAATTGGAAGGGACCTAGTAGGTCATCTAGTCCAACCCCTTGCCTGCAGCAGGAAAACCCCCTAGAGCATCCCCGACCACTTGTGCCACCCACAGCCCTTAAATTTAAGACAAATTACTCAATAAAACTTAAAGTTATTAAGACAGTTAAAAAAAGTTATTACTCAATAAAACTGTAAGAAAAAATGTCCAGTGGTTCCTCACATAACAGAATTAATTTGTTCCGGAGGCAGTTCCTTTACGTGAAACTTTCTTTACGTGAAGCGGATTTTCCCATAGGAAACAACGGAAAGGCAGATGATTGGTTCCACAACCCCAAAAATATTTATATAAAAATATTAACTGGATGTAAAAATGATGACAAAACACTGTAATTGAATTCAAAACATGCATTCAATGGGCATGATCCTATGATGTCTACTTAGTCTGCAATCCTAAAGACACTTTCCTCTGAGCAGGACCCATTTAACACAATGCGGTAGACTTCTGGGTAGACATGGGTAGGAGGCTGCAATCAAAGACACTTTCTTCTGTAATCCAAGACACTTTCCAAGTGTCTCCCCACTTTCTCCTTCTCTTCATCCTGAGCCTCTCTCTCTCTCTCTCTCTCTCTGCTCCCTTCTGGCTGGCCCTGAGCTGCTTCCCTCTTCTCCCCCTCTGCCCAGCAGATGTCTGGCCACAGGAGGAACAGCATGGAAGTGTTGCTTTCACTATGGGCAGGTGCGCTAGGCAGCCCTGACACTTTTTAAACAGGTTGCTGGCCAGCGCATCTGCCCCAACTGCCAACGAATGTTTTCTTTACGTGAAGCACTTTCTTTACATGAAGCAGAATCCTAGAGAAATTTTTTTTTGTTATGTGAAACTTGCTTTACGTGAGGTGTTCTTTACATGAGGCGTCACTGTACTTTCCATTTCTCCTCGCAGTTCTTACTGAATCTTGGCCTCTGTTTTGTTTTTGCTTAATTTGCTTAACAGCTGATCACATCCAAGGTCTGTGGTGGCACAAGTGGTTAAGACAGTGTGCCAGTTAACCGGCAGGCCAAGGTTCAATACCTGGGTCCAAGACGGGGTGAGCTCCTGTCCTTAGCCCAGCTCCTGCCAACCTAGCAGTTTGAAAGCATGTAAATGCAAACATGTAAGTGCAAGTAGATAAATAGGTACCACCTTGGTGGGAAAGGTAACAGCGTTCCGTGTGCCTCAGTGTATAGTCATGCCAGTCCCATGACCACAGAAGTGTCTTTGGACAACGCTGGCGCTAAAGGCTTGTAAACAGGGATGTTTACTATAGGGTGCGGTGGGGGGACTTTTAGTCAGAAATATAGTCAGAAGTGTGGGGAGGGACCTTTACATCCTATAGTCAGAACTGTGGGGGGGGGGAGGCCTTTACATCCAAGTAAATGACAGAAAGTTCATTAAAAATGGAGGGGGGATCCTCCAACTTTATTGGGTTTGGGGTCCTCCAAATTGGGATCCTCCAAATTATACTCATTTGAAACTAAATTTTCATGGTGGCAGTTCGCTGGAAAAAGTAGATCACGACCTGTTCGAAGTTGGACATGCCTGCACTAAGGTAAAGGTGTCCCCTGCAGGTTGCTCTGCTAGTTGTGACTGACTCTAGGGTGCGGAACTCATCCCATTTTGAGAGCCATACAGCTACCATTGTCCAAAGACATCTCTGTGGAACACATAGGGGTGCCATATGTCATATGTCCTGAAAAACGGACAACCTCAATTTTGGGGGATTGTATTCACATACTGGCAAATCCTAGAATCCTAGAGTTGAAAGGGACCTAGTAGGTCATCTAGTCCAACCCCCTGCCTGCAGCAGAAAATCCTCCTAGATCATCCCTGACAGGTGCTCATCAAGCCTCTGCTTGAAGACCCCCACTGAGGGAGAGTCCACCACCTTCCTTGGCAATCTGTTCCACTGCCGAACTGCCCTCACCGTCAGAAATTTTTTCCGAACCGGAATCTCCTTTCTTGCAGTTTGTACCCATTGGTTCCAGTCCTGCTTTCAGTAGCAGCTATGAACAAATGAGCCCCTTCCTCCCCTATGACAGCCCTTCAGGTATCTGAAGAGGGCAATCATGTCCCCCCTCAGCCTCCTTTTATCCAGGCTGAACATCCCAAGTTCCCCCAACCTTTCCTTGTAGGGCTTCCCTTCCATCCCACTGATCATTCTTGTCAGGTCCTGTCCCGATTTTGTGGAAGAGAATTATGGCAACCCTTTGTGCCCAGAACACTGTGACCAAAGTGGTACCTATTTATCTACTTGCATTTGCATGCTTTCAAACTGCTAGGTTGGCAGGAGCTGAGCCGAGGATGGGAGCTCACTCTGTCTTGCAGTACTCAAACCGCTAGCCTGGCAATCTTCAGATGGACAGGCACAGCGCCTTTAGCCACTACACCAACTGCAGACAACTCTTATCTTGCATGATACCACTACACCAGCGCCGCAAACACTATACTACGTTTTATTAAATTAAAAAGTATTACATATAATTTATTACATATAATTTTTATATGGGAGTCTTGCAGCAGCTGCAATCCTGCAGCCTGGCTGTGCTTAGTTGCCAATGTGTTGCACCCCTCCTCTTGCTTTTCGTAGCATCGCCCACTTAAGACAGATCTGCTGGGCTCCTGGGAACCGGAAGACTGCTTCCCATTTAATAAGGGTTTCCTTTTTCAGCTTAGCCAGTTAGGATCCAAAGATAGGGGGAAAAAATCCAGCTTCCTAAGAGAAGAAGGAAAGGGCTAGAGGATGGTTGGGAGGGGTTAGTGATGCAAATGGTTAGATCCTTAAAGGAAGAAACGCTCTGTGTTTGCACACATTCTGCACAATCTCTTCTATTTCCTGGATACATTTATTTTTTGTAGGAATTTTAACAAATTTTAACAACAAAGAAGGTACCATAATCCCATCTGTTTCTATTTTAGGCACTCTATTTTGGAGCTGCAATAGCACATCAGCTGATCATCTGTGAAGCCACAGAAACTACAGTGTTGGGACACTGATGAAGAAAGTGATGATGATGATGATTAGTAAAAGGGTGGTGGGCACCAGCAGGTTCGCACCTACTCTATAGTACCGGCTCTTAACAAGAGATAGTACATATAAAGTTTAAAAATAGCCATTTAAAAGTGGCTGCCAGATGGACAGAGAACCGGTTCTTAATTTCTTTGAAGCCCATCACTGGGGTGAATGTATATATCTTCCCTTCCTCCAACTGCATGAAGCCTTTTACTCTCAAAAAATGGCATTATTAGTTTGATCATTAGTTTAATCATTGATCATGATTAGTTTGCCAGCTCGAAACTAAATGAAAAAGACATGCCAGGATTCTGATCACCATAATATTTGAGAAGATCTTGAGGTCATTTCTGAATATAATAGAAGATACATATGGGACTGGGGCAGTCTTGATTGTGTATAATTCTTTTTTTAATCAATTTTATTTAAAAGATTTATATCCCCACTGTTTCCCAAACAACAGAGGAATTGTTGTTAATTGCATTTCCATATAACCTTTCTTTCAATTTACTTTATCTAGCATAATAAAAAGTTGATTTTTAAAAAAAATACAGATGTGCCATAGAGGAAACCCAGTATGTCATGTGGGAAAATGATTATCTGGAAAAACAGGATAATTCACTTTAGGACAAGAGGCTATAGGCAGCTCTATAGAATGAAGGAGAGACACTGAACAGGGTAAACTTTCAGAAAATGTGAAGTAGGATTTTTAAATTCCAGCCTCAGTGTGATGATTGAATTCTAAGATTCCTGGAGCCATCCTTAACAAAAAGCCATAAGAAGGGTGGAAAGCATGTAGTCTTGGCTTTTTATGTGCTCTCTGTAAATGTGCTGTCTATTTCTATGCTGACCTACGAGTTGCTCTCACAGATCCATGCAGCTTCTGGACCCTCAAGAGCAGGTGCAATCAGCCATTTCCATCTCCCTGTGGCATAACTAGATGGGGTGCAAAACACTATGTTTTTCATGGAGTCTCCTCATCACAGACAGCACACACACACACCCCCAAGGGTGAACCTGGGATGAGCCACCCTTCCTGCCCCCTCTAGCTACACCACTAGGGTGTGGATTACTAAAATCCTGTGCACTGACATCGACTTACTTGACAGAAAGGGGAGGATGGGTGGCAAGTGCAGGGGTGGCTGAGCAGGGGGCACACATACCCCAAAGGTGACACCTGGAGTAGCCCACCCCTCTAGCTACATCATGGGGTGTGGATTACTAAAATCCAGATCAGGCCATAAGTCCATTTAGTTCAGGGTGGCCAGATGCCCAAACTTCAAAAGGAGGACAAGGTCTTGGATTCATCTCAGTCTGGCCTTTCCAGTGGACAGTGGCACATTTGTCTACTCAAGAGTAAAGATGCAAAATTGGGCACTTTCACTTTCCCATGGGTCACTCTCAATGTATATTTTTAGTATTAGTTTTTTGGCCATAATGTCTGATAGGAAGGAGATATTTCAAAACTGATTCTTGCACTGGATTTTCGCATCTTCAATATGAATCCAACAACGTATGACATGATGGGGTACTACACACCATTGCAAAGTTCCAAAATGAAGCCAAAATGTAGGACAATGAAGCTTTTTTGGAGGACACCCGCACAGGAGGCTAAAAAAGAGAACAAATCCGGATATTTCCAGTCAAATGATCACCCTGGTTCAATCTAGTTCACCTTCTTGTATTTTACAGCACCCCATCATATGCATCAGGGAGCACACAGGACCTATATCCAGGTGCCCTCCCCTACATCTGGCATTGGGAGGTTGCCACCTATATCTGTCCATGGGCACACCTATGGCTTGTAACTCATGATAGTCCTCTAGGAATTTGTCCAATCTCTTCTTAAATGCATTGAGACTAGAAGTCATTGCCACATCCAGTGGCAGGGAGTTCCACAGATCACCTACACACTGGGGAAAGAAATATTTTCTTCTGTCTATCCTGACGCATCCAACATTCAATTTTAGTGGATGCCCCAGAGTTTTGGTGTTATATGAAAGGGAAAAGAACATCTCTCTATCCACTCTATCCATCTCTTGCATAATTAACCACCCCAAAATATTTCTTTTCATGAAATTGGGTTGAATCACAGGTCTTTGATTCCCCATACCTTTCATTTTGTACACCAGTATAGGTAGTTGGCATAATTGCTCACCCCCCTAAAAAATTCCCCCCACTTCTACAATCCTGGCTTTATCCCCAGGGTGGGGGGGGGTATGGACAGCATTAGGGGATGAGCAGGGGGCACCCACTCAGAAGTGGCATCCGGGGTAACTCACCCACCCCTTTCCTCCCCCTCTAACTATGCCACCAGGGGTATGGATTATTTAAAATCCTATGCATTGACATCACCTTACCTGACAGGGCGGGGGGGGGGGGTTGGGGAAATTAGTGGCTAAAGGGGGTGGGTAGGGGGCACACCCAAGGTGTGTGTATCCCAGGGTGGGGGTATCCCATCCCCAATCCCCACCAGGGATGTGGATTACTGAAATCCTATACATTGACCTTGCCCGACGGGGAGGGGGGAATGAGTGGTAAGAGGTGCTGAGCAGGGGGCACACATACCCCCAGGGTGGCACCCGGGGTAGCCTACCCCCTTCCTCCCAGTCCCAACCCCCTCTAGCTACTCCACCAGAGGTGTGGATTCCTAAAACCCTATGCGTTGTGACCCGACGTGGGGGGAGGCTGGGTGTGAAATGGGGGTGTCTGGGATGGTTCTGTGGAAGGAGGGCCCCCTCTTCTGCCGTCCCCTCCCCTTCCCCCCCCCCCCAGCAGTGCGTTGCCCCTTTAACAGAGGGCTGTGGTCCCTCCCCGCCCGGACGGCAGCATCAGCTGAGCTGGAGAGAGGCAGAGAGAGAGACGGAGCCTGGAGCATCCCTGCGTCGGAGCCTCTTCGGGCAGGAGATGTGATTGTGGGACGGCGCGTCCCTTGGGGGGCCCCGATCCCCGGGAGCCCGTCGGGCGGCGGCGCCACGGAGAGGGCGGTGGAGCACCGAGCCTTCAAGGGCCGCGCCCCCATGAAGGAGAAGGAGAGGGAGAGGGAGAAGGAGAGGGAGGCGGACGCCCCGTCGGAGAGGGGCAAGCCGGCCACCTACACCGGGGACAAGAAGGCTCGCATGGCGGCCAAGACCAACAAGAAGTGGGTGCGCCTGGCCACGGTCCTGGCCTACGTGCTCTCTGTCTCCCTGGCCGCCATCGTCCTCGCCGTCTACTACAGCCTCATCTGGCAGCCTGTCCGCGGAGGGGGGGCCGCCACCCACCCCGCCAGCCACCCGCAGCCCCCCGACGGAGCCTCCGCCCTGCAGCCCACGGCACTCCCCGCCACCGCCGCCCCCCACCACGGACTCGCCCCGACGGACCCCGCGGGGACTCGCCCGCCCGTCCAGGACGCCCCTTGAGCTGAGCACCCGCCGCAGGACCCCCCACGGATGGGACCCCCTCGGATGGACTCCCCGGACGGAGCGCACCCAGACCAGAGCAAGCCCCGTCGGAGGGAAGGACTGGACTCCGAGGACCCGCACAGGACTGGGGACCCCGCAGGGAAGGGGTTGGGGGGTGTTTGGGGCTGGAATGGAGCTCAGGTACGTCAGCCCCACTGAAATGAACCCCCCCTTCCAACATCAACACCCCTTTCCCTTTGTATCCCGGTGTATAAACTCTCTTTGTATACAGATGAACTTAGTCAACGCCTAGAGAAGAAGAGCTATGTTAGCTGTATTCTGCACGGACACACACACACGCATGGACACACACATGGACGGACACATGGACGGACACACAAATGGACACACACATGGATGGACATACACGCATGGACACACACATGGACGGACACACAAACACACACGCATGGACACACACACATGGATGGACACAGACACACACACGGACGGACGGACACATGGACACACACATGGACGGACATACACGCATGGACACAAACATGGACAGACACACAAACACACATGCATGGACACGCACATGGAAGGACACACATGCATACGGACACACAAACACTCACATGGACGCTCAAAAGCACACATTGACACACAAAAGCACATACACTTGGACACACACATGGATGGATGGACACACAAACACACACACACATGGACACACAAGCACGCAGATGGACACAGAAACACACATGCATACAGACACACATACACATGGACGCACTAACACATGCATACGGACACACAAACACACATACAGGCACATGGACACACAGACACACAAACACCCCTGATCTCCCAACAGAATGTCCACCCTGCTGCCCAGGGACTCCCCGCCACTGCATCCCCCCAGGATGGAGCCATACATGAACACATAAACACACAGAGAGAGCAGATGCTGGATGGTGTTCAAAGGGCTATTGGGGGCAAAGGTTTTTTGTTTATTTTTATTTTATTTTGGGGGGAGGGGAAAGTGAGCCTTTGCTCACTTGGATGCAAAAAGGAAGCCCCTTCCTCAATTGCCAGGTAACAGGGCTGAGTTGACTCGGATAGTGTAGCTCGAAGGGGTGCAAAGCACTAAGTTTTGCAGGTGCCTGAATGCACCTTGTAACATTCCCCTCTTTCTAGCCATTCCAGGTTATTGGGGGGGGGGGGAGCAAAATGGTGGTGAACACCTCTATTTTACACCCCCACCTAGAATGGCTCAGAAGTGGAGGGGGCTGCTGGCATGGCACATTCAGGTGCCTGCAAAACACTGTGCTTTACCCCCCTCTAGCTATGCTACTGGTGGGCCCAGAGCATTATTATTATTGCTTGCTTAGCACATATTTTGCTGAACATGAGTCTTATGAAGAAAGCTGGATAATAATAATAATAATAATTTGCTGTTCTCAGCAGTGAAGAGCTCCTGGATTTCATCTTCTGCTATGGACATGTTGGAAAGGAATTTATTCCTCCGGTTTGCCTCTCATTTCCTTGGGATCTCTGGTCATGCAGTCTATCTGAAACCTTGGGAATTAACTGCATTAGATTGCAAGTGCTTATTAAATTTGCAACCTCAATGTCATTATTCCCAGCAAATCTGTATTAATTTCACCCTTCCTGGTGCAAGCGTCTATCTTGCATTATCCAAGTCTTCATATTAAGACAGGAAGGAAGCACTGCTCTCTGGTCGGGTTTTGTCTGGGCATCTCAGAACTGGCCCTCTGCTCCTTTCTGATTGTTTTTCTTTGAATACTTGGACTTTGCTGGAACTTCCAGAAATAGGTGAATTAGAATTCACGCCATACTCCAATTTCTGGAAGTCATAGGAGCACTTCTAGAGGTAGTTCTGGCTTTAGATCAGCAGTAAAACAGCTAGCACAACAACCCTTTTTAGATATTCCTTAAAAAAAATTCTCATGCAATGCCTGGTTCTGGCTGGGTGCAGAATCTTATATGTCAGAAGCCTGATTGAGTTGGTCAAGAAATTGAAAATACATTGGCATGTGAATGACCAATGTTCATGATTTTGCATGAACACAGAACATGACCTGAAATTTATTTATTTATTTAGCATATGGCATACAATATATGGACTTATGGTAAATCAGATGTAGGTGTCCAGTCCACCCAGCCATTCAAGGATGGAGTGGTCTACATTGGGGGGAAAAAATCAGACACTGGGCCGGCATAAGCTCTTGTTTATATATATCTCCTTAACTGATATACATATTTAAATATATATTTAAATACCTGGATTGGTTTCATATATAACTGATATATATATTTAAATATATATTTAAATATCTGGATTGGTTTCAGTTAAGGAGCGCCTACCATTTCTGTCATGGTGAAGTGCCAAACTCTTCAAAAATGTTGCTTTGTACAATACAGCTTCTTCTGGGCCTATCAGTCTAAGAGCTCAATCCTAACCATGTCTACTCAAAAGTAAGCCCCATTGTGTTCAATAGGTCTTACTCCCAGGAAAGTGTCTTTAGGATTGCAGCATAAGACTACAATCCTAACCACACTTTCAATAGGAGTAAGTACTATTGAACACAACAGGCCTTACTTCTGAGTAGACATGCTTAGGATTGCTCCGAGGATGTAACAAGACTCAAGATTTACATCTTGTGATGTAAATCAGAAGATTTAAATGTGTCTTACATGTGTCTTACACGTGATTTACATGTGTTGCACATGTAGATCTTGTGGCATAAGGTTGGTGGAGCAGAGCATATTTCATGAGATGAAACATCAGAGCACAGATGAAATTGGTGCACTGGACAAATTGGGCTCTGGCTCTTGATAACTAATGCCGTAGTTGCCATTCAGGTGTCACAAGGCTCATTGTTTTTTTCTCTGGAGCATCACTCTCAAATTGGTAGAGCATGTGTTTGAGGCTGCCTCACTTACCTGGAAGTAATCCCCATTGACAATAATGGGATTTTCTTCTGAACGGGCACGCAGAGGATTGGGCTTGGAGTTTTATACAGACACGGGTGGGCAGGCACTGTATATCTTCGCTACCAGAATGGTGATCTTGGTAGCAGAATAAGGCTACAATTCTCAAAACATTTTCCTGAGTGTAAGACCCATTGAACACAGTGGGGATTATTTTTGAGTAGACTGTGCTTCATGTGATTGATATTCTCCAAAGGAAATGGTGATGCCCAAAATTGTCCTAATCTCACTGTGCGGCATTGGATGAGAGTTTGGCAACTTCATGGCCATGGCCTCTTTGCATTGCCCTGTTGAGCCACTGAGGCAGCGTGTTGTGTCTAAACAGATGCTGGGTGACTGGTGTGTCCGAGTCACTTGTGCTGCAATCCTAAAGACAGTTTCCTGGGAGTAAGATCCATTGAACATGGTTCAATGACATGGTTAGGACTGTCTTGCTTTGAACTCATACTTAAAAGTTACTCCCTTCTGCGTGGCCAGATCCAGTGGGTGAAGTAGCAATTGTAAAAAAAAAGTCCGTAGGATGTGATGGATGTGGTTTCCAGCTGAAGGATGTAATGGATGTAGAAGGGGAAAAGTTCATGGTCTTCGCAGGAAACTCAAGATCCCTCTTGTTCTTTTATTAAATAGCAAAATATGTGCCCATGGAATGATTTTCAGTATATTTTTTGATATGTTGTTTGATTAAAACTGCTAGTTACACAAATGCGATCACTTGAATGGTCATATTCTTAAAAAGGATAAATGGAACGTTGGCAGAACAGCTGTCAAACCACTAGCCCTCTGTATGGCTGTCCCCGAATGTCAGATTCAAATAGGCTTCAGTTTTAAGTTGTACACATGCTCTGATGTTGTCTATATCTAATTCAGCCATGTAAGCTGTCTGTATTCAGAAGTTCTGTATATTTTTTAAAAAAATATTTTTAAGAGAAAAAAAATACATTAAGAAATTTCTGCCTAAAACTCATGTGGCTTTTGGTGTGTTTTTTGATGCGCATTGAAAGGGTGTGATAATTTGCAAATTGCTAGTTTCGAGGATGCAAATGGAGCTTTGGAGTTTGAACAACTGGATCCTTCTCTGATTTTTAACCCCGTAACTAGACTGGACGCCACGGGGTTGGGCTGATTTAAATTTCCGTTTTATGGACACAGAGGTTGTGATGACTACAGAAATAAATGAGTTATAAAATGTGATGAATTACTCCAGTTATAAATGAGTTATATATAAAGTTCACCACAAGTTATTTGCGGTGAACACAAGTCCTATAAATGTCAATAGAATATAAACAAGGTTTTGTGGGAAATGTAGGTGGTCTTGTACGAACATTGACCTATTGCTGATTCCCATCTCTGCACATGGAGAGAAAATCCTTGATACGATCCACCCCACATTATGCGATTATTGATGTGCACATTATTTCATATAGAAGAAGGGAATGTGAGAATGCTTTGGTTCTGAATTGGCAGAAGAGAATGACTGTGGAATGTCGGCTCGTGTGGTATTTTGATCTGGAATTCATCTCCATTCCCTTGAATCAGAGAAAAAAAGCAGATGTGCTCCTCTGTCAGTAGAATACTTGGGGCATTTCCTTTGAATCTGTCTGGACTTATGGAAGTTGGAGTTCCCAAGATCCCAAAAAATGAAACAGAAATTCCACTGAGTCAAAAGTTGTAGTTTTTAAGCTCTTAAAGGCATAAATGGCTAGATAGGAATCTGATGAAGAGGAGGGTGGACAATGATTGAGGACCTGTATGCTGTAGATGTTGGATGAGAGTGACATGGATGTATTAGGATTTCATGTGCTTTATTTCACAAAGAGCCAGAGTTTTTTTGGGTGGGAATATCACCATCATCATCATCAGAGGGAATATCATCATCAGAGGGAATATCATCATCAGATTCCTCAGAGGGAATATCATCATCAGAGGGAATATCATCATCGTCATCGTCATCGTCATCATCGTCATCATCCCAGAACGGCTGCTTGTCATATAGGAACAGTTTGACCTGAGTCCTTTCGACCCATCATTACCATCCTGATCTGGTAATTTGATGCTTTAGATTGTAGGGCTGGGTGGTGCAAGTGGCTAAGACACTGTGCCTGTTAACCAGCAGGCCAGGGTTTGAGACCCGGGTTGGCCCCACAAGACAGGGTGAGCTCCTGTCCTTAGCCCAGCTCTGTGACGCTAGCTGGATCCAATTGTATCGGCTCTGCCTTTCCACTGGACTAATTCAGTGGTGTGGAGAGGGGGGATTTGCTGCTTGGGTAACAGCCTATCCTCCATAACAATCCAACCCAGGCTTTTCGTGCTTTCGTGCAATTAGATGCTTTAGACTGGAGCAAACAATTCTGAATCATAAACCGGTTGGGCCTCCGTGCCACTGGCTACTTTGCACCCCCTTTATCTATGCCTGTGATTTTCAGCATTTTTCATCTTGTGGCACACTGATAAAATTATCAAGACACACCATCAGTTTTTTAACCATTGACAAGGCACTGGACGCACCATGCTGCAGGAAGGGGGTTCATATTCCCCCATTGTCCTATTTAATAAAGGATTCTTTCCAAATATCTGTAGCACACTCACAGATCATCCACAGCACATCAGAATGCCACAGCACAGTGGTTGAAAATCACTGAGCTATATCACTGCAGCACATAGCATCCCCTAGAAAGACTTAATTTTGGGGTGCTTATTTAATGTGACCGTTACTCATTCTTCCAAGCTCATGCTTTGGCTGCTCTTCTTCAAGAAATATAACTGTGGAACACCCAAGACATGCTATGGGAAATTTCCAAACCATTTGCTGTGAATGTCATGGTTGTTTCAGGTGACAAAGTTGATTAAAATCTTGACTCCTGTAAAAAAAAGGAAAACATCAGTTTTCTGCCTCTGGGCCTTTCTCTTCTCAGGCTATAGCAGCAGAAACTGGGACCTTGATACATGCTTTAAAAAAATCTTGGAGGATTTGTTGCTGTTATGATGGACCAAACTGATTTAATGAGCCTGGAGCATGTTGAAACAATTAATGTCGCTGCAATAGCCCATGTGCTTGTTAATTTGTTGCACACATCCAGGATTTTCTGAGTTCTTCAAAGATGCGTTGACAGTAAAGGCTCTAATAGGTGCATGGACATTTTTAATGGCTCATGAATCCATGCACGCTTCTGGGGTGAAAGAATGGATGGCATGTGTGAATCATAAGCAGTCGTCCCTGCCATATGCTCTGAGAAGGATCCAACTGTGTTTTAGCCTCTGCACACCCCTTTACAGTCGGAGTCGACATGGATAGGATTGTGCTCTTCCTCACGGGCTGCTATGGCCAGCAGGATTTAGTAGCAGCCATTTCAGCACCACTGTATCATGTGGCTCCAGGGCATCAATCAATCAATCAATCAATCAATCAATCAATCAATCAATCAATCAATCAAACCAACAAACCATCAATCAATCAAACCAACAAACCATCAATCAATCAATCAATCAAACCATCAATCAGACAATCAATCAGATAATAAGCCGTATTTATATACTGTTTTCAACAAAAGTTCACAAAGTGGTTTACATAGAAAATAAAATTAATACCTAATGACTAAATGGGTTGGACTGTATAAGTACAGTATATTTATAGGCAAAAGAGCTGCGCTATATGTTGACGATTGCAATACTTTTTCCCGACTGCTGATCTTCCATCAACGGCTATGAAATCTTGTGTCACCATATCTCTGTGTCTGTATTCATGAATGTGGTACCCAGGACAAAAACTGCCTTTTCACTTGTAAACATTGTGACTGTTTGGGGGGCCAGGAAAATATGGAACACAATTTACAGCCGCTGCTGAGCATCAGTCAGGCAAGAAAAACTAAATGAAATAGGCCACACTAAAGGGAAACCACATGAAGACATGGTGTTCATGTACTCTCAGGCGTGGGGGGAAATTGCTCAGAAATGTAAAATGGTCACAGAGATATTGAATACTAGTGAAATGTACCTGCGTTGTGGGAGTAAAATGCTCCCCTGTACACCGTCTCCCATTGCATATCAACACCCCTATGCACATCATCCACCCCATGCGCATCAACCCCCATGTGCTACAACCCCCATGCGCAACGTCTGCCCATGAGCATGAACTCCGCAGGCGCAACATCCCCTATGCGCAACATCGCTCATGTGTAACATCCCCCATGCACAACATTCCGCCATATGCATCAACTCCCATGTGTATTAACCTTCTATGTGCAACAACCCCCATGCACATCAACCCACATGTGCACTATCGCCAGTGCACATCATCCTTATGAGCATAAAACCACATGTGCAACATCCCACATGTGCAACTTACCCCAGGTACATCATCATCCCACATGTGGAACATCCCCTCCATGTGCATCATCCCCATGTGCATCATCGCCCATGCGCAACATCCCCCACGTGCATAAAAACCACATACACAACATCCCCTCGTGCACAACATCCCCCTATGTGCATCAGTCCCCCATGCGCATAATCCCTCATGTGCAACATCTGCCCTTGCACACTGTCCACCCCAGTGCACCCTCCTTCCCAGTGCACCAGCTGGATGTTGATCAGTCAGTCTTCAATGTTAAGTATAGGACAAAAACATGTTGCATCCCTTTTCAGCCCCTTAAGGGTTAATTTTCTCCACATCAGTTCTTGGTGAGTGTTCATGTGACAGAAGGAACTCCCTTCCCAAATTTCATGCTTCTAGGCCCAGGGGTTGGGGAAGAGCATCCCTCAGTCACCAATTCTTCAATGCAAAGTATAGGGAGGAAAACGCGCTGCGCCCCTTTTCACCCCCTTCCGGATGGAATTTCCATAAATGGTTCTTAGTGCACCCCTCTCTCACGGAAGGAACACCCACCCCAAATTTCATGCTTCTAGGCCCAGTGGTTTTGGCTGGGCATTGATGAGTCAGTGAGTCAGTGAGTGACTTTTCAATGTCATGTGTATAGAGTGGATGACGGTATTTCCTTGAATCTTCTGCTCACCCTTTTCCACCAAATGCTGTCTCCAAAATCAGGGAGTGCATGAGATTTGATGGTGCATTGAAAGGTAAAGGTGTCCCCCACAGTTGTGACCGACTCTAGGGTGTGGTTTTATTTTGTCGTGTCCTCCATTTTTCTTGGGTGTCCTCCATTTGGGGGATGTCCTCTTTTGAGGCTGAGACTTCTGCCCACCTGCAGTTGTGTCTCTGTGTATCTGACTCAAGAGCAGCCAGTGAGAGGCAGAACTTCCCCTTTAGAGTCTCCTGGCAGTGGAATAATTAAACTTCACAGTGAAATGCACTTCACTGTGGGAGATGGGCAGGATTATGCAAATCACTGGCCAATCACAAGCTTCTCCATAAAGAGAAAGCAATGAAACCGACCAGATGGTCAAAACCCAATCAGTTGGGGGAAATTGAACATTGGGGAGAGGGTAGCCCCAGTGGGCAGACTCAGGAGCATTGGTGGGATCCACTCTGCCAGTGGTGGTACATGCAGATTTTCACATGGGATTCAATGTCTTGCATGCCAGCCTGGCTCACCCTTGCATTGGAAGCTATGATAGAAGGGGTAGGGAGCTGGTTTCAATAAGCTTGTATCACTTTTTCTTCATCTTTTTCCTGTGTGTGAGCCTTTTCTTTGTCTGTTTAGTGCTTGGGAAGCAATTAGCATTTCACTTTGACTGTGTTAGTTAAGCTAAGTTAAAATTAAATTTACTTAAACTTCTCCAGATGGTTCTTGGTGGGTGTTCAGGTGACAGAAGGATCCCTCCCAGAATTCCATGCTTCGGGCCCAGTAGTTGGGGCGGAATGTTGCTGAGTCAGCAATTCTCAGTGCAAAGTATAGGGAGGAAAACGCATTGCGCCCCTTTTCACCCACTTCCAGTTGGAATTTCCAAAATCCGGTTCTTAGTCCACCCCTCCCTCACGGAAGGAACACCCACCCCAAATTTCATGCTTCTAGGCCCAGCGGTTTTGGCAGGGTGGTGATGAGTGAGTCAGTCAGTGACTTTTTTATAAAAATAGACTAACAAAAAGCATACCCGTTTTGAGGGAGTAAAATTCCTCTGTACGCCATCCCCCCACAGTGTATCAATCCGTCATGCACATCAATTCCCCATGCGCAACATCCCCATGCACAAAATCCCCCATGTGCATTAGTCCCCATCAACCCACATGCGCATCAACCCACATGTGCACCATTTCCCCATACGCAACGTCCCCCCATGCGCACCAGTCCCCCACGCACATCAGTCCCCCATGCGCACCAGTCCCCCCTGCGCATCAAACCCCCATGCGCATCAACTCCAATATGCAACATTGCCCATGTGCCTCAACCCCCCATGCACCTCAAACCCCATGCACAACATCCCTCCTTGTGTAACATCCCTCCTTGTGCAACATCCCCCCATGCGCAACATCCCCCATGAGTATCATTCCCCCATGCGCACCAACCTCCCATGTGCATCTTCCCATGTGCAACCCCCCATGCGCAGCATCCTCACCAGTGCAACCTTTTCCTCCAAATAACATCCCCTCAGTACACCAGGGTCTGAGCACGAAATTGACTGGAGGTTGGTCAGTCTTCAATGTTAATTATAGGACAATAATATTGCACCCTTTCTCAGCCCCTGAAGGGTTAAATGTCTCCAGATGGTTCTTGGTGGGTGTTCATGTGACAGAAGGAACTCCCTCCCAGAATTCCCTGCTTCTAGGTCCCGGGTTTGGGGCGGAATGTTGATGAGTCATCAATTCTTCAATGCAAAGTATAGGGAGGAAAACGTGTTGCGCCCCTTTTCATGCCCTTCCGGTTGGAATTTCCGAAAACCGATTCTTAGTGCACCCCTTGGTCATGGAAGGAACATCCACCCCAAATTTCACACTTCTAGGCCCAGTGGTTTTGGCAGGGCATTGATGGATCAGTCAGTCAGTGAGTGTGTCAATGAGTCAGTCAGTGACTTTTCTCTTTTATAGCTGAGGAAGAGATGCCTGATAATCAAAAATTACTTTACTCAAATCTAATACCTTTTTCATCCGAATTTAGTCTCCAAAATCAGGGTGTGTGTTAAATTTGATGTTTAATTAGATTTGAGTGCATGGGGTATTTTTATTATAAGTATAGGGTGCGCATTAGATTTGATGATGTATTAGATTTGATGATGTATTAGATTCAAGTAAATGTAGGTACTTGTTATGTTACCAGAACATCAGATTTTTATTTTGGGGAATAAAATATACTATTTTTGTCTTTCTGAACACAATAATGTACATGCTTAGAATGACCATGCCAATCTTAGGCATAGCTATATTAATTATAATGTAATTGTAATAATGTAATTAATGACTTAAAGCAGGCCTCCGTCAGTCTTGAAAAACTATGGTCTTGTGCTCAGCGCTGCATACGCTGCATGCAAAGCACGAAAGCCTGGGTTGGATTGTTATGGAGGATTGGCTGTTACCCAAGCAGCAAATCCCCCCTCTCCACGCCACTGAATTAGTCCAATGGAAAGACAGAGCCAATACGATTGGATCCAGCTGGCGTCGCAGAGCTGGGCTAAGGACAGGAGCTCACCCTGTCTTGTGGGGCCGACCCAGGTCTCGAACCCTGGCCTGCTGGTTAACAGGCACAGTGACTTAACCGCTTGCGCCACCCACAGCCCTTAATGACTTACTTAGGGTGAAATCCTAACTAATTTAGCCTGGCATCTTACCTGGCATATCTTCCTGTAGTGGTGTGGAGAGGTCGGTGTATGCCTGTTCCCTGGCTTAACCCTCCAGGAGTGGGGCAGAAGTGGCTTGTAGCATTTTTATGACACTCCCAAGTCAGTACAGTGGTACCTTGGGTAAAGAACGACTTGGGTAAAGAACAAAATTTTCTCAGAAATTTTGACTTGCGTAAAGAACACTGTCTTGGGTAAAGAACACGTCTGAGGATGCTTGGAACAGGCTTACATAGCAAGGGAACCCACGGGGGGGATGGACAAGGGTGGGACAAGGGGACTAGCTTGAGCTACAGTGGGGCCCTGGGCAAAGTTTTGAATAGGCTTCCATGGCCAGGGAACTCATGCGGGGTCCGAGGGGGAGCAGCCTGAGCCAGGTTTGTATGTAGGATCTGTGTGTGGCAGCATGGAAGGTGTGCCTTATCAATGTTCTAATGCTGCTCTCCATCAGCAGCTGGGGTATGTTAAAGTTGCACAAAAAGACAAAGATTCTTTTGAGCCAATGGATAGCAGTGACTCCATTAGCGATAATGAAAGAGCACAATCTTAACCATGATTACTCAGATGTAAGCCCCATTGTGTCTAATAAGTCTTACTCCCAGGAAAGTGTCTTTAGGATTGCAGCCTAAGTAGACTTCATAGGATCATGCACATTGAATGCATGTTTTGAATTCAATTCCAGAGTTTTGTCATCATTTTTACATCCAGTTAATATTTTTATATGAATATTTTTGGGGTTCCGGAACCAATTGTCTGAGTTTCTATTATTTGCTATGGGAAAATCCGCTTCACGTAAAGAATGTATCATGTAACAAACATGCCTCCGGAACGAATTAAATTTGTTACATGAGGCACCACTGTACAAGACTTTTGCCTGAGCTTATGCCAGCCTAACCACAGGTTGGGATTGCAGCCTTAAGTTATTAGGTAAGTCCCATTATAGTCAATGGAGCTTACAGCCCAAACGTAAGCTTCTGTAATTCCCAAGGCTACAGTGGTGCCAAAATGGTAACATAGGAGGAGCAGGGGAGCAGCGCGGGAACAGTCCCCTTTCCCTGATGCACTCCTGGCAGCTTCTAGTGCCCAACCTCTGACCATTCCTTTTGCTGATAGAAATGTTGCAGTATAACTTGTTTGCAGCCCAGTGTTTGGCTGCAAACAACCATGCTATCCTTTTTCCCAGCAACAGGAAAAATTATGTCTGCTTCCGTGCAGGTGCTCAAAAAAGGAGACTAAAGTAAAATAAATTTTTCTATTTCGCCTGCATCTGATTCGGGGCTGCTGCTGGTCTCACTGATTCAGCACTTTTGCAAAAGCATTGCAGTTGCTGGTGGCAGCAGATGTCTGAAAGCATCTTTATTGGTTCACTTGCAGAAGACAGCCTGGACTTGAAGATTTTTCAGGGCACCAAGCATTGCATCTTCTATGGATCTTATTCAGGACTGCGGCTACTAAGTGTCTTTTGAAATCAGCCCTAACCTGATCTCCAGCTCAACATTTAGGACGTATTGCATGGCATTTGCTTTTCCAGGTGTGATTCGGTCAAAAGTGGGCACAGATCCAGAGATCCATTGGCACTGTAGCTTTGAAGAGATTCCTAGTCCTGGACACCACCAGGCTTAGGATTGGGCTGTAGGTGTCCTTATGCCAGTCACTTTCTCAATGCCTGGCCTACCTCACAGGATTGTTGTGAAAATAAAAAGAGGGAAGAACCTTGAATCTGTGGAGGACAATGAATGAATGAATGAACCTTAGCACTAGTTGGAACATTATGGTTGCCATTATGAGCCGGCATGTAGTGGCTGGAGATCGCGCAATATGTTGTCACCAGTGATGGGCTTCAAAGAAATTAAGAACCGGTTCTCTGCCCATCTGGCAGCCACTTTTAAATGGCTATTTTTAAACTTCATATGTCCTATCTCTTGTTAAGAACCGGTTCTATAGAGTAGGTGCGAACCTGCTGGAGTCCACCACTGGTTGTCACCATATATTGAACTGCTTGTGCGTTAGAAACACATGAATCTTGTGATTTTCTCTACTCCACAACAAACATTCAAAGAGCAAAAAATTGCAATTGATTAATTTTCTCCAAGCTGAGCAAAAGCTGGTTTCTAAGCCAGTCCACACATGGTGACTGTGGACCACATAGAGGTGGTGCAGATCCAGGTAGATTTGTTGGCCTGGCAGGGGCTTATCCCAGGACAAGGGAACAAATATTCCATATCCTCCAGGAGGAAATCTCTGAAAACTGAGATTCCCCTGTGGAATACAGCAGGTGCCGTGTTGGTGCCACTGTGTTGCCACGTGGGGAATGAGTTAGATTTGGAGAGTGGGTCAGCTGGCTGGAGGTGATCAACCAGGTGGCACATACCAGACTCAGCAAGATGATTGACCAGAATGGTTGTCTGAGGAATATCAAGCCACCTAAAGCTGGTCTGGGATCCTTCTCTGATGACACTGAATTCCAAAAGGATATCTCAGAAGATGCTTTTAGGATTCAAAATACATATATGCCCTAGCAATAATATGTGTACAAACTTTCAGAAGTTTTCAGACTTTTCCAGTCTTTTCAGAAAAAAAAGCAGGCCTCCGTCAGTCTTGGAAGACTATGGTATCGTGCTTGGCGCTGCATACGCTGCATACGTGCATAAGCACGAAAGCCTGGGTGAGATTGTTATGGAGGATAGGCTGTTACCCAAGCAGCAAATCCCCCCTCTCCACACCACTGAATTACTCCAATGGAAAGGCAGAGCCAAAACGATTGGATCCAGCTGGCGTCACAGAGCTGGGCTAAGGACAGGAGCTCACCCTGTCTTGTGGGGCCGACCCGAGTCTTAAACCCTGGCCTGCTGGTTAACAGGCACAGTGTCTTAGCCACTTGCGCCACCCACAGCCCTAGTCTTTTTAGAAATGCACCTAATTCAACATGCATGCTCACCCTTCGCATTTGACAAGAAACGCATGCATTTTTGTACTTGTCGCTTTTTGTACCCAAGTACAAAAGTAGAGATGAAACTGTCCCAGAATACTGAGTACCTTTGGGATTACGACCGAGGATCTGCCAGGGCAAACTGCTTGCCAGCATCTACTGTTCCGAGGGCTACATGATAAATGATGTACGGTGACACCTTACACAAGCTTTGTACTGAGTTGTTGGCTTTAAATAGCCTTCCCCATGTTTTATTTAAGCTTCACTTTATGTCATTTAAACACCAAAGTGTTCCTTTAATTAAAGGGCTTTATGGCTTCCTCCAGGCATGCAAACCAATTATAGACAGTATGTCCAGGGAGGAAGAATTAGCATAGAAAATAATTTAATATCTCAGTTGCAATCAAATACTTGTAGTGAAATGCATCATTTTTAAATTGTGGCAAAACCTCGTTGTGATAGAACATTCCCGTGGTGGGCTCCAGCAGGTTCGCACCTACTCTATAGAACTGGTTATTAATGAGAGAGAGGACATATAAGGATTAAAAATAACCATTTAAAAGTGGCAGCCAGATGGGCATAGAACCAGTTGTTGATTTCTTTGAATCCCATCACTGATTTAGGGCCGTTTATAACTATGGCAGTAAAAAAAAGCGGGGGATAAACTCCAGAAAGTATAAATAATGAGTGACTTATTATAGGCAATGTATACATGTATGAATGCAATGTGTTTCAGTGTAACTTACTTTTCGGGGGTATGAAAAAAAATTCCCGATGGCATGGACAACCAGACATCACATGATGCCACTTCTGGGGAAGCATCACAAGCACATGGACTCACACAACGGTAGCTAGGGTGAAATTACCCCAGGTGATGATAGAAACACTCCAAACATTTCCTAACTTTTAAATGGCACTGAGGCCCTTGTTTGTAATATCCTATATACCCACCAGCTCTTCATAGAACAACTGCATCACAAGTGGCAGCGAGTGGTAGATGTCAGTATGATTTATATGTCAGTGAGATTCATCAGTTTTATTTTAGCTAAATACAATTTATTTAGCTAAATTTATTTTAGCTTGTAGCTGGTGTGGGGTTCTGGGGAGACCAATTGCAGACCAGTGATGTAAGTACAAAACTTTGTATCTCTCCTGGGCTGTCTGATCACACTTCTTCCTTCCCCCCGCCATGCACCATAGCATGCAGCATGCGCTCCATCAGTGACACATACTTCTTTACATGGGTTACAGGGGGGAGATAAGATTGGACTATTAAATAGAGAAATAAATAGAATTCTTAACTCAATTAAACTTAGGCTGCAATCCTACTGACACTTTCCTGAGAGTAAGACTCATTGATCACAATGGGGCTTACTTTTTAGTAGACATGTTTAGGCTCACACGCACTGGAAAAACACCGTAGCCTTTACCATGGTGTATTTTATTACTGCTTTTATTGTTTACGCATTACTGTAGTCAGAAGTAGTGCAGCCAACTAATCTATGTGGAGTGATCTCTGACTAGAGGGGGCACAACTATTTTTTATCCAACTGCCAGCATCCCCAGGCTCAGCTGCTAGTTGTCTTAACTCAAGAATGCTTTAAAACTTCAGCGCCGTTATAGATTTTTCTTTCTTATATTTGCTTCGCTCTGTCCTGATTGTTGTGTTAGAAAAATGTACTAATAAGGATGGTGATTGAAGGTGGGAAGGGGCTTCTCCAGTCTTCATATTGATTTACTTCACAAGATAGACTCAATGAACCAGGGATCCTTGCTGGAGCTGATGATGAATCTCAGAACAGCCTCTCATCCAGCAACACACTGTTCTCTATCTGCTAAGTGTTGGCTCCAGCCGACACAGCTCCTGCTGTTTTCCACTCTGCGGAAAGCTTCGAAGCATGATGAAGAAGAACTGTTGGGCTGCCAGCCAATAATGGGAGAAGAAACAGCTACCTTTCTGCGAGAATGTCTTTGAATGGATGCCTGCAATCCACAGACTACAGTTCATTTTCATGCATGTGATGGGCTGTGGTGGCGCAAGCAGTAAAGACGCTGTGCCTGTTAACCAGCAGGCCAGGGTTCGGTTCCCGGGTCAGCCCCACAAGACAGGGTGAGCTCCTGTCCTTAGCCCAGCTCTGCAATGCCAGCTGGATCCAATTGTATTGGCTCTGCCTTTCCATTGGACTAATTCAGTGGTGTGGAGAGGGGGGATTTGCTGCTTGGGTAACAGCCTATCCTCCATAACAATCCAACCCAGGCTTTTGTGCTTTGCATGCAGCGTATGCAGCGCCAAGCACGATACCATAGTCTCTCAAGACTGACGGAGGCCTGATCTCCAGACCAGCAGCATTGTTAGGGGGTGTAGGATGCACCAGGTGACGCACACAACCCGGTGACACTTCATTTTCATGCATGTGATCTCCAGACCAGTAGCATTACTAGGGAGTGGAAGAAGCACCAAGTGATACACACAACAGGGTGACACCACTACTCACTAAAATTTGTAAAATCTTGGCATTTTCATATAATACCTTCATGATATACTGTATTTACTCAAATCTAATGCTCACCCTTTTCAGCTAAATTCAGTCTCCAAAATCAGTGCTTGCATTAGATTTGATGGTTAATCAGATCTGAGTAAATGCAGTATTTTGATTATAAGCATAGGATGCGTGTTAGATTCAATGGTGCATTAGATTTGAGTAAATGCAGTATATCAGTGAATAATTTCATGCAGAATTCATGCCATGAAACAAAACATGCTGAAATATTCTATTAAAGTCATAGCAAAAAAAAGTTCAGCAGGGGTGAAGCAATGGTACGTTGCCACATCCACTGCCTGGGGCATTGCCCACTCACTGCATGGGAGGTCAGTCATAGGGATGACGCACTGGCCTCCCACCAGTTGATGCAAACCGTAGTGATGCCACTGCCCCAGGAGTTTTGCCATTTTTATTGAAGTTGTGGAGCTCTCTGGGCAGGGCTTTCTGGAGGGTGAAGATACATAGTGCAACAAAGTGTACTTGGTAAATGGGACATTTTTCCTGGAAAACAGGGTGAGACATTTTTCCTGCCTTAGCCCAGCTCTGCGACGCCAGCTGGATCCAATTGTATTGGCTCTGCCTTTCCACTGGACTAATTCAGTGGCGTGGAGAG
This sequence comes from Cryptoblepharus egeriae, assembly GCA_030015325.1. NCBI lineage: Eukaryota > Metazoa > Chordata > Lepidosauria > Squamata > Scincidae > Cryptoblepharus > Cryptoblepharus egeriae. The sequence continues at coordinate 10,078,557 of JAREYC010000001.1, forward strand.
GGGGGATTTGCTGCTTGGGTAACAGCCTATCCTCCATAACAATCTAACCCAGGCTTTTGTGCTTCGCATGCAGCATATGCAGCGCCGAGCACGATACCATAGTCTTTCAAGACTGACGGAGGCCTGCTTTAGTGCTTCTGCTTTAGATTGAGTCGTATGTGCTGCTGGCTTGGGGATGGGATCAGGCACAAGCAAAATTGTGTCATCTCAGTGCAAAAACTGGGCATCAGGCCTTGGCATGGTGAATGGAGTCCTCCATCACTTATCTCTCTAGAGAACTAGAGCATTCATGCTGGACAATCACTGTGAGGGAGAAAACAGATGGAACATTAATAATCAGAATTTAGATACTTACAGGTCACAGGAAAATGCTGAATTGCTTGACCAGCGTTTCATGCTGGGTATAGCTGAAACATGAGTTACTTTAATAACAATAACAAAAATCTGTGACTATCCTTGGTCCTAGGAAAGGATCCCAATATCCAACAGGCCAAATCCAGCCACTGATATCTGTTAGACTGCGCATATTTTACCTAACAATTATGTTATGAACAATTACTGTAGTTACTCAAATCTAGCACTCACCTTTTCCAGCTGAATTTAGTCTCCAAAATCAGGGTGCACATTAGAATTGATGGTTAATTAGAGTAGGGACGCAATCCAGAGTACACGGAGTCCTTGCTCTAGTGTTAGAAGAATTTACTCTGGATTGCAATATGAATTTCCCATAAGTTTTCACTAGGTGGTGCAGTAACTACAGGTGCACATAACGTCTCTTATGAGCTCCCGTAGTTACTCTGGATTGTAGGGTAGGTGGTATTTTGCTTATGAGTATAGAGTGCATGTTAGATCCGATGGCACATTAGATTCAAGTAAATAGAGTATAACACCACAGTTATGTTGTTAACATATATAACAACATAATTGTTATGTATATAATATATAATACTATATAACAGCATTATAACATAATAATTATGCTATGTCATCAATATGATGACTGCTTATATACTGCTTTTCAATGAAAAAGTTCACAAAGTGGACTACAATAAAATCTGTCTTTATGGGAAAGATCATGGTAAAGGTCTAAATTTTCAGAAAGGTTGACACAAAACCGTATGGGATAAAGTGGGAAGGAGCTCGAGGGGGGATAGGATATCTGAAACTGCTGAAACAATAAGATGTCTAAAAAGCTGGTTAAAATGAAAGACGGAGGTAGACTCTTTTGATGATTGCAGCAGTTCTTGAAATCTCAGGGTGTCAGCAACTCCAGATTTGCCGAATGCAAGGCAGTAGATAAGGAATCTGTGAAAAAGAAGTCAAGGAAATCAATAAGGAAAAAGAGGGCAGCATTTCTGCCAAGATGCTACCTACCCTTCCCAGCTTCAGACCACCTCCCTGGCTTAATTTGGAGTTGTGCCAACCAAAGAGCTGCAGAAATCCAAGCAGATCTATTGGGAAAGCAGTATAAACATTCCCCGTGGAGATCCAGGCCACAGCACATACACACTTGGTACCACTGTATCAGCCAGGCAGAATTCAGTTAAGATTGGGCTGTTAAGAAAGGATTTTTTTAAAAAAGCACTCATCAGTAAATGAGGATTTTAAACAGTACTGGGACAAAATGTATGGCACAGTTACAACTGCAAGTAATAAAGATTAATGGGATTCTAGAAAGATTTTTAATACCAAGTTCCTAGGGCCTTTCCAACCAGCACAGATGCCCAGCACCCACTCCAGCTTTATGGCATGTTCACAACAGCCGTTGCCAGGGCTGTGCACCTGAGACTGGCACTGTAGGCCTGGGCTGTGAGATCAGTGTTTACTCATGGCGGCTCATACACTTCGGGTGTATTTTCTAGCATTAGCATAACAACAAAAGATTTCCTGATTTAGAATTCCAAATTTGGGATGAATTGTTTCACCTGGTTCACCATTCTAGTGTCATCCTCTGATGTAACTGAGATCATTTAAAGAAGTGATTTTCAACCAGTGCGCCATGGCTGCTTACAGCCTGATCTGTACAACAAAGGGTTACTGCCCATTTATCTCACTCAAGTCAATATCCTCATCAGGATCCAATTTCAATTCTATTGTGTGGGTTAATGGGTTTTTCACTGGTTCTGAGGAACTTAACCTTTTTATTTTTCCTTTTTTATTTTGTCATTGGTGGATGCTGATCACTCTGGGATTCTCCCTCAAAAGGTGGACTGCCATGGAATCTGACTAAGGGCAAAATCCAGAGTAACTACGGGGAGTCCTTGCTCTGGTGTTAGAATAACTATATTGTTCTAACACCAGAACAATATATAACAATATAACAATATCCAATTGTTATATTGGATTCCAATATTAATTTCCCATAGGTTTTTACTAGATGGTGCAGTAACTACGGGTGCACGTAAAGTCTCTTATGTGCTCCCATAGTACTCTGGATTTGGGGGTTATTCTGACTTTCTCATTTATAATAATTAATATCTTATGACCACATGTCAAAATGCCACAGTGTACCTTCCCTCAAGCCCCTCCAGTGGCAGCCAATAATCCAAAACAATAATCCGATATGTAAATTAACACTTTTCATTGAGGAGACGACTGGAAGATCACCTGGATGATATTTTGTGTAGGAGCAACCCTTCATTATGGAAATGAACAGAGGAGACCCATAAAACAACTCTGTATATTTTGAAAGGCTAACCTATTATTAACCTGCCTATTATTTCCTGCATTTTTACTTAACCTTAAATTTGCTTTGTGGCTCTGTGATGTACCACTTATTACTGGACCTGACAGATCAGCATCTGCTATGTCGCTGCGCCATCAAACACATTTAAGGATCAGTCCTTTTTATTGTTATTATTTTAAAGCATAACACTTCATCTTTTCCCAAGCATTTTCACAAAAAACAATTCCCATATTTTCACCCGTTTCACTTGCAAGTTAATTTTGGAAACAAAAAATTTAAAAAAGTTTCACTGCTTTAATAAACGAAATTAGTGTGGATTTTTGAATGAGTATATCAACACCAGAGCCTCATTTATTCATCTCCCCAGTGAATAGCAGTTCTGTGAAAAAGTCTGGGGAAGAAAAGGGTAAGGATCTCTAATACAGAATCCTAACCCCTTCCTGGGCTGGATCTGCTTTAAGAGATCAATGCATACTTTGCTAGCAATATTGCTCGCTCAAACCTGAGTACTCATAGTGACTGATACACAAGCTTACTTTGTGGCAAGTATATTAATATCTCCTTACCCTGAGAAGTCCTCCAACAGCCAAAAAACATTGCTGTGCATTGGGCTCTCAGTTAGGATTGGGCTGTTAATAGACCATATTAGAATATTTCTCTTTTTGCAAATGAGACAAGTTTGTAGTTCAAGATTTTTCACATGACCCCCTATTAATATGACTCACTGCTAGACTGGAAGAGCAGTTGGAGACAATCTTACTCAGAACTGTGTTAAGTGATAGAATCCATTTACTGAAAACAGGCGTGTAATCCAAAAATGTGTGTGTGTTTCAGTCCCACAAAAAAATCAAATGGATATATGCGTGGGCTGTGTTTGTTTTTCTGTACTATGCAATTTCAAGTTCATAATCTGGTGATAACTGCAGTTTGTATATAATCAGTAACCTGAAAGATATGGGACACAGAAGTAGAGCTTTTACAGGTCAGGAATGTCTCAACCTGGGAGTATTTTACCATCAATCATTTGATACATTTGTGTATCTTCAAAGGAAGCCTATCTGGGCTCTCACTGTTATAAATGAACCCAGATAGACTTCCTTTGAAGATACACAAATGTATCAAATGATTGATGGTAAAATACTCCCAAGTTGAGACATTCCTGACCTGAAAAAGCTCTACTTTGTATCACAATAAAATTCCAATATAAATTCCAATTAAACGTGTGTTGGACTTCCAACTTTGTTGTTAATCACTTATGTGATGGCAGAAAACCCAGGATGTTTGGTCCTTGAATTAGCAAGAAAACCAATACAAATATCTGTGCATGGATTAGTTTAATCAAACCAAACATATTTTCACTTCACTCTTGTCAGCATCCTCCATAATGTGCACTTACTGATTTGGCTAGTGGAATTTGTGGCCAGAAAGCCAAATAATATGGATTATTCTGCACCCATGTAGGGCTCAGCATTTACACCTACCTATAACACAGTTTGGTTGGATTGCATTCATTTTTGGTTGGTAACACATTACAGTGGTATCACAACAGGGATGTCGCTGTGACACCAGGTGTCACCTTCAGAAGGGGGTATCAACATAATTCCCAAGTCACCGTTCAGTGACCTTCAGACCCACTTTTGGTCCAGCTACTTCACAATGCTTGCATTTATGCCACTTGCCAGCAAGAACACAAAGCCACCACTTTTGGAACGAGCCAAAGATAGCTAAATGGAAGCAGTCCAGAGGCTGGCTTTTCTCATTAAAAGGAATGTGAAAGTCAAGAAGGCTGGGGAAATGTGATTACATCACCCCAACATTGTCATTATGGTTGCAATCCTAAAGCCCAATTAGGCCAGCATAAGTCCTGTGCTGGCCTGGAGGCTGGTAATTCTGCACCACACCCAGGGGGTATGCCAGTGCATGGGAATGGAAAGACCAGTGAGTTATGCCAGCCTGAATTGGTTAGGATTGTGCCCTACGCCTGTTTCCAACTATCACCACAGATTACTCCGGCAGGTTTCTTTCATGCTAGAGTGTAAGTAATCCTTGCAATTTTTTTAACTGAAAGGGTTAATGCCTTGCCAAAACTTCATTTGACTTTATAGAAGTAATTGAACCATGTTTGTCACAATATCTTGCTACTTACAAACACTATCAGGTCCCCCGGCTGCAAATCCACAACAACACCCCAGGGTGCTTTTGGAAAAGATGCCAAAATCACTAGTTAGAATTTTGCATGCCTTTACTCTGCCATCAAAGCCACCCACAGCATAACCACCTACGAAGAAGGGAATTTTCTTTCTTTGATTTCCCCTTCCACTTGGGAAAGGCTACCCATTCTTCAAGGTGAGAAGGCTGAATGCTTTGCTATTTGGAATAATGCAAACGTGCCTATATAACATGTAACTGTCGGTAGGGAACTTTCCTCCACTTAAAAAAATGTTTCCTAGGTTCAATACTAGCTTGTTAGCGCTGGACACAATTCAAAACCGGGGGGCTGAAGAGATGCCTTTTCTATTTGTGGCTCTAACATTGCACACACTCTGATCTGCCTTTGGTCCTTAAGTCATTCCGTCACCCTTGAGCAAAGCAATCATTCTTTTTTACTCAAATCTAATATGCCGTCAAATCTAATGTACACCCTATACTTATAACCAAAACACCCCATTTATTTGACTCTAACCATCAAATCTAATGTGCACACTGATTTTTGAGAGTAAATTCGGCTGAAAATGTGAGCGTTTAGAGTCAAGTAAATACAGTATATCTACTGCCTGCCTTTCTCTAAGGTGCTCTAACAGTAGATATATCTTCTCACTCCTGATTTACACTCACAACAATTCTGTGAATTAGATTCAATGGGAAAAGAATGCCTGGTCCATGATCAGTGAGCTTTGTGAGAGGGTGGGGATCAGTCCTAAACCCGTACTCTAACCATTACACCACACGTCCACACCTCAACCTACAATATAGTCTCTCTGCTTGTTATATTAGAACAATATTCTCCATAGTCACCTTTTACTACTAAGAGTGCCTCTTCTTAATTGCCTCTAACTGGACAAACATTCACAAGTTTAAGCACACCCAAGCTTCACAAAGTCCATCACTCCATTTCGAAAGTGATAATAGATCCATTGACTATGATGCAGGAGAAGAAGAGGAGGCAGGTATCTACAAGGGGGCAGGTATCTACATTTTAAATAAGATTAGTTATATAGGCTGCAATCCTATGTACACTTTCCTAAGAGTAAGCCCCATTAAACACAATGGGTCCCACTTCTGAGTAGACATACATAGGACTGTGCTGTAAGTAATCATAAAATAAAGTGCATACAGTATGAAACACATGGCTTGCCACATGTCCACAAATAATGAGGGGAGAGGAACACAAATCTGGATTAGGTGCAAAATAAAAGTATCAGCATTTCCATTTTGTCTCCTCGGGATTGCTTGTTTGTAGGTGTTTCTGTCCTTGGGCATTGAGGGAGCAGTGCCAGAACCGGACAACTGGAGGTCACAACCAGCTTTGGAAGAAGTGAGCTTTGCCTACAGTGCATAGTATTACTGGGAGCCAAGGCTGTGCGCTGAAGCCAACTGTGAAAGAAAATGTCCAAAGGGGAGATTGTGCTCATCTTCTTGTATAACCAGATCTTTAGCATGTCCTGGAAAACAAACAAACCAAAAATAACTTCAAAAGAAGAATCCGAAGAGGCATCACAAAGCCGTAAATCAACATCTTAATGAGTGTCTGATACTCAGCCATGGTTCCAACCAACCTAATTTCACCCAAATGCTTCTAGAAGTTCAGATGGTGATAAGTTCCCTAACAGAGGCTGAATCATGTCCTGATTCCCAAAACTGGAATCCACTGGAAAAGCCTAGGCTTGCCCCAAAGTAAGGGAACAAATGCTCCCTTCCCTAAAAGAGACTTCCAGGATTCCCACCACTGTAAGGTGTAGTGTGGCACAAGCGGTTAAGTCGCTGTGCCTGTTAACCAGCAGGCCAGGGTTCAAGACCCGGGTCGGCCCCACAAGACAGGGTGAGCTCCTGTCCTTAGCCCAGCTCTGTGACACCAGCTGGATCCAATCGTATTGGCTCTGCCTTTCCATTGGACTAATTCAGTGGTGTGGAGAGGGGGGATTTGCTGCTAGGGTAATAGCCTATCCTCCATAACAATCCGACCCAGGCTTTCATGCTTCGCATGCAGCGTATGCAGCGCCGAGCAAGGATACCATAGTCTCTCAAGACTGACAGAGATTACCACCACCACCACAGAGCACAGCACATATGGTGCTGCATTGATGGGGTGGTGGTGGTACTCAGCGGGTAGTTACACAGCGCAGATAGAAAGGAATATTTTGTCTTGTATGTGGGCTGACCTGCCAGAACTGTTTAACTAATGCTTATTGATTTGAAATTGAAAGAGGGAGGGTCTCTCTTCTTTTTTCTGGCTGCTACGGCAGCACCTTTTCAGAATAACTGAACATGTGTTTCAGAATGTCCAGATTTGCCATTATGGCCTTTCCTCTTACTGACATCTTGTCACTAGAAGCACAAAGATGCCTGGGATTGGGGAAGACACAATAAAGGTAATGACCTCATGAGAGCAGGAAGAACACAATATCCCTGCGAAGGGCTAGAGCAGCGTTTCTCAAAGTGGGGGTCGGGACCCCTTTGGGGGTCGCCTAGAGCTTTCCTGGGGGTCGCCTAAAGACCCCTGGTGCAGGGGGCCAAGTCAGGCTTGCCAGACCTCCAGCTGTAGCTGCACTCGCACTAGGGCTGACTGACTGCCTCAGGGCCGAATCCTATGCATGCCTACACTGAAATAAATCCCATTATAGTCAGGGAGCCTTTACTCCCATGTAAATGTGGATAGGACTGCAGCCTCAGGGCCCAATCCTGTGCATGCCTGCTCTGAAATAAATCCCATTATAGTCAGGGGGACCTTTACTCCCATGTAAATATGGATAGGATTGCAGCCTCAGGGCCCAATCCTATGCATGCCTACTCTGAAATAAATCCCATTGTGTTCAATGTGTGCATAGAACACACATTTCATATGTAACAATGAAAATACATCCTACATATCGGATATTTACATTACAATTCATAACAGTAGCAAAATTACAGTTATAAAGTAGCAACAAAAATAATTTTATGGTTGGGGGTCCCCACAACATGAGGAACTTATAAAGGGGTCATGGCATTAGGAAGATTGAGAACCACTGGGCTAGAGGGAGCATTGATCAGTACAGACAAGAATTAACAGAAATGCCTTTGGTGCTGCAACACACCATGTAAGCGGTTCCTCCCCCTTGCTGTTAGAGTCAGTCAAAGTAGTGATGGCAACATGTGTGTACATATTTTGGTGCATGACGTACTTACTGCACCAATCCCCCGGCTACGCTTCTGCCTCAGATAAATACTTCCTAGGAAAACAAGTAGGATACAACTAGAACACAACTAGAATACTTTCTAGGAAAACAACAACTCAGCAGTTAATCTGAGAATTGGCCATCCCTCTCTTTTTAAGTCCTGAAGTCCAACACAAACAACCTCTCATGTCAGTGTAGCTTCAGTGGCGCAGATTTTGCATGCTCACTATCTCTTCCTTTCCTCCTGTAATTTCTCCCACTGTCAATATTGAAGTTGTAAGCTTTGCAGTTATGGGACCCATTTTGTCTTTTTCTTTGTGAACTTTTTAGTTGAAAAGTGGTATATAAATTCTGTAGAGAGATAGACAGACAGACAGACACACAGATAGATAGATATCTTTTCCCCCACTCACTCAACCCAGTACACTCCTGAGCATTAGCGGTCATGAATGAGATCTGCACTGCTCATTCCGAAACCAGAGGGATTGTTCATAAATTATTAGCTATCAATTTTTTTCATTTTCTTGTAAACCACTTTGTGAACTTTTTAGTTAAAAAGCAGTATACAAATACTGTAGATAGATATTTAAAATCCAGTGTGGTGATGAAGAGCTTCTTTCTGGTGTCAAAGGGGGAGGAAGGAGCAATGTTGGCCCCAGTGGCATAGCTAGAGGGGGTGCATTCCAGACATCTAGACAAAGATCTACAGTAGTGCTTGTTCCTCTCCCTTGGAGGCAAGTGTTTTAGTCACAGTGCACAGTGAGAGGGTTTTGGTGTGTTGATCAATTATGCTAAGGCCTTCAGCGTTAATTTGTATTATAAAACCGAGCTCCTCTATGCAGCATACGAGGATTTTGGCCACACCACTCTTGTATACATCAGGGAGAACATTGACGTCAGCCCCCAACTGTGGTAAATACAACTGTACTTTCTCTGGAGATGATGAAATTAGTAGTCTGGACAAAACTGAAAAGAAAGCCTTAATGGTTTCCTCCCTTTGTTGAGTTCCCTGCAAAGTCTACAGGTCTGGATTTTGGTTAAATAGAAATTTGTCTTTTGAAGCAGTGGATGAAAGCCACAAAAATGATGTGTCTCTACAGGATAAATCATAAGAAGGAAGCAAGACTGAAGGATCTGGTTGGGTTTAGCTTAGGGATGTAGTTTTCAGACAATGGTGGATGACTTGGAAGATTATTCTGGATCTTCAGTGAGGAACAGTGGTATTTCCCTTCTTGCACAGCATCCCCTGGTGCCTGCCCCCTGCTTGCTATGCCACTGAGGCAAGGTAAAACCAGGCTAGAAGCTCCTACTGAGAAAGGACATTCAGAACATATAATAAAGGTCCAACCTTGTTATACACAGATTTGACTCAACATGAATGGCCACAGCAAATCATTGTTTTAAAACTGCTTTTCTTACTGTTGTAAAGAGGCAGTTAACCAGGAAGTTAACCAGATAACAGTAAAGGGTCCTTTGCATTTCTAATTGCTGACTGCCTCTATTTTTAAACAATTGAAAAGGGACACACTTAATTTTTTTAAAACTGCTTTTATTTAGCACATTTTTTTGGTAACATTGGGGAGTCCCAGAATCAAATGCGGGCAAATATTGAGGGAAAACATATTTCATAAGAAGCAATGGAGGAGCAAGAAACTTTGAAGTAGGTTTTTAAATCTATTTTTCCCCTGTCTTTTTATCCACTGTTTTTTAAATTCACATTCCTGATCTAGTGAGAGTACCATACCTTTCTTTTTTAACTAATGATATCACTTGTGGATTATTTCAGATGAAACAGTAAAGAGGAACTGCTGATGTAACACAATGATTTAAGACCTAATCCTATCCTTGGATATACGAGTGTATTTCCATATACACCAGAGCAGTGTTGCTCCAACTGGGGAGGGGGTGACCATTCCTCAGTTCATGTGTCAATCCCCCTTTCCCTTTAAAGGGCGGGGAAAGGGGGGAAAGCATTAGACCATCAGGATCATGCCCTGCACGGGAATGGGGGGGGGGGCATCTGCCTACCAAGGAGTCATGCTAGGCTGTATAAGGGTCTGGGAAGCCCTGGGGAACTCTGCAGATCACTACAGCTCCTTGGGGCTTTCCTGACCACCCCATCCCAAGGTGGAGGCAAACAATAGTTTCAGCCAGTATATTGGACCACTTATGTTTTGCAGTTTGGAATCTAGCCATAATAATAATAATAATAATAATAATAATAATAATAATAATAATAATAATAATAATAATAATAATAATTATTATTATTATTATTATTATTATTATTATTATACTCCTTGGTTTAGTGATGGGAAAAGTCATGGCAGTGCAAGCTCAAGCTGAGTCACTGGACCCCCACATCTCAACTCAAGTTGAGTGACTCTGGGGTAACACCATGAATCCCTGAGTAAGAAATTTTGAGTTAAAAGCACTCAAGTTGACTTGACTCTGTACTTGACTCAAGTCATCTACCTCAAACACAGTAAGCAAGGACCCTCACCCAGACATAGGAGACTTGCTGTTAGTAAAGGATTCAAGACTGGGGGTTCCGACTTGAATGTTTCAAAGTTTCCAAACTTTTTGTGATCATAGAGTCTTCAAGTGACTTAAAAAATGGAATTTTTGTGATGAGTCTGAGTCTTTTGACTCAAGTTCCCATCTTTGCCTCTTTTCAACAGAGTCCACAAAGCTGAATTTTCCTTCTTCCTACATCCATTGGAAGACTCAATGTAATCCTGCCATCCTGTGTTGATTTCCCTTTGCAGCATATCAAAGTTGCTAAAGGTTAATGTGCTTCATCAAACGAGTTGGTAGCTAAATTCCCTGATGCCAGAACCTGCAGTCTTGGTGCTATGAAGCAGTGCAAAATTAAGTGCAAAGTGTTGTGACAGCTTTTGGGAAGGGCATACAGAGGTTACAGAGATAGACCAGACAAATGTCTTATCAAGAAGAAGTGCAGAACGTAAGCTGCAGTCCTATGTCAAAACCCTGGGGTGGGGGTGACTGACCCAAGGTCACCAAGCTTCAATGCCAAGGAAGGAATTTGAACCTGGATCTTCCAGGACTTTAACCTGGGGCTTTGTGCATGACACGCAGGGATGCTTGTGTTGAGTTGCAGTCCTAAGACAGTTCCCAAAGAGACCTACCTGAAAGCACCCGCGGCATGGGTGACAATCAGATGAGGTCAAAGAAAGGGAAGAAAATTTCCTTTCTTGCTCTGTTCAGTATGAACAAGCAGTGGGTGTCACTAGTCCATGCATTGTAATGTATACACTTACGTTTCAAGAGAAGGGAAAGCAGGTAATGATCTTTAAGATGGGGGAAAATGCTTAGGCAGACTCTGGAGAAAATTTACAGCAGGCAGCTCAGTACATTTCATCATTCTCCAACAGAATTGTACTGACAGATTAGAATCTAGTAGCAAGAGGTTAAAGAAAACAATTCCTTTGAAGAAACATCTAACTGCTAACATCTAGCCCTGAATTTTGGTTGGGTGTTTGTTTTTTGTTATAATCAAGTGCTTTTAGATATTTATAAAAGATCACTTTATAATTGCAGTGGAATTTTATCCTTATGCTTTGCTTTGGGTTTAGAACAGAAATATCTACCATATTTCCCGGCCTATTACACACACTGGACCATGAGACGCACCAAAGTTTAGAGGAGCAAAACAAGAAAAAAATATTCTGAACCAAATGGTGTACTAATATATTTAATAAAATATAGCAGAATAATATTTCAACCATGTAAAGTCAATAGTGGTATTAAGAACCATTATCACTGTCATTAAGAAATGAGGAAAGACTTTAAGCTTCAAGCACTCTTTTAATTTTCTGGTAACCCCAAAAAGTCATCATCTCTAGTGTCAGTGATTTGCGACTTTTGCACAAATCTCATTGCAAATGATCAGACAACAACATTTTGCACAAATCTCATTGCAAATAGTTCAGGAAGGCAGGTAAGTGTGGGGGGGGGTAGGTAGGGAAAGGTGAGGGGATCTAGATACATAGGAAAGAGTGAGGGAGGCACAGGCATGGAGCAGGAGGGACCAGGTCTTGAGCATGTCTACTTTGGAGCAAGTCTCCAAGCCAGGGAAGGCTGCTTAGGATTGCAACTGTACCAGGGTGACCAGATGCCAAACCCAAAATTCCTGAACCCCAAGGCCAAAATTCCTACCCCCAGGGCAAAATTCCTACCCACTTAAAAATTGCCAAAAAAATGTATTTTTTTGTTTTTATATTTTTGATTTTAACTTTTTTGGCCATAACTTTTGATATGAAGGAGATACCTCAAAACTGATTGTTGCATTGGATTCTGCTCTTCAATACGAATCCAATGACATATGACATGATGGGATAAGGTGCTCCAGGATTGGCCCTATCACTCTATCAGACGCACAGACATTTCCCCCCCTTTGGGAAGAAAAAAAAGTGCGTCTTATAAACTGGGAAATATGGTAATTAAATAAAATAAATAACAGAGTTATCAGTCTTAAGTTCCTGAGAGACAGGCCAGTGGTTTTCAAACTTTTAAGCACTTGGACCCACTGTTAAGAAAGACAATCTGCAGGGTCTACCAGAAGTGACACAATCAAGCAAAAAAATTTAATGCTTGCACAAAATCTAATCAGTCAATCAGTCAATCAATCAATCAGTCAATCAGTCAAGTAAGTAAGTAAGTAAGTAACCCTGCAGTTTTTGCTAGGTTATGCCGGATCTAGGGTTGCCATGTGACCCGAAAACCAGTCCCAATTTGGAGGGGGGTTGTGTTCACATAGCAAACAGAGTCCTGTCCCGAATTTGTGGAAGATAATTATGGCAACCCTATCCCAACTCCATTCCTTGAGTAATGCTGAGCAGTCTCAGCATTGCTCAGAGTGGTGCCACCGTCCACCAATATTCTTCATAACCTATATCTTGAGAAGCACTGGATCATTGGTGAGCAGGCTACATTCATGTGCAAATGAGGTCGGATTCACTCACCTTCACACTTCTGGAGCCCAGTGTGTTCTCCCTCACTGTTGTGCTTTGCTGTATGATTCCAGCTGTTCTTGTTTCTTATTCCTCATTGTTTCCTCTTCTTGGGCAGATGCACTGATTCTATCTGGATTTTCTTTACTTTGGGATCTGGATTCATCTCTGTGGACAAGCCAGGAAGTGCCATCACTTTCTTTCACTTGAATTTTTTGCCTCCTAAGGTTTGTTCCTTCTCCTTGTCCTGGGGTTGACAGTCCTTTACCTCCATCACCAGTTTTAGTCTTTACCAGTGGCTCACTAAGGTTTTCTGCATAGTCCTCAAAAGGGGTCCTTTCAGAATTTTTGCCCAAGCTGTCTCCCAGCAATGTGGAATTGGTTTCCTTAAGGACACAACCAGCAGCCTGAGCATCCTTCCCTATGATTCTCTGGCAAGAAATGCTGCTCGTGCAGTTGCCCTTCGGGGACAGATCAGCCCCAAATATTGTCTTATTGAGATCTGCCCCAGGTTCATCTGTGCTTAATGCAGGAACTTCCTGGATAAGGCACCTTCTGGTCTTTGTGCGCTGATCTTCACCTGCAGATGGGCCCTTCCCACCTTTTTTGGTTGGTGGTACAAAAACACTGTGCTCCTGGGAATCTTGTGACTCTGAAGCCTTCTCCGACCCTTTTGGACAGCTCTGTTCCTTTACTACTTCGCTGACCAGAATTTGACCTTTTTGTTGATTGGTGCTAGTAGATGTCTGGAATGACATAAGAGTCATTATTTAATACATAAGAATATACTACTAATATAAATTTATTTATTTGTTATTTAACATATTTATACCCCGCCTTTCTCCACTATGTGGACCCAAAGCGGCTTCAACAAATAGAAACAATATAATACATAATATGATAAAAATATGCATATATTAAAATTAATAAACATTTAAAATATTTATTTATTTAACATATTTCATAAATATGTCAATAATGAAGACAGATAATGAAGATAATAATGAAGACAGTAAGGGTTCAATCCTAACTAGGCCGGCACAATTCATTGGTCTACATAAGAGTCATAGGGTGCAATCCTAACCCTATCTACTCAGAAGCAAGTCCCATTGTTTTCACTTACTCCCAGGGAAGTGTGGTTAAGATTGCAACCATATTTATTTAAAATCAAATCAGATTATCTGTTCAGTCACTGGGAGATTGTTTTCATATTTCATGTGTCTTATCTAGTGTGGTTCTGAGCAGTGATTCTACTCTGCTTTGGTGAGTGGCATTAAAGAAGCAGGGAATGGTATTACTTTGAGATGAATTAATGCAGGGTACAGAGTCTAAACTTGCTGTGGTGATGTGAGACTTACTGCTGGATCTTATCCCTCACCAATGATGCAACCATGCTGATGGAGCATGCACTACATCCAATGGGTGGAAGGATAAGAGAGGATAAGGGTAGAAGTTAGAAAAAATTCAACTTTGTAGAAAATGTTTTCTACTTTATTTAGAAATAAAAAAGTATTTCTGGTGGCCTATGGGTCTCTGAACTTTTTAAGCCCAACCCAGATATACTGCTAGTGTAAAGGTTGCCCTGCCAGCTGCGACTGGCTACAGATTGCCCTGCCACCCATATGTACCTGCCACAGCTATAGGCTGCAGAGTTCATCTCTGTTTCTATGGCCGAAGAGCCAGCGCTGTCCAAAGATGCCCCTGTGGTCATGTGGCGGGCATGACAAAATGCCAAAGCACACAGAAGGCTGTATCCCTCCCACCGAGGTGGCACCTATTTATTTACTTGCATTTACATGCTTTCAAACTGCTAGGTTGGCAGAAGATGAGAGCTCACTCCATTTTGCAGTACGTGGGTCTCAAACTGCCGACCTGTAGACCTTTAGGTCGGCAAGCAAGGTGCCTTTAACCACTGAGCCATACTGCTAATGTAAGTCCAGGGAGAGAGAAGGGAGAGGGTGGGGAGTGAAAAGGGGGAAGATTTTGGGATCTACCGTGTCTCTCATTCCCCACTCTCCAGCCTCCACTGCCCTCACTCTCACCACCCATGATATGTCCCTGCTACCAACTTACCTAGGGTGGCACAGCCTCTGGGAGTCTTGGCCTGGAAGCAGCTATGAAAGGGATTTGCACTGTTGGACTGCCTGTTCCAGGATGTAAGGCCAAAATAGGATTTAACCTTAATGATTGTTATCTGTTTGTTTGTAAAGATCTGAGCAGATATTCTGTAGACTCACCTGCCTGTCAGTTTCATCCTTTACAAAGGGAACTTCTTCATCTTCCTTGGAATCCCATCTGTAAAACAGCATGCAAAGCATGAAGATGACACTTCTTTGGATGTCAAAGGAGGTTTTCCACTCTCTGTTGGAGAAGAGCTGTTAGACCTAACATCAGACTGTTCTGGGAACTGCAGAGCTCCATGGTTATTTTATAGCCTGAATAAAAAACATTCTGAAAACATAAGATCCTTGATGGATAAGATTCCCACTGTGACCCATGAGCTGCCTCTGGGAAGCACGTAAGCAGAAGAGCAAAATATCCATCTCTCCCACCATTTCCACATCCCCTTCTACCCAGGGTGACCATATTACCGGAAAAGCCCATATTTGTCTGGATTTTTAGCCTCCTGTCTGGGTGTCCTACATTTTGGCTTCATTGTCCTACATTTTGGCTTTGTTTTGGAACTTTGTGATAGTGCACAGTACCCAATCGTGCCATATGTCGTTGGATTCGTATTGAAGAACAGAATCCAAAGCAAAAATCAGTTTTGAGATATCTCCTTCCTGTCAAAAGTCATGGCCAAAAAACCAAAACTATAAAAACAAAAAATACATTTTTGGCAATTTTTAAGCGGGTAGGAATTTTGGCCTTGGGGTTCAGGAATTTTGGGTTTGGCATCTGGTCACCCTGGCACAGTTGCAATCCTAAGCAGCCTTCCCTGGCTTGGAGACTTGCTCCAAAGTAGACATTTTTTGGCAATTTTTTTTAGCGGGTAGGAATTTTGGCTTGGGGGAGGTAGGAATTTTGCTCTGGGCGTAGGAATTTTGGCCTTGGGGTTCAGGAATTTTGGGTTTAGCATCTGGTCATTAACTGCTATTCATCTACCCATTAACTGCTATTCAGTGGCAGATCCTCATTTAATGTGGTGGGCCACATAGTACTGATTAGTAATAGGATACGTGGATAAGCTGTATGCAGTGTCTGGGGAGAACCTGGAAGAGGCCTCATGATCTCACATGACATGGTGATCAGTGGTGGCTCCAGCAGGTTTGCACCTACTCTACAGAACCCGTTGTTAACGAGTGATAAGACATATAAAGTTTAAAAATAGCCATTTAAAAGTGGCTGCCAGATGGGCATAGAACTGGTTGTTAATTTATTTGAATCCCATCACTGATGGTGATGACACTATTCCAAATGCTGGGGCAGTCCATTACAGCGTTGGGATAAGGGGTATGAATTTGGGATCAGTCTGCACCCCTGCATTGGGTCTGGTACCCGGGGAGGATTCCTCTCACAGCTTCCCCTGCCAGCCTCATATTTTGAGACTCTGGCCCAAAACCTCCTTCCTAGTACTGGCAGCCACCAAAATGCTCCGATTCACCTGATTCATTGCAACATTTGAGCATATAGAGAGCAGATTTGTCTTCATTCCAGAAGCTCATCAGAGTTCATTAATCTTCTATAATCTGGTTGTTAAAAATTTTTAATATGATAAAATCATAAAATCCAATTTCTTCTCCAGACATTTGTCATTTGAATAAGAGCATGCTCATGATTTGCGCAGCTATCTGCCACCATTTCAGAACTATACTGGTGGTGTTGCTCTAGTGACACAGGTGGTGTAGCTAGAGTGGGGGCAGAGCAGTCATCCCTTCCCCATGGCATGCAAGGGGCTTCTCCTTTTTAGAGCCATTCCAGGTAGTGGTGCCAATGAGCCATACAACTCCATTTGGCTCACCATTTGGAATGGTGCCAAAGGGGCAAGCCTCCCTTTGAGGCTGACTGCTCTGACCCCCTCTGGCTCTACCAAGGGGCATTGCTGAGGTGATGTGACTGGCGAGCTGTGCAGCTGAGTGATACGCCTCACAGATGCAGCGAGGGTGTTTGACATCCCCTCAGTGCGTCACCTCTGCTGAGGCTGTGCTGCACCACCCAGGCCCGAGTGCTTCCCTGAGGGAGGGGATGGTTGCGCCCAAACGTTGCTCAGCCCTTCCTTCAGGGGAGTGCTGCGACACCACTGCACATGGATGAAGTTTGCCCATGCACAGTGGCGTCAGAATGTTCCTCTGAGGGAGGAACAACCAGCGCATCTCTCTGGGGAGCACTTGGCCTGGGTGCTGCAGTGCAGCCACAGCGGGGATGAAGTGGTGAGGGAGTGTCAAACTCCCTCACCGTGTCACCCCTGTGAGATGCATAAACCTGGTGCATAGTCCATGCACAGTGGCATCTGGCCTGAACGCTCCCCTGAGGAGAGGCTGGTCATTCCTTCCTCAGAGGAGTGCTCTGCCCATGCGCAGTAGCATCCCAGAACTGCACATGCACCAACTGGCACACGCGCAGTACCAGGAGGGCAATGCGCGTACCTGGGGTGACGCTTTCACCCCCGTACCGAGTGACGCACACCCTTGCATCACCCTGGCTACACCACTGATTGACATCAATATGAAAAATTTTAATTCAGAGCATTTTCTTACTCAGTTGCAGATGCACACGGAATGTGAACGTGTGCTTGCCACCTTTTTAACTACTTTTAACAGCTCTTTGCTATTAATAGTGTACATGTACTCCATTTCTGTTAGAATAGCATAAAATTTTACAAATTTGTATATACTTCTGTAGTTTATATTCATCACTGTGGCACTGAATTCAGAAAATTCCAGGTTCCCCAGGCCTGGCAAGGCAGGGTGAACATATCATAGAAGTTACTTTAAAAAGGATGGGAAAAGAAACATCTTTTTTGTTTGTTGTTTGCAATAGCTTTGCAGTCTTAAAAGGCAAATGCTGCTATATTTCCACCCCTTCTTAAAACATTTTAATGCCCTAAGAATGGTATAATAAGACCTAATTCCTAGAAGAAACGATAGTAGTTTAAAAGATTTGTTTGCAATATAGACATGCGCAGAGTATCAGACATTTACTGGAGAGCACAAACATAAAAATTTTATTTACTTAAAAAAAAAATCTAACTCCAACATAAAGAAAGGAATAACTCAAAACAAAAACCCAAAACAACAAGTTTGTTGATTTGCATCTGTTTTCTTATCAAGGTTCACAAAAGTTGTCACAAAAGTGCCATTTTGCACCAACATAAGTCCAGTTAGGCAGGTGCATGGACCTGTGCCAATCTCCATATGCAATGAGGGCCCTGGAAATGGTACGTTTGCACTGGCCAAGTTCCACCAGTGAAAGATCATATGGGAGAGTAGGGAAGAAGGAAGGGGAACGGTGTAATTCTGGGGGAAGGGAAGAGGTTGGCAGATGTATGTAGGGATGGGCACGAGTGGGAGGTGGCACAAGATCTGGCATATATGCCAGTTGCTAACCCCATTCCCAAATAGCTGTCCCATGCTGCTCAGACACGTGCTGCCAATTGAGATGGCACAGTTCCAAGTAGCCCCACTGACATTGCAGTGGCTTTCCCTGAGGAAGGGGAAAGTTTTCCTTTGCCTTGGAGTAATCCATTGGCTGCCCGCAGTAGAGCTGGACATTGACCTGCTTGTTCCAGTGCAGAACCAGTTGGGACTGTGCCCTAAAAATCACAGCAGACATATGGATACGCATCAAGGGATCTTAGGGTTGCCATATGTCCTGAAAAATCCTAGTTTGGGGGGGATTGTGTTCATATACTGGCAAATGGGACAGAGGGTCCTGTCCAGATTTTGTGGAAGAGAAATATGGCACCATAAAGGGTATGCATATCTATAAAATAGATCTGATGAGTCTCTAATGGAATTTTGCAAAATAATAATAATAATAATAGTAATAATAATAATAATAATAATAATAATAATAATAATAATAATAATAATAATAATAATAATAATAATGCAGAATAAAGTATTGCATGGCCAATTCCTTGCCAAGATAGAAGGAAAAGTGGATCAGGATAAGACCTGGTTGTGGCTGACGAGTGGAACACTGAAGAAGGAGACGGAAGGCCTGAGACTTGCTGCCCAAGAACAGGCAATCAGGACAAATGCCATCAAGGTCAGAACTGAAAGATCAGCCCATGACCCCAAATGCCGGCTCTGCAAAGAAGTGGATGAAACCATCGACCACATTTTAAGTGGCTGCAAGAAGATCGTGCAGACTGACTACAGACTGAGGCACAATCTGTTGCCCAGATGATCCACTGGAATCTATGCCAATCTATGGAATCTATGCCAAAAGCAGGTCAAGCTTCTGTGGGACTTCAGGATACAGACGGACAAGGTCTTGGAACACAATACTCCAGATATCACCATCATAGAAAGCAGTAAGGTGTGGCTTGTTGACATCGCCATACCAGGTGACAGCAGAATTGAGGAGAAACAACTGGAAAAGATCTCCCACTACCAAGATCTAAGAATCGAATTACAGCGTATCTGGTGTAAGCCAGAGCAGGGGTTCCAGGGGTAATTGGAACACTTGGTGCAGTGCCGAAAGACCTTGGCAGGCACCTGTTGGCATTGACAAAATATCACTCTGCCAACTGCAGAAAGCTGCTCTTTTGGGATCAGCACAAATTATACGCCGCTACATCACACAGTCCTAGACTCTTGGGAAGGGCCCGACTGGTGATGTGAATGAAACCAGCACGAAATTGTTCGCTGTGTATTTATGGATAATAGTAATAATAATAGTCCACTTCTATATGGCAACATGGCCTCAAAGATGAAATATGCTCAAAACAATAAAGTCCTAGCTTCTTGTTTTAACACTGGCAGTGGGGCTTTCTTTTGATCCTACGCAAAGAGAAAGTATTTTATTTTTAAACGTAGTGCTTTCAAAACATAGTGCTCTAGCTATGCCACCAGGTTCAATGTATAGACTGGCCAGGAAAACCCTGTGATTCAGAATGCTAAACTGCTGTTTGTCTCTGTTTAATAAAAACCCAACTATTAACAACTTCTTGTATCTTCTTACAATGCAGACTTTTACTCAATTAACCTATATACATATTGTTCACACATCAGGAAATATCACTTTAACACAACCCTGGTTCAGACATGCCGAAACATTCACTGATACGGTTGAACTGGTATTCTCAGCGCTTCTCTGTGGAGTCCAGAGAGAGAAAATATAATTTGTTTGTTTCATTCAGCTTCCAATAAGCTTTTCCTTTGGGGATTTATATGTATATCCCTCTGTGAGACAGTCTGTTCCTAAAACAGTTACTCATCTTCCTCTGTAGCGATGGAGACTTAAATTGATGATTGTTGAAAAAAATCAAATTTTTGGCTGTTGGATGTCAAGTTTGTGAACAAGTTTCAAAAGTTGCAAGAGGAGAAGCAACTGATTATACAGTTTGTGGTACAATCCTAACCAATTTAGGCCAGCCTAACTCACCTGGCCTATCTTTCTGCAATGGTGTGGAGAAGTTGGTGGATGCCTGTGAAGTGGCCAAATCCTCCTCAGAAATGTCTTTGGTGATAACCCCCAGGCCAGAACGGGTTTTGTGTTGGGACTTATGTCAGCCTATCTAGAAATTAGGATTGCAGCCTGTATACTAGAGGAAGGGTGGTGGTAGTCTAAATGAACATTGCATCAATTTTATAGAATATGTACCAGAATGTGATGCTTTATATCCCTGAGACTTGTAAAGTTTTTATGAATAACTGCAGGGTTAATATTATAATAATTAACTAAAGCATTTAATTTAAAGCAAAAACACATTTAATTTAAGTTAATTAAAAAATTACAGAAACAGCACATTTGGCCTAAACCTATCATGCACTATGCAGGCATGACACCAATTTCTGCTACAAGTGGGTATTGGTTGGGCCAGAATGGGGGCAGATTGCAGGTGGGATGTGGGTAGATCTTGGTGGCATGGCCACCATATTCTAAATCTCAATACCAGGCCTAATGGAGAATCTGATCTTTACCTAAGATGTGGCATAGATCTAAGAAGTCCCATGTGGTGGTCCAGAGACTGACACAATGGTAACTGTTTTTCTTTACTTACTTTTTCAAACAGCATCACAGTGTGCAGCAGACACTGGATTAGCACCACCTGCATCCTTTTGTGACAGGTGATCAATGAAAATCAATAATTGGAAATCAATATAATAGTTATTTCAATGTATTAATTAAAGAAACCTAAGTTTATGGGCCAAAAATGAATATCTGTGAACCAAAGTAAATGCAAAAGTCCTGAAAGCTAACTAACTCAGGGTCAAAGAATGATAAAATAGAAAGAATGTTTGAGAACATCCTGGCAAAGGGATACCAGAGACAAAGGGGTCAGAATGTCCCAGGAAATTGCAGAGCAATATATTATAGCCAGCCTGATGGCTCTGAAAAGAGTAAAAGATCTCTTATATGGAGAATTAGTGCAGGGAAAGTGCCCAAGAAGGAGACCACAGCTGCGATACAAGGACATCTGCAAGAGGGATCTTAAGGCCTTGGGAATTGACATCAACAGCTGGGAGAGACCTCTGACCGTTCAGCGTGGAGGCAAAAGACCCAGCATGGCCTTCTCCAACTGGAAGAGACGCTTGTTCGGCAGGCTGAAGCAAAGAGACAGACCCGAAAGCAGCGAAACCTGGAGCCTGGGCAGGGGACGGAATTTATTTGTCCTCAGTGTGGAAGGGATGGACACTCTCAAATTGGCCTTTTTAGCCACACTAGATGCTGTTTGAGGACCTCCAATCAGAGCACGATACCATAGTCTTTCAAGACTGAAGGATGCCAATACTATGGTATGTCAGCAGGGGTCTGGAGTCTGGCTTAGCCAACTGGTCAGGGTTGTGATGACAAATTAAACTAACCCTACAATCCAGAGTAACTTAAAAAAAGCAGGCCTCCGTCAGTCTTGGAAGACTATGGTATCGTGCTTGGCTTTGAATACGCTGCATGTGAAGCACGAAAGCCTGGGTTGGATTGTTATGGAGGATAGGCTGTTACCCAAGCAGAAAATCCCCCTCTCCATGCCACTGAATTAGTCCAATGGAAAGGCAGAGCCGATACGATTGGATCCAGCTGGCGTTGCAGAGCTGGGCTAAGGACAGGAGCTCACCCTGTAGTGTGGGGCCGACCTGGGTCTCGAACCCTGGCCTGCTGGTTAACAAGCACAGTGTCTTAGCCACTTGCGCCACCCACAGCCAGAGTAACTATGGGAGCACATAAGAGACACCACGTGCACCCGTAGTTACTGCACCCCCTAGTGAAAACCTATTAGAAATTCATATTGCAATCCAGAGCAAATTGTTCTTACACCAGAGCAAGGACTCCCCATAGTTACTCTGAATTGCGCCTAAGAGTGTATCTGTATTTGTGACCAAGAAGCCTTAAAAACCTGTGTAAGCTTGACCTGTGACTCTACTCCACAAGTGAAGCAATGTTTCTCATTCAATTGGAGGTGAAGAATACTTTCAAGATATAGAGAAGCCCCATTTCTATCTCACCCCTTACCTTCTGGCTCTGCCTGTCAGCCTGTCCTTCCCTCTGGCTTTACTGCTCACTACTGGCAATGTTCTGGAAGCAGATTCGGTGCTGCTTGTTCTGTGTGGTCCTCCTGAAAAAACACACCATAGACAGAGCTGGAGGCTGGTAAGGAATCCAGTCCCAGAACACCTCCAGCACTCTAATGTTGCAGCCTGATCTCTGGGACTGAAGCTGGGCTTGGTGGAAATTAAGGATGGACAGAGGGGTTCCTGATTTTTCAGGAAATCAGGTGAAGGATTAGAATTTGCAATTAGTAGGACCAAATAGAGAGAGTATGATGCTGAATAAGACACAAATGTCCACTTTCAAGGTCAAATTGTAGGGAAAAATAATTTCAAGCTGTCAGTCATCTTATGCACAGTTGTCCTTGGGCATCACTCTTTAATTATCACCAAGCCTTTTTTACTACCTTTTCATGTGCTATCTCTCAATATGCTCTGGAACCACAAAATGCACACAGCTTCCTTGTACTCTTCAGACATTCCCAGTAGAAGCATAACAAGGGCAGAGCCTAAGGTCTCTGTGCCAAAGTGGTGCAATTTTTTCTCCACTTTCAAGGGACAAAAGAAAATGTTTCTTTACCCAGTGTGTTTGTCTGTGGAACTCCCTGTCACAGGATGTGGTGATGGCATCTAGCTACCATGCCTTTAGGCAAGGATTGGACAAATTTCTAGAGGAAAGGACCATCACAGGTTACAAGCTATGAGGGGTGTGTGTGGAGCTGGACAACCGCAAAATGCCAGGGCACATCGATGCAGGTGTCATATGAGCTCCCTGAAGCATCTGCTGGGCCACTGTGTGATACAGGAAGCTGGACCAGACGAGCCTGATCCAGTGGAGGCTCTTATGTTCTTAAGGGGGAGACCCAGAGGGCAGCAAGACGGCAAAGCGGCCATGGCCAGCACCTACTCCTTCTCCAGGCAAATCTGGAAAATCACATCATGATGACGCACAGATCCACCTCTGATTCCAGCATATCCCCCTGTTATATAGCCATCTTTTATATGTGTCTAGAGCAGTGATTTCCAACTCCTGCAGAATGTTGCACCTTCTCAAGGGTCAAAAATTTGATGGTGTGCCTTGATAATTTGAATGCCTTGTCAGTGTGCCATGAGATGAAAAAGAATGAAAATCACTGATCTAGCGACCAAAGCCCCTGCAGCATGCCATCCACACTACCTGTGGTGCTGTTTCCAGCATGCATCTTGAGCAACACTTTCTGCCTTGCTACTCCCAAGTTTTCTGCTTGGCAGCTAGTCCATCTGAGACCCCCTACAGTTAAAGAAGCTGTTGACAACTGATAGATACTGCCGGAAAAACCAGAAATTCTCTTTTATGCAGTGTCAAATCAAACCACAACTTCAGAGAAAGGCGTAGGAAACTTAGGCACACAGCACTGACATAACAGTAAAAGCAAAAGGCAACCACAAACTGTGCAGATATTTATGCAATAACCAGCAGATGAGTTGGAAAAACTAAATATTACCAAATATACACCTTTTTCTTCTGCTTTTTAAAGATTTGAAGTTGGAAATATGTTAATAATAAGATTAACTCTGTCCTTTATTTCTTCTCTTAAAAAATCAATTGTGGGGAGAATCTAGACTATTACCATAATGTAGCATCACGACTTTTGCCCCATCATCACCATTGCCCAGATCCAGATCAGATCCTTCTCCTCCATACATCCAACCACAGTCCTATCCAAAATTTCCTAGGAGTAAGCCCCATTGACTATAATTGGACTACTTCAGAGTACACACTCATAGGATTGGGCTCTGTGTGTGTTTTCTAAAGATTTATAATTTGCTGTTTATAGGTGGCTTTTTGGAAGTAAATTATTAGTTTTGATTTATTTTTTGATATTCACTTTATTCTTAAACGGTGAATATTTTAAAACTAAAAAAAACTTTTTCTAAACTAAATAAGTAACTCTATATAGTAATTAAAACTGTACCCTCTCAAAATGACGTATTTGCAAGATTCCTAACGGTTGGCTGGTGTGCAAAAAAAAAATTTCAGAATTTTCATTATGTGGCTGCAGTCCTAACCACACTTTCCTGGGAATTAGGACTACTGAACACAATGGAACTTACTTCTGAGCAGAAATGCTTAGGATAGCACTGTAAGTGAACTGAAGACAATTCCTGGGTTTCACTCACCTTTCTCTTCAGAAGGTAGTGATCGGTGCTGGGACTTCCTGGAATTTCTTCCTCCTTGAAAGAACAAAGCACAAATAACACTAAGAACACAATCCTAACCATGTCTACTCAAAAGTAACCCCCTTTGTGTTCAGTGGGTCTTACTCCCAGGAAAGTGTCTTTAGGATTGCAGCATAAGACCTTATAAAAACAAATTTGCCTTCCCAGCTTCTCCCCCAAAATGCAGCATACTGGTTGCCTTATCTAAAAACAAAAAAAAAATATCTGTGCATCTAGAGAAGAGGCTTTGATTTTTTTCCAGCCTCTGATAGATGAAAATATTGGGGTGTAACTGGAGCTAATGCCTAAATGAAACATTAGAACAAATATGATTTTGTGTTTTTCAGCTTTTTTGGTAAATAACACCGTGATAAGTGGGCCATTAAAATTAATTTTATTTTGTGATTTTCTTCTATGTGTCAAATATTCTTCAGAATCACAAGAGCAGAAGCCTATAGGTTCGAGACCTCAAATATCCGATAGTTCATATCTTCATAGTTGATTTAAGCACGACCATTATTGTCCCTACTGATTTAGCATCAATAAATATCAGAAACCATGACTGACCTTTCTTACTGTGGAGACAATCCAAGGTGGGTTCCCCATCCTTAGAATCCTCAAACCTGTGTATGAAAAAGAACAATTCATGTGCAAAGCCACAGAAAAAATATATTGACAGTCTTCCCATTATAACTTTAGCAAGTGAAAAATGGTCTGAAATAGGGTTGCCATAATTCTCTTCCACAAAATTGGGACAGGACCGTCTTTCACACAGTTGAAAGTATGTGAACAAATTCCCCCAAATCAGGACTGTCCCTGTTTCTTGGGACATATGGCAATTCTAGTCTAACTCAGCCCCTTGTCAGGAATACTTATATCTGACAAATAATACTATCAGTCAATAAATTATTCAGTTTATTGCATACAGTAATCTCAGCACGAATGTCCTGCATCTTGCATCGTAAGTGTCTTCCTTAAATTTGTCTAATCCCATCAACGCATTAGGTGCCTGTGAATCGAAGTTCATTATTCATTGTATGCAGTAGTACTTCTTGCTTGTCTCTCCTGACGTTTGGGTCAGGGTGACAATAAAGAATAGAGGACAGCGTGCCTGGACCTTTAACCATTGCATAGGCAGGTGCTGGTTTTTAAACTCTTCAATCACTCAATCTGCAGGCACTCACTGAGAGCAGAATCCTAACCAGGTCTACTCAAAAGGAAGCCCCATTGTGTTCAGTGAGTCTTACTTCCAGGAAATTGCCTTTAGGATTGCATCCTAACTAACTACCTAACTGTAAGTTAGATGGCTAAACTACCTTACTAACTGTAAGATGGCTAAACCTGCCTAAATGTCCTCTTCTACAGGCACTCAGTCCTCCATTCTGTATGGTATGACTGCAGTTCTTGCAATCAGTGTGACCAGATGTACAAACGTCAAAAGGAGGACACGTTGGATTCCTTTCAACCTGGCCTTTCCGGCGGACAACGGCACGTTTGTCTATACATGAGTTAAGCTGCAATATTGGGCACTTTCACTTTCCCATAGAGATCAATGCATATTTTTTATTTTCAGTTTTTTGGCCATAACTTTTGATAGGTAGGAGATATTTTTGCAATGGATTCTGCTCTTCAATACAAATCCAATGACATATGACATGATGGGCTACTGCACACCATTGCAAAGTTCCAAAATGAAGCCAAAATGGAAGACAATGAAACCCTGTTGGAGGACACCCAGATAGGAGGCTTAAAAAAGAGGACAAGTCCAGAAATTTCCGGTCATTTGGTCACCCTGTCCCAAATTCCAGGACTGTGAATCCAGTATGGCTGCCTCAAGACTACAACTGTACTAATTGCCATAGGATGTGCTGATGGCATCTAACCTAGATACCTATAAAAGGGGATTGGGCAAATTTATGGAGGAAAAATCCATCACAGGTTACAAACCATTGTGGTTAAGTGGTGGGTAAATGCAACCTCCTGGTTTTAGAAGTAGTAGAATATGCCAGAAACAGGGGAAAACAGAATCTTACCGATACTGTGGTGTTTTAGGTCTTCCTGAGGCATCAGGTGGGCTACTGTGAGATACAAGAAGCTGGACTAGATGGTCTTTGGTCTGATCCAGCAGGACTCTTCTTATGTTCTCATGTTACTAAATAAGTACACTGATGCAGGATAACCCGTACTCATCCAGACCACTTTTGAATGCCTGGAGGGCATACACTAATAAAAGGATTTATAAAGGCTTTTTGCTATGAACAGAAGTTGTGGTTTATGGGTTTTTGAGAGTCTTGAGATGAAATGCCTTGAGATGCCTTTTCCTCCATCAGCTGCATAGACTTTGACATTATAATGGATCTTCTGTGGGTCTTTATATCTGAAATAACTATTGAGGCTGACATGTTGATGTACTATCCTCCTTCTTTGGCAATCATAAACCATATAAAACCCATAAGCATGCAGCCCCAAGAGCATAATTAGATCTATTGCTTCCCATCAGCTTTCTAGATCCCACTAGACATTGCTTCTACCACTAGCATTTTGGGAGTATATGGCATGCTGTAAATTGGGGGGGAGGGGGTACTAGAAGAACACCTACATGCGCTCTGATTTTTCTACATCCCAAGCCCTCCGCCATTCTCCTCTTGCGTTCTTGTGGCGTGCCAGCCGCTCAAGGTCAATCTGATCCCGTTCCTTCTTCCAGCGCATGTATTCTGACCGTTCTCTCCCAGTCAGAGTGCTGGTCTTGTCCCCTGGGTTTTTCTGGGGAGATTTTCCTCTGTCCTAATGGAAAGAAAGAGGAATCTAATTAATGCAAGTGCATCATCTGCGTTTCAACTACTCAAATCAAGGATTGTACTACAGGTTCAACCTTGTTACACATGGATATTTTTATACACGGATTTGACTCAACTCCACTGAAAAATCACAGTTTTAAAAACTGGTTTTCAACTGTTGTAGAGAAGCAGTCATGCAAGCCATCATTCCATTCTTAAGTTGAGCCAGGCAAAGGTCTTTGCATTTTTTAAAATTGCTGATTGCCTCTTTACAACAGTAAGAAAAGCTGTTTTTAAACAATTGTGAACGGCACACTTTTTAAACTGCTTTTAAAAGTGATGATGCTTTTGCTGATGCCCCAATCCCCAAATGCTCTCTCCAGACATTTGCATAGCATCCACAGCATTAAACTTAGGATTCAGGACTTAAGACTTGCTTTAAAGTGTCAGCTTAGGATTGCTTTATCAACCCAGCACTTCATGACTGAGCAGTTGTTCTCCTGCTGTTCTGTTGCAGTACAGATGCTATTTATCACTGTTGTTTTGGATGCTATTTTTGTCTGCTGGTATTTTTGACTTGTTAGATTGCTTACACCTCACAACATCTCTCCCAATGTTGTTTAAATGGAAATTTGTTACCAGTGGATTTTATTACTGGAAACTGCCTTGAAGAGTTGAGAGATGACAATCAGTCAATCAGTCCGTCCGTCCGTCCATATTTCTTTCTTTCTTTCTTTCTTTCTTTCTTTCTTTCTTTCTTTCTTTCTTTCTTTCTTTCTTTCTTTCTTTCTTTCTTTCCATTCATTCATTCATTCATTCATATCCCATATTTCTCCCATCCAAGAAGGACTCAAGTCTCAGTGTTTCCAGCAAACCGACTAGTTGTTTTACAGCTGATCCCATCCTTTTCCCTCTTCAAAATCATTTGAAGGTAGGCAACATGGATCAGGGTTGTGGGAGTGGGTTGAAGAAGGGGGTGTGGATTTGGCAGTCATGGTTGCAATCCCAGAGCGTCAAAAAATTGAACACGATAGCCTGTGTGTGTTGTGCGTATGTGTGTTTGTGCTGTGTGTGTGTGTGTTAGGTCAAATCCCACCACTGGCAGCTGAGATCATGCTGCATGATCTTACCCTCATGGTTTACTGTTCCATTCTGTGTCGTAACAACGGAGTTCTGATCTTATTTGAACATTTCAGGCTTTAACAAGTAGCTGATAACAAAGATGACTGTGCTTGAGAGACAAGGCAACAGAAGAGCAAGAGGTCCATGTAATCCCCTAGAGGTGGTCATCAAGCAGCGTGTACCTGGTATTGATCAGGTCCCATAGCAGACAGCAGACCGTACACAAGGCCTACATTTGATGGTGGGTAATTCACGATACAGTATTCCAAATGCAAAGATGGTCACCCGCCTCCTTCTTCCAAACAGGAATTAATCTGCTTGGCATTTCAGTGCCGTTCAAAATAGACTGATGGGAAATTAGACCGAGAAACCTGTTGCCAAGGAGACACACCTGTGTGGGTGGGCATGGGATGGAAGGAACAACAACTCTTTCCTTCTGAACCAAAGGGAGTCAAGGGCCTGACAAAGCCCACCACACGTGGGCACAGGAACACGAGGCAGGCACAAGAGGCCGGATAAGCCCCTGGTGCTTGCCAGATCCAGTGCTTTTCAATGCAAAGGTGGGCTGGTTGAAGACCCCCATCAGCAACTCTCCTCCTCGGAGTTTTCCATGATTGTACACATTCCCCCTGCCCTGCCTTGGGAGTTCAATGCTTAAGAAGGCAATGTGAGAATGCCACGCTCGTGTCTTGTGGGTGCACTCACATGGATGGTTGGGTGTCCTCAACCATACGAATATGATTTACATGGAATGCAGGAACAGCACGGGAAAAAATAATAGAGTAGTTACCATGAAGTATATAGAGGAATTTGGGAAGGAGGGATAAACTATCCCGAAATGCAAATTTATTATACAGCAATCCAGCTGGGAACTATTATAGATTGGTTTATGCATTCATGACTGCAATCCTAAAGAATTCTTTCCTGGGTGTAAGACCCATTGCATACAATGGGGTTTACTTTTGAGCAGATATGGTTAGGATTGTGCTGTGCATGTCACCTCCACTTTGATGACTAAAAAAAAGATATATCAGCTCACAAATGTTGATGACAAATCTATGCTATCTTTATTAATCCAAGGGATTAAGTTGATTAATTCTGAAATAGTTAACCAGCAGGCCAGGGTTCAATTCCTCGGTCGGCCCCACAAGACAGGGTGAGTTCCTGTCCTCAGCCCAGCTCTACGACGCCAGCTGGATCCAATCGTATTGGCTCTGCCTTTCCATTGGACTAATTCAGTGGCGTGGAGAGGGGGGATTTGCTGCTTGGGTAACAGCCTATCCTCCATAACTATCTAACCCAGGCTTTCGTGCTTTGCATTCAGCGTATGCAGTGCCAAGCACGATACCATAGTCTCGTATACATACATGCCCCCCATACACCTCTTGTGGCTATTTTGTTTTATAGAAGGAAAAATTCAGGGAGTGCGATCAAAAATCTCCTGCGTCTCATTTAATTTAACCCTAGGAAAAAAAATATTAAACTATTATGGGACATGTGTGGGAGTACATATTCACACAAGAAACAAATTCTGTATCAATCAACTTAAGGCAAAATCACCATAATATGTCTGACAAACAGCATATTTTCAATACAAATGAAAACAGCTACTTTGAGCACAATCCTAACTATGTCTACTCAGAAGTAAGCCCCATTGTGTTCAATGGGTCTGACTCCCAGGAAAGTGTCTTTAGGATTACAGCTATTGAGTAAAGGTATTGCGTATTAAAGCTATTGAGTAAAGGTATTGAGTAAAGGTATACAGTATATATAAAGGTATGCTAATGTTTATCAGATTTGGTAGACTAGTTCAATATGGATAGTATTGGAAAAAGAATAATAAAAGTAATGAAAGAAATATATAGTCAAGATTTCTCTCAGAATTATTTTATTATCTGTATTTAATAATATTGTTTAATAATGTTGTAGGAAAAATACAGAGCTGCTATCTAATTTGTTAACTATAGCAATAATTACAATTGCTTTCAAACAGAAAATGGGAATTCTGTCTGCTGAAAAGCAGATAAAGCAAACAAGGACCAAGTTATTGAGGTGACTAGTTATTGAAAGCTAATTGAATAAAATATAAGCAAGACTTGGGGGCTTGTGAGTGACCTATTTTCCTAGTGGGTCCCCCAGAGCTTCAATGAAAACACAGGTGATTTAGGCTATTCATTAGGGCTACGTCATCATGAGGAATTAAGTTTTCTGGAAGCAAATAAATACTGTATTTACTCAAATCTAACGCTAACCCTTTTCAGCTGAATTAAATCTCCAAAATCAGAGTATTCATTAGATTTGATGGCACATTGCATTCAAGTAAATACAGTATTTTGATAAGTAGAGATCAGTATATACAGTAGTTCAACAATTTACTATATTGTAATAAAAATGTAGCATAAACCCATGGTTGTATAAAGTAGTGCAATTAGGTAACAATCATAACATAAAACTATTTTCATATTATCATCATCATCATCATTTAACTCATTGTTGTATGCAGTAAAAATTATATTTTGCACCTTCTTTGCAGCAGCACATCGCAATTGCCAGTAACCATTTTTTAAAAATTTCAAGCCCTTTAAAACTGGGGTGCGCATTAGATTCGATGGCCCATTAGATTTAAGTAAATATGGGTATAGAGTTGAGTAAATATGAATATTTCCTTTTTTGTAAATTTGTAAATTCATTTATTTACAAGTAATAGTAAAATATTATTTTTATAATATGAATATATTATTTCTTTCAAGATCCTTCGAAACTAGGTGAGCCAGATAAAGTCTCATTTAGGGGTCCCAGTGCTGAAATGTTTTAGAACCAGTGAACAAGCCCATCGAGTCATATATCTTCGGGGCAATAAAGGCAGGCCTTTGCTTCTTGTCCAGAAAATGGAGACTAGACATTCTCAATCAGCATCCAGCTCACAACAAAGACGAGAAGCTGTTTACCATCCGGCTTGGGGATCTGTTCAGCTCAGCTCGGCTGCAGCTGTGCTTTCTGGGCCGCAAGGAATTAACTCCGGCAACCTCGCGGTGCGCCCAGGGCTGCAGCTGGGACTGAGGCTGCGAAACTCATCTGCGTCCTCCTAATGAATCTCATCACCAGGGAAGGAAGGCTATTCAATTTGTGCTCTGTTAATTAAGAGCGCACGCCGGCTCAGGAGAGCTGGGCCTTCTTCCCAGGTCTATGCTGAACAGCTAGTGCGTTACGGCAAAAGCACAGCCATGGGGGTGGTGTAGTAGGTATGGCAGGCACCACAATGCACTGCATAAGTGGCCCTTCCTCATCACCACCACAGTGGCTGTCGTTACCCTGAATGGCTCCGACAAAGTGAGGGAGAGGGACCACTTATACAGCGCATTGTGCCACCTGCTGTACTTACAGTCCCTTGATCATTGCCACATCACCATATGTCCACACATATGAGTATGATGTTCCATATTTACTTGACTCTAATGCACCACTGAATCCAATGCACACCCCAATTTTAAATGGCTTGAGATTTAAAACAATATGACAATGGGTTTATGTTATGCGTTTTTCCTAATTGCACTACTTTATACAACAACGGGTTTATGTTTCATTTTTAATAACAATATTACAAACTTAAATTAAATCCTGCCTATTCTTATAATCAAAATACCATATTTATTTTAATCGAATGTGCCAACGAATCTAATGCGCACACAGATTTTGGAGACTAAATTCAGCCGAAAAGGGGGAGCAATAGGGTATTTTTCCCCATCTGTGGTAGCACTTATCACGCTTCAAACTCCTCACCACCACCACCACATACATACACCCACCCTTTAAGATCTTACAACAGCTGTGAGAATGAATCACATGTGGCAGATCTGACTAATCACACGACTTGATGGAACGCTGTAAGGCGAGGGCAGATTCCGGTGCAAGGAAAGCACCAGAAAAACCACACCGAACAGATATGGCACAGCCTTTTTGTTTTCTTGTCTGTCAGAGGTTAATGCTACCCGAGTCTTTTAAACGTCAAATGAAATGGCGGAGCCTTTACTCCAAACAAACCGGGTCCCCCAGGCATCATGGCACAGTCAAAGAACTGGACTTGGCAAGCAATGTCCCTGTCCGTTCCTTGGGTTATGTGACAGTGTGACTTTCTGGCAAGGATGCGTAAGGTCACACTGAGGTTAGCACACCCTCTAGCGGCCCGTGTCCTGAGCAGCACTGTGATGACATTCCTTCCACTGACAAAAATATAATGAGCATTGCACATGACTGAGTGCAACCAGCAACCCCTTCCAGCTCCTTCTGTGTCCCCAAGCTCCAAAATTGTAGATTGAGTAGTGGGTGCTTCTGAGCAGGGTAAAGACAGGATAAACTATTTACATCATCCAAGATTTGAGTTACTTTACAGTTACTCTCTCCACTCATCTTTGTTGTGAGTTGCTCTCCAGTTACTCCCTCTTCTCATCTCTCTCTTCTGAGTTACTCATCTGAGTTGAGGAGAAGGGCTCTGAGATGATTTACTCATCTTCTCTGACATCGGAGATGTCTGCCGTGATTGACACATGAGTATTAGGGCCACCTGGTGAATCTGAGAATATGGCTTTCCTCATCCTACAGCGAGAGCTGAGGCTGCAATCTGAAAGACACTCTCATGGGAGTTAGACCCGTTGAACACAATGGTGCTTACTTTTGAGTAGACATGGTTAGGATTGTGCTCTGAGGCTCTATTTTGTACCGCACCAGGACAGGACTCTCTTAATTTGGGGGATCTCAGCAAGTGAACGAAAGAGGAAATATCTTAGGTCAAATTCAGTTTGTGTCAAAACACACACACACGCACACACACACACACACAGCAAAAAGAGTGGATTATTTGATATTTTCAATATATCAATAATATTAATTAAGGATATTAATATTATTAATGATATTTTCAGAAATATCACCTTTTGGGGTTTTTCACTGTTTGCTTGGAAAAAAAATGCCTATTTGGGAAGAGACTTCAGAGAGTCCAAATTGATTTCAACCCTTCTCCCAACACACACACACATAAAGTCAGGGGTCTTTTTCAGGGAGTACGCACCTATCTGGAGTACCAGTACCTCTGTGTGAGTATCAGCAACTCTGTGAGTACTGGCATACACACACACACACACACACACACAACACATACACACACACTTACACAGGTGAGTACCTGTGAGTACTGGCAGGTGAGTACCGGCACCTATTTTCCAGAAAAAGAGCACTAGTGATCCCCATAAACAGCATCTCAACTAGAACTGATTTGGTACAAAGTGGAATGATTTATATCCTGCAGGGATCACCTAAGTGATCAAAGAACTGTCATTACTCTCAATGACAGAGCTTGTCCTTTGTCATCCCTAAGCTGGTGACCATATGTGATAACCAAAAAAGAAGGCACGGTCCTTCCAAAATGTAGGATACCCAAGAAAAATGTCGGACACAATAAAATAAAAGCTAAAAACACTCATATATATATATATATATATATAGCTTTCATGTGGTTAATTTAAACTTTATATTGCTTATTATTAAACTTTAAACTATTATAATTTTACATGTAATTTATAAATTACAAATTATAAATTACATGCTGCCTGCACAGAAGGAAAAGGAGGACAATAAAGTTTTTTACAAGACACAAGGCTAAAAAAGGGATGTGTCCTGGAAATATAGTACATTCAACCTGTCCTTAACTTCCTCCTTAAATACCATGAGGACACATGTGGTCGGTGGTGGGCCAAGCCTCCCCCAAGATCCAGTTCGCTGGAAGTTAGGGAGCGGGGCCGGAGTCAGGGGGTGGGGCTAGAGGAGGATCCCACCCCTGGTGCACTGTGCATGCGCCAAACCCCGGCGCATGCGCAGTGCGTCTCCTCCAGCCGGAGGAGACATGGTACGCATGCACTGACCCCGCGGGCTGGCGCCTGTGCACTGTGTCTTCTCTGGCCGGACTAGGTTTCACCTAGTGAAATCGTATGGGAAATTCATATTGCAATCCAGAGTATATTGTTCTTACACCAGAGCAAGAACTCCCCATAGTTACTCTGGATTTCACCCCAAGTGACATTTCATGAATTAAGTCCCTCGTGGACAGCCAGTCCTGCCCTCCAGGAACTGAAAGGAGCCTTTTATTCAAACCAGCTCTCACCTTTCTGACCTCGGAGTGCTTGTCACCCTCGGATCGTCTCCTCTCCAATGTTCTCTTCTCATCAGCCTGAAACAGCACAGAAGAGGAAATTCAACCAGGAATCAGCACGCTCCAGAATGCGCTCAAAGGGCCACATTCAGTGGTGGGCACCAGCAGGTTCGCACCTACTCTATAGAACCGGTTATTAACAAGAGATAGGACATATAAAGTTTAAAAATAGCCATTTAAAAGTGGCTGCCAGATGGACAGAGAACCGGTTCTTAATTTCTTTGAAGCCCATCACTGGCCACATTACTTTGCCATGAAAAAAATCAAGGATATGTTGGGGGTTTGTTTGCTTGTTTGGAACATACAGAGCAAAAGGAAGACCACTAAGCAGGTTGTCAGGTGAACATAACCACATAGGAAGGGAAAATGGGGGAAAGGCATGTAAGGAGAAGAGCAAGATTCTTACCAAAGCCTTTCAATTCCACCTTGCTGCCAGAAAGGAAAAGCAGATCTGTTGTTAAATGCTTTGATTTTTCTTTTACTGCATTAGTATTTCACCTTTGTTTCATGAAGATGTTCACAACAGTTTATAAGAGGTTCCCACCCATCCAGGCACAGGACTAGATCTGCCCACACAGGACTAGATCCAGGCATATTCAGGTACATGATTAGATCTGTTCTTACAGACACAGAACTAGATCTGCTTAATGGAAGGATTATCAAATGACCACTAAGACCCAGTATTTGTGACTGTTTATGGGTGCAATCCAGAGTAACTACGGGGAGTCCTTGCTCCGGTGTAAGAACAATTTGCTCTGGATTGCAATATGAATTTCCCATAGGTTTTCACTAGGTGGTGCAGTAACTACGGGTACACGTAATGTCTCTTACATGCTCCTGTAGTTACTCTGGATTGTAGGGTTAGTCTTTACCATCCACAAAAAATTTTCAGACAAAATTAGCACGCACACCAAGGACCTCTATGGTTTGACTACTTACATATTTTTATTACATTTTAAATCTAAAGATGCTTGAAAGTGCTGGGGATGATCCAGCCAAACATTAGCAGTCTTACTCTACAATCCAGAGTAACTGCGGGAAGACGTAAGAGACACTTATTCAGGATTACTCTATGCATTTCCCATAGGTGGCACTGTGACTACATTGGTGTAAGTGTAAGAGGTCCTGTAGTTACTCTGGATTGTAGCCTTAGTGATTACACTTGGGATGATCAAAGCAAATCCTCCTCCTCCTCCCCCCCCCCTCTCTCTCTCACACACACACATCTTCCTGGTGCTGATGTGGCCCTGAGATAACAAATATTCCCTTACTTGGAGAGACCCTCCTGGCTGCCCCCTCAAAAAAGAATGCAACCCTTTTTGCTGCTGGCATGACCACTTTGGGGGCTAGAAAGTTGGTTAGGATGTGGTTACTTAGCCAGATCATGCTTTCATGTAGTTAACTTAAACACTTTTATTAAATATAAAATGATTACAATTTATGTAATAATTATAATTTATGCAATAAATTATAAATTAGCAGAATCAACCCACCGTGGCAGGAGTAAAATTTCAAGATTTCTGGGACCCAGGCGTGGCTGGGCTAAGAGAAGCTATGAGAGGCGGAATAATAACTGGAAAGCAAAACCCTACTTGAGAAATCCCTAAATTCACATCCACATGTAGCTCCAGTTTTCCAATCCTGCATCCATTTTCCATTGGCACTATAAGAAGTTAAATGCATAAAATCCATAATGCATGTTCAACTGAAACCATGTGCAATGCATTCCATGTGGCTCCTTTGGACATGGCCATGTATTTATGTCTTCATTCTGACCAATGCTAGTTGTGTCGCTTTTCTCACCTCATTCCCTACCAATCACCATGTGTTTTGGTCTGTTCCGACTTTTTTTTACTGTTCCTATTATATTTTTATAGACATGCTATTTTAATGTTTGTGGTGCCTAATATATTAATTTTTGCTCAGTAAAATACTCTTTCAGTTAAAATCGCCATCTGTCCTACTATTTCTCTGCCTAATACTCCCAGAAGTACCTCTCCCCTCCAAAAGCACACCACAGTAAAACAAAAGATTGGCATTTGGACATCATTTTTTCAGAGGCTGAAACAAAAACTGCAGCCTTTGGATTTGCAATTTATTTCTTAATCTCTAAGAACTGTACATTCGCTTTTTTTTAGTTCAACCAACATAGATTCCTGTGCTTTTTGTGCTTCAAAGAATACCTTTCTCTATCATTTCAAGAATACTAAATCATCAAAAATTTAGCTGGCCAGAAAAGTCTTTAAGAAAGGAGGGAGATGGTACTATTGGTACTATTTGGAAAGGGATAGGGTGACCATAAGGCATAACCATAAAAGAGCCCCCACCCTCACCAAAAAATGTAGGACATCCAAGAAAAATATCAGAGATTACAAAATAAAAGAGGGACAGGGTGACCATGAGGCATAACTGTAAAATGCTTGTAATCCAAATGTTTGTATATTGTCAAGATTTATTAGAAATGTTTGCTTGTCTTGCAAAACACTCTCAGAAGTAAGATGCAGAAGTGCCTTACATCACTTTTGTGAACCCACACAGAGGCATCAGGCAGATGTACACTGCCTGTCTGGGATTCAGAAAGCCCTCCAGAGTGAACCAGAGCATAGCTCTTATCCCCTTCGGCGGTCTCAAGGGGGTTAATAACACTGATTTGATTATCTGCAATATACGGTATCAGGGGGTGGTCGAAGAATAGATTCCCTAAGATACAGAAGCCCCTCTTGTACATAAATACCTACTGGGCTCTGATTCATGGTTACTGGCATAAATATTCTTACTGATTTTATGACATTGGAAAGTGGCAGTTTTAGAAAGCGAGATGTAGGGTCAGTGTCAGTAACTCTCCTGGGCTTTATCCAGAAACAGAAGGCTAAACTACAGGGAAGCCAATTCCCGGAAATCTCTCAGGGGACACTGAGATGACAAGTCTAAGCTTGAATGAAGAAATCTTGATTTTCCTGTAAATTGCTTAGTGGAGTTTCTTTAGATCATAGAATCCTAGAGTTGGAAGGGACCAAGTAGGTCATCTAGTCCAACCCCCTGCCTGTAGCAAGAAATCCTCCTAGAGCTTCCCCAACAGGTGCTCGTTGAGCCTCTGCTTGAAGATCCCCAGTGAGGGAGAGTCCACCACCTCCCTTGGCAATCTGTTCCACTGCCCAACCGCCCAAACCGTCAGGAATTTTTTTCTGGATATCCAACAGGAATCTCCTTTCTTGCAGTTTGTACCCATTGGTTCTAGTTCTGCTTTCAGAAGCAGCTATGAACAAATGAGCCCCTTCCTCCACATGACAGCCCTTCAGGTATCTGAAGAGGGCAATCATGTCTCCTCTCAGCCTCCTCTTCTCCAGGCTGAACATCTCAAGTTCCCCAATCTTTTCTTGTAGGGCTTCCCTTCCATCCCACTGATCATTTTTGTTGTTTTCCTCTGGACTTGCTCCAGTGTGGCTGCATCTTTTTAAAACTGAGGTGCCCAGAACTGAACACAGTACTCTTCTGATCCATCAGGAAAACAGCAAAGTTCCCTTCTCTAAGGGTTTTTTTTATTAGAGTGATCATATATCCTCTTTTTCCAGGACATGTCCTCTTTCTTAGCCTTGTGTCCTGGAAAAAACCTTCATTGTCCTCCTTTTCCTTGTAAGCAGACAACTTGTAACCTTCTTGTCATTAATAAGTTATATGTAATAAATTATATATAATAGTTTTACATTTAATAAAAAGTCATTTAGGCTGCAATTGTTATCACCAGTTAGGCTGGTTTAAATAAATCTTAATTTTTTAAAAAAAAAATCCTATGCCAACCTGGAGTTGTCACAAAAGTGCCTTAAGACTTCTGTGCCACTTCTGGGGAGGGTTAGGCTGGTAGACAGACATGCGCTTTCCTCCCTACATCAACATCAGAATGGGAAAAGTTGTGATGGCCTAGATTAGGATTGCACCCATAGTATTTAAATTAACCAAATGAGAGAAATATTTGTGTGTTTTTAGCTTCTATTTTGCCACGATGTACTACATGAGGGGGGGATAGGGAGATGGGGTTATCTATCTATCTATCTATCTATCTATCTATCTATCTATCTATCTATCTATCTGTCTGTCTGTCTGTCTGTCTGTCTGTCTGTCTGTCTGTCTGTCTGTCGTATTTATATATCACGTTCTGGCTTAAAAGTTCACAAAGCAGTTTACAAAGAAAATGAAACAATTAATGGCTAATGGGTCTCTGTCCCAAAATCTTAAAAGATGGAAAAAGTACAACAGCAGAAGCCACTATAATAGACATTGCTGGGTTGAGGTTACCCGTTACTTTCCCCCTGCTAAATAAAAGAGATTATAACATATGGAAACTCTGGTTTTTATCCTCTTCCTCTATGAACCTAGTCATTCTCACTTGAATCTTTCACAAAAGAGGAGTCCAAGCTACTCTAATATAAGGCTAAATAAAAACCCACATGGGAGTTCCATGACTCGCGTCATGCAAAGCTT
The DNA here is from genome assembly GCA_030015325.1 of Cryptoblepharus egeriae. NCBI lineage: Eukaryota > Metazoa > Chordata > Lepidosauria > Squamata > Scincidae > Cryptoblepharus > Cryptoblepharus egeriae. The sequence continues at coordinate 10,118,023 of JAREYC010000001.1, forward strand.
CACTTGCTAATTTCTGCAGATCTGGCTTCTTCTGTAGGCACAGAAGGAAGCTGATCTCATGTTTTCCCCAGTCGTACAACCCCTGTCTCCAGATGGATATGTTTAGGAAGGCTCTGAGATTCTTATATCTATCTACATAAAAGGCTTAACCTGTGTGTAAGGATGTCCGCATCTTCTGGCCAACATTCCATGTCAATCAAGGATGCTGAGGAGATGCAGCTGTCAACATGCCAACTGTCAACTGGTAACAAGCCTGGCTGAGAAGATGCTAGGGGGCAATTGAGGAGAGGTGTTGAGGAGAGAGGTGGTAAAAGGGCAACTGAGATGCTGGAAAAAAGATTTTTTTTTACAACTGAATGTTGTTATATTATAAGTGACAGTTGCAGAATGTTACTAATATGGTACTATGATATCAGCTCCCTTATGCTGCGTTAGCCACATTTAGAGATCTGACCAGCAAAGCTGATTTTTGTTTTTGGCAACAACTTGATCTGCACAACTCAGCAGGCAAAGCGTTTTCTCAGCATGGCAGTAAGTGTTGCCTGTTAATGTTAGTGGAACAAACTGCTGTTAAAGGATCAGACCCTCCCCTCTAAAGAGCAGTTTCAAACTGAGCTGAAGAAAAAGACAATAGAGACTGGGAAACCAGTGCATACTGGGATTAGTATGGCTCGGGGCTCATTACGGATTAGCTCAGGAGCCTCTTGATGCAAAGTTCAGCCCCAGGAATTTGGGAAACAGCAACAGGAAAAGGAATGAATTGAAGTGTATGGAAGATCCTTTTCCACATCACTAAATTATTTCCAGAGAGAGGGGGATTTTGGTGTCACTCCAGGATCATGACAATCCTTGGTGTTGTGGATAACCAGGCTCGGGCTGGCAATGAGCAGCTTGATGTATAGGATGGAATCTACAGGTAATGTTGCTTGTTGCCCTTCTTCATATAGCTCCAGAAGCTACTGTACTGTTAAATGCACAAAGGCAGGCTAGACGACTGTTATTGATCAGCCTTCGACAATGGTAGAAGCCACAAAAAAAGGCTGTCAAAACTAATATAACACAAAACAAGAGGACCCAATCCTTTCTCCAAGTAGTAAATTGTTGCTGTAGGGCTGTTGTGTCATATCTGTTAGGGCCCTGGAGCAGGAACAAAGTATTTTATGCATTGAAATATGCAAATATTAAATTCAGTTCTGCTGCTGTACCGCCCTCTTCAGGTTGTTATGTAGCATTGCAAGACATAAAAATGCATATAATTCAGGAGGCTAAAAATACAGCTTGTGAGAAAATTATCTTCATAGGGGCAAATTGGTGGTGGGGAATTCCAACTATTTTGTATTAGTTCACCAACCCATGATATCCTACCTATCATGTATCTGAGCTTGTTAAAATTAGTCTTCCTGAAATCCAATGTGCATTTGTTTTGTTTCCCATAAGAGTTCCAACAGTTCGTGATCACTTTTCCTATATTTCCTACTACTATTACCTCATCAACCAATTCATCTACTGATCAGGTCGTGGATGGCTTCTCTCCCCATTCCTTCCTCTACTTTCTGGAAGATGTTTTTCTCCAGGCCCAGCAGGAATTTATTGGATCCCCCATGCTTGGCTCCTATTTTTGATGTATGTAGGGCAGAGAGCAGAATAAATGTGAAATTGAGACTGCAATCCTAACCTCCAGTATGGTTGCCACAAGTCCTGTGCAAGCCTTGGGGTGTCACAAAAGTGCTGTATGGCACATCAGCACCACTCCAGCACCATACCACTATATACACTTATATAATTAAGATACACAGGTCCAACCTTGGTATACACTGATTTTTTTATACACGGATTTGACTCAACACAAATGGCCACTGCAAATCACAGTATAAAAACTGCTTTTCTACTACTGTAGAGAGGCAGTCATGCAAGCAATCATTCCATTTTTTCAGTCCCAAAAACAAACCCCTGCAGATATTGAGGCACCATCTCATTCCATTAGTGCAATAGAGAAGGCAACATGGAAGTGGGTCTTTAAACCTACTTTTCCATTGTTTTCTTTATATACAGATTTTTTATATCAATTTTTATATCAATTTTTTATAAATATTTTATATTTTTTTATCAATGGGAAGTTCTCGAACAGAACCCTAGTGGATAATGAGGGGCACCTGTATAGTATAGAAGTATACATTTATATACAAGTATATAACACTGTATAATACACTGCATAATAAAGATATACACTGTATAATAAAGATGTACAGTGGGGCTGCTGTATACAAAGGTATACACGTGGGATTAAAATACAGGCAACCCCTGCTTATTTGATGGGTTCGGAACTGGAGCTGTGCTGAAAATTGGAAATGGATGAAATGTGGAACCTGGTCTTTTTTTAGTTTATAACTGTTGCTTCTGATGCTTTCTTAAAAAAATACAAATGCCTTGTTATCTTGCAAATTCCTGCTGTCAAATAAAGATTTTTACAACTGGATTCTCAACTCCTTTGGGAATGGGATCAAACCAATGGCCATGCATGATTCTCTCTCTCTCTCTCTCTCTCTCTCGCTCTCTCTCTCTCTCTCTCTCATATACACATACATACACACAAGCATACAAAAACACACCAGAGCAGTCTGAATCACCACTTCATGGGCAACATGGGGGAGGGCAATTTTAACCACTAGAACAGCAGAAAGAGTGGAAAGAGTGAAATGTGTGTTGAACTGATGATTTCTGGGTGTAATTCAGGGGTCTTCAAACTTTCAACTTCAGGGCTCCAGAACCTTTAACAATTGTGCAGAGGAGAGAATTTCAGCAGGTGCAGCTTCTGATCTGTGAGATGAAAAGCTGCACCTGTTGAAATGTCCTCCTCTGCACAATTGTTAAAGGTCCTGGAGCCCTGAAGTTGAAAGTTTGGAGACCCGGTTGAAAGAGTGGATCATCAGAAAATGAACCATCAGAAAGTGGGGAACCTTACCCTGTCACTTTTTGCACCTTCCATATTTGTCTTTGGCTGCAATCCTGAACACACTTTTCTGGGAGTAAGACAGTGAACACAATGGGGCTTACTTCTGAGTAGACATGATTAGGATTGTGCTCTAAGTCTACTCTTTTTCTCTGACATATCCCAACCTTATGCCAAAGTCTGTAGACTGCATTGTCACCCACAGCCTGACACAAAAGGCACTTATGGCCAAATGTACTGTATAAACCCTCTTCAAACACCATCCCTGCTGTGTGTATGCACTTCACTCTGAGAGTCATGGCAGGCCCTGGGCTCGAGGACAATAGTACAGTGTTGTTGGGAAAGTGCTGGCCGTGAGAGAGCCCTGAACAAACGGCAGTAACTGCCTCCCGCAGCATGATTTACACTCTCGGTTTCAATGTGTCCATATGTTCCCTGCAGGTCTGCCATCCATCTTGCCCAAGAAAACAGCATGGCTCATCTGGGATTGCTAAACTCTCACTCACCATGTCAGCTGGCTCTTTTTTCTTTCCTCACAGAGAAAAGGGCTGAGGAAGGATGCCCAGCAGCTGAGTAACAGCTATTGACTGACTAGGAAGCACAGATTGTGCTGTCCTTCTGCTAATGTTCTTCTGCTCATCAGCAGAATATCACTTAGACACACCGTCCATCAGAAGTGGCTGAAACTCAGCTCCAAAACCTGTTTCCACAAACCTGGGTCCAGAATGTACATGTAGTATCTTGGTATCCATGAGAGTTACTTTCCTGGAACCAACCATCTTCTCCACCCTGTGGACATTGAACCCACAGATAACAAGACCCAAGGGAGGTCCCTTTGAAGAAGTTTGAAGTGCCTTCTGGTCACACCCAAGGTGTTCCAAGGTGTGCAGAGACCTCCTTATGCCTCGTAAGGCTTTTAAAACCCATGTCCATTTTTTCATAAACCTTTGCACATTTCAGAACACCTCTTGGAAGAGACCAGAAGGTGTTCTGATTGCGTCCAAGAGCTTCAGTGAGGCCCATCTATAGGTTCCGAACCCATAATAAATCAAATCCATGGGTGAAGTGGGCCCACTATATATGATAATTTAAATAAGTGGCAGTGTTCCTCAGAAAGGAGTTCCACCACACTACTTCACAAGTGCATAATGAAACGGGTAATTGTATGTCCTGATGAGAATCAGGATTTGACAGCATTTGGCAAAACCTGGTTCTGCATTTGACTTCTTCATCCTTTATAACTTTTATATATCTTTTTGAATGTGAGGGTCAGTCTCAACTGTACACATAAATTTCAAGCCATCCAAGTGCTTATTAAATATCAACAGCACATGGTGGAGGGCCAATTCAGATTGGGATGGGGTTGCCATAATCCTCTTCCACAAAATTGGGACAGGACCCTCTGTCCCATTTGCCCGTATGTGAACACAATTCCCCAAAATCGGGATCGTCCCTTTTTTGGGACATATGGCAACCCTAGATTGGGACCACAGCATAATTAGGAAGGCTCTCTCCATTCACTCCAGTAAGATTTCAGTCCCTCCTCCAGTGCTCCTCCAGTGCTCCTCCAGTGCTTTGTAGGGAATTTCTATTTAGGCACAGTATCAAAGAAAAGAAAATCACTCTTTAAAAGCACCGGATACATGAACGGTGATAGATTCTTCATCATCCCATCAGATTCACATAATCACTGATGTGCATATTCCGACTGCACGCACATCTTTTCTAGCAACTTGCCCTATGAAAATCCTAAGCATATTTACTCAGAAGTAAGTGCCATTGTGTTTAATAGTACTTTCTCCCAGGAAAGTGTGGTTAGGATTGCAGCCTGTATCTCTCTGCACAAGCCCATGCTTGGATCTTACATATGGAATAAACTGCTTTCTGTGAAAGAGCCATCCCTGAATACTAGAACCTCAGGGAACTACACCTTCTTGAACATACTCACCTTGTCCATGGTAATTGCAATCTGCATTCTTCTGCCCCTACGGAAAGCAACCAGCTGATCCATCTCTTCTTCACTTATATCCGGGGCTTCTCCTGGGCTTCCAAGACATTCTGATCCCCGCTTCTCACTGACAACCCTCTTCCCCTAGAAAGAGTAATAAAACTTAGTCATGCCATGAATATGTGCCCATGTTCCTGCCCCAAACAACTTGCATTTTAAAAGTGCATGTTTAGAGCAAGCATACTGGTTTGGTGCTAAACTGTATTAGATCCGTGATGTTCAATCACAGTGCATGCTACATATTGGTATGCTATGAGTGGCCTGCCAGTGCGCTGCAGGAATTTGAGGGAAGATTTGTAGGGCCATTGGGGGATGTGAGCTCCCTGCCAGCATTGTAGTGTGCCACGTCAATTGTGATGAAACTGATGATGGGCCTTCAAAGTTTTAGCATGCTCAGTATGCCATGAGATTAAAAAATGAAAATGGCTGTATTAAGCATTATAAAGAGACCACAGATTCCATCCAGGTTTTCATTGACAGTTACCAGCTTCCATATTTTGTACCAGTTACCATATTTTTTCCAGTTCCATGGAAAAAAAATACTTATGGGTAAGTGACAAACCCTACAATCCAAAGTAACTATGGGAGCACGTAAGAGACATTTACATCGACATAGTTACAGCACCACCAAGTGAAAACCTATGGGAAATTCATATTGCAATCCAGAGAAAATTGTTCTTATGTCGGAGCAAGTAACTCCAGTAGTTACCCTGGGTTGCACCCAAAGATAATGTTGATACTCAGCAGGCCTCCATCAGTCTTGAAAGACTATGGTATCATGCTTGGTGCTACATATGCTGCATGCGAAGCACGAAAGGCTGGATACGCTGTTACCCAAGCAGCAGATTCCCCCCTCTCCACGCCACTGAATTAGTCCAATGGAAAGGCAGAGCTGATTTGATTGAATCCAGCTGGCATCGCAGAGCTGGGCTAAGGACAGGAGCTCACCCTGTCTTGTGAGGCCGACACAGGTCTCGAACCCTGGCCTGCTGGTTAACAGGCACAGCGTCTTAACCACTTGCGCCACCCACAGCCTAATTTTGTTACTCATGGTGCAATTATATGCACATTTATTTGGAAGCAAGTCACACTGGGTTCAAGGATACTCCATAGTATGTTTAGTATTGCAGCCTTGGTTTTGTGTCACTAATAAGCACAGCCTTAGGGTAGAGTTAGATACATTTAGAAAGATACTTTTAAAAATCAATAAATAGCATGAGTGGAGGAGGCAAAAAACTACTGTATAGAAGCAGAATCAAGCCAAAAAACTACTGTATTGAAGAGGCTAACACTCCCACCCTTCTTTAAGAGTTTCAGGCCATTTTGTTTGCCATCTCCAGAGCACTATTTGTAAAATTACCCCCACCCCTTTCCCCCACTCCTCCAAAAAGGTTTGCTTTGCCTTATTAAGGGTGTACCTACCCTTAAAAAGTGTTTCTCGAACTGTGCATTAGAACCCACTAAATGGGTCACAAGCCAATTTTAGGTGGGTCCCCATTCTTTTCAAGGTGTGTTATATTTTTATTAGTCAATGCTACCATGGTATGTGATTGCATTTGGGGAATGTTTACAAATTTGTACTTTGAACGTGCATATTATTTTAACAATTATAGTCAATGCGACTGAGTTCAAGTCAGCATATGTACAAGTTTTCACTGCAGCATATTTGCAGCATATGTGCAATTCATAGTGCTATCCTAATCCCCGGTTAGGCTGACACAAATCCTGTGCCAGCCTGGGAGTGACACAAAACTGTTGTAAGGCATTTCTGCACCACTCCTAGGTGAGTTAGGCCCATGCGCAGACATGCCCCAGTCTCCCATGCCTACTGTGGGAACAGAGAGAAGGGCGAGTTGTGCTGGCCTTAATAGGTTAGGATTGCACCCATCTTTCAGTCTTAAATCAGCAAGGGCACCACACCCAAGATAAGCCTTGTTCTCTGGTATGGTAATAATAATAATAATAATAATAATAATAATAATAATAATAATAATAATAATAATAATAATAATAATGACCCACTATGTTCAGGCAAATGAATAAGAAAATGAATGATGCAAAATGGAAAGCACACTTCAAACATATCATTGACAAAATCAATAAACATAGTTAATCTGGATTGGCTCAATGGGGACAGGAATTAGAATGAAATAGAAGAATTCCAATTGCTTCTGACATCTTGAACATGTGTTAGCACCAGTGGGAGATTAAAAACTATGTGTACATCCCCCCAAAAGGTTTTTCACACTGCTGTGGCTTCTGAGCATTAATCTCCTTTCTTTGATGTGTTGATTCTTGCATTAGATTGCTGGATCTAAACATGTTGCTCATGTCAAGGATATACTACAGCTTGCTTAATCTTATTTTGTAGGTTAATATATTTCACTGCTCATGTATCACACAGTCTAGCACACACAGTCTAGCGCGGTGTTGTTTTGACTACTACTAGTGGAAAAGGAGGTGTCCACTCCTCTGATCCCACACAAGTTGCCAAAAAGAGCTTTGTGGAACGGTTAAAATGAATTTGCAATCAGTTCTTGCAGTACAAGGATGAAGGGCCATTTCCCAGTCTGAGTGCAAATTGCGTGTTTGTGTGTGTGTGTGTGTGTGTGTGTGTGTGTGTGTGTTTGTGTGTGTGTGTGTGTGTGTGTGTGTGTGTGTGTGTGTGTGAGAGAGAGAGAGAGAGAGAGAGAGAGAGAGAGAACTGGAGTTTAATATTCATGACAATGATCCCCAATTGATTAAAGCCTACATGCTGCAACACAGGAGGAACATTTTACAGAGCGCTTACCATCCAAATACAAATTTGGTTTGCAGTAATAACAAGGACATCAATAGAGTGCAAGTAAAACTAATCTCGAGTTCTCGGTGTGTCGATTGAAAATGAACTTGTTTGCACATGAAGCTCATTTGGTGTGGAATCTGGATGGTTCTGGGTTAGGATGCAGAAGGATCAATCCTAACCAATTTAGGGCAGCACAACTCACCTGCTCCCCATTCCCATTGCGGTGAGGGGAATTGTAACACAGCACTTGATGGCACTTTTGTGACACTCCAAGGCCAGCATAGGATTTGTGCCGAGATTTTTGCCAGCCTAACTGGGAGTTTGGATTGCGGCCTGAGAAACTCTGCATATATATGTTGTTGGGAATTATTGGGGGGATGAAATTCCAAACAATTTTTCATGATTACAGCATGTGTCCTACAGCCCCACTGTATCAGAACTGGATAGGATCAGACTGTAAGTGAACTTCAGATGAGAATACAGAGCTTTCAATAAATTACCATATTTACTCGAATCTAATGCCACATTGAATCTAATGCACTCCCTATACTTATAATCAAAATACATTATTTACTCTTATCTAATTAACCATCAAATCTAATGCAACCCTGATTTTGGAGACTAAATTTGGCAGGAAAAGGTGAGTGTTAGATTCAAGTAAATACAGTGTATGCCACCTTATATGTGTCCTGTCCCTGGAGAGTGGAGACGCAGCATCTTTGCAAAGACTCACCTTAGCTTTATTGTCCATGGTAACTGCCAGCTGAACTCTTTTCCCCATTCTGAATGTAAATAAATGATCTGATTCCTCATCATCTTCCTCCTCTTCACTCCCAATTCCAGGAGGAGAACAGCCGCTTCCCCATTTTTCACTCACAATCCTTTTCTCCTGAAAACGGAACGCACTGAGTTACAGAAGAAGTGATCAAACCCAGGCTGGGGGGCCATATGCAGGCCTTGGGACTCCCAGTTTGGACCACATGGAGGTCCCAGTTTCCAGTGAGCCTATTGGAGGCTGTGCTGGCCTGCAAGCATTATTTTAACCCCTTTCTCATAGGGTGCAATCCAGAGTAACTACGAGGAGTCCTTGCGCTGGTGTAAGAACAGGTTACTCTGGATTGCAATATGAATTTCCCATAGGTTTTCACTAGGTTGTGCAGTAACTACAGGTGCACGTAATGTCTCTTACGTGCTCCCGTAGTTACTCTGGATTGTAGCCATAATCTCTCAACAACTTATGTCTCCATGTGTTTCTGGCTTGGTCTGTACATTATCACTGTTATCTGTATGTTATCACATGCAAGAGGCATGTGGCAAACTTCATAGTTCTCACGTGGTTCTACATATCTGTATTATATTGTTTGTGTGTATTATTTATAAAACTCACAGCATAATCCTAAACCTTGGTTAGGCCGGCACAAATCCTGGCTGTTCCATGCTGGCCTGACGGTTACACAAAAGTGCTATAAGGCAATTCTGTGCCACTTCTGGTTTTGTAGGCAAGTGCACAGATATCTGCCAGCATCTCCAATGGGTTATTGGTGAGTTGTGCTGGCCTAAATTGGTTAGGCTTGTGCCCCCAATAATATTCACTCATTCATATCACTTCCATATCACAGTGTCAGAAAGATGGCATGGCCCTCCTGCCAAAATGATTGCCCACCCCTGAGTTAGAAGATTATCAACACATTTCTGCAGTTAAGCTCCTTTGCATTAATAACTTGAGAAATTATGAAAATGTCAGGAGAGAGATCAACATGCTTTTCCACTGGTACAAATAGCACAATGTTCTTTTCAAAGAAACAACTGGCCTTTTTGACTGCTGTGCGGAGCAATCCAGAAATATGAAAAAAGATCACACTCCAAGAAGTTGACATTTGATTCAAATGTCAAAGATTCAGGACACTCATGACTGTGAGGAGCTTTTCTGAAATAAGATTGTCTTCTGATATGGATAAGCTACTGACCAGGATTGTTGGTTAATTAAAAAAAACACATGGTTCACAAGTATGTTTTCAATTTGAATGCATACTGAGTATCTTTGAATACTTAGGGATAACTAATCCATGGAAATGATCCTTAGCATGGAGTCTAGTGTTGCAATACAGAAACTTCAAACCAGGATTCATCCATCTGTGGATCAGTAAACTGTGGTCTACTGCAAAGTCACAAGTCTACCAGATTTACTTTATGTCTACTTCTGTACTAGTGAGATAAAAATACATGCCCATATTTTTCAACTGGTGTATTGCACACCATTCAAAGGGCTGGACCATCCATAAAGTTTGCTAAGCAACATCTTGTACACCAGAAATTCTCAGACCTATTGACCAATCCTAATTGTAACACTCTCAGACCTATTGACCAATCCTAATTGTAATTTACATAATTGTAAATTATGTAAATTTACATAATTTACATAATTGTAAATTATGGTACAAAACATGATTCACCGGTGCATTGAGAGCTCTGCCTAAGGATCCCTACAGAGTAACTATAGGAGCACATAAGAGAGGTTTACGTTGATGTAGTTGCGGCACCATCTAGTGAAAACCTATGGGAAATTCAGATTGCAATCCAGAGTAAATTGTTCTTACATTGGAGCAAGGACTCCCCGTGGTTATTCTGGATTGTGCCCCAAGGCAGCTTTCAATCCCTTTCTTAGCAGAAAAGGGGACAATGCTTACATTGTGAGCTTTTGTGATGGTGATGGTAAGGCCATCTGGTCTGGCTCTCCTTGAGGTGACAGCTATTCCCTCCTGCTCTGCTCGCTTTCTATCCTCTTCTATTTCCTGAAAAATGGATATAAAGATCCTGTAAGCTTTCCGTAATACAAGTTGAAAGCCAGAAACAAAACAAAAACAGAAACAGAGGGAAGCTAGGAGAAAACTCTTTTCATCAAGAGAAGGTTGCCACTGTCATGAGATTCCACAACAGCAAAATCTAGGTGGTTTCTTCTATATTCATCAAGGTTCCAACAACAGATTTTTCACAGAGCTGATGGTGGTTTGATGGCGACACTGTTTCCATTTCAGTTTCTGCTAAACAAACTTTGCAGGTTTTATTATTACTTCAGAAACCTGCCTGTATAACCAGAAGATCTGTTTTAAAAAAGGTGTGCATGCCATGGGAAATAAAGTTTTTCTGCAACCAGCATTTCCAATTCTCGCAAAGAGCACAATCCTAACCATGTCTACTCAAAAGTAAGCCCCATTGTGTTCATTGGGTCTTACTTCCAGGAACGTGTCTTTAGAATTGCATCCAAAAACTATTGTCTATCATGAACCCAGTAACAATCCAGTCCTGCTGGGCTTCTCCATGGCTAGAACTAGCATTCTGACAGGGAGCAGCTTGTTTTAGTGAATGTTGAGGCAGGAAAAAGGATAGGGCTCTAAATCCAGCCATCTTGGATGCACTTTGGGGAGAGAAAGTAAAAAAAAATAAATTTAGTTCTACCCAGCCTGGACATTTGCTGACGTTAGAGATTACTGATCATGCAGTCATTCACAAATTGATGATATCATATTCCAATTCAGGAAAGTCCAGAAATTTCATGTCGATGTTAAGTTATGACTGACATCCTAACGGCACTTTCCTGGAAGTAAGCCCCATTGAACACAATGCTGCATACGTTTGGGTAGACATGGTTAGGATTGTGCTCAGTGACTCTTATGGAACATCTCATGTCTATCCTGGGGGCATCTTTGAGAATGATTATCTGGCTGTGCTCACTCAAAAAAGCAATGCATGTTGCATCCTAAGCCCGATCCTGGACAAGGAACCCTAGGTAGGGCTTCCTGGTTTTGTGCGTCTACATAGCTTGCATGGAGCCAAGAAATCCCATAAGGATATCTGATGTAAAGGAAAACATATCTCCCTACCCCAAGGTGTCATCCAGCCATCTCCTAAGATGCTTTGGGTGCAGGACAGGATTTATAGCTTGGTTGCACCAATGCAATTTAGGAGCTATAGTTCCAATAAATCTAAAGGACATCAGTCAAACATACTTGATATCGTCTCATGAGTGCTTCATTCTTTTTCCTTAGAGCAATGATTTTCTTATCCAGTTCCACATCTTTCTGTTCTTTCTTCCGTAACACGGCATCATCCACAGCAGCGTCCTAATAATACCACAAAAGAGTGCCCTTCAGTAGATTTCCACATATGGTCAAGAACACAAGTACTGTTTATCCTCTTTATTCCAACCGTGGCGGGGTATTACCTGGGCAAAGAAGGAAATCAGAGGTCCTATCTTAGCCACACCAATGACAAGCACACATAGTTTTTCAAAGAAAAGTGCAAAGAGCCAAGTGTGCTATTTTGAACAAAGTTTAAAATAGCAATTAAGACCCAAAAGTGTACCTTTAAGAAGGCAAAGAGTGTAAGATGTAACCCAACTTCACATATCAATAACAATAGTAGTTTAATACTGCTATAATCTTTAAGCCAAAGTAGGATTGTTATAGTATCATCTGCACTATGTGAGCTTTCTCATAGTTTGGCATCCAGTCAAACATAATAGTTTGACATCCAATTAAACATAATAGTTTTGACATCCAATTAAAATAAAAAAAAATCTATCTGAGAATTTTCTCAGATACTTTTATATCCTAATATTTCAGGAGGAACTCAAATGTGTGGGTGTCTTGTCCAACTGTGAGATTCGAAAGCTAAATATAATACAGTGGTACCTTGTAAAACAAACACTTTGTTAGATGAATGTCTTGTAAGACAAACTAAAATTTCTAAGGAATTCTGCTTTGTAAGAAAAACAATGCCTTGCAAGACAAACAGTTTTGGCAGAATTTGGCAAACAGATTTACAAGGAAAATTTGTTGTAAAACGGACGAATTGATGGATCTGCTTCGTGAGCAACAGCAAGAGGTTCTGGAGGAGATCCCATCAGCAGAAGAGGAGGAGAATAAGGAGGAGGAATCCCTCACATCAACTGAGATGAAGGACCTTTGTAAACATTGGGAAATGGTGCAAAATTTTCTAGAAAAGCACCACCCAAATAAGGCTGTAGAGGTGCGAGCGATGAATTGGTTTAATGACATTTCCGTGAAATCCTCATAAGGAGACAAAAGCAAGTGTCTTTAGAAGGTTCTTGTTAAAACTGCTCAGAAAGACACCAGTGACTCTTTTAGTCATCCTTGGCCATAAAGCTGTTTCTTTTCTGTTTTACTGTACAGTATATTACAGTGTTTTTATTAATATTACAGTAATTGTGTTCTGTATTATATGACAGGATTTTGAATTTGATTACAGTGTTTTGTCATCATTTTTACATACAGTTAATATTTTATGAATATTTTTGGGTTGTGGAACCAATCATCCGAGTTACCATTATTTCCTATGGGAAAATCTGCTTTGTATAAAGAACACTTTGTAAGACAAACATGCTTCCAGAACGAATTAAGTTTGTCTTACAAGGCACCACTGTACTACAAAACTGTGATAAAGACCCTAACAGTTCACTGGAGGTTAAACATTATGGAATGCTAACAAGGTGCATCAATCAGGACAGTGTTTCTCAACCAGTGGTACATGTACCACCAGTGATATTTGAGGTTGTGTCTTGTAGTACTTGCTGGATGCCTACCAACAGTCAACTGTCACCACCTCATTCCACATTCCCACCACCCAGGGGTGTCACTATGGAATGTGAACTGTATGGCCCGCATCAGTTGACAAACCTAGGAGATGAGGTGCACTGGGAGGGGTATGGCCCCCAGAAATCATGCCTCCCATCCAGGTTGTTGTCCTGCCTGCTGCATGGGAGTGACATGCTAGCCTCCCACACCTGGTGATACAAACCCTAGTGATGTCCCTCCTGCACCATTCAGTGGCTGCTGCACTGGTTCTAGTGCAAGTTATCCTTTACTCTTGTACTTTAATGATCCAATCCTATGCACACTTAACTGGTAATGGATTGCATTAAATACAGTGGGGCTTATTCTTTAGCATCCCATCTCCTACATCAGCCCACATCTTGGGAGACCCACAAGCAGAAGAGATCAGACACCTCTCCCACCAAACCCTGCCTGCAATCTTATTCAGAGACATACTGAATAGCACATAGCTCTCATAACTAGTTGCCTCGTTTGTGAATGTATCTACAGGTATCCCCTGCTTTCTGATGGTTCCTTTTCTGACAATCCACTCTTTCAACATCTTTCATTTATACCTACAATTGCCATAATTCTCTTCCACGAAATCTGTACAGGGCCTTCTCTCACACTTGCCAGTACGTGAACACAAACCCCTGAAAATGGGACTGTCCCTGTTTTGGGGGACATATGGCAACAATATTTGTACTCAGAACTCATTCATTGGACTCATGTTCGATCTTTCAACCTCTCCCTGCTGTTGCAGTTGGTCTAATCCCATTCCCAAAGGAGTTAATGAGAATCCATTTGCAGAAATTTTTGTTTTGCAGCAGGAATTTGTAATATTAAAAGGACATTTGTAAACAGCTAGATAAAAAAGCATTGGAAACAACATTTAAAAACTAAAAAAACTTTTTAGTTTCACTTTTCAACGGTTTTCACTGATGGACGGTACTTCCGTCCCTAACCTGTCCAATAAGTGGGGGATGCTTGTAATTCCCTTTTTAAGGTCAGTGGCCGTTATCAATCTGGTCGCATCACATTCCACAGACTAATGCTTATGTGCTGTCATTTGAAACAGCTGTAATATCTGGGCCCAAATAAGCCGTAGCAACATCCTTCCTTGACACACACATGCGCATGCCTCACTACTATCACTGAGACCAAACTGAATAGAATCAGAACTACAAAGCTGCACCACATGGCTCCATTGAGTGCGCACTAACCAGCACAGACTAGAGCATGGTCAGCATTTTTTCATCAAGGCTCCAGTCGCCACATTGCAATCGGTTATAAGAACATATTCCGACTGCCAAGCTATGACATCGGAAGAATGTCGATTCTATTGCCACTTTGGCTGGTGAGCGATGCTCCGTCACTCTCCCTGGCAGCAAGCTTTTCCGAGGAGCCAGGCACCCATATGCCACATCAAGCAGGGAGTTATAAATGGCTTTTGCTGAATAAACGTGCGCTGGCTGTGAATCAGTGCCAAGTCGCAAGGAAAGAAGGAGGCCAGTAGGAGAGGAGAAGGGAGGGAGAATCAGACTACCTTCCTCGATTAAAATGCAACACAAAGAGTAGTGGAAGTCAGGCGGGGGGTCATTGGCTGAAACTTGCATTGCTTCCCCCACCCAAGGGTCAGCCCTGGTTAAATGGGCTTTATTCCCAGCTTGTTGCTTTTTTCCCTCTGCATGCTTTCGGAGTCAGCTGTTTATGATATGAAAGCGCTCAGAGAGGAAGAGGTGGCGAGAGAAAGAAAACCTGGGGGATGGGAACATGGACATGCTCATCGCAGCAGCCAGTGCACAACTCCCTTAATAAACATATCCCAGTCTTTGCACTTATAGATGCACAACTTCCAGGCTCCCAATCCTGGGATGAAAAATACCCATCATTATCCGCCTTGCTGGTGTTTACTCCCCCCACTGGTTTTTTCTTCTCCAGGTGCCCTTTCTGAGAGTCACACTCCCTCCCCCCCCCCCCCCCAAAAAATATGTGGTCTGACGGCCACCCTTTTGCCCTCCCATGTCTTTTGGCTCCATGTCTGCTGGCCCAAAGCAAAATACTCTTGAAAGGAAGCCACAGATTTTCCAAAAAAAAGTGGCTTCTTGGCATTCTGAATGCCAGGCGGACTCCCCCCTACAAAGACACCCCCAAACAAAGGCAGCAGCACTCACAGATCGGTGCATTTTGGACATCAGCGGTGCAGCTCGGTGGATTCCACAGCAGAGCTAAAAGAGGAGAGCTATCAGTCGGCCTTTCTCAGTACTGGCTGCACAGCATACCAGATCATGTTTTGATTACAAAAGCCCTGTCTGGGCACCCAGCCAAGAGCACTGGCTCCCTAATATACCCGAGCAGAGGCAGGCAATCCGAGTGTGTTGTCCTCCTTTCCACTCTGAATTCGCCTTCCTATACAAATGCATCCCTTTGCTATTCCCTCTGACTTCCTTTAACTCTCTGACCCTCACACATCTGAAAGGAGCATCTGACACATTCACATCCATCAGTAACTGGAGTTCTTGTATATGTAGCACATGTTAGAAACATACAACAAATTGGCTTAACTGTACGAGTATATGGTCGGGGTGGGAAATACCATATTTACTTGAATCTAAAGCGCACCTTTTCCAGTGACATTTATGGTGGAATCCTAAGAATGTCTACTCAGAAGTAAGTCCCATTGGGTTCTATAGAACATGCTCTCAGGAAAGTGTACATAGGATTGCAGCCTTTGTCTCCAAAATAAGGGTGTGCATGAGATTCAATGTCATACTAGATTCAAGTCAATTTGCTATTTTGATTATGTCAGTATTTTGTTTAGCAGTTTATTGTATGGTAATAAAAATGTAACTTAGGGCACAATCCTAAGCATGTCTACTCAAAAGTAAATCTAATTCTGTTCTATGGGACTTACTCTCAGGAAAGTGTCTTAGGATTGCAGTCTTAAACCCATTATCGGATAAATAGTGCAAGTAGGTAAAAAATCATTACAGACCCATTGATGTATTATTATTTTTATGAAACACATTGTAATGCAGTAAAATTAAATTTTGCACCCACTTTGCAGCTGCACATTACAGCTGCCAGTAAACTTTTTAAAAATCTCAAGCCTTTTAAAATTGGGGTGTGTATTAGATTCGATGGTGCATTATAGTCAAGAAAATATGGGTATGTTTCTATGCGAAGATGAATCAAGGGGAAGACATACAAGCACTCTGATTGCCTCTGACTGGTTTATCAGGCAATATTAACAGTACCGTCTTTACTAAAATATAATGCATCATCGAATATAATGCACACCATATACTCATAATCAAAATACTGTATCTACTCAATTCTAATTAACATCAAATCTAATGCGCACCCAGATTTTGGAGACTGAATTTGGCTGGAAACGTGAGCGTTATATTTGAGTAAATATACTGTATTTTTAAAATTTGAAAGTTTGTTCTAGGCAACACTTGCTCTTCCCTATTCCCAAGTTTAAAATTATGAAGTCATACTGTTGGAGTGGGTGAATCAAAACAGAGTCTTCCATAATTCTGGAGAGTAGATCTTTATGAGTAATGGTTTTTGTGCGATCAAGGAGCCACTGCTGATCTTTGCTACAATTCTGGATGAGATGGTAAGGAAAGATTTCGAACAGTTGCTCCAAACTATGGCCCTGGGGCCACATCCAACCAACACAAGATTTTATCCACACTAATCAGAAGATTTAATCCAGCATGCAGCAACTTGTTTTTTTGAGCCCATTGTATCCCTAGATTTGGGACCTGCAGATTTCATTACTTGTGGGTTCCAAACCCATGGAGGCCACAAGGATCCTCCAGAAGTAATTGGAGCTATGGTCCAGTTACCTCTGGAGGGTGTTCTGCGTGCGATGGAGGAGTGCGTGGCCACCACAGGCCTTTGAAAGTAACTTCTGGTTTGGGGGGAAAATATCTTCAGAGCCTCCAGAGATAACAAAATAGGCACCCTGAGTCCCATAGATTTCATCATCCTCTGGTTTTGATATCTTCAGGTTTTCCTGGAACCCCTACCGATAATGCAGGCTCAGCTGTATATCATTTTATCAATATAAGCATAGCAATCTAAGTACACATTTTTTTCCAATTTAAGCAGTTTTTTTGTAATTGTCACATTTCTCTTTTGTTCTGAATCATAGCAAGCTGATTATTAAAAAGATCTAAGTAAAACATATTCATTCATTTAAATGTCATTGATGTCATTTATAAAACCGATTTTTTCAGCCTGTGAAAAATAAGTAAAATATACAGTGTGGTTGCCATATATACTGAAAAACAGGGACACTCCCAATTTGGGGGGGGGGGGTTCTGTTCACATACAGGCAAATGGGACAAAGGTCTTGTCCAGATTTTGTGGAAGAGAATTATGGCAACCCTAGAGGAAGATGATGAAGAGGCAAAAAAAAATGTTTCTACCAAACACTGTAAATGTAACCTTCTTAATTTAGGTATGAAAACTTTATTTTGAAAAGAAGATTGCCTCTTCAGCAAGGCAAGCAACTTCAATGGAAATTTCAGCAAAACCCTGATTGTGGTCATGGTTGTCTCCTCATTGGATCTTGTTTATACCTTGTGGAAGAACCTTGCTAGATCAGACCAAAAGCCATTTTCTCCACTGATTGTCTACTTGTGTTTTGAGAAAACCACAAACAGACAATAACCTTCACTCCTCAATTGCTTGCCCCTTGGCAAGTGGGGTTCAGTGGCAGACTTCCTCTGTACTCAGATGTTTCCTGTAGTTATAAAAGCATGCCTCCGTCAGTCTTGAGAGACTATGGTATCGTGCTCGGCGCTGCATACGCTGCATGCGAAGCATGAAAGCCTGGGTTGGATTGTTATGGAAGATAGGCTGTTACCCAAGCAGCAAATCCCCCCTCTCCACGCCACTGAATTAGTCCAATGGAAAGGCAGAGCCCATACGATTGGATCCAGCTGGCGTCGCAGAGCTGGGCTAAGGACAGGAGCTCAACCTGTCTTGTGGGGCCGCCATTGAAAATCCATCATGCATTAATTTGTCTGATTTCCTTTTAAAGCCATTTTAACATAAGGGCACCACAACCAAGTCTTGCAGCAGCACATTCCATTGATTTATGGAATCAATGTATATTTTAATTCAGAAGCTTTTCAAATACTCTTCCATGCTGTAATTGAAGAGTGCATTATACTAGTATCTGATTAATTCATCTTACTCTTTGTTGCAGATCACCTATTTGTTCAGAGGCATTAATTTTGGCTAACAAATCTGCAATTTCCTCCTAGTTTTGCTTCTGTCCTTGCTTTCCACGATCTTGTAGGTCTCAGATGGTTCATTTTAAATAATCAAGTAGAATAGCAAGGGATTCGTCCAGCAGGTTCCTTCATGACACTTTGTCATACTTGGATGACGATCATTACAATCATATGCACATTTTTCTGGGAGCACGGCTAACTGAATATAATGGGACTTACTTTTGAGTAGACCTGTTTTGGATCGGGACGAACATCAAGTAATGTTTTTCATTACTTGATCTGATCTCCGCTGATCAATTTCTCAATATCAAGTGGGAAAACTATGAAAGGGGCAATTTTGGAAAGGGGCAATTTTGGGGCTTGGAAAGGGGCAATTTTGAGCAGTGAAATGGCTCGAAGGGGAAAGGATGAAGCATTCTTTCCCCTCTCCTCCCCCACCCCATGCACTTTGCTTTACACAAACTCATATCTTCTTGCAGTAGCTTTTAATATTTAAAACAAAAGATATCATTATATCCTCAGGATGATCATATGAGACTGCCATGGAATCTCAAATCTAATTTTGGCCCATCAAATCTAGTTTTTGCTCTTCCTTCTTCTCTGTTCCTTTTAAGTTTTCAGGTAATAATAAAGAAATTTCCTGCAGCTATGATGGCTGATTTTCATTCACCCATGAAGCCATATGTCCTGACAAACATAAGCAAGCATAGATTTCAGTTCTCAATGACGGTATGATGTGGAGTGGGTGCAAGTGGGTGCTCTGGGTCAGAGGTGTGATAATGTTGGAAAAGTTTAACCACTTCCCAGCTCATATATTGGCAGAAACAGGTGTATAGTTTCTGACTGTTTTGATTTTCCAATCCGGCTACACTGGACATCAGGCTCATGTTACAGCTGCCCCGTAGGAGCTTTTGGAAGAACTTCCCATAGCCCTTTTTTGTATCTACAGACAAAATACTTCCATTTCAGTTCTAACCCCAAATGGTCTGCAGATTAATTTTTACATTTTTGCAACTAATAATACAATCCTTACCTGCCTAGAGCATGCTAGCTTATAGGTCTATGCTACATCAAAGGAGGGTTGGGCCTGAAAGTGGTTCAATTGGGCAAGGGGAATTGTTTTCCCTTATCCTGGGTAAAATGGCAGCAGCTCCAATGGGGCTACTTGGATCTGTGATACATGAAGATGTGGCACAGATCCAAGCAACCTAGAGCTGCCCCAGGCTGCTCGGGAATGGGACAATCAATCAATCAATCAATCAATCAATCAGTCAACCAGTTCATATTTATATACTGCTTTTCAACAAAAAGTTCACAAAGCAGTTCAAAAATGAAATGAAATAAGTAACTAATGGTATAAGTGCCAAAACCTGGCCGCATCAATCACTCACCTGCCATCCACCTATGGATCCACCTGCAACCCCCAACCCACCCAACGTTCTCCTCCTGACTCCTGTGCCAGACAAACTAAACCAGCAGAGCCTTGCCTGTTGCCCTGCTTAAACATGGCTTATTTATTTATTTATTTATTTATTTATTTACTTACTTACTTACTTACTTACTTACTTACTTACTTACTTACTTACTTATATTTCAGCCTCCAGAGGCCAGTGCACAACCATGCACCAGCCTCCTTCCTCTGTTGTTCCACGAGAAATTACATGGGATTTCCATAAGAAATCCCAGGAGTTTCAACCCATGTGGGATTTGCAACCACAGGTTCACTCCAACCATTGAAAATCACTGATTTATTCCAGGAGTGTCTTTTGTCTAAATCTCTTTGACACCGTGTTGGGGGCCAGTAACCTGATTTACATTTCAAATTTGAATGAATTTACATAAAAGTGTGTATCAGGAATAGATACGGAGGATTACAAGTCTTGCCTGCAGGCCAGTGGAGGGGTCTTGCCGCACTCTGCATTGAGGCACATCATGTTCGCATCTGGCCCCAAGCCAGGGTTGAACACCACTGATTTATTTATTGAAAAGGGTACACTACTTTTTCCTCCCACATCATCAATTATCTAGTATATTCCATAATGACACATCCCTTTGCTGACACAAAAATGTGGAAGTTTCACGCTGAGTTTGTGCCATCTAAAGCAGGATGTCATAAGAACATAAGAAGAGCCTCCACTGGATCAGGCCAAAGGATCTAGTCCAGCTTCCAATATCACACAGCAGCCCTCCAGTTGCTTCAGAGAGCACATATGATCCCTGCATCCAGGTGCCCCCCCCCTACATCTGGCGTTAGGAGGTTGTCCACCTCTACACACACCCCTCATGGCTTGTAACCCGAGATGGTGCTTTCCTCTAGGAATTTGTCCAAACCCTTCTTAAAGGCATTGAGGCTAGATGCCCTCACAACACCCTGTGACAGGGAGTTCCACAGACCAACTACATGCTGGGTAAAGAAATATTTTCTCTTGCCCTTCAAGCATATAGTCTGCTGTGAACAGAGCTTTACTGTGTGATCCATATGCTCAGAAGGAGTTCTGAGGCAACCCATCCCTGCTCTCTCTTACCATTACTGGTGATGAGCTCCAGTTGCCTCTAGCGTAGAATTCAAAGGTCCTGGGGATGCCACACACAGCATCCATGACCCTCAGAATTGCATTCTGAAGCCTAGGAAGACCTTGAAACATAATTTCTGAGTTTTCAGCAAACCTGGAGGTGACATTTTAAGGCCTTCTGAGGCACCAAACCATCATTCTGAGGTCTGCAGATGTCATGCATCATGCATGACATATCCAGGCCAGAAATTCCCACAGGTCACTACCAGAACTGAGCTGAGCTCCAGTCACCTCCAGAGGATATTAAGAGACCTGGAAATGCCACCTGTGGCATCCCTCAGAATGACATGTTGAGGCCTTGGAAGGCCTTTAAATGTCTGAGTTTGCAGAAAATCCAAAAGCAATGTTTTAAGGCTTTGTGAACATCATCTTGAGGGCTGGAGAGATGGCACATGGCCTTGCTGGCTCTCAGAACACTCCACTGTGTGGCACTCGAACCACAAAACTGTTGACCAAATCAATAATTGGATCTTTAACCACTGACCCTCCAGCTTAAAAAATCCACTTGTGTCAACAACATCCACAAAAATCCACAAAACAACCACTAATCATCCACTAACAACATCCACTAACAACATCCACAAAAATACACGAATGCCAACAACAAACAGACACAGCATGGAAATTTCAAAGTGCAGGAGAAACAGATGCAGAATTTATTTTTATGGCTGGGCTTAAGAGCACTAATAAGGTCACACTCCTGAAAACATGTGGAAATCATCATTAGGATCATTATCATGAGTATTCTCCGTTTTAATGTTCTGTCTTCAGCAATTACAAGACTGTGGTATTCAGGAAGGAGAACACTGATCCCATCAACCAAAAATTAAGTATCTATTAGCGCATGACGATATGGCTGTGATGGAACAAGTGGCCACTCTTGTTCTGGCATTAGTGAATTGCCAGCACAATTATTATAACATCCATTTCACTGGTTGTCACTTAATTGACTATATAGCACATGTTCTGGTGTTGATGCAACTGATAGCCCAGTACTTGTTCATGTTCTGAAAACTTGTATTCTATTTATCATATTATTATACAACTTTTTTCATTTGCAAGTGTATGTGTTTGGTGTTTTTTGTTTGTTTTATGTGCCTAGGACCATAATCTATAAAAACTGTAAATACAATATATTAAAAGACAATTGCACTAGAAGATTCCAGAAGCCTGCCAGTGTGCAGCTCCATGTGATCAGATTTGTGCCTGGGATCCACCCATTAACAACTGGAACTAAACCCTCCCACCCCCCCCCCCCACCCCCGTCTGGAAATAACCCCTGATCAGTGCTCCACTTTCTTGGTTGCAGCAGCAAAGTGTGCTTCATGTTGAAGAGATAGATGTAATGGCTCTGACTAGTCTAGACCTTTCTTCATAATATGCCATAACCCAAAAAAGAGGACAAGGCCTCAAAAAGTAGGACCTCCAAGCAAAATGTAGAACATGATAAAATAAAAGTTTAAAAAATTGCCGTAATGTGGCTAATACGATATTATTATTACATTTAAAACTATTACATATAATTTATTATGGTACATAAAGTTTACTAATTACTAGAAGGCTAAATGCTGCCCACTTACATGGAAAAAGGAGGACAAGGAAAAAAAATTTCAGGACATTGGGCTAAAATGCAGGACATGTCTTGGATAAAGAGGACATATGCTCATCCTGAACCCTGGGAAGTGGCTCAGCGTGGATGGAAGGAATTTTTTTGAGTGTGTATTTGAAAAGCACATGCTAGAGCTCTTTCTGTGAACTTCTTACTATGCTTCTCATGTTGCATGTGAGGACCTGGGTGTTCCATAGATACCACTGGTCACCACCTCAATTACCACCAGTGGTACCACCCAGTGGCATCACTAAGTTGGTGCGGTGGTGCGGTCCACACTAGGTGACATGCCCAAGGAGGGTGATGCGCACTGGGGGATTTAAATATTGCAACTACATGATGGTGCATCAAAGCTGAACCCTTACCCTGAGGTGACATTCAATCTGCTTTTAAAGTGCACTGGATACAGCAGAGAGAATGGCTCTGATGATGATGAGTAGCAGATCCACTTACATGCTGCACTGTGGCACCTACAATATTTAGCACCCTTGTAGCTACAATAGCGCTCCTTAACACTATTGGTATAGAAGTAAAGATGTTCTTGTCTGGTCCAAACAAGGAGTGCTGGAGGTGCATAGAGGCTCATGTAAAAATGGGTTCAGATTTTTGTGCAAGCATACCCTATCTTCTGACTCATAAGAGATGAGAAAGCCATGTCAGAGGAAATTCAACCCCTTTTCAGCGAATGCCAATGACATATTCCAAGAACAGTAGCATGACTGTATTGTAGTCTGGTTAATATAGTACTATTTCATAAAGTACATTATATACTATAACATTAACTTTTAATAGCATTAACTTTTAATAGCATTAACATTAACTTTTAATAGCATTATATTAATATCCATTCCAGCCATAAAGAACTCGAGAAAGTTGCAAGTGTAGTTTGAATTCTAAACAAAACATGGGGTGTTAATAACCATCATTGTCTTTAATGGTCAACATACCCATTTCAATTCAATGTTGTCTTTAATGGTCAACAAACCCATTTCAATTCAATGTTGAATTTAAAAAATAAAATACTTGAACTTACCTTTCTATGGGTGAAATCCAGAGTAACTACGGGGAGTCCTTGCACCAGAGTAAGAACAACTTACTCTGGATTCCAATATGAATTTCCCATAGGTTTTCACTAGAAGGTGCAGTAACTACAGGTGCATTTGATGTCTCTTATGTGCTCCCGTAGTTACTCTGGATTGTGCCCTTTGTCTTAGGTTTAGGTCAGGGGTCTCCAAACACTGGCCCTGGGGCCAGATGCGGCTCTCAGCAAGCCTCAAGATCTCTCTACCTAGACAAGCCCTGCAATCCACTCCAAAACAAATTCAAATTTGAAATGTAAAATAGTTTTTTGGCCTCTGAGAGATGAGGTGTCTGAAAGTGTCTGAGAGATGAAGTGGCCCTCCTGCCACAAAAGTTTGGAGACCCCTAATTTTAGATGCTCAATGTACATTATTGGCAAGCCTGACTTCCATGGCATATGACATCAAACACTGGTGTTGTCCTCCAGTTGGCCATATGGTTGAGTGGGACTGTTGTCAGCTGTGCAGTCTGAATGGCTGGCCTCCTCCTTGCTGTGTTCCTTCCAAATAGGAAATTTACTACACTGGAAAGCAGCCAGAGTAGCTTTACCGACATTTCTGGGCCATGAATTGACACCCCAAAACCTGCAGAGGGAGCCAAAGCAGTAAGAAATTGAGGTAGAATTCAAAGCATTCTCACATCAAATTCTGACATAACCTGGTGCAAACTCTGCATGCAACAGAATGGATGAAATGAAAATGGTTTTCCAAGGTTTGATTGCTACAGTATGCCCAGGGTGAACATATGTCATAACCAGAAAAGAGGATAAGGTCCCGTACCCTGAATTATAGGTAATCCAAGAGCAATGTAGCACAAAAAAAAGCTAAAAACACTCATATATATAAATATATGTATATATGTATATATGTATATAAAACTTTCTTGTGTTAATACAAACACTATGGCTGCAATCCTAATCTCCAATTTGGCCAGCCTAAACCTTGGCATAAGTCCATATATATATATATCTGGGGTCATGAAGAGTTGGATATGATTGAACGCCTAAACAACAATTACATATAATTTATGTTATTATATGTATATGTAATTTATTATATTATATGTAATTTATAACAATTACATATAATTTATATAATTTAGGGTGCAATCCTAACCAATTTAGGCCACATAACTTCCTGTGTTGGTGAGGGGAGGTTGGCATATGCTGATGCTCTGGCCTAATCCTTCCCCCCACACCCCAGGAGTGGGGCAGAAGTTCTTTACAGTATTTTTGTGATACCCCCAGGATTAAAAAAAATCAGCACAGGATTTATGCCAGGGCTTATGCCAGCCTAACTGGACATTAGGATTGCACCTATAATCTATTACTTATAGGCTGCAATCTAACCTCCATTTATGCTTGCATAAGCCATAGCAGAAGTCTTGTACTGACCTGGGGGTGTCACAAAGGTGTCTTAAGGCACTTCTGCCCCGCTTACACTGACATCCCCATACAACCCTGTGAAGATATGCCAGGTGAGTTAGACTGGCCAACCAAGTGTTGGGACAGTAAACTCTACTTCTACAACATAAGGCAATATAACATAAGGCAGTACAAAGAAGCATCTCATACAAAGTATATTCATTCCCACTTTATGTTATCTGTGCCAAACATGGGCACTTACAACAAAACATAAGAGGAAGTTAGTAACAACAGAAATGAGATGCCTAAGGAAAGCTGTTGGAGTAACAAGAAAGGCTAAAATCAGGAATGAAATAATAAGGGAGAGAATTGGTACAGAACCAATTCTGCATTATATAAAAAGGCAGCAAATAAAGTGGTTTGCGCACTTGGAGAGAATGTCTTGGGAAGCCATACCATTCAAGGCTTATGTCCAGAGAGAAGGACAAAGAGCAAAAGGTAGACCCAGAATATGTTGGAGAGATACCATCAAGGACATACTGCTGCAACACCATATGGAATTGGAAGAGGCCATCAGAAACACAAGATCCAGGATTTTACATCTCCCTCGACACCCATAGCGGTAAAAGAAGAGGAGGAGGAGGAGGAGTTAGGCTGGCCTAAATTGGTTAGGATTGCGCCCATAGTTTATTAATTACAAGAAGGCTATGTGATGCCTGATCACAAGGAAAAGGAGGACAGTGAAGATTTTTTCCAGGACACAAGGCTAAAAAAGAGGACATGTCCTGGAAAAACAGGACATATGGTCACCCTGAGATGGGCTCCAAAGATTATTATTCTGCTCGGGTTGCTCCTGTCAGCACAGACATGACATAGGCAGGGACCTGAATTAGCTGCTGGGGTCACAGGTTATCCAGGCCAAGCCAGAGATTGGTGAAGGGCTCACACTCATCAAAAGGCCCACTGGGGCATGTTTGACACTTGAATGCTCAGTACCAGTAGTAAGCGACCATAGGAAGCAAGGGGTACTATGGAAACTTCAGTGCATGAGCTTAGCAAGGCTCCCAGGCAATGTGTTACCAGCAGTGGTCTAGGAAGCCTTTGGCATCACACTCACACCCCACATCATTTGGGAGTAGAGCCATTGCTCAATAGTAGAGTGTTGACTTTGCATGAAGGTCCCAGTTTCAATCTCCAGCATCTCCTCTCTGAAAGCTTCAAATCCTTTTCTGTTTCTCACACTGGGTCCATTATGAATTTACCTTGCAGCTTGGAACATGATCAGTGCTCTCTTGTCACATTAAGAAAACATCATTCACATCCTGAAGTGTTGAGAGAAACTAAAACATAGACAGGGGATGAGACACAATAATGAGACCACAGCTAGATTCAGTTTGGGCCCCTACAATATAACAATAGATTTTCATAATCGTTAATCCAAACCTGAGTGCATAGACCACCAACAGCTGGAAGGATACTTGTTGTAGAAGGCTGATCATTACAGTTTCTGGGTCATGACATAGGACAAATTGGTCGTAATATTGCACTCAAGAGAAAAAAACCTATTAGGTTTGGTAGTCCGTGAATGAACCAACATCTATACTGCAGTGAACACACTTGAATATTTTTTCAGCAGCCCATAAGAATTGACTGGTATGTGACTTATATTTGCTGAGCAACTTTCTCACCCCTTTCTTATCATCCTGCACTAAAACCAAACTGATATGGAGCTATAGCTGAAACCAAGCTGTATCAAGCACAGCTTATCATCTCTGGACATTCTGATGTGAACGCATTTTCCTTCACAAGAAAGTGTGAGTCAAGCCATCTTTGTCCTAGAGATACAGGCATCCCCCACTTTCGGATGATCCGTTTTCTGACAGTTCCACTCTTTCAATACCTTTCAATTATACCCCAAACTCATTCATTCAACATACTCTCTACTCTTTCAAACTCTCTCTGCTGCTCTAAAGTGAAAATTGTCTTCCCAGATGTTGATTTTCATGTGATCAAACTGGTGATCAAACTGTTTTTGGCATTTCCTTATGACTTTCTGCAGTAAATAATCATCATTTAAATATATTAGATATTCATTGCCCACGCATGCCATTGTTCATTTTACTATAATTTGTTATGAATTTTGGCTTTTGTATATGTGAGTGTTATTTAGGTTTTTGCAAGTGATATTTATGTCCCTTTTTGGTGGCTGTTTTGCATTAGCAAGGTGAAAAAGACTGTTTTCCTTTTCAATGGTTTTTCATTTTTGGGTGGTGTTGTGATCCCTAACCCATCCAATAAGCAGGGGATGCTTATATAAAGCTGATTTTGTCATTAGTTCAGGAATAGTTCAAAATATAAGGACAAAATATTGCATGTGTATGGGGCTTACTCCCAGGAAAGTGCGGATAGGATTGTAGCCTTAGGCTGCAATCCTAGCTTCTAGTTAGGTTGGCATAAGGCCCAACATAAATCCTGGACTGACCTGAGGGTGAACAGATATCATGTTCCTTGAACAGATATCATGTACTAAGAACATAAGCCTAACCATGTCTACTAAAAAATAAGCTCGATTGTGTTCGATGGGTGTTACTCCCAGGAAAGTGTCTTCAGGATTGAAGCCTTCGCCTAAAGACACTTTCCTATTGAACACAATGGGGTTTACTTCTGAGTAGACATGGTTAGTGTTGTGCTCTTTGTCTGTTGAAATAATCCCACACTATCCCAGTTTGCCTGTACTTCATTTTCTTTCTGCATCTCCTTTTTTCCATTCTTCATCTGGACCATTCAAAGCCATATCAGGGAAGAGCAATAACCTCACAGGAGACGGGAAATGGACAAGATCTGTGCTTGGCAAGGAGTGATGGCCAATAGTTCCTAGAATGGGAATGAGCCATTGGAATGGACACAGGTGGGGACAATCTGAGTGGACCAGCAGATTGTCCACTGTCTTCTATATGACAGAGCTCCAGCAAGTGGCCAAGAGCCAGTAATTTGGCAGGTGAATGAGTAACAGGCTACAAGTGCAGCACTTGCCAGGAGAGACTGAGTAATGTGACATTTATTAGATTGCACAGCACGGCCATCCATCAAACTCAGAGAGCCAGAGAGTGACATCAGTATGGGCAGAGACGGCTATGGAGGAGGGGATGCTGTCCAAATGCATCAGCCTGCTCCCCGCACCTTGGGCTGTGACTTCTTTTTTGGATGGCTGCCTGGAGCAGTGGCTGAGTCAAGGTCTGCTGACAGTGACAGATGCAAAGCAGTCAGGCAGGCCTTCCCTTTGCCCAGCAGAAGGCAGGGCGCCCTGCTGGCAGTGGTGACGGGGCAAGATGCTCCGACTCTTGTATGGGGGAAATCAGTCGGGCTGGGCAGGAGAAGAGGCCACTCACTGCTCCTAGCAGTGAAGGGTTTGTTAGCAAGAGCTTCAGTTTGGCTTCTCATTCAATTACTAGCATTGCTGCTGGAGCAGACTGTGCATACTGTGCATCAGAATGAAAGTAGAGGAACACCAAGAGTGCAAATCAGGCCTGTGAACTACTGATTTCTAGATTTCCCAGTATTTTTTCAGACATAAATGGAACCTCACCATCCACCACATTTGGTTCCAGGAACCTCTGCAGTTATCCATTTTTGTGTTATACAAAAACAATTGTTTACCATGCTGACAAGGCAGGCAATGAATCAAGTTCCCTTTAAAACAGTTTCATTTCAGCTCAGCGATAGAAATTTCCCCTTGCAAAATAATTCAGAAGTTGTTATTACTTTGTATTGATGTGATAACCAAATGGGGGAAGGGAGGAGTTTCTCTCCCAACTAGGTCTGTATATCCTGAAAAACAGGGACAATCCTGATTTAGGGGGACTGTGTTCACATACTGGCAAATGGGACAGAGGATCATGTCCTGATTTTGTGGAAGAGAATCATGGCAATCTGATTCCCAGCTGAATCCTGAAACCAAAATTGAACCCTTTCTGAAAATTTCTAAGACAAGCTTATTTGCTTGCCACATTCCCATGGTAAATATGCTGCTTTTCAGCCATTAACTATGTAAGGGATGTTCATCTTTTAGTTTAAAGAGCCAAATTCATTTGAAATCACTGATAAATAAACCACTGATAATTAGGCTACACTCGTACTATTTAAAAAACCAATAAGGCAATAATAGAAAAAAGAATATGGAACATACATTGGTCAGGGAGGCACCTTTCAAAGTGGTGTCCTCTTATATTAACCAGGGGACAGCAACTCTCCCTCTTCACCCTAACCTGGTGTCTTTAGTTGAAAATCAATATACAGTATAATTATTAGTCCATATTATTTATAAATTATTTATTTATTGGATTTATACCCAGCCTTTCCAATGCTAATGCAAATGCCCGAGGCGATTACAAAGCTTTTATCCTTTTTCCTCTGTAAGGTAGGTGAGGCTGAGAGTGAGTGACTGGCCTAAGGTCACCCAGGAAGCTTCATGGCTGAGGGGATTTTAACCTGGATCTTCAAGGACACCTCCCTAACCACTACACCATCCTGGCTCTGTCTCATGTCAAGATAATGGCAAAATATAAAGATTTAGGTGTCTCCCCTGCAGATTTTCCTGCTAGTCATGATTGACTACAGGGAGTAGAGCTCAAATTATTAGATAAGATCAGAAAAAGTGGAATTTTGGGGGTATGAAAATTACCTCATACCACAGGTTAGTATTCTATAAACCAGGCAAGTAAGCTTCCAATTATATATATTCATGGATACACTTATCTGTGGATTGGGTTCCCAGCCCTCCCCCCATCACCCCAATTTAACATGCCTCCAGAGGGTAGAGGATGTTCCTTGGTATCCACAGTTTCACTTAACTGCAGAACTGCCAG
This sequence comes from Cryptoblepharus egeriae, assembly GCA_030015325.1. Classification (NCBI taxonomy): domain Eukaryota; kingdom Metazoa; phylum Chordata; class Lepidosauria; order Squamata; family Scincidae; genus Cryptoblepharus; species Cryptoblepharus egeriae. The sequence goes on from JAREYC010000001.1 coordinate 10,148,123, forward strand.
GCATTCTGGAATGAAACCTTGGTAGAGGCCTACATATATGTTTCAAAAAATTTTATGACAACAAAAACCAGCTTGCAACCCACTGGTAGGTCCTGATCCACAGTTTGAGAAACAGTGCAGATCAATCAATTAAAAATCAATTTTAAAAAATGCAGACAATGAAATATACCATTGATTTAAAAAGAAAGAAAAACTAGAATATTTTAATAAAAATTCTGGGTCATAGGGCCATCTGAGAAGAGGATTCCTTTTGCACATTAAGTACAGGAGGCCATGGGTTTTTTTTCTGAAGTGATGCCTCCTGAATCCCATGCATGCAGTGCTTGCTCTTCATCCTGTCTAGTCTCATCATTTATCTTATTTACATTTATTTCCTCTCCAATTTGCTCCAGGCAGTTTTCTCATTATCAGAGAGCTGATTTTCCATGTTACTGATCAGCCTCGACACCACCGAGTCACTCGCTAAGCCAGCTGAGCGACACTTTTGGTGGAAATGTCTTCAGGAGGCCTCTTTGTGACAATAAGTGCTTATGAAGATGAATGGGGCTGCCAGGGTGGTGGGTGCAAACTGAAGATCCAGACTTTATCCTTAGGACACAGCTGGTGATCTGGCAGGTACTCCTTCTCCAGTACTCCACATCACCATCAGCCTGCTTTCCAGGTGGGATTTTAATACTGCTCAGGGATAGGAACCTGAGTCCTGTGACTTGAGTCTGAGTCATTAAAAGGGGTTTTTTGCTGACTTGTGTACACTCAAGTCATCTGTCAATACTCTGACTGAACTTGTATGGCTTAACAATGACTCTGACTTAACAACGTTAATAGTTAAATTATTTTATGTTAATAACAGTTAATAATGTTTTAAAGATTAATAGTTAATACAGTATTAATACAATGACTCTAGCACTGACTCAAATCTGAGGCCATTGACTCAGAAATAAGTCCACCAGGTGTGTAGACTCAAGTCCATCTGGGTGTGCTTTCTTCCTTTTTTTGCTTGTGAAACAATAGATAAGGCAAGCAAAAGCAGGAAAGTTCCAGCCAGGAGGTGGGAAGGGGTTAATGGTCAGTTGCGAGCAGGAGCTACAGGAGGAAGACAGGAGCAGGCTCTGTGGTCTATCTCACTGTCCATCCTGCCCCCTCCAATCTTGCCAAGTTCTTACACTTCCCACTTCCTTATGATTGGTGCCCTGGCATACCTAACCCTGGTGTGCTGCCCAAAAGACAGTGACAGCACAATCCTGAGAAGTGCTGAAGGTGGCAGGCTGACACGCCTGGGCTTCATCCAGTGCTTCATTGGGGCTGCTGTTGTGCTATTATGGGGCAAGGGGAAACTTTCCCCCTTACCCTTAGTAGGGTTGTAGACCTAATGGGTCTTCTTGGTTCTGCTACTCTGCACCGCTCAGGAATCGGGTTTATGAACCATCATATCATTGGATCCCAGCCTGTCTGCTTCTGCCCACGACTGCCCTCCACCCACTTTTCCCTGCTGCCCCCTCCCATCTCTTCCCCACCCTCCCCCGTCAGACTTCTGCAACATTTTTCTCCTGATTTATGCCACTGCAGAAGCTGGATGCTGCCTCTGTAGACTGGCGCATGTGCCGGTGCATGTACCCAAAACAGTACAAATATGCTTTACAGCACATTTGCAACTATTCCTGCCCATGCAAGGGATTTGTGTCACCTGGCACAACTGAAGGACAGCACTATAACTCAAATTAGAATCTCTCTGGAATTGGGGAGGGGGAAGCCAGCATGTTATGGGCACAATCCAGAGTAACTATGGGGAGTCCTTGCTCCAATGCAAGAACAATTTACTCTGGATTGCAATATGAATTTCCCATAGGTTTTCACTAGGTGGTGCCATAACTACATCGATGTAAATGTCTCTTAAGTGCTCCCATAGTTACTCTGGATTGTAGCGTATGACTCATGCACAAGACTAGTTGCAGGGTATTATGACTTCGGACTCAACTTGAGTCTCAGTGTGGTATCAAGTTCTCACCCCTGACCCTGTCCCATCATATATAAGGGATGGTAATAAGCAGAAAGATCCAGACCAGTGGCAAAAATGGGCAGAAGGCCCAACAGCCACTATACAATCTCATTTAACTTCATTAGCATTAAAGACACAGGTTAGTTTTCTAGTTTGCCATCTGACAACCTCAAATAAGGATAAAGATTTTATAATTGGGTTCTTCTCCACAGGATCTAAGCAAGCCTTGCATAATTCACTCCACACTGACAGTCATTAATAAATAATAGCATTTAAATCAGTGCTTCATTACCTATTGTCTATTACCCACTGCAAACACCAGAGAGACCATCCCTGGGGCTGGCAGAGAACACAGATCTTGACTCATGCAGCTCCTCCATTAATCTTTACAGATAAGCAATTATGCACTTCCATTTAATCAATACAAATGGGGCTTTAAACAAAGCTGGGCCTTTCAGATTGCTTGACAGAGACTGTAATTTGCCAGATCTCCTCTGCCCTTTAGTTTGGTCACGCACTTTAAAGAAACCTGGTGATATATTCTGAAATACTCTCATGCGATCAGAAGGATGGAGTATTTTTTAAAATCTTATTTTTCACAATTTTGGCCTTTAATGTCAAGCTCAACCTAAAGCTTGCTATTCAGTACAATTGCTACCCCTGCACCACTCTAGCTATACCACTGCATCAAACTGTTAGTATGCCCAGCTCTGTTGCCATGATGGAGTAAATTGTTTGCCACTGAGTAAACTCAGCATCACACCCTTTGGTGGCTTTTGTAATAAATACATGTTTTATTATATGTTATCCCCACCCTTTTGCTTTTGTTAATCTACTTCCTTTCTCTAAAAGTATAATAGCCATCTATGCCACTCCTTCCATTCTCCAGGTGAGCTCACCTTTTCCATATATACATTCTGGGTGTGGCTATGTTATATATATAGGCTTCAACTATCAGTCTCTCCACAGAGGGGTCCTTTTTGCTGCTCTTTTAGGTGTGTGATTTCTTTGTGAGTATGAATTAATTGCTGCTATCAAAAACTACCAGATTAACATGTCTATATAATACAAATTTAAGATATTCTTGATTGGAAGGGGTTTTTAATGTATGATTTGTGTTTTAAATTATGAGTTTAAATTTTTTATTTCAAAAAAATTGTAGTAAGCTGCCTTGAAAAATTAAATAAAAATAATAATTGGTAGCCTTTTACAATCAGAACACAATCCTAACCATGTCTACTCAAAAGTAAGCCACATTGTGTTCAATGAATCTTACTCTCAGCAAAGTTTCTTTAATATTGCAGCCTTAATCTATAAAATCTCAAAATATTCTGTGTTTGGAAGGAGGCATTCCATATTCTTTAGAAGAAAAGTGTGTTTTCCAGAACTACGTCTAAATTAATTCTCCTGTTTTTGTGGACCTTCTGACAGCTTAATTCCACTGCCTGCCTCTTACCATGTAGTAGTGAATTTTGATAGTGAATATAAGGTGCAGCTGACTGGACAGGTATGATTGATCCATAAAATGAGCAGCACTGGATTCATTATGTGAATTACAAATTTCATAAAATTAGTTTCCAGTTCATATGTGTTCCATAAGTGACTGCTGTGGCTCAGTGGTTAAGGTGCTGCGCCTGTCTACCTGAAAATTGGCATGTCACCGGTTTGAGACAGAGTGACCTCCTGTCTCTTGCCCAGCTCCTGCCAACCTACCAGTTCGAAAGCATGCAAATGTAAGTACTGTAGATAAATAGGTACCACTTTAATGAGAAGACAACATCCTGGCATCAGACCCCTGTGATGGGCCAGCTGGGTTTCCCCATGTCATGTTAGCCATGGTTTGGATGACTCCAATCCAGAATGAGCAGCCACCACATGGGACAAACAAACATATTCATTCCATCCTCTATATCTGTTTCTTGGCACAGTGTTAGACAAAATTCAGAGCATCTTAACTAAGGGATAGAGTACAAAGACTTAATTGAGGTTTTAAAATCTATTTGTATATATTCATCAAGATCTTGCATTAGATCTGTGAGATTCCAGTTAACAGATGTTAATTATCCATGCTGGGACTTGTGCTGTGTTTTCCATTTACATCTCTTTTGCTTTTCAGGTTTGTGTTACTGCTGAAAAGATAACGCACCATTATGGACTCTGGTAAGATAATGGAAGTGAAATGAACCCACTGTTGTGAGAGTAAAATTTCAAGAATGTTTGTGGGCCCCGGGCATGTCTTGGCACTGATAAGCACCAGGCAGTGGCACTGGTAGGCACTGGAACCATTGGGCAATCATAGGCATTGACCAATGGAGGGTAACAGGGCAGTGGCAGGCAGCAGCAGCCACCAGCAGGCATCCCTGCCGTGCACTATTGTATGGCACTGGGCAGTACCATCCAGCAAGCAGTGGGCTCCAGTGAACAGAGGACACCAACATGGACAGTGGACACCACTGGACACTGTCGGACACCGGACCACCTACTGGGCACCATCTGGCAATGGGCATCACCAGGCACCAGTGGGCATTACTGGACACCACTGCACAGTGGACAGTGGGCACCCCTGGGCACCACACCTCCCTGCAAGGGACCCCCACTGGGCAATGGGCACCAGGCAAGGGGCACCAGACACCACACATCCCTATCATGTACCAACGGGCACTGTGCACCACCAGGTGGCAGTTGGTAGCAGACAGTACCAGGCACCACTGGACATCCTTAGCGGGCACAGGCACTAGATACCAGCAGTCACCAGGCACCAGCAAGCAACATAAGACAGCAGGCACCACCGACAGCACCAGGCACCAAATCAATTCTTAGTGGGTGCTTACCTCACAGAAGATCATTGCACAGACATACGCTGACCTCCCCACACCACCATGGAAAGATATGGCAGCTGAGTTAAGCTGACCTAAACTGGTTAGAATTGCACCCTTTACAACACAGTTCTGCTGAATTATGCAAAGTTAAGCTGCACCAGAAGTGTTCGAATGGGGTTGTTGAGACTGATTCAACTTTCTTTGGCAAAACCTGAGCTCAAGCCAACAAGATACATGCCAAAATTCAAAAATTGGACTCAACAGAATCATTCTGGATTTGGATGAGCCAAACTGGGATAAATTGCCAAGCTCATATATGAAATGCATTTCCCTGAGCCAGCCCTAATAGATTGTAGGGAGAGAGGCATGCTGAGCGGTGCTAGCCTGAGACAGAACATTATGAACTATTAAGGCAACATGGTTGGATAGATTTGCAATGAATGCATGAGCTGTGCTGTTCTGAATATAACTGCATATTTAGATATTTTTATACCACGCAGTCCAGAAGCCGATAGCAATGCACAAAAGTACGTGCCTATATTAACCAGGCACCCACAGTATATTTTCTCAGGCCTCATATATAATAGAACAAAATACTATCAGTATCTATTCTAAATAAATGATTAATACTAAGTGATCTCCTGAATTCTCTTTGATCATGGTGAACCAAACCGTTCTATTTGGTGTTTGTGGTCAGCACTGCGAGATATCCATTTGGGTTTGAATAGGTTCCCAGTGTTCATGGCAATATAATAAATACCCTTTAAATTTCTGGGAGGGAAGAGACTGGCAAGAACATTGAGTCTGAGGTTTCTGTACATCCACAGATAATTGTAAATGGATGTGGATATTTGCCATGGGAAAGGGTGCTCATGAGCTGTGTAAGTATGGCCATTACCTGCTTACTCCTGCCTAGAAAGCTGCAATAAAGGCACAGGAGCAGAGAACAGTATGACCATTTGCAGACTGAGATATAAGTGCAGCCTGTGACATAAGATGTAAGTACAATTATAAGTATATAGATGGCATTAATATTGTTTTTCCTTTATTCTCTTAACAGCCAGAAAACCGCAGGTAAGAAAAACATGTGTTCCCATCTCCAGGGTATTGCTATCACTGCCTGGAATAGCTCCGACAGCAAGGTGGGGAGGGTTGCTCACACAGTACTACAGAACTCAGCCTGCAGTACTTAATACACCACCACCCCAGGAAAAGTATTACATTGCTCAGTATTGCTCGTTACAGTATTGCTCAGGAAAAGTATTATATGCAAATACCAGTAGGTTTAAATACAAATTCCACACCAGATCTAAAAATAGATATCTCCTCAGAGTATTTTTAATAACTAGTAACAGTTCGCAGCTCTTGCTTGGGACAATATAACAACATTCATCATTAAAAAACCACCCCCTTTCCAGCATCTCAGTTGCCCTTTTTCCACCTCTATCCTCAATGGCTTTCCGCAGTTGCCCCTCAGCCTGGCCTTCCTCACAGTTGAGATTCCAGTAGATTCCATTATTCACCCTATCTAGTGGCTGAATGAGGTATAGCATCGGACACGCTAACAAACTGGTTAAGGCTTTTGCATAGATGGAAATTTCCTGTAGAATATTTTAAAACCATATCTTGATTAAAATTTAGAGGACCACTGAGGGCAGGAGCATCCAGATAAAAGTAACCAAAGGATCCTATACTATCCTGTATTAAAAGGAATGGATGCTCTTTTTAAGGAGAAACATTGCTGATCCCAATGACTGCTGCAGAAAGTGGAGAAGCAAGCAAATACTTGAAAGTGAAGCCTGTTTCTCCATATAGGTCACAGAAGCAATACTCCATATACTTTTATGTGCACCATATGAAAATGATCATTGACTTGCTCTTATTGCCCGTGTTTGTCTCACTTCCTTCCAAAGTCCTTCCTGTTGCTTTTTTGTCATTAAAGTTAAATTGTGTCTCCGTTTTATTCCTTTCGTTCTGTCCTCCATCTCTAATTGTCTGTCTGTAGTTGCTACTTTGATTTAAGGCTGTGTAAAAGACATAGCCATTTCAGAATAATTACTTTCATACTGTGATAATGCCTTAGCTCCCTGCTTCAGTGGGTAGAAAGCAACACAGATATAATGAAGAAGGAGAGCCACTCTGCAGGAGGGATGGCCAGGTGGTGAGGAGGAGGGAACATATTTGCCCATTTTTTTTAATAAGCACACTGGGGGAGTTCTTTGTATTGGAGGATGTATTTTGTTCATTGAAAAATGGTCTTTGAGAAATAATCTTGAAATAGTAATTTTTGCTAAATAATATCTTTAAAAAGGAAAAAAGATCTGCACAAATAAAGTTCATACTTTCTTTATCATACATAGATATAGAGATATACAATACATAGATATATCTTTATCGTACATAGATAATAGAGATATAGAAATACTTACAGTTGCAAAATCATTCCAAGCGTGTTAATTGGTTTAGCGGTATAGCCAGAGGGGTGCAAAGCACTGTGTTTTTTAGGGGGCTGCACCACACTGTGTAAGCAACCACTCTTCCTCCTCTTTGGACTTAGCGCTTTGTGCTGAACTTAGTGCTTTGCACCCCTCTTGGTACACCACTGGCTTGGCGCTAGTGTTGTTTACTCATCCTAAAAAACAAGCACCTTCAACAGCTGCATCGATAAATCTGTGTCCTAATAGGAATCAGTTTTCTCTTCTTTCTGGGTGTCCTGATTGTCAAATTCTGGCTGAAATGCATCCAAATCTTGTAAAACTGGTTTGATTGGGTCTGCAGCAGGACCAAAAAATGGACACATGTATAATGGACCATTATGCCTTTTATGCACTATTATGTCCTTCTGAAATTATTAGATGGCCTAAGAAATTTTCAGTCCCTTTCTTCCTAGCCCCTTTCCCTGCTGATTGGCTGCAATCCTAAGTACACTTCCTGGGAGTAAGACCCATTGAACACAATTGGGCTTTCTTTTGAGTGGACATGGTTAGAAGTGTGCTCAAACTACACTACATGGAGATTTGTGGATTACATGGGTTGTGCTCAAACCACATGGCAGTCTTGTTGAGTGTGGGAACAATTCACTACCATCCAAATGGGTCTACCTGTGCTTGTGATTTTGCTGGTGCAAGTCCCTGTGGACTTGAGAAGTCAGATCAAGACAAAGAGCATAAGATAATTTCACCCACTGATAAGGTCATACCTGCACAAGGGACCTTTGGTGGACTGCTAGTGTGTGACCACAGCCATTTGCCATTTGTGGCCATAAAGCATACTTTATGCAAGTTCCAACCATGCTATGATCCTCATAGGACTGAGCCCTTTGTCTCTGTGGCTCTCTTTTTTAATTTGTACTTAATGCCTTATTTCAGGTTCGATACATAATGGTGAACAGCAATCCTGGGGCGCTCATCTTTTCCAGGAAATCTTGTTTAGTTTTGTTCCATAACAGAGACCTTGTTACATCCCTCATAAAAAACCAGGAAGAAAATGTCAATACTCTAATTGTACAAGCAGCCGTTGCAAAGCTGCCTGCTCTGTCAGCAATAAACATTGCTGTTGAGTAGATAGCTGGTGGTAGCAAAGGAAAGATGCCCTTTGAGATCCATGTTTCAGGCTGGATTTAAAAACAGCAACAAGAAATTCTGAAGAATGTACAAACTGTCTTGTTGAAAAACAGCTAAGAGGTCAATATTTTGCATCCCACAGTGATACTTCCAGGTTTTCTCTATGACTGATTGATGTTCTCACCATCTCTAGAAATGGAAAAGGAATGTACTCATCATGACTCACAGGCATTAATAGAACTGTTATCTAAGGATACAGTCTAATCCACTATTATGGTGGGAAGGCCCAAAGGAATGAACAGTGTAGAGCCTGCTTCCCTGTCAACAAGATTTCTTGCAGCACAATCCTGATCATGTTTGTTGGGAAGTAAAAATCCCATCCCAAGATCGAGTGTCACAATCAGAAACCCCCAAATCCCCTTCTATAGTCCCGGTATTCTTCCTTGACTTCTTCTGATTGCTAATTGCCACACTGCACTAACCAGGATTCACTAACCTGTGAACCCTTCTAGTTTAGACGTCTCAACTTTATCCCATCATGATAAATTACCCGCCTCCATAAAACCAATCAGTGTGAAATGTAGTGACATGGTTACAAAAGCTTGTCGTGTCAATCTGCTATACATGTTCGTTTCTTTTTTCTTTTGTAACATTTTTAGCAGTCAGAAGCTGGGAAGGAAAAGGAAACGGTAAGCAGAACCTTTTAAACTTCAAATACTGTACTGTATTTACTCAAATCTACTGCACACCCTTTTCAGCCAAATTTACTCTACAATCCAGAGTAACTAAGGGAGCACATAAGAGACATTACGTGCACCCTTAGTTACTGCAGCACCTAGTGAAAACCTATGGGAAATTCATATTGCAATCCAGAGTAAATTGTTCTTACACCAGAGCAAGGACTCCCCATAGTTACTCTGGATTTTGCCCATAAATAGGATTGCAGCCTAAGGGCGCAATCCAGAGTAACTTCGGGGAGTTTGGGGAGTAACAAAGTTTGGGGAGTTTGGGGAGTACAGAGTAACTATGGGGAGTCCTTGCTCTGGTGTAAGAACAACTTACTCTGGATTCTAATATGAATTTCCCATAAGTTTTCACTAGGTGGTGCAGTTACTACGGGTGCACATAAAGTCTCTTATGTGCTCCCATAGTTACTTTGGATTTGGGGGTATGTCTACCCTGAAGCTAGCCCCACTGAATTCAGTGGGGTTTACTCCTAGTGTGCTTAAGATTGCAACCCTAAGTATGTCTACTTAAAAGTAAGTACCATTGTGTACAGTAATATTTACTCCCAGGAAAGTGTGGTTAGGATTGCACCCTCAGTCTTCAAAATCAGGGTGTGCCTTAGACTTGATGGTGCATTAGATTTGAGTAAATATGTTAATTCTAACCTGTCATTAAAAGTTGTACTATTTTGATTATAAGTATAGGTCAGAATTTTGTTTAACAGTTTGCTATATTGTAATAAAAATGTAACATAAACCCATTGTTGTATAAAGTAGTACAATTAGGTAAAAAATCATAACATAAACCCATTGTCATAACTCATTGTATGCAGTAAAATTAAATTTTGCACCTGCTTTGCAGCTATGCATTACAATTGCCAGCAAACTTTTTTTAATCTCAAGCCTTTTAAAAATTGGGGTATACATTAGATTCAATGATGCATTTGATTTGAATAAATATGGTATATTGTGTGCTATCTTTTCCTTCCAGCAGATTTTATTGCTTTCCTGCCAGGACATTTAGTACCAATACTCTTGTATTTGTTAATTTCCAGCAAACATTCTTGCCATGAATCAGGCATCTGATTCATCTGTTGCCTAAATTTTGGCGTCTCCCAAATTGTTGATTGAACTGTCACCAGTACAAAGATATTTCTACTCCCCAAATCTGTGCTTAAGACTCCACCTCAAGGCTACTAAAGCTCATTATCCCACTCTTAAGAGAGGGTCTCCCAACTGGTATCACAGAAGGGCTTATGTTCTTTACACTGCCTTAAGACTTCTAGGGCATTAAAAGAAGAAGAGCTTATTCTAAAGAGCAAGGGGATTAGTGTGTCTTTGCCATTCCAGCTATTCATAACTTTTGTCTCTCTTTTTTTTTTTGTTTGATCTGGTTATTCACAGCATGAGAAACATGGAGGATGCCACAACCATGGCCAGACTCACTGCCATGAGAAGGGTGAAGGTCACGGGCCAGGTGAATGTCACAAGGGCCAAAGTCTCTGTCATGGCAAAACTCCTGGAAGTGAATGTCACAAGGGCCAGGGTCATTGCCATGACCAAACATCCGGGCAAGGCCAGCACAAATAAAGCATACCTTAATAAATAAATAATAGCTCAAATTAACAACACAAGTATAGCTTACTTATTGTCATTTGACACACATATATGTAATCCAGTTTGCTAAGAAATAAACATTATTATCCATACAGAAATCTGGCTTGGATTTTTGTTGTTGTTTTACCTGTATCCATCCAATTCATTGGTAGCAATGAGAAGTGGCTGTCACCAAGGTGAATTTTTGAGGTTACCAAATTCACTATCAAAATGAATTTGGGGATTCACAGTCACAAAGGGTATTTCCTAGATCTGTTGCTTGCAGGTCCTTATTAAAACTGATTTTCAAAATATGGCTTAAGATGCATCACTTGGTTCTAGAACTGGATCATTACATGGCTGCTAATAGGGAGTGATATATGAACCATAATGAAAGGTATCACAATGAATTCCTTTAAAAGTTACTTGTCTTTCATGATATATTTATGAGGACTGAGCCCTTTAAAGCCCAATCCCAGACCTCAGCATTCTTCCCCAGCAACCAAATAGTCCCTTCCTAACATCTGATTGGTTATCTATTTCAGTAAAGGGAGGGGGTTGTAAAGGGAGAGAACCAAAGTGGATGCAAACAAAGAAAAACTATATCCATAAAGATAATCAGAAATTAATTTTAAACAATCCGTCTCATAACTGAATTCACAATTGCATTTAATTTATTTAGCGTATGGCAAATACATGGACTTGTGATAAATCAAATGTGAATATATAGTCCGCCCAGCCATGCAAGGACAGAATAGTCTATATTGTGGGGGGGGGGGCGGAATCAGACATTGGGCTGGTATAAGCTCTCAGTGGACACTTGGACACAACGTGATGAATATTTTGTCAAGGAGCACCACAGTCACACTGAGTGAGGGGTCGATGCAAGACCCCACTTAAACAGTGAGTCCGAGCAAACACCATGCTGGGTACAGATACTGTTCAGAGTAGACCAATGCTGGTGACACTGGTGTTGCTTGGGTGGGTGCGGCCCACACCGGGTGACATGCCCAATATACCCAAAATCAGTTCTAACATTCCAGGCACCAAACAACAAACAACACACACACAACACAAATCTTTGCCATCGTGGCCACCTTTCTTGGGGGTCTCTCTCTCACACACAGAGAAATCACAAAACACAAAACACAACACAACCCTTTCTTGGGTATCTTGCTCTCTGTCTCACATACACAACCCAACACTTTCTTGGGTAGCTGTCCCCAAAATCTCTCTCTCTCTCTCTCTCTCTCTCTCTCTCTCTCTCTCTCACACACACACACACACACACACACACACACAACCCTTTCTTGGGTGACTGTACCCCATCTCTCTCTCACACACACACTCAACCCAGCCCAACCCCCTTCCTGAGTTGTCTAGCTGCTCTCTGGAGCCCCCAGCAGCCTTTCCCTTCCATCAGGCAGAAGAGCATTGGAGCTGCCCAGCCTTGGTCTGGTGCTGCCTGTGCAGGGATTGGGGCTTGTGCTGGGTGGGGGGCTGGGGCTGTCCCTCCTCCCTCCCCCCTCCCTCTCCCCTCTCCCTCCCCTGTTGGCTGCAGAGCGCAGGCGCCTGCTGTCCTCTGCGGCGCTGGGCAGGGCTGGGCAGGGCAGGCAGAGCCTCTGTTCAGCACCAGGAGCTGCGGACAGCGCCTGCCCTGCAGGGCCATGGAGGGGGTCGGGGGCGCAGAGGGCACCTCCAGGTAAGGAGCTGGGGTGGGAAGTGGGGGTCCCTCCCCAGGCTGGGCACTTCCTGCATCTCCCCCTCTCCAGCCCCCCAGTCCTTGCCCTTACAGCTCCCAGACAATGGAAACCATGGGGGGGGGGATGCACTGCTGCACCCCCACCAATGGTGGAATGGCATAGCTAGAGGGGTGCCAAGCACTTCCACAGCATGGTGTGCACGCGGCCCCTCTCCTTTGCAACCCTTTCCAGCCACTACTACAACCCCCCCTCTAGCTATGCCACTGCTGCCCATTCCTGGAAAGGTTGGGAAGGGTAAGGAAACATCATGCACTATGGCTTGCCTACCAGTGGTAAGGCAGCATGACCTCTCCCAGAAGGTCCAGAGATGCAGTTGTGCATGGACCCAGCAGCACACCATGTGCTTCACCCACCTCAAGGCGCTGGCATAGCTAGAGGGGTGCCAAGCACTTTGTTTTGTAGGGACCTACAGCGCACTGTGTAAGCAGCCCCTCTCCTTTGCAGCTCTTCCCAGCCACTACCATACACCCCTTCTAGCTACACTACTTCTGCTGGATGCTGTTGCCAACTGGAAAAGTTGGGAAGGGCGAGGACGCATCATGCCCTATTGTACCTACCATTGGCAAGACAGCATAACGTTTCCCAGAAGATCCAGAGGGGCAGTTGTGCATGGATCCAGCACAGGGTTGCCAAATGTACCAGAAAAACAGGACTGTTCAGGGATTGTGTTAACATACTAACAAGTTTGATAGGGGGTCCTGATTCAGTTTTGTGGCGGAGAATTGTGGCAACCCATATCCAGCAGCATACCCTGTGCTTCCCCACTACAAGGCAGTGGCATAGCTAGAGGGTCAACAAGCACTTCATTTTGTAGGGACCCAATGAGTGCCATGCAAGTGACCGTTCCCTATTGGAGCACTTTTGAGCCACTTGGGGAAATCAGAGGTGAAATCACCCTAGCTATGCCACTCCTGCCCCAGAGATCCCCTCTCCCTGGAAAGGTTAGGAAGAGAAAGGAAATACCATGCACTATGGCACCTACCAATTGCTAAGGCAACTACATGACCTTTCCAAGAAGGTCCAGAGGTGTAATTGTGTATGGATCCAGCTGCACACTATGTGCTCCCCTACTCCATTCATATCACAGCACGGTGGCGTAGCTAGTGGTAGCACAAAATACTACATATTTCAGGGACTCACAGCATGGCTTGCAAGCAGCCTCTCCCCTATGGGAGCCTCTAGAACAGGCATGTCCAACACAGGGCCCCGAGGGCCGCATCTATGGGCTTTCTAAGCCAAATGCGGCCCTCGAGCCTCTTGTTGGACATGCCTGCTCTAGAACAAAACAGAAGCAAATGCACCTCTCTAGCTACACCACTGCTACAGGGCACTGCTGCCAGTGGATCCCCTTTCCTGGAAAAGTTGGTCTGGCAGAGAGGAAAGGGCAAGGAAGCATCATGCGCTTTGGCACCTACCAATGTCAAGGCACCAGTGACCTCTCTGAGAAAGTCTAGAGGTCCAGTTGTACATGGATCCAGCAGCACACCATGTGCTTTTCCAGTGTGCCTGTGGTGGCTTGGTTCATGAGAGGCTCTGTCAAAGTCTGCTAAGGGGGTGCAAAGCGATTTGAAGGTGTCTGTATGCACCATGCAAACAGTCCTTCCCATTTGGAGCTATTCCCAGTGGTGGGAAGGAGCAAAAGAGTGGCAAATACCAGAGAAAGCCCAGAAAAGAGGTGAATGCCTCCTTTCCAGGCAGCAGAATGGGCAAGGAGTGCAGGTGGCAGCAGAATGGCCACTTGCACAGTGGGTTCAGGCACCTGCAATGTTTAGTGTTTGCCACCCCCTCTAACTATGCATTGCAATCTATGTCATTTCAGGAAGCAATGATCCCCAGCATACAACCCTTTCTTTCCAATGAGGCTAATGCCTAAGCCTGCTCTACTAGTGATATCAAACGAGCCCATCTGCACATCAGTCAGCACACGGGTGCGCATGCCTTTTGATCCTTGATTAAAGTTATGTGCATTGCACTAGACCCTTGAAGAGAACTGACACTCTGGTGTCAGAGTGTATGTCCTCCTATCACTCAAAATAAAACAAGACAAAGGACTTTCTACCATGACACAACAAGCAAAAGGAAGAGGTGCCAAATTTTACCCAAGCTTGATGGATAGATGGATGGATGGATAGATAAATAGACAGACAGACAGAGACAGACAGACAGACATAGCTATGCCATATATGCTTGTATATGGAGCTGGTTGGTTGGTTGAAAAGAAAGAAAGAAAGAAAGAAAGAAAGAAAGAAAGAAAGAAAGAAAGAAAGAAAGAATGAATGAATGAATGAATAAATAAATAAATAAATAAATAAATAAATAAATAAATAAATAAAGTGAAAGGAAACTAAGGTTGGGAATATTATTCTACCAGACCATATGTGCTAACCCCACAGTCAGTAGATGCCCATACACAGAACACATAAATGCTGCCATTCATAACTACAGCCCTGAATATATGATTTTTTTCCCAGCAGGATGCCCTGGAATGAAACCAGACATTGTCAGATTCTAATGACAATCATTAGAGAAGAAAGCAGTAGGGGTTTGAAATGTGGGTTCAGAAGGCAACATGAAGATGTTCCCAGTTGGATTATCTTCATGGGCAGTTGTGTTTTGGTATACAAATATACACAATAAATGTGCCCAGGCTAAAAGTTAGGTCGGGAACCTTTAATCAAAGAAATAAGAAATTAAATGCTTTAATTACATTTAATTCTTCTCTATTCCCTTGGCCCCCAAGTTATCACTGGGGTTGAGAACCATTAATGAATAGCAACATGTCAAAGATATGTACTATGCAAAGATGTAAATGCTCTTGTCCATCTTGTGTTGGATTTGCATTGAAGACAATGTGAAGATGTCTTCTCTGGCTTGCAGCCAAAAGGTGTAGGATATTTATCTTCTGTCTGAATTGGCCACTGCTTTTCTTCCAACAGCAAGAAGCTTACAGTGCAATCCTAAGCATGTCTACTCACACATAAGTCCCATTATTCCCAATAGAACTTACTCCTAGGAAAGTGTGGTTAGGATTGCAGCCTTAGGCAACCAAAGAAGACAAAATTGATTTGACAGCTGTTATGTTTTTCTTAATCTCAAAATTCATGAGAGATGTGTCTATGAACAGTATTATAAGTAAACAGACCCCACAGGTGTTCATGGGGGATACAAAGATGTTAGTAACCTGCCATCATAGACCATATGGCACTTTTGTGACACCGCCAAACCAGCAGCCTTAGAACACAACATCCCTGCCTGTTGAAAGTATGACATCACTATTTCATCCCAAAGTGATGCCATCACTAGCACATTCACCAGCATACTAGTGCACTTTCTGCCTGTTTATTTTCAGCTACACCCAGCAGCATAACTATATAGGTGATGCAAAGCACTGAGTTTTTCAGGGAGCCTCAACTCAGTGTGCTAGATGCCTAGGATTGCCATAATTCTCTTCCACAAGATCAGTACAGGACCCTCTGTCCCATTTGCCAGTATGTGAACACAATCCCCCCAAATCTAGATTGTCCCTGTTTTTCAAGACATATGGCAACCCTATAGTAGCCCCTTCCCTTTGCAACCATTTCAGGCAGTGGGAGCAAAACAGATGGGAATAATAATGATCAGTTTAAACAGAGAGCTTGGAGGTGTTTTTAAAAAGACTGTGCACTTTCCAGATTTTTTTCCCCAACTTCAAAACATCTTTAATCCCAAATTCCATTTTTAAATATAGTCTCTATGTTGCACCAAAGTGATACAATCAAAGTGATAATTTGGGAGTTAATGTTCTGTGTCCCCCTTTTAGGTGTCACACTTTCTCATCTTCAGAAATGTCTCGGTCGCTTTATTCTACGCATTATTTAAATTCCACTACAAAATCCCATTTGGAAAGCTTTTAGCATGAATCCTAGGAAAACACATTTCACCGAGCTGCGACAGAAACTTGGCAGACAACGCACAGCTTTACATTAGCAGGGATTTCTTAAAAAGAAATGGAAGACTGGTTTGTGTCAGTATTTGACAAGTTAGCTCACTGCAAAAAGGAGCTTAGTTTCCGAAACAACAACCAGGTAGACACAATGCTGTTCTGCTGTTTGGAATAGTGTTACGCTAAATTCAACAACAGATACATGTATAGGAAAGTATAGTGAACTTGTGCTGAAAAGCCTCTGAAACTGAATTATTACTCCCTGCTTCCAATGTATCATTTTTTTGAGGGATTATAAGCTAATGGGCATAGCAGTAGAGCCAAGAAATTCTAAATCAATGGTATCCAACTATAGGAGCACATGGACCTTGGAGGCACAAACTGGAATTGTCAAGGATTGTGTCCAACCCCACATCACTGCACACAAAAAAATACAATTAAATGTGGTGGTTTATGGGGGAGTGCTTGATGAGACTCTGGAAATCCTGGCTGTTGATTGTCTGTTTTCTGTGGCGTTCCATAGGGAAGTGTCTTGAGGAGTGAGCACTCTTCCACAGACCACCAGAGAGGGCAACAAATTGGCTGCCCACAACCACAACCAATATTTCAGTACTGACTGTGGCTAGTCTGTTCTCCATCATAAGAGCCTTAGAAGTGTGTATGCTAGATCAGGCCAAAGGCCCATCTAGTCCAGCTTCCTGTGTCTCACAGTGGCCCACCAGATGCCTCTGGGAGCACACAAGACAAGAAGACACCTACATCCAGGTGGTGTCCCCAGCATCTAGCATTTTGAGGTTGCCTCCATCTATCTACATCTTCTCTGGTGCTTTGTGGAGTAGGGCTCACTTAGCAAAACACTAGAAGTGGTAGAAGGCAATATTTTTTCTGAGACCTTACAGAAGGTCATGCGGATCACTTGTGCTCCACATCAAAGCGACATGATCAAAATGATAAATAGGGAGTTCATGTCCCAGTTGGTCTAAATGAAACATCTCTTTATCCTTATCAGGCCGCCTCCAACTCCAGTTTCGGTATTCAGGTGCGTTGCTTCTATAGGAACCCTAAAAGCTGTATATAAATATTGGAGCATCTACAGTATTTATGTGCTGCTTTTAGGGTTCCTATATAGCTATGCATGTTTGAACACTCCCTTGTTCTTGGCCTCCTTCCTCTTCCTCCTTCCTCATCAGATCATGACTACTGATTGCTGGTCAAAACATTGGCCTCTAGAAATGTCAGGGAAGAAACAGAAGAGAATGGCTGTGATGTAAAATGGAAACATCTGACTCCCGCCTTCTCTTTACTCAGTGGGATCTTTCCTGTTTCTGTCTTGGATGCATCCAGCTGGGCTCCACAAAAGGGATCTGCTGTAGGCTGTGACTGCTCTGTGGATGGGAGGACATCTCTGCTCACAACAAGGTCCCAGCATTGCTGAATGCATTATGACTTCAGTCCACACTCCATTCAACTCTCTTCTTTTGTTGCACTTTTCACTTGGACCATTCCCAATTCATTAATGGATGAAACTAAATATGACATTCTCCCAGGATCATGCAGACCACAGTTTCTCTTAATTAAGTCTCTCTGGCAAATGATCTATTCCTTATAAAAAGCATGTTAATGCATGGCTCACAGAGAGAGAGAGAGAGAGAGAGAGAGAGAGAGAGAGAGAGAGAGAGAGAGAGAGCTGCTAACAAATGAGACTGCTCCACAGTAAAAGTCATAGCAAAAATATTTCATGAGCAAAGGAACCTGTCAGAGTTGGTCTGTGGACCTCCCTGGCACTGATGTGGTGATGGCAACTAGCATTAGTGGCTTTAAGAAGGGCTTGGATAAATTCCTAGGGGAAATGGCCATCATAGGCTACAAGCCATGAGTGATGTGTGTAGACATGGACTACTTCAAAATGCCTGATACAGGGGATGACGACACCTGGATACAAGTGTCATACATGCTCCCCGAGGCATCTACTAGGCTGCTGTATGATACAGGATACTGGATCAGATGGGCCTTTGGCCTGATCCAGTGGAGGCTCTTATGTTATGAGTGCCACCAGTTGCTCTGGGTTCTTTTAGCCCTGTATTGTTTGAATAGCCCATATATAACACATACCACAGAGATTACAAATGGAGGAGGCAAACAGTGGGTGGGTCCATGGCCAGGCAGTGGGATTGATCTCTTGTGCCAGATCCTAACCCCAGTCTAGGATGACCCATAGCAGCTCTGGGCTATTCTGATCTGCTCCACCTTGGATCGGTGCCACCCATTGGTGTGCTGCTTCAGCATTAACTGGGGGTAAAGGGAATGCATTCCCCTTGCCCCAGGCTATCATAGGTACATTTTAATTGTGTTTTATGTAATGACTGTTGGCTGCCTTGGGTACCTTTCAGGGAGAAAGGTGGAGTACAAATCTAATAAATATAAATATAAAATATGAGTACCTCTGGATATGGTGCAGGTCAGCCGGCCTTCCCCTTTTAGCATGGGTTATGATTTGGCTGCCCATCACAGTAAAAGTAATTGCAGGCTTCTCTCCTTTATATTGAAGACAATCCACATGGCAAATTTCAAAGAGATAAAACACTTGCAAACATAAAACATGATTAACAGTCATTATCAAAAGCGAACAAAAAATGGATAAAACAGCACAAATGCAGCACAGCAACAATACATTCTAACAAAAACACACAGCCCCAAAATCAAAGTAAAATTCAATTAGCAACCGTAAATATCACCTCTCTGTTCAAGTAAAAGGCTGGGCAAATAAAAGGGTTTTAACTTTTGGGGCCTGCAAATCAAGAGAATAGACAGCAGGTTAATAATGCTATGGAGATGTCAGTATTTGGCATGACAAACCAAAAATATTGCAATGAAAATGGAGAATCAGCATGATGAGTTACATTCCGAGGGTACACACGATAAATCAGACACTGCCTGCTTTAAATTGGCTATCACTGCATTACAATTTTTCTGTATGAATGGAGTTTTGAGGCTATGGGTTTTATTGTGTGATATTGATTTTATTTGATTTAATGTGTTTTATGGGTTTTTGATTGTTAGATGCTCTGAAGGAAAGACACCTCAGTTAGCTTCAGAGGTGGACCAGTCCTGAGGAAAAGCATGGGAAAGTGAGGGGCACATGGACTGAACAACAGCAGAAGTCTATAAATGCAAGCATTAGAAAATATAACTACATGCCTTGATGGGTGGAATGCAATGGCAGAAACACAGCAGAATGTTTTCAAGTTTACAAATGTGCACTTGCAAACATAAGGATAAGCAGCTTGTTTTAAAGACTCTTTAAACCATATATTGTATAAATATAGGCCCCAAGTTTGCAAAATAAAACTTTGTGAAGCTGACAATTCAGGATCAGAAATGTAAAACATTACATTGTTTGCATTCCAGAAATCAATCAAAATCCAATTTCCTTTAAAAATATCTTAAATGTAAACTCCTACTTCTAACATGGATGTATGATCTACATCTATCATGTACGATCGTACATAATTGTCCACCCACCAATTCCTATTATGGATCAAAGCTTACTTAACCATTCCAACTCAGCAGTGAAGTGTAGCATTTCCCACTGTTGCCTAGCAAACTGTTGGCTGCAATCAATATATTCATTATAAACTGATTATCTTGCCATTGCATCGCCTGCAGTACTTCTTATAATATAATTGAGATTCATTAGCAAGTCTGGATCTCATAAGGATATATACTAAGGGCACAATCCAGAGTTAGGGCAGAGAGGAGTGCCCCAGCTGGGTTGCCCCAACTATTCTGAATCCAAAGCAGAAGGTTACGCTGCATCCAGAGAGTCAAGGCTGCCTGAGGAGGGTTTATTCCCAAAAAGATCCCCCACAGATCACACTGAACAAGGAACAGCTGTGGTGCCTGCCTTATAAGGAATCCCTGATGAGATGCCAGTATAGTCTACAGCAGGGATGACCAACCTTTCAACTTCAGGGCTCCAGGACCTTTAACAAGTATGCAGAGGAGGAAATTTCAGCAGGTACAGCTTTTCATCCCACAGATCACAAGCTACACCTGCTCAAATTCCCTCTTTTACAAGCTTGTTAAAGGTCCAGGAGCCATGAAGTTAAAAGGTTGAATACTACTGATCTACAGTATTTACAAGGGGCTTCTTGGAGCGTCCTACTGTATCCCCAGGTTATTGGCTGCTGTAGTTGTGCCATATCCTGAGGTTGAGAGGCAGGGGTTGCAGCTAGGCTGGCCAAGAACTCAGATTTTTGGTCAACCCTGCCATTCTTACTTGGGCTTTATCATGGACCCAGTGCACCGAGCCACAAGATCCGGTTCGCCAGAAGTTGGGGGGTGGGCCCGGGGTCAGGGGGCGGGGCTGGGGTCAGGGGGCAGGGTGAGGGATGGGCCCCCACCGCACCACACTGTGCATGCGCCAGGCTTGGCGCAAGCGCAGTGCGTATCCCCTTGGAGGCTCAGTGCGCCTGCGTCCAGCTGGACACAGGTGCACTGAGTCTCCGTGGGGAGGCTTAGTGCACCTGCGTCCAGCTGGACGCAGGTGCATCTCCTGAAGCGTGGCTTTGGGCGACACAATGCGCTAGCGTCCAGTTGGACGCTAGCGCACTGCATCTCTTAAAGCCCCACTTCAGGAAACGTGGCGGCCGCTGGCGAACCGGTCCCCATGGTTCGCCAGCGGTCACCATGTGAGAAGATCCGGTTCGGGCAAGTAGGCCCGAACTGGCATCTGCCCACCACTGCATGGACCCCTTTGGGTCTACTCATTTCTATACGTGCTCCTGAGGTATTATAACTCTGAAGAGCTGGAAAAGGGTATTTCTGCCCTGGAAACAGGCTCTGGATACAGAGTAACTGCTCTGCACTAGGCAATGCTATACATGCCCTCAAGATGCCTCTCCTGAACTGCCTAGGCTGCCCCAGACAGGCCAACCCAGGTCCACCTACCTTGGGGCAGCCTATGTTGCCTTAGGCTGCCCCAAGCCTTTTCCAAAGTAACTAGGGTAGCCCATCCTGCAGCCCAGTGATAGGGTATTTATCTATTTGGGTTGTGCCCTAAGTAATGTTAAATATGCAGGCAAGCTCATCCAGGTGCCGAAAACTGTATCAGCTGCCTTACATTTCCAATGTCCACAATCATTATAATGATACACTTAAAAATTCAGGGACTGCATTTGCTTTCAGATTATGTGTCAAACAGGTAGGGTCACTAAACTTCAAGCCTGGATTAAGAGAAAACCAAATGCAAACTTGATTCAGCTGACTCAAGTCTGAGTCACCAAAACAATTGTCAGTGCTTTAGAGTCCCCAAGATGGTCTTGGCAACTCTGCCTAGAAGATGTCACCTTGGGCATCTGTTTTTAACAGAGGAAAGGCAGGATATAAACAAACAAACAAATAAATAAATAAATACTTTTTTTAGTCAAAGGGGATGTGCAGGCCATGATCCCACTGAGTCTTCACATGAACGCACTTTATTTCTTCTTACAGAGAGAGAATAAACCCAGAATCTTGTCAAACCTGTCTTAATGTGCCAGAGATCAGGAAAACAGAGCCCAGCCATAGTGGTGTTTCCTGGAAAAAGAGGTGTCCAGTCCATCACTGCCCAGTTGATACTTCTCCTGGCTCAGAGAGATACCATCGGCCCTCTTCCAGTCATCTGCATGCACCCATCTCCACTCGATCCAACGGTCAGGTGCCGTCTGGCTCCCAGGACTCTTTTCAGCCTCATCTATATTATCACTGCAACCAACAAGAAACCAGAAGCAGCTATGCTCTGCCCCCTCTGCCAGGGCATGGGGAGCGAGCGACTTTGTGCTCCCACCGCTCCAGTGGTGATACATCACCAACTCCTCAGCGTGAGACCACTGAAAGTAGATGGAAACAATGGTCACAGGAGCAGCAGCAGATAAGGCCAGTGCAACACCACATTGTAACTGTCAGGTAAGAACAAGTCCCTACAACAGAAGATCTCCCTAGAGTTCCTTGTGATCTCCTTGGGTTCCTTGGACAGATGGTGCAAATGTTTGGTCTGGTCTCCTCGGTGAAGTGATGCAAGGCCTCTTTATACATTGCATTGTTTAGGTGTATATTTAAGACATAGGATGCAATCCTAAAGACAGTTTCCTGGGAATAAGACCCATTGAACACAATGGAGCTTACTTTTGAGTAGACATGATTAGGATCATGCTCATAGTCTAAATATGTCACACCTGAATTGCATAAATGCATGCAGCTGTCTTAGGGTGCAATCTTAACCACTTTATATTGGCCTAATTCAGCCAACATATTTTCCTACGATGAAGAGGGACGATGGGGTATGCCTTTGCACTGGCCTAACCCGAGTGGTGCAGAAGTGTCTTACAGCACTTTTGTGACACCCCCCAGGTCAGTACAGGATTTATGCCGGGCTTAAACTGGCCTAACTGGAGATTAGGATTGCAGCCTTTGAGGCAGAAGTGTAATCTTTTTCAGTGACAACAACAACAAAAAAACAAAAAAACTGCTTTCTCCACTTCTCATTTTTGTAAAAAAATTTGCAAAATAATAATAATAATAATAATACCCAACATAAGTTTAGGCTGCAACTGCCCCCTTACACCAGATAACACAGCAGCAGTCCCAGTTCGGCTACTTGGATCTGCACCACTGAAATCAGTAGTGCGAATCTGAGCAGCCTAGGACTGTTCCGGGCTGCCTGGAAAATGGGCTAGAATCCAGAGAAGCTACCAGATCCTGGCCCTGCCTCCAGCTTCCCATCTCTCTTCCACTTCCTTCTCACCCCTTCCCCAGAAATTGCCAAGATCAGTCAACATAACTCACCCCTTCCCAGAGTCTGCATCAGCATATGGAGGTTCATGCAACTCCTTGCACCAGCTGTCCTGCTCTAAACTTGAAGCAAAAGTGTTTTATTGTGCGCAAGAGACTCATGTTGGCCAAAGGCACTTTTGGATTGTTCCCTTTTCTTATCCTGTGTTTTCTCTGCAAGAAATGCTGGTGTATTTTAGCACAACAATGATATTTTCATGACATTTTAGAGACAGGTTCAACTCCAGAAAAGTCAACTAGGGCTAAATTCTTATGAAAATTCTCCTTATTCAAACCTGCATGTCAGAATGGTAACTGATGTTCCCTTACGCTGAATTTTTATTTCATAGTTCTCATTTCTGAATACTATTGGAGTGTATCTTTTTAAAAATGTGCACAACCATTGAATTTGGTTAATGGATATTCATTTGACTATATGACACATCAGATAAGATATGAAGGTCTATGAAGTTGACCATCCAATCCATCACCACTTCCTTCTCCCTCCCATATTTTCCTTTTCATATAATTCTGCAATCATTAAAATCCTTTCACCCCACAGGCCTTCCCATCTGCATGCAGGGCTATGTTGTGTAAGGGGTTGCATGAGTACGTTGCTTTATTTAGCACATTGACTGGATTGTGCTTTATTTTTTATAGCTTAAAAGCCGCACTCTGTGCACACTTTTAAGCCACCTGCTGCTGAGGGCATTTGGGGCCTTTGGTCCAAAACTAAAGGGAAGTTTGGAAAACAGTTAGAAAACAGCCATTTTGAAGAAATAACTTAGAATGCCTCAATTCAGTCCATGGAACTTGAAAACCTCACTGTAGGTTTTGTCAGTTATTTTCAAATTTGAATTTTCAACTGTTCCCTCCTCATCCAGGACACAAATCCCAATGCTGGATGTTATAATATGTCTATGTAAAGCAACTTTAAACTCAATATTAATTAAAAACTTTTAAAATCACAATTTTTTTCTGTTCCCTTCTTATCCAGACACGAATCCCAATGCTGGGTGTTATAATATGTATATGTAGAGTAACTTTAAACTTAAATAAATTAAGTTTTAAAAGAAATATAAATTAAAAACTTTTTAAAATAAAAAATTAAACTGTTTAAAAAATTAAAGCTAGAGGGCTTTAGGACATGTGTGGAGTATTTGTATATGGGGAGGTTGGGCTACACTGTGTCCATGTGAAAGAGTGGGCTAGCGTGTGTGTGTGGAATTGTGTTGTGTGTATATGTGGATTGTGGGTTTGAGTTATGTGTGGGGTTTGGGCTACACTGTGTTTGTGTGAAAGAGTGGGTTACCATGCATGTGTGAAGTTGTGTTGTGTGTGTGTGGAGTGTGGGGTTGTGTATGTGGAATGCAGAGTTGGGTTGTGTGTGGGGGTTGGGCTACATTGTGTGAGTATGAAAGAATGGGTTTGCATGCGTATGTGCTTGTGTGGAATGTTGGGTTTTGTGTGTGGAGTGTGGGGTTGGGTTGTGTGTGGGGATTGGGCTATGTTGTGTGTGTGTATGTGTGTGTGTGAAAGAGTGGGTTACCGTATGTGAAGTTTGTTGTGTATGGGGTAGTGTGTGTAGAGTTGTGTGTGTATGTGGAGTGCAGAGTTGGGTTGTGTGGGAGGGGGTTGGTCTATGTTGTGTGTGTGTGTGTGAAAGCATGGGTTAGGTTGTGTGTGTGGAGTTTGGGGTTGTGTGTGTATGTATAGGGTGTGGGTTTGGGTTGAGTGTGGGAGTTAATCCCGAGATCATTCCAGTTCCAAAAAGGTATATGTCTATGTACAGCAAGTGTAGGTGGAGCTAAAAGGGTTTAGGACGTGTGTGGAATTGTGGTGTGTGTGTGTGTGTGTGTGTGTGTGTGTGTGTGTGTGTGTGTGGTTGGGTTGTGTATGGGGGTTAATAAATTTAAATCTGAACTCTGAAGTTAAATTAGTCCATGGAACTCTTGCCACTGGATGTGTGATGGCATCTGACTGAAATGCCTTTGATAGGGGCTTGGACAAATTTCTGGAGGAAAAATCCATCATGGGTTATATACCACAATGAGGATATGCAACCTCCTGATGCTGCAATCCTAAAGACACTTTCCTTGGAGTAAGACTCACTGAACACAATGGGGCTTCCTTTTGAGTAGACATGTTTAGGATTGTGCCCTTTGTTCTTTAAAAGTTGATGAATTTTAAATGTGTGCAAAATACTGTATAATTTTAGCTCTTGTTTCAAAGTTCACCTGATGTCCTTCATAGTCAGCGTGAAGCTCTGCAGATTCCTTGATCTATTGAGGTGACATATTAAGACATATTAAGGTGACATGACATATTAAGGGTAAAATGTCCTGAGCAGGAAAACTCAAGGAAAGAATCATTGGGAGGGGGGGATAAAATTTGAGCTATTGGAAGTAGAATTTTCTATACTGTTCAAAGCAGGACACCAAGAGATTAGTGCTTTGTCTCCACAGGAAGCCTTTGAGGGATTATTCTAAGAGTCTAAAAAACTCAAATACACACCATTATCCACTGCAATTATCAAGATCAGTGTCTGTCAATTGAAGGAGGGGAGAAATTCAGAAACCAGTGGACAGAAATAGATATTTACTATTGATGTTGCAGCTTCAGTCTGTGTTTAATTCCAAGGGTCAACCTCGAAGCCCAGAATTGCCAAAGTGCTGCCAACCTTACCCTGCTATTTTGCATGCATCGGCTGGTGTAGCATCATAGAACTCCTATTTTGTACACTGCCTGCCTGGAAGTATTAACACTCCTATTAACAGATAACTCTGGCTTGGCCAGGAATTAATAAGCCAATGAATATCTTTCTCCCCACAGACATGACAAAGTGTTCAGGATGCCAAAGAGGTAGGTTCAGATCAATCACTTCCTGTCATTTAACCCTATTATCGTTTTTTTTTCTTCATATACCCTGCTATTAGGAACAAGATAGTGTATTATTCTTGGTGACATCCCTGGCAGGCTAAGAGCTGCAGCTACATTAGAGAGTTCATAGCTCCTCATTAAGGCTTCCCATCTGTGTGGCTTTCCCCTCCTTTGTTCCGTTTTGCAATAGACTCTCATGGAAAGCTGCAGGATCCAAATCCTTAAGTTATTATTGCTTTTGGTTTGGTCATTGGCTGCACCTTTGTCTGCACTATGGTTAGGGTTGCCTGGAAAACTGGGACTGCATTCACATACTGGAAAGCTGGAGAGGGGATCCTGTCCTGGTTTTATTGAAGAGAATTATGGCAACCTTAGCGATGATACACAAGCTGCAATCCTACCCATACTTAACTTGGAGTAAGAGCACAATCCTATCCATGTTTACTCAGATGTAAACCCCATTGTGTTCAGTGGGTCTTTCTCCCAGAAAAGTGTGTTTAGGATTGCAGCCTAACCCTACAATCTGGAGTAACTACAGAAGACATAAGAGGCACTTACTCTGGATTGCTCTAAGCATTTCCCATAGGTTTCCCATAGGTGGCACTGTAACTATGTAGGTCTAAAAGTGCCCGTAGTTACTCTGGATTGTAGCTTTAGTCTCACTGACTATACTGAAACTTGCATCTGAACAGTGGCATTGCTAAGGGCTGCAAATGGGTGCAGGAGATACTGGGTAACATGCATGGGAGCGAACACCTATTGGCCAAAACTTTTTAAATCTTAACATTTTCCAATAATACTATCATGTTGTATATCTTTTGATATGCAATGAAACAAACATTAGATGACTATCTAAAATACCCTAATTTGCATAAATTATAATTGACGATCAGTGGATCCGGTTGGTCATCTAAGGGTTACATATCTTTTTCTATAGCCAAAAAACTAGCCAATGTGAAGTGATGGCACCTCACTATGTCCGCTACCCACCCATGTCCACTACTCACCATATTCTTCCATCCACTACATGGGTGGAGATCCAACATGGGGATGATGCACTGACCTCCTGTACCAGGTGATGCAAACCCCAGTGATGCCCCTGCTTCTGAGTAGATATACATAGAAGTGGGCTGTAAGAGCAACTTCACACAACACATTAGAATTTGTGTGTTGTATTATTTAGCATGTTACTTGTCTATTGAATATGTTATACTTCTCGGCATGTCACAAAATTTAAAAAATAGCATGTATCATCTTCTACACCAAAATGTGTGCAAGTGGCTGCATGTTCTTTTTTCCATCCCATATACATCAAAGAAACAGGGGCTACAGACTTCAGTTCGTTTATTGGGGTATATCATCTTTTGTATACCGTCTTTTCATTTTAAATGATAAAGGTGGCTCAAATAATAAAACAATTATAAGATACATTAAAACTGTATCAAGATGGAGCATTTTAATTTAATTTTTAAAAATTAGAGAAATGTGCTTGTTTGTTTCTTCCTTGTTCCAGTTTTTCCCAAGTGATTGCAGAGTGGCCCGTGGCTGTCTTGGTTCTCTGTTCGATGACAGTACTGATCTGTACACTGGTGGGCTTGTTGGTGGGAAATCTGCCTGATTTTTCTGAGCCCTGGATGGTGAGTTTATTTATCTATATCAGGGGTTTCTAAACTTTTTGGTATTGTCTTTCCGATACTGTGTCAGGGGCTGGAAGAAAAAAAAGAATTGATTTACATTTCAAATGTGAATAAATTTACATAAATGAATATATTAGTGACAGAACTTGTGAATGAATGAATGAACTCTGTTGACAAACACTTTCCAACATGCAAGCATATTATCTCTTAACATGTTTGACCTCCACATAAATCATCTTGTCTGAGAGTTCTTTTAACAAATATTCTAGATGTCCAGTGTGATTTCTTCTTCCAACTAGCCACCAATAACACAGAGTTGAAAAATAGGAATCATAGAATCATAGAGTTGGAAGGGACCTAGTAGGTCATCTAGTCCAACCCCCTGCCTGCAGCAGGAATTCCCCCTAGAGCATCCCCAACAGGTGCTCGTTGAGCCTCTGCTTGAAGATCCCCAGTGAGGGAGAGTCCACCACCTCCCTTGGCAATTTGAAGAGAATATTAAGAGTAAAAACAAACTCCAGACTTGCAGACTTTTAAGGACATATTAATATTTCTACCCTTATTAATATTCTGGGCTTTTCAGATGCAAGGGACATATGCTTGGACTACACACATGCTGAATGTTCACCCTCTTGAAACCTATAGGAATGAGTGAGGGTTGCCTATCTGTTGAAATGAAATGAATGGAAATTCATTCAGTGCCATTGCCATTAATTTGAACCTCAAATTAGTTTTAGGGTGCAATCCTAAGCATGTCTACTCAAAAGTAAGTCCCATTGTGTTCTATGGGTCTTACTCTCAGGAAAGTGTGTATAGGATTGCAGCCTTACCCTACAATCCAGAGTAACTATGGGAGCGTAAGAGACTTTATGTGTACCCATAGTTGCTGCACTACTTGGTGAAAACCTATGGGAAATTCATATTGCAGTCCAGAGCAATTTGTTCTTACACCAGAGCAAGGACTCCACTTAGTTACTCTGGACTGCACCCTAAGTCTTAAAAGATTTCAAATTAATGAAATCTTTTAAGACATCTTAAAAACATGGAAATTTTAATAAGATGGAACCATGAAATGTCTTCAGTGTCAAGTGTCTGCCCATCTTCATGGCTACAGACATTAGGAAAATACCTTCATCAGATTTCTGATGTGATGTGGTTTTAAATGCTCAGGTATTACTGGTATGTTTTAAATCTTTTTGCTTGTAAATAGGGATTTGAGCCACGAGACACAGACTTGGGCAGGAAGCTCACTGTGTGGAAGAATATCAAAAGCCACTCTGGCTATAAAAAGACTCTCTCTTTCACTCCCTATACTGATAACAGGTAACTGGCATGTTTTATTGGATGGGTGACAGGGCTCAAACTTGCAGTATTATTTAGTTTCCAAAAGGGGAAGTAGGGCGATAACCTTTTTGTGTTATTGCATAGCAATGCAGAAATATAATTAGAGGAAAGGCCAGACATATAGATGTGGACCATAAAAATTAGACAAGTTGCAGGTGGATGCTCATTTGCAGGAGTTCAAGGATAACACTGTCTCTTTTGTTAGCTATGGGGACTTAGGCATGAACAGAGGACAAAGTGAACGAGGAAAGAGAGTACGGAGGATGGTGGAGCCAGACTATGAGAAGGATGGTTTCTTTTGTGGTCCTCCAGGTAAGCAGTGTCTTAAAATTGACCCATGAAATATGGAATAAACAATGGGGACGTTTCATTGCATAAGATGACTTATAAAACCTGCAAAACCACAATCTAATATTAGGATCCTCCATGTTTCCAGATGTTTCCTTTCATGGTGCAGTCTCCAACCTATCTGTAGATAATTGGTGATAACCTGATCCACTCTGATCCACTTAATCTGTGAGATACACTCTGGCCAGCCTGACATGTCCTTCGTTTGGCCTGAATTCCACACCAATTCTCACCCAAAACTTCCTGCCACCTTATCTGGATTGGCATAGCGGTTCTGTCACCTGTGGGGCTCTGCTGTCATAGGAATGCCACCATCATAACAGTCGTAGTAGGACTGGGCTGTAAGATCAGGTAACTGAATATAAGTAATACTTTACCCAAAGGGGAGTCATATGAGGTCAACGGAAGCAATCTCTATTACACGTTTTCTTCTTTTTATGCAGTAAGTAATGCAACCAGTTTTGTCAGATTTCTCCAGTCTTATGTAACTATGTGTACTTTGTTTTGACTTTAGGGAAGAGTTATTCTCAACTGGTATTTATGTCTACAACTGCTGGCAGCTTATGGAACCTGCCAGCAATACAGTCCATGTGCCAAATGGAACAAGATAAGGTTCGTTCTGCTGGAGGAAATAACATGCACATTTATTTTCCATGGCTTGTTTCAATCCAAGTTAATATTCCTAATGAAAGAGGAAAAAAAACTTCACGTCCATGTATCATTTTTGTGCAAACATAAGAATGCATTAGATCAGGGGTGTCCAACACGAGGCCCGGGGGCCGCATGCGGCCCAGAACGAGGGTGGATGCGGCCCTCCTGCAAAGCTGGCCACCACCATTGGAAAAACCGGCTTTGTGGCAGCAGCCATTTTCAAATTTCACGTGCTTCTCTGCGTACTGCCCTGGATGGCCACCACAAAGCTGGTCTGAGCTGCCTGGCTCCTCCACCTACCTGCCTCCTGGCACTCAGAGAGCTTCAGGCCCTTGCAGACGTTGCAGCACTTGCCCACCCACGACCCTCAAAAGCAGCCTCTATCCCAGCCTCTATCCCAGCCACTGCCTGCTGACCTTGAGACCTACTCAGAAGTAAGCCCCATTAAAGTCAATGAGGCTTACTCCCAAGTTGCAGTCTAAGAGCCCAATGATGCATAGGATGGGCTGTGATCCTCTCCAAGCTTAACCTTGGAGATAGCTGCAACCCTAACCATGTCTACTCAGAAGTAAGGCCCATTGTACCCAGTGGGTCTTACTCCCAGGAAAGTGTATTCAGGATTGCAGCATATCTCCAAGAGTAAGCTTGGAGGGGATCACAGCCCTTCCTATGCATTATGCTTCCTCAGAAGTAAGTCCCACTAAAGTCAATAAGGCTTACTCCCAAGTTGCAGTCTGAGAGCCCAATCCTATGCATGGCTACTCAGCAGAAAACCCTATGATAATCAATTAGACTTACTCCAAGGTTTAGCTTGGAGAGGATTGCTGCCCACCCTATGCATCATGCCTACTCAGAAGTAAGCCCCATTAAAATCAATGAGACTCCAAGGTTTAAAAAATGTAGGACATCTTAAAAAAAAGTTGTTAGTGTTTATGTGCGGCCCAAACCAACTCGTCTTCTTCCAATGCGGCCCAGGGAAGCTAAAAGGTTGGACACCCCTGCATTAGATGTATTATGGGGTAGAAATAATCTAACAAACTTGCTGTCAGATAGAAAAACAGAATATAAAACTCAAAAGGTGAAGGGTCAGAAACACAACACACCAAAAGAGCTTGGTCCAAACAGGAATGTTTACCCCAACCAGTGGTGTCACTAGGATTTGTGTCACCTGGTGCAGGAAGCAAGCATATCCCATGAAGTATCTGCTCCCATGCAATGGATGGGGCAAAACCTTGGGTGGTAGGTGTGGTGGTGCGCCACCACCCCCTCCCCATTCTCTGATGGTTTTTTGGTAGAATAGAGATAGATAGAATTTGATAGAATAGAGAAAGTTCAACACAGTTTGTTCCATTGCAAGAAAAGACAAATTGAATGATATATAAAATCATGGTATTATTCAAAAATAATAGCAGGCAGACAGGCGTTTTGGGGTTGAAAGGTGAGAGGGCAGGCGGCGGGTGTTCCCAGAGGTGGACAGGGAAGGAGTAAGAGATGGGCTGGGACCCAGCCCTTGTGCTTGATCCAAGCCCTATTTCCCAGGCAATAAAGAACATCCATGGGGACATGGCACAAATCATGATAGAGCCACTGGTCTACTTTCTCTTTACCCCATGGTAGCGCAGAGTACTCTCGAAACTTCACTGGGTACAGCACAGTTCCAGCACAAGTTGCAATAGCTCTGAAAATCTATTTGATCATTGTTAGACGGAATATCTACCTTTATTTTTTTCACTCTCTTATGACAACACTCCAGAATCAAGACAACCTCAAAACAAAGGGCAGAATCCAAAGCAGTTATGGGTCCATGCAGTTACATCACCCTCTAGTGTTATCTTATGGAAAGTCATCTAAACTGCTCTGGAGCAAGGAGCTTAATTTCACTTTAGGATATAGGCCAAAGTGTGCCCTTAACCCAACCATCAATTAAAATTAATTCTAACTGAGTTATCAGATTAATCCAGCAATAAACCCATGTAATTATCTCATTACATGGGTTAATGTTTGTAGCTCCAATATTCAAAATATGAATAAATAAAAGCAAGTTAGCCTGGGCTTTTACCATGGTTCACAGATAAAGCCCTGGCTTTGTTGATAATTATTTTTCCTCTAGGACAAAGGTAAGTGTTGTTTGCTAGTTGGTGGATTGAAAATACTCTACATTAAAATAAGACAATCCTTTTCATATAGATGTAAAGGACATAGAGCTTATTCTACCTATCTATATATATAAAAGAGAAAAGTCACTGACTGACTCACTCACTCACTGACTCATCACCACCCTGCCAAAACCGCCGGGCCTAGAAGCGTGAAATTTGGGGTGGGTGTTCCTTCTGTGACAGAGGGGTGCACTAAGAACCGGTTTTTGGAAATTCCAGCCGGAAGGGGGTGAAAAGGGGCACAACGCGTTTTCCTCCCTATACTTTGCATTGGAGAATTGAGGACTCATCAACATTCCATCCCAACCCCTGGACCTAGAAGCATGAAATTCGGGGAGGGTGTTCCTTCTGTGACATCAACACCCATGAAGAACTGATGTGGAGAAATTTAACCCTTCAGGGGCTGAAAAGGGGGCAACGTATTTTTGTCCTATACTTAACATGAAAGAGTGACCAACATCCAGCCAATTTGGTTCTTGGTGCCTGGTGCACGGGGTGGGGGGGGAGAGAGACATTGTTCGGAGGAAGAGGTTGCGCTGCGGAGGATGCTGTGCATGGGAAGATGCGTGTGGGGGGTTGATGCGCGTGGGGGGGTTGATGCATATGGGGGTTGATGCACATGGGGGAAGGTTGCGCACGGGGGTTGATGCAGGTGGGGGTTTGATGCACGTGGGGGGTTGATGCGCATGGGGGAAGTTGCACATGGGCGTTGATGCACATGGGGGAATGATGCACATGGGGGGATATTGCGCTGTGGGGGATGGCATGGGGGAATTTTACTCCCGCAACATAGGTGTGCTTTTCGCTAGTTGCCCTATAAAGTGTTAAGTAAAATTTAACATTTTTATAATATCTGATCCACAAAGAGTTGGCATCTCACTATGTAAGAAAAGTAAGACTTTTCTATGTAAGTTCTTATTTGGATGGCCTATTAGTGGCCATGATGTTCATGAGAAAGCATTCAGTAGTTGGGAACTGGACTGGCTAGTGGGCAAATTTGGTGCCAAATACTGACTTGAGAAGCCATCATCTTGGCTTCCTTGCCCTCTTCAACTGAGAGGTGGGAGGAGTACAAAGTGTGATTGCTTAGAAACTTTTCAATAATCTCCTAATGATTCCTGTTAATTTGAAAGCAGTAGAAGGTATTCCTGACTGCTCTACCCTAAATATCATAAAGGACCAGCTGGCAGCCATTGGTAGACTGGGATTGTGTTTGTGGGCTCCCAGTTGCCAAACCCAACAAAATATTTTGACAGTAGAGAGCCTCACAGAGCCACATATACTCACAGTGCAGAAAACCTTTGTCAAGGATACACTTAAGATAAGTTTTGGGACCTTTGGGTGAAACAGAAATGGAAGAGGTATTTGGAAAAACCTAATTTATTCCTTTCCTCTGTTTGCCAGATCCGTTCACATGCTCAGTTTGGGAATCTCTGTCAACGCACTGAAGCCAACGAGTGTTGTCCAAGTTGGTCTCTTGGAAACTATATTGCTGCACTGTACAACCGATCTTCTTGTTTAGAGATCACTCAAGCAGATGTGACCCACACCCTTTCCCTCCTTCGTTCGTGTGCCCCCGACTACCACAAGGGCATCCTGGTTCCTCCTTGCATCGGTCCCAAGACTGAACGAGAGAAACATTCACAGTGTTCCAAGATTCCAGAGAAATGCACTCGGTTCCATGCTGTTTACCAGCTTCTCCATTTTTTAGTTGACCGAGATTTTCTCAGCCCACAGACAGTGGGTTACCAAGTGCCAACCCTCAAATACAGCCTGCTGTTTTTGCCCACAGTGAAAGGGGCCTCCATGATGGGCATCTACCTGAACAATCTTGAGTCATGGGATTTGTTTGATAATTACACATCCATCACCGGAATGGATCTGGGCCTTAAGCAGAAATTATTCCAGCACTACCTTTTACTGGATACCATGTACCCAGTCATGGCAATACTGACCATATTTCTAAGCATGTTTTTTTATTTACGCTCAATCTTTATTACATTTATCATCTTAATGATTGTCTTTGGTACCTTGATGATTTCCTACTTCTTGTACAAGGTGGCCTTCAGATTTGCCTACTTCCCTTTTGTAAACCTAGCAGTGGTTATATTTATCAGTGGTATTTGTGCCAACCATACTTTTGTCTTTTGGGACCTTTGGAACCTTTGCAAGAGCCAGAACCCATCTGCTGGGCTCCTGCAATGGGTAAGACTAACCATGCATCATTTTGGATATCTCGTACTTGCTTCTTGTTTGACAACTGGTGCTGCTTTCTACACTGGATACATGAGTAACATCATTGCCATCCGCTGCTTTGCCATCTACATGGGCACTTCTGTCTTGGTGAACTTGGTATTCATGTTGACATGGCTTCCTTCTTCTGTCGTGCTGTATGAACGTTACATAGCAAGGAACTGCATTTATAAACCAGACAATTATTGGAATAACAGTGGGCACAAGAGCGTCATCCTCTCTTTCCATCAAATCCTCAGGAGTTTTCAGAATACCTTGCGCCAGACCTCCAAGCTTTTGTTTGAAAAGGTTCTTCCATGTGGGGTCATCAAATTTCGCTATATCTGGATCTGCTGGTTTGCTGCCTTGGCAATCGGGGGTGCTTACATTTCTTGTTTGAACCCTAGACTGAAGCTCCCCACTCTAGAGATGTCATCAATACAAGTGTTCCGCTTAAGCCATCCCTTTGAGAGGTATGATGCCGAATATTGTAACGAGTTCATGTTTGAGAGGATGGAACAAGGAGAAGATCTGCACATGCCTGTCACTATTGTTTGGGGCATACTCCCTGTAGACAATGGGGACCATTTTGATCCCAGGAGCAATGGCACTCTGGTGATGGATGCGGCTTTTACAGTTGAAAATCCAGAAGCACAGAGGTGGCTTATGGACTTTTGCCAAAAAGTCAAAAATCAGACTTTTTACTATTCCGATCTGGAACAAAAATCCACCGTGTGTTTCATGGAGGAATTTCACCGGTGGATGGATGGCCGGCAGTGCTCAAAGCGTGATCATAGCTTCAACTTCTGCTGCAACCATTTCTCCTTCCCATATGATAGAGATGTCTTCCTTCACTGCATCAAGATGATGATCCTCGAACAAAAACGGGAGGATGCAGAAACTCATGACCTAGGTCTCCGATTTGATGAAAAGGGAAACCTGGTTGCTTTGGTGCTACAGTTTCAAACCATTCACCACTACAGCTTCAACTATAGCAAGACCAAACACTTCTATGATGAAATCAGTCACTGGGTAAGAGAGGAGATGAACACGGCTCCCATGGGGCTCCAGAATGGCTGGTTCACCAGCAAACTGGAGCTCTACAATCTCCAGCATAGCGCTGACGCAGAGATGATGGTCATAGTGGGCTTATCAGTGGCCATTTGTTTTGTGGTTCTCTTGCTCACCACATGGAATGTCCTTCTCAGCACATTCTCTATTATAGCTATTACAGGTACGGTTCTGGTAACTGTTGGACTTTTGGTCCTTCTGGAATGGCAGCTCAACGCAGTGGAGTCTCTCTTTGTGTCAGCAGCAGTGGGTCTCTCCATTGATTTCACAGTGAACTACTGCATCTCTTACCACTTGTGTCCACATTCTGACCGCCTGAGCCGTGTCGCCTTCTCCCTGAAGCAGATAAGCTGTGCCACTGTCATGGGGGCCTCTGCTTTGTTCTCTGCAGGGATTATCATGTTGCCTGCCTCCGTGCTGGCATACAGGAAGCTGGGGATTTTCATGATGATGCTCAAGTGTGTCAGCTGTGGCTTTGCCAGCTTCTTCTTCCAGTCCTTGTGCTGCTTCTTTGGCCCAGAGAAGAACTGTGGTCAAATTCTTTGGCCATGCACTCATACCCCGAAAGACTATTTGGATGATCCAAGTTCCAACAGAACATTTGCCTGTGGTGCAAATGACAAGCAGAACCGATTACAAAAAGGTCAGGAATCTAACAATGCAAACGAACAGTATGAACTCCAGCCACTGGCCCGGAAACTGAGTGACAGTTTTGACAACAGCACATCCACAAGCAAGTTGTCCAACCGTCCATCAGTCTTATCTGATGACATTCAGCTCCAAGACAGTAGATGCCCTCACCCATCCTTTGAAAGGCAAAAGCTGGAGCAGACTCGGGGCCGCCACGTTGGTCTTTGTCAATGTCCTGCCTTGCAAACATCTTCTCCTTATAAATCTGGCAGTAACTCAGGAATTGAATCAGAAAGTTACAGCGACAACTGTCTGTGTCAAAAATACGGGCCAAAGTCCTGGGACCATCTGCAGTCAGCGAGCACCATCGATGACGCACTTCTAAGTAAATCTCACTGTTCAAGCAACACTGATCAACAAAAATCAGACTATACCTCAGAACTAAGTAACCTACCAGAAACCGAATTGTATGAACTTCACAGATGCCTTTATTCCACCGGCAGCTCTTTCAGTGTTCAGAATATCTCCAACGAGACCTCCCTCAGCGACTGCGAGCCCAGCATAAATCTTGTGGAATCTGCCAGCTCTTGCCCAGGACATTTAGATGCTGCCAATTCTTGCTGTCCAACCCAGAGAGGTCACCTGAACGGAAAGAGAGACACCCTGAGGTTGGATCTGAGAGAGACAGTCTTTGATGCATCAGCGTCCGGATCACAGCAAAACAGCTGTTTGAGGAAAACTCGGTTAGGATTAGGGGGTGAGGCCCCTGTCGTTTTGCCAAACAGCAAACCAGACATGCCCGATGTTTGGATCAAACGATCTGGTGTGCAGAATCCCGGATACTGAAGCTGATATTGCCACAAATCCAGTGCTATTTCAGGGGCAAAGAACATGAATATCATTTGTAGCAGGCAGTACATAGAGCTGTCTTTAATACCGTTTTTGAACAGGGAATAAACCAGATTGTGGTAGGAGCGAAAAGGACACTTTTTTAAAAACAAAGCCAGCAAATCCGATGTGGATTAGAAGCAACTGCTCATGCAGCTGGAACTATTTGATAGCCTATCCCAGTAGTCAGTGCCATATTATCAGATCCTATAGGATTATCAAGCAAAAGTTGTTTGTCACTTCCTGTTGTGCAGTTTATTTTCCTGATAAGTCAATGAAGAGGCATAATGTGATTAGAGGAATCAGTGACGTGGTCTGTTATTTAAAGGCAAAGGAAAACCTTTGACTATCTAACAAGGATCCAGTGTGATAAGTTACTTTGATCGTTCTACTGATTGTCTGAATGTTGTTGGATCGATGCAAAAAAAGTCTTTTAGTTGACTCAAATACGTTTTTATCATCAGTCATGCAAATCTCAGTAAGAGAATCACATTCAGATGGATTTTTTAAAAATAAAAATCTCTTGGATACTTTGCAGCAAAGAGGACTTACAGTGGTCCTTAAAATATAATGCAGCTTCTCCAACTTCTATACAATGTACAGTAATTCATCTCCAAATCTGAAACTCAGAGAGAGGCATTTTTACTTGTTTATCCTCATAGTCAATGCAATTCACTGTCAATGAGATGAAATTCAACACACATTTTTCTTTCCAAAGGGGGAAAAAACATGTCATGTTCACTCTTCCCACACGAGTAGGTTATGTTTCACCTCAGCCATTACTTTTCATAATAAGTGATTTATTCAAAAGTGTATGAGATTTTCTTTAAAAGTCTGCATATCAAAGGAAAGCGGCAATTTACTTTGTTGCTTCCCCGTCAACCATCACAGGTTTCCCCCCGCATTTATCTGTTAAAACGATATCCTGACATGACAAATAAACATGATGTTTCCTAAATTGGGGTAATGCTTTGTGACTTTATAGTCAATAGTGTGGTGGTTTGTTTTTTTACATTCTTCATTCAGAAAGGAAGAATTCCCCCCACAGACTTTGGTAAGACTGATAGCACAATCCTATGTATGTCTACTCAGAAGTAAGCCCTATTTGTAAGTAAGCCCCATCCAGCAACTAAGGGTGCAATCCAGAGTAACTACAGGGAGTCCTTGCTCTGGTGTAAGAACAATTTATTCTGGATTGCAATATGAATTTCCCATAAGTTTTCACTAGATGGCGCAGGAATGATGGGTGCACATAATGTCTCTTACATGCTCCCATAGTTACTCTTGATTGTTGAGATACTTTAAGGAAAGTGCATAGGATTGAAACATCAGTGCTTTTAACCATCTCTATCCTTCCAACCATTAGTACATTAGTACTAATTCCATCCATTAGTACATTACTAATTACATTACTAATGTACAGCAATGTACTTTACAAGTACATCCATATATTAGTTCCATCCATTAGTACATTAGTACTAATTAGCATCCATAAAATGCAGACGTTTTCAGCGTTTTTCTTCTCACAGATCACTGACCGCAATGGGCTTTGCCTCTTGTGATGTCATTCTTGTGACATCACAAAATCAGAAGGAATATTTCATCACTCTGGTGATGTCACTTCCAGCTTCTTGGAGCCACTTGCAGGTTCTGTGGCTGTGTTTCTAGGGCATCTGTTTTTAGTAAAGAATTGTCTGTCCCATGAATTGTCTGCACTTTTTCCCCAGACTGCCAACTAACATTGTAGTAGCCTCTCCTCATAAGTGCCCCAGCCCAATAATAATTTGGATCACCTGCTTCACTTTTGGTGGTAGCAGAATAAAAATGTGTTCAGAACAATTGGGTTCAGCCTTCTGAAATTCCACAGATGAAGCTCCCCATCCCTGGTCATTAAACCTGCATGCTGGAGGTGTGGAAATAATCCTATCTATGCAGGCCTCCATCAGTCTTGAAAGACTATGGTATCGTGCTTGGCGCTGCATACCCTGCATGTGAAGCACAAAAGCCTGGGTTAGATTGTTATGGAGGATAGGCTGTTACCCAAGCAGCAGATCCCCCTTCTCCATACCACTGAATTAGTCCAATGGAAAGGCAGAGCCAATACGATTGGATCCAGTGTCGCAGAGCTGGGCTAAGGACAGGAGCTCACCCTGTCTTGTGGGGCCGACCCGGGTCTCGAACCCTGGCCTGCTGGTTAACAGGCACAGCGTCTTAACTGCTATGCACATTTGACAAAATATTAAATTCCACTGAAGCTTCTTTAAAACATGAGTGATGGAAAGATGGAATGACCCAATTCTATGTGTAACTACTCAGAAGTAAGCCCTAGTGAGTTGGTACATTCTCTCAGGTAAATAGGAACGGAATGGCAACCTAATTTTCACAAGCCCTGTGGCCATTCAAAAATCATTATTTAGTTATAGGATTTATACCCCACCCCTTCCATTACAATGCAAAAAAACCCAACACTTTAGTTCCTTTCCTCCTATCCTCACAACAACCCTGGGAGATAGGTGAGGACGAGAATGGGTGGCTGGCTCAAGATCATCAGGAAGCTCTATGGCCAAGAAGATATTTGAACACTGGGTCTCAACTCCCCAACTACACCATGTGGCTATTTAATATTCCTGGCTCTAACATAACTGCTAATTGTAAAGAGCCCAGGGCCCAATCTTATCCACCCTTTCCTGAAAGTAAGCCCCATTGCCTACGATGGAACGTACTTCTGAGCAGACCTCAAAACCCAAGTCTATGCATGTCTACTCAAAAGTAAGTCCCATTATTTTTTCAGTGGAGCTTATTCACAGGAAAGCATAGATAGGATTGTAGCCTCAGAGCCAAAGCCTATGTATGTCTGCTCAGAAATGTCCCATTATTGTCAATGGTGCTTGCTCTCAGGAAACTGTGGGTAAGAGTGTAGCCTCAGAGCCAAACCCTATGCATGTCTACTCAGAAGTAAGTTCCATTATTGTCAACAGTGCTAACTCCCAGGAAAGTGGATAGGCTAATAGCCTCAGAGCCCAGAGCCGTGCATGTCTACTCAGTAAGTCCCATTATTGTCAATGGTGCTTGCTCCCAGGAAAGTGTGAGTAGGAATGTAGCCTCAGAGCCCAACCCTATGCATCTCTACTCAGGAGTAAGTCCCAATATTGTCAACTGTGCTTACTCCCAGGAAAATGTGGATAGGATGATAGCCTCAGAGCCCAATCCTATGCATGTCTACACAGGTGTAAGTCCCATTATCGTCAATGGTGCTTATTATCTGAGTTATTTCAGCTGTGCAATGATTAGCACATTTTCCCCACAGGTGATTGCCTCTCAGAGGCACCAGAATTGTTCAGTTCACAGATTCCTTGGTTTGGGGCTTGTACAAACCTTGACAATGTTTGGGTAGGATTGTGGTCTCAGCACCTTGCAAACTGACCTACTATTGCATAGGTTGCAAGCATGTGTAAATACAAACGTGTAAATGTGGGAGATGAATACTAGCAGACCATCTTTTTTGGGAGGGCTTGTTATTATGACTTATAAATAAATAAATAAATAAATAAATAAATAAATAAATAAATAAATTTATAGACTCTTATTAATGCATTAATTAATTGATGCATCAGTTAATTAATTAATGCATTAATGATTTATTTAATTGATTGGTGCATCAAGTAATTATATAATTGTATAATTAACTGTATAATTAATTATATAATTAATTAATTATATAATTAATTAATTAGCTACATAATTAATTAAATAAGCTTCCTCCTTTTAAAAAGTCTGGTAAACCTAAGTGGGTCCTGCTGCTAAAAGTTTAGTAACTCCTAACCCAGACCCTCCCACTCCTATAGAGACGCTGCAAGGAATGCCCAGAATGAGCTTGAAGTATGGGCGCTGACCTCAATTGTCGTTGCGCGCATGCGCTCAAACTCCTGGCGGAAGTAAGAGAAGCATGTACAGTACTGCGCCTGCGCAGTCGGATTTGCCAATCGTTGCTCTTCTCTTGAGTCTCCCTCCTGGTAGGCGGAGGTTCTACCCGTTTGAAAACGGTGGAGGGAGGAAGGGAGTCTTGCAGCAGCAGCAGCAGCAGCAGCAGCAGCGGAAAAGGAAAAGGAAAAAGGTCTTTTAGGGGGTGAGTTGCTGGTACATGAGTGGTTCTAATGCTACTTACATGGGAGTAAGTACTATCGACTATAATGGGGCTTACTTCTAAGTAGGCATGTGTAGGATTGGGCTCTGAGGCTGCCATCCTGTCCACTTTCCTGGGAGTTAGCACCATTGCCTATAATGGGGCTTACTTCTGAGTAGGCATGTATAGATTGGACCATAAAGCATCCAAGTCATGGCCTATCTATTTACCTGTAAGTAAGTCCCATTAACTATAATGGAGTTTATTTATGAGTAGATATGCATATGCTTGGACTCAAAAGCATCACAACCATGGCCTCAAGCTGCAGTATCTTGGAGCAAGCCCTACTTTAATGGAACTTGCTTCTGAGAAGACATACATATACTTGGACTCAAAAGCGTCACAACCATGGCTTAAGGCTGCAATTCTATCTGGACTTACCTGGAAGTAAGCCCCATTGGGACTTAATTTTGTGTAGGGGACTTAATTTTGTGTAGGCATGTATATGCTGAGAATGAAATACATTGTTTCTTATTAGTGACTTTATAGCACATAAAAGACTCAAGGTGACTTCACATTAGTGACTTTATAGCACATAAAACACATATAGCACATTAGTGACTTTATCTATATATATATAAAAGAGAAAAGTCACTCACTGACTCACTCACTGACTGACTGACTCACTCACTCATCACCGCCCTGCCAAAACCGGTGGGCCTAGAAGTGTGAAATTTGGGGTGGGGGTTCCTTCTGTGAGGGAGGGGTGCACTAAGAACCGGTTTTCGGAAATTCCAACACGAAGGGGGTGAAAAGGGGTGCAATGCGTTTTCCTCCCTATACTTTGCATTGAGAATTCTGACTCAGCAAAATTCCGCCCCAACTGCTGGGCCTGAAGCATGGAATTCTGGGAGTTCCTTCTGTCACCTGAACACCCACCAAGAACCCAAGTGGAGAAATTAACCCTTCAGGGGCTGAAAAGGGGGCAACGTGGTTCTGTCCTATACTTAACATGGGAGACTGAACCACATCCAGCCAATTTGGTGCTCAGATCCTGGTGCACTGGGGGATGTTGTTCGGAGGAAGAGGTTGCGCTGGCGAGGATGCTGCACATGAGGGGAAATTGCGCATGGGGGAAGTTGCGCATGTAGGAAAGTTGCGCAGGGGGAAGTTGCACATGGGAGGAAAATTGCACAGGGGAGGAAGTTGCGCACGGGGGGAAAGTTGCGCACGGGGGGAAGTTGCACATATGGGAAGTTGCGTATATGGGAAGTTGCGCATGGGGAAAATTGCACATGAGAGGAAAGTTGCGCATGGGGGAAGTTTTGCATGGGGGAAGTTGCGCATGGGGGGATGATGCACACAGAGGAAAGTTGCGCATGGGGGGATGATGCACATGGAGGAAGTTGCGCACGGGGGGAAGTTGCGCACGGGGGGATGATGCGCACGGGAGGAAGGTTGCGCACGGGAGGAAGGTTGCGCACGGGGGGAAGTTGCGCACGGGGTTTGATGCATATGGGGGAAGTTGTGCAAGGGGGGTTGATGCGCATGGGGGAAGTTGTGCATGGGGGGTTGATGTGCATGGGGAAGTTGCGCATGGGGTAACTTGTGCATGCTGGGTT
This sequence comes from Cryptoblepharus egeriae, assembly GCA_030015325.1. Lineage (NCBI taxonomy): Eukaryota > Metazoa > Chordata > Lepidosauria > Squamata > Scincidae > Cryptoblepharus > Cryptoblepharus egeriae. Next base: position 10,190,899 of record JAREYC010000001.1, read on the forward strand.
GATGCGCATGGGGGAAGTTGCGCTTGGGGGGGTTGATGTGTATGGGGGAAGTTGCACATGGGGGGTTGTTACGCCTGGGGGAAAGTTATCCATGGAGGGTTGATGATTATGGGGGAATGGCATACGGGGGAATTTTACTCCCGCAACGTGGGTACGCCTTTTGCTAGTAGCACTTAAAAGACTCAGGGTGACTTCACATCACAAAAATTGCCTAAAGCTTCGATCCTATCTGCACTTACCTGGGTGTAAGCCCCATTGACTGTCACTTCTGACCAGTCATACATAGGATTGGGCTGTTAATTGTGTGAATCGGAGGCCTTGAGGCTGTAGTGTTGCTGAATTGAGCATCACTACTCCACTTCTAGGTGTGGGTGGAGAGGTGGGCTGTGCATTTGCACAGTGTAGTAGTGCTGTTTCTGCCGGAGGTGAGTTTATCTTGCACCTGGCTAACAGTTGGACCGAGCTCTCCAGGACTCCAGCTTTTAGCTGTGAGAACCGTAATCTTTGTATTTATTTACAACATTTGTAGTAGTGGTCACCTGATGATACACTAGGTCAGTAGTCTTCAACCTTGTTTTATTCCTTTAAGTGCACAATCCTAACTGTCTACTCAAAAGTAAGCCCCATTGATTTCAATGGGTCTTATTCCCAAGAAAGCGTATTTAGGATTGCATCCTAAGTTGTGTTGTTGTTTTGTTCAAATACCCAACAAAGCAGGCCTCCGTCAGTCTTGAAAGACTATGGTATCTTGCTTGGGGCTGCATACGCTGCATGCAAAGATTGTTATGGAGGATAGGCTGTTACCCAAGCAGCAAATCCCCCCTCTCCACCCGACTGATTTAGTCCAATGGAAAGGCAGAGCTGAATGGATTGGATCCAGCTGGCGTCACAGAGCTAGGCTAAGGACAGGAGCTCACCCTGCCTGTGGGGCTGACCCAGGTCTCAAACCCTGGCCTGCAGGTTAACAGACACAAATGTGTTGTTAAATCTGTGCATTGGTTTGAATTCTGACCTTGTGGTGAGATGAAGACCAGGGTTCAGATCTCTGTCCAGGATGCTTACCAGGTTGCTGCAGGCTTTTTATCACTTTAGTTCTGCGTTTCTTCTCAATGCTATTTTGTAGACAAAAATGACCTGAGAAAATAAAATTTAAATGGGGTGACAAAATAATGGAGATGTGTCCAAGTATTAAGAATGCAGTTTGATTTCCACTGCAAACTCAAGCATGTCTACATTCTTCAAGAGGGCTTATTCCCAGGCAGGCATGTACAGGATACAGCTTCATTTCCTTAGAATTGCTCACTGAATTCTCTTAACCCAGAATAATTTAAGAAAGAAACAGTAAATATTGGTTGAAATTGGATCAGAAAAAAGAAGGGAGGCAAAAAACTACAGTAGTGCCTCACGTAACAAATTTAATTTGTTCCGGAGGCATGTTCTTTACGTGAAACATTCTTTACATGAAGCGGATTTTCCCATAGGAAATAATGGAAACTCAGACGATTGGTTCCACAACCCCAAAAATATTCATATAAAAATATTAACTGGATGTAAAAATGATGACAGAACACTGGGATTGAATTCAAAACATGCATTCAATGTGCATGATCTTATGAAGTCTACTTAGGCTGCAGTCCTAAAGACACTTTCCTGGGAATAAGCCCCATTTAACACAATGGGGCTTACTTCTGGGTAGACATGGTTAGGAGGCTGCAATCCAAGACACCTTCAAAGTGTCTCCCCACTTTCTCCTCTCCATCCTGAGCCTCTCTCTCCCCTGCTCCCTAATGGCCAGCCCTGAGCTGCTTCCCTCTTCTCCACTGCTCTTCTCTCCCTCTGCCCAGCAGACACCCGGCCACAGGAGGAACAGCATGGAAGTGTTGCTTTCACTATGGGCAGGTGCGCCAGGCAGCTCTGACGCTTTTTAAACAGGCTGCCGTCCAGCGCGTCTGCCCCAACTGCCAATGAATGTGTTCTTTACGTGAAGCATTTTCTTTATGTGAAGCAGAATCCTAGAGAAATTTTTGTTTGTTACGTGAAACATACTTTACGTGAGGCGTTCTTTACATGAGGCGTCACTGTATATCTTTTTTTTTTAAAGTGTCAGGAAGTCTTGGGCTACTTGAAGAGTTCTAGTGAAGCATTGCCCTCTGATGTGTTGCACCTGATGTTCTTAAGATGACCTTCTGCTCCCTGTGCTTTGTACTCTGTAGCAATTTGGTGAGACAAGCAGATAGTAGACCTTCTTTCCTGTTTTTCAGGCTGTTAATATGGAGAATGAAAAGTCCAAGATCCCTACATACAATTTTCAGCGTCCCGTGATTGTTGGCGTGCTCAAAGGTGGGTTAACTCGTTGTGTTGTTACCTGCATTTAGGTATGCAATTTTTATGGGACTGAAAGTAGGGAAGAGGAGTATGACAAAAAATGGAAATTGGAGGAAAGTCTGGAGAAAGAGTTGGATCTTCAACCACTATTTTAAATCTAGAATCCAATGATTGGAGGTGAGACATGTCATAGCATTGGAGTGGAAAGCATAAAAGATGGGGGAAGATAAGATTAGGTTCAGATAAAAGGTTAAAAAGTGCTTACAGAATGGAGGAATCAAAGGAATGAGTTAGGACATAGAAAGACAAGATGTGTAAACACTTAAAACATGGAGCAGAAATGAATGCAAGAGGGTGAAGATGAAAAAGGATCAAGTCAGAAAAGAAAGAGAAGAATTCAAGTTTTGTTACCCTTTACTTTATGACTATTGTAATTAGTTTCAATTGAGTTTAATTAATCCATCTTTTATATCTTGTACTGTATTTAATTATTCATTATTTCAGACTAAATCTATTGAAAGTCATTCCTGGACTGGCCTTTTTGTTCATTTTTTCCTTCTTCTGGTGTCTCTTCCTTTTCTCGCGTCTATATTTTCAGAGTTGTTTGATTTTTGTCTTTGTTTGCACTAAGTCCTGTTTTCCATTTTTTTGATTTCCAGAAGCCTTTCATTCCATCTTACTAAATGCTGTTAAAAATCTTGTGACTGAAAATTCTTCAGATCAGCTTAATGTTGAATTTAAAATGTTGTTGTGGTCCTGGAAATGGCTATGATAATGAAATTTACCTTTATTTTAAAACTGATGTCTCATTTGCAGATGCAAATTCTGAATATACTTTTGATTCAAATCCTCCAGCTGTCTTTAGAGGCACAAATCAAAGGTACAGTAAATGAAAAATATGCAGCTATTAAAACGTGTGTATTTTGACAATAAATATAACTTAACTTCGGCCCATATGCTAGCGTTGTTCCAGAGTTGATGGAATACAGAAGTTGTTTTTTACTCTTAAATCAAGTTGGATTGGTTTTGCAAAGTTAGATTTTTAACATTTATTTTGATCTCTAAGGCCTCCAAAGCCTAAGAAAGAAGTGGCACCACCACCATCAAAGAAAGCAGCAGCACCTGTGCTACAGTGAGTTTTTGCAATCAGAACTTTCTCAGCTACTTTTCATTGACCCTCTTCTCCCCCATCCATTTTCTATAGCAAGATTCCCCTAATGTATAGATTTTTAGATTAACATTTATAAAACTGCATCATTATTGAAAAAGATACTGCCAAAAACTCTAATTGTGCAATTCAATCATTTACCGTGCCAGCCATTGACAAACTCATGACCACTGTCTTTCAGTGAAGTAGCTCCCATTTGAACTGGAGCTTACTGTTCCACGTCTGTGCCATATGTATTCTGAGTAGATTTGGGCACTGGGATGCTCTGAGAAGTTGCATCTAATGCCTGGCATCCTATAAGGATGTGCAACAGGGTGTTCAAACGGATCAGCAGCAGCACAGCGTAGAATGTCCTAGTTCCTAGATCTACTGGAAATACAGACAGCACAGAGGTGGAATGGTAAACTCTACTCATGGAGTGGAGGGCTTTTCCCAAACCCCGTAACTGGCCCTTGGGCTGGGACCCAGAAAGCCCTGTATTATATGATAAGATATATCAAACTGGTGTTTCAGAGCCCTGGAAGCTTGTAGTACTATTGTAAGTATACACTGACAGTGGTAAATATACCTATGGACTCTGAACACACACAAATTTTTGTGTGAATATTTTTAAATATTTAAATTTTTGAATATTCTGAATACTTCTGTGTGATTAGGGCACTCGTAAGAAGGTACATTGAATAATGTCTGTGTTTTCACCTTTCTGTAATGTAGTAAGTTGTCTTATCCTGAGTGTTAAATGCAGGCAGCTTTCCATCCACACTGCTTCACTGATGTTTCACCTTACAGCACAACAAGCAAATACAAGCGGGACGCAGACCTCAGAAGCAAAAACAAGGCATTGGAGACCACAAAATGTGAACTGAGCTTAAAAGTGACAGGACTACAGGTAAGTAGTAGCCTCAACTCTGATCAAGGGCTTCCCAGGGGTGGCGTGCTGAGCTTCCTGAGAACTGAAGTCTAGAATAACCACTTACATGTACAAATCAGTTTTTATTTTCCATACACTCATTGGTCTGTCAGGGTAACAGACCAATGAGTAAGGTTCAAGATGATGGTATGAGTAAGGTTCAAGATGTTGGTACAAGAAGACTAAGGGCGCAATCCAGAGTAACTACGGGGAGTCCTTGCTCCGGTGTAAGAACAATTTGCTCTGGATTACAATATGAATTTCCCATAGGTTTTCATTAGGTGGTGCAGTAACTACGGGTGCACGTAATGTCTCTTACGTGCTCCCGTAGTTACTCTGGATTGTAGGGAAAATCAGAGTGGTTTCCAGAGGGACACTGAAACAATATGAAGAAAGGGGTGTCCAAATACCACTGCCATTAGCTAATGAGCCTCCTATGTGTGGTTCCTTTGCATGGTTCCACTTTGTTAGAGTAACTGGCAGTTAAAGTAGAATTCTTTCTTGGTGGGAGGGGTAGCTGCTGTAGCTAATGGTTTGAGGCTAGGCTTTTCTCTCCTACTCGACTCTTCCTGGGAGGAAGGGTTGTTGCATTCTTCCAGTGGCTCTTATTCATCCAACTGCGCAGAGGCTGGAGTGCCCTTTGTTCTACAATCTGAAGACTTCTTTCTATTGTACAGTTCCCTGTCCCTTCCCAAGGAGGCATCCTGGAGGCCCCAAAGAGACAGATGCTTTTCTAATGCATGGTGATTTTCATTGCAGAGTACTATTAAGGATCTGCAAGAGAAGAATGACGAGCTGGTAAATGAAAACCAGAAGCTGAAGAAGTTCCAGGAGAGCTGCATGCTGATTCTTGAAACCAAGAACTGTGACCCAGGTGCCTGCTTCAGATAGTTTTGTGTTCTCCCTCTATTTAAATGTTATGTACCCTTGTTTCTAGTTTTTTTTCCTTTGCCTACCTTCCCCTAAACTTCAGAATAGAATTGACATTTCTTATATTATGGCTTCTTCGTTAAAAAAGGGTTATAGACATGCTTAAACAGAGGATATATAAAGCTTTCTTCTATCCTGAATCAGATCATTGATCCATTTTGTCCACGACTGCTTGTTGCTGGTTAGCAGCAACCTTGAGTAAAGGTCCTTTTTTCAGTCCTCATATTTGAAATCCTTCTGAACTGGAGATCCTGGGGATTGAACCTTATGCTTTCAAGGCCTGTGTTCTTTCAGAGAGCTGTCAGCCCCTCTCTGTGAGTTTATCCCTAACCCACGCGATACTAAATCTAAAAATGGATGTTTTGGAGGGGTTATTAAAGGCAGATGATCAATCTCTCCCATAAAGTATAACTTTAAAAGTATAACTAGACACTATTCTAGTAAAAGAGGGAAAATGTATGACTGATTTTGAAAATGTATGACTGTAATTTTAATGAAACATTTGCAAATCGGTTACAGACAACATTTTGGAAGAAGAAGAAGAGAACAACAAAAGAAGGACTCAGATAATGGTAAGAGGATTAAACCATTCATTTTTACCTAGCAGAGGGGGGTAGCCTGAGCCTCCCGTCTCACTGCCTTGTCCCTACTGAAACAGTTTAGTTAACTAGTCAGGGCGACCAGATTCTCACCTTTTGAATGGTGTCAGTTGTTGACAGGGTAGTTCTTCCATCACCACATGGTACAAACACTGAAGAAGTTGCCTTTTGTTGTTGTTGATAGGGTAGTTCTTGACTGAACTGCTCTCTCATCTTTCCTTTCAGGTTTTGACAGAGAACCTGAATGCTGGCCTTGAACAGTTCAGCCAGCTGGTGAAGGAGCAAAAGGATAATCTTCAGGTACACCAAGAACTATGTTTTTGCCTCTACCCAGTGCAATTTTCAAGTGCTTTTGTGTACACCTGCACAGGTGTAGCTTCTTTCCTTCAAAAAGTCCTGTGTTTTCCTCTACACCAGGGGTTTCCAAATGTTCAACTTCAGAGCACTTGCACCTTTAAGAATTGTGTAAAGAAGGGAATTTCACACATCACAAGCGGCACCTGCTGAAATTCTTGTTTCTATACAATCAAAGAGCCAGGAGCACCAAAGTTGATAGTTTGGAGACTAACGCTCTCAACTGATAATTACTTCATATCCTGGCCAACCTCCAAAGTCATAGAATCATAGAGTTGGAAGGGACCTAGTAGGTCATCTAGTCCAACCCCCTGCCTGCAGCCGGAAATCCCCCTAGAGCATAGGTCTTTGCTGTTAGGAAGAAGGCCTGTGTTTAATAGCTGGCTTGGTTCTTCGCGACTGGCACTAAGTGTGTTTTGATGGGTTCCTGTGGTTTTTCCTAAACTTCATCATACCACCTCAGCACTTGGAAGGAAGTGGCAATGATACAACAATACAACTACGTGATGTCACTTCTGGGTTGGAGACTGACTGAGAGCCTAAAAAAAGTGGAAATGAGCTCAGAGCAGACAGTAGAGCTTTTCAAGCACGCAAGCACCACTTGCAACAGATTTCCCTGCTGCACTGAACCTCCTGCCACTGTTTGTAGGCTTGCACTACAGCTTCAATGCTGGGCAGCAAGTGACTGCCTTGCAAACCACTTTCTGGGTTACCACATTGTATAGCTGTGATGTATTGTGTTGGGTTAGTGGTATTTTAGTACTCTTGTAAACCGCTTTGAGCTTCCCATTGGTAGAATTTTATTTAATATCTGGAGGTTTTCAAGCCTCTTCGGAGAGTGATCTCGCTCTACTAGCTGTGAAAGCCGATGTACTTCAACAAATGTACAATACTCCAACTATGACTCTTCCTTTCCTTTAGAATGCGCAGACTAAATGGAACGACTTGGAGGAGGAACGGAATCGATTCCTAGAGCAGCACCAGACTTTTCTCCGTGAAATGGAAGATTTGTCTGCTCTCTTAGATGAGGAAGAGAAGGAGGCACTCTTGAATTAACAAACTTTTTTCAAATAAATCTTTGTATATAGACAGGCTAACAACATAGTTTTGCTCCCTCTTGAATGGAAAGTGTCCTGCGTGCGCCAAGATTTCTGCAGCAGCTGTAGGCTCACATCTGTGTCCCCGAGCTCCTATAAATGGATCATATACTACTGTAGCTGGCCATATTGGACATTGTCTTAGGGGGGTTCACATATGCATTCCTTGGCCCAGCAGATATGGCTTATGGCAGCACCTATCGCCATGCCCAGAGTCATGCCCCCAGGATTCCACATAGGTAACAAGTCCCGATGAGATCAGAAAATATCAGATCTCAGGAAATTTTTTTGAGCCCCCTTCTTTGGGTCCTGGGCCCTCTTTTTGACACTAGCATGAGTACAAATTACCCCTTTATCTTGTGCATGGCACCTGTGAGTGTCCACAGATTTGTTAATTTGTACAGTATTAGTTTGAACTTTGAACTGAAAAAAGTATTCTCTTTAGTTTCTGTAAAATATATTAAACACCAAAAGCGCGATGTTTTTGAGCATAACGTGTATGGAGACATTTTGAACATGCACCCAAAACGCCACACTTTGTGTTTCCCAGTGTAGGAACATTTTGAACACATTGTGGTGCTTTGTGGAGAAAGACATTTTGAAAACACTCACAGCACCATACACTTTGCGGGAGGACATTTTGAGCACAAAGTGTGGTGCTTTGTGGAGTGGGGGAGGACATTTTAACCCCACACTGTGTGTGTGGAGAGGACATTTTGTACATAAAGTGTGGTACTCTGTGTGTATGTGGTGGGATGGAGTCACACACAACATTTTGAACAGAGTGGCACATGTTGTATGGGGAACATTTTGAATACTGTGTGGGGCTTTGGATGGATAGGGGGAGTCATTTTGACCACATATACCAAACACCATACTGTGTTTGGGGACATTTTGAACACAAAGTGAGAAGCTGTGTATGTGTGCAGGGACATTCTAAACACAGTGTAGTGTGTGGGGGACATTCAAAACACAGTGTGGTATGTTGTGTGCAAGACATTTTAAACACACTGGTAGAGTGTAGGGAGAGACAGTTTGACCACAGAGTGGGGTATATTGTGTAGGAGACATTTTGAACACATGGTTAGGATTGCATGTAGACATGGTTAGGATTGCAGGATTGCAGGACTCTAATATCGATGCACATTAGATTTGATAGATTTGAATGTGTTTACAAGTATAGGATGCACATTAGATTCAATGGTGCATTACATTTGAGTAAATACAGTACTTTGTATGTCTGGAGGGATGGGATGGGACACATTTTGACCACAGTTTGTGTATGGGAACATTTTGAACAAAATTGATGTGTGTTGTGTGAGGGACATTTTGACCGTAGGGTGGGGTGTGTAGTGTGGGAGATATTTTGGACACAGCGTGATGCTTTGTGAATGTATGGGAGGGAGAAACATTTTGACCACGTTTGAGTGTGGGGGACATTTTGACCACAGAGGTGTGTGTTTGTGAGAGGCTTGACGCTTTGTGTGGGAGATATTTTGACCACAGTGTGGTGTGTCTTGTGATGGAGAATGTGATGCTTTGTGTAGGGTGACATTGTGATAATACTGTGGTCTGTGTATATCATTTTGACCACAGTGAGATGTGTCTTGTGGGGGGACAGTGTGATGCTTTGTGAGGGGGACATTTTGACCACAGTGAGATGTGTCTTCAGTGGGGGACAGTGTGATGCTTTGTGAGGGGGACATTTTGACCACAGTGAGATGTGTCTTCAGTGGGGGACAGTGTGATGCTTTGTGAGGGGGACATTTTGACCACAGTGAGATGTGTCTTCAGTGGGGGACAGTGTGATGCTTTGTGAGGGGGACATTTTGACCACAGTGAGATGTGTCTTCAGTGGGGGACAGTGTGATGCTTTGTGAGGGGGACATTTTGACCACAGTGAGATGTGTCTTCAGTGGGGGACAGTGTGATGCGTTGTGAGGGGGACATTTTGACCACAGTGAGATGTGTCTTCAGTGGGGGACAGTGTGATGCGTTGTGAGGGGGACATTTTGACCACAGTGAGATGTGTCTTCAGTGGGGGACAGTGTGATGCTTTGTGAGGGGGACATTTTGACCACAGTGAGATGTGTCTTCAGTGGGGGACAGTGTGATGCTTTGTGAGGGGGACATTTTGACCACAGTGAGATGTGTCTTCAGTGGGGGACAGTGTGATGCGTTGTGAGGGGGACATTTTGACCACTGTGAGATGTGTCTTGTGGGGGACAGTGTGATGCTTTGTGAGGGGGACATTTTGACCACAGTGAGATGTGTCTTCAGTGGGGGACAGTGTGATGCTTTGTGAGGGGGACATTTTGACCACAGTGAGATGTGTCTTCAGTGGGGGACAGTGTGATGCGTTGTGAGGGGGACATTTTGACCACAGTGAGATGTGTCTTGTGGGGGACAGTGTGATGCTTTGTGAGGGGGACATTTTGACCACAGTGAGATGTGTCTTCAGTGGGGGACAGTGTGATGCTTTGTGAGGGGGACATTTTGACCACAGTGAGATGTGTCTTCAGTGGGGGACAGTGTGATGCTTTGTGAGGGGGACATTTTGACCACAGTGAGATGTGTCTTCAGTGGGGGACAGTGTGATGCTTTGTGAGGGGGACATTTTGACCACAGTGAGATGTGTCTTCAGTGGGGGACAGTGTGATGCTTTGTGAGGGGGACATTTTGACCACAGTGAGATGTGTCTTCAGTGGGGGACAGTGTGATGCTTTGTGAGGGGGACATTTTGACCACAGTGAGATGTGTCTTCAGTGGGGGACAGTGTGATGCTTTGTGAGGGGGACATTTTGACCACAGTGAGATGTGTCTTCAGTGGGGGACAGTGTGATGCTTTGTGAGGGGGACATTTTGACCACAGTGAGATGTGTCTTCAGTGGGGGACAGTGTGATGCTTTGTGAGGGGGACATTTTGACCACAGTGAGATGTGTCTTCAGTGGGGGACAGTGTGATGCGTTGTGAGGGGGACATTTTGACCACAGTGAGATGTGTCTTGTGGGGGACAGTGTGATGCTTTGTGAGGGGGACATTTTGACCACAGTGAGATGTGTCTTCAGTGGGGGACAGTGTGATGCGTTGTGAGGGGGACATTTTGACCACAGTGAGATGTGTCTTCAGTGGGGGACAGTGTGATGCGTTGTGAGGGGGACATTTTGACCACAGTGAGATGTGTCTTCAGTGGGGGACAGTGTGATGCTTTGTGAGGGGGACATTTTGACCACAGTGAGATGTGTCTTCAGTGGGGGACAGTGTGATGCGTTGTGAGGGGGACATTTTGACCACAGTGAGATGTGTCTTCAGTGGGGGACAGTGTGATGCTTTGTGAGGGGGACATTTTGACCACAGTGAGATGTGTCTTCAGTGGGGGACAGTGTGATGCTTTGTGAGGGGGACATTTTGACTACAGTGAGATGTGTCTTCAGTGGGGGACAGTGTGATGCGTTGTGAGGGGGACATTTTGACCACAGTGAGATGTGTCTTCAGTGGGGGACAGTGTGATGCTTTGTGAGGGGGACATTTTGACCACAGTGAGATGTGTCTTCAGTGGGGGACAGTGTGATGCTTTGTGAGGGGGACATTTTGACCACAGTGAGATGTGTCTTCAGTGGGGGACAGTGTGATGCTTTGTGAGGGGGACATTTTGACCACAGTGAGATGTGTCTTCAGTGGGGGACAGTGTGATGCGTTGTGAGGGGGACATTTTGACCACAGTGGCATGTGTCTTGTGGGGGACAGTGTGATGCTTTGTGAGGGGGACATTTTGACCACAGTGAGATGTGTCTTCAGTGGGGGACAGTGTGATGCTTTGTGAGGGGGACATTTTGACCACAGTGAGATGTGTCTTGTGGGGGACAGTGTGATGCTTTGTGAGGGGGACATTTTGACCACAGTGAGATGTGTCTTGTGGGGGACAGTGTGATGCTTTGTGGGGGGGACATTTTGACCACATGAGATGTGTCTTCAGTGGGGGGACAGTGTGATGCTTTGTGAGGGGGACATTTTGACCACATGAGATGTGTCTTCAGTGGGGGACAGTGTGATGCGTTGTGAGGGGGACATTTTGACCACAGTGAGATGTGTCTTCAGTGGGGGACAGTGTGATGCTTTGTGGGGGGGACATTTTGACCACAGTGAGATGTGTCTTGTGGGGGACAGTGTGATGCTTTGTGAGGGGGACATTTTGACCACAGTGAGATGTGTCTTGTGGGGGACAGTGTGATGCTTTGTGAGGGGGACATTTTGACCACAGTGAGATGTGTCTTGTGGGGGGACAGTGTGATGCTTTGTGAGGGGGACATTTTGACCACAGTGAGATGTGTCTTGTGGGGGGACAGTGTGATGCTTTGTGGGGGGGGACATTTTGACCACATGAGATGTGTCTTGTGGGGGGACAGTGTGATGCTTTGTGAGGGGGACATTTTGACCACATGAGATGTGTCTTCAGTGGGGGACAGTGTGATGCTTTGTGAGGGGGACATTTTGACCACAGTTGGTGTGTTTACAACCACAGCACCTCCTCCTTTCAGGAGGTCCTGCTTCCTCTCTGTGGAAGTAACACACAAGTTGTAGTAACAGAAAGGCAGGGTAGGCGGAGGGAGAGGGGTCGTGAAGCTCCACAGTCAGCGCCGCCTCCCCCTCTCCCACCCACTACCACGCTGAGGCCTCGAACTCCCTCCAAGGGCAAATTGCGGCGCGTGCACGTGATTGGCAGCCTCTCTGCTCGCCCCCGCGTTCCTATTGGAGAGTCCGCGCCCACCCCCGAACGCTGATTGGTCGAGATCTCAAGTGCCTGGAGATCCTGATCCCGAGATGGCGGCGGTGGCTTTAGCGCGAGGAGCAGCTGCTGGCTGGGCCCGGCGCCGCCTGGGTGCGAGTCTCCTGCCGCCGCGCAGAGGCTGCTCCGGGGCCTCTCTGGACGACACGGTGAATGGGCTGACCGAGGAGCAGCAGCAGGTACGGGGGGCTGCCTCTGATTGCTTGATACAGTAATGAACACCTATCAAGGGGCAAGAGTGCCTCAGAGCATGTGCAGAGTGCCTCCCCTCTCCCTCGTACGACTGCCTCAGCTGGGGATGAAGAGCCTCAGAGCTTAGTCCCATGCAGTCTACTCAGAAGTAAGCCCCTTAATAGTCAATTGGGCTTACTCCCAGGTAACTGTGGGAATGGCTGCAGCCTAAGGGCACAAAGCATGCATGTCTACTCAGAAGTAAGTCCCATTGCGGTCAGTGAGGCTTACTCCCAGGTAGTGGCGGGGGTAGTTGCTGCTCTGCCTCTCCGCATATCTACTCAGAAGTAAGTCCCATTGCAGTCAGTGAGACTTACTGCCAGGTAGTGGTGGGTGCAATTGCTGCCTTAGGGCACAAGCCTCTCTACACGTTTACTGATAAGTAAGTCCCATTGAAGTCAGTCAGGCTTACTCCCAGGTAACAGTGGGTAAGGTTGCTGCCTCGGGGCACAAGCCTCTGCATGTCTACTCAGAAGTAAGTCCCATTGCAGTCAGTGAGGCTTACTCCCAGGTATTGGTGGGGGTAGTTGCTGCCTTAGGACACAAGCCTCTGCATGTCTACTCAGAAGTAAATCCAACTGAAGTCAATAAGTCTTACTCCCAGGTAACGGTGGGTAAGGTTGCTGCTTTAGGTCACAAGCCTCTGCATTTCAGGGTTTGTGACCTAAAGCCTTCCATTTTTAGGGCTCCTGGACTTCTTATCAGTTGCTGTGGGAGGGGGAATTTCAGGAAATGCAACTTCTTACTAAAGAGAACAAGCTGCACTGGCTGAAACTGAAATTCTAGGATGAAAGGTGCTAGCTAGGTTTGTAATTATTATGAAATAAATTTTTGCGAGGTAAGGGGAGATATGTCCACTACCTTTTCTTCTTTTAAAAGCAACAAAGGATTAATAAACAGTACTAGTGCAAGAAAGAAAAAGGAAGTGATTAGGTTTCTGGGAAGGTGTTCCTGCATCTTCAGCTGTGGTTGGTCGACTTGTTAACACTGATTAAAATGCAAGTACTGTGATCCCATAAATATTGTGAGTGATTACATTTCTGTTAGGCTCCAGATGGCAATCCCGCTGTGTTAGTCTTTGACTGTGATTTTAAGGCAGATCCATAACTTGGAAAGGGTTTGTCACTTTTTTAAGGGATTTTGTTTGAAAATGTGTGTTTTGTATATAGAATCTGCCAAACCTTATTTTGGAGATTAGTGTAGGATTAAATCATTTGAGCTTCTGAGAAACCACAACCAGTTAACAGTCCAGTCCTCTGTAGGACTACTCAGAAGCAAGTCTCTTTATTTTCAGTGGCACTTACTCCCAGAATAGCATGCATAGGTTGTAGCCTAAAGTGGATTAGACAGAAAATGGACCCAGCATTCCTAGAACCTCTTTGCTATGTTCACTTTTGGTATACAGTGGTGCCTCACAAAAAGAGCTTAATTCTTTCTGGAGGCGTGCTCTTTCAGTGAAACACTCTTTTTTAAGTGAAGCAGATTTTTCCGTAGGAAATAATGGAAACTCAGACAATTGGTTCCACAAGCCCCAAAATATTCATATAAAAATATTAACTGGATGTAAAAATGATGACAAAACACTGGAATTGAATTCAAAACATGCATTCAATGTGCATGATCCTATGAAGTCTACTTAGGCTGTAATCTTAAAGACACTTTCCTGGTCCATTTAACACAATGGGGCTTATTTCTGGGTAGACATGGTTAGGAGGCTGCAATCAAAGACACTTTCCTGGGAGGCTTACCTGGGCTGCTGCTGGAGGTTCACTTGGGGGCAGTTAGGGGCAGCTGCCACTGGCACCCCCAGGCAAGGTGGGGGTAGTCAGAGGCAGCAGTGCTGGCCGGCAGCCCTTTTAAAGAGCCTCTGTGCGGAGCATCAGGGCCGCATAACACGCGTGCCCGTAGCACACTCGCTTGTTAAATGAAGCAGAACTTATTATATGACGCAAGATTTCTTGGAAATTTTTGCTTGTTAAGCGAGGCGCTTATTAAGCGAAGTACCACTGTATTATATTTTGCTTGCAATTGCCAGAGTTGTAGTTTAATGGGCAATTGCATATTTAATGAGCTGTACTTGCTTCTGAATGTCTTAGGATAATTTTACTCAGAAAGGTGGTGCCAGGGAAGGAAATCAGCATTTTACTGTGGTTTGTAATATGCATTTTTAATTGCTCCCTAACAGCTTAGGCAAACCATGGTCAAATTCTGCCAGGATCATCTGGCTCCAAAGGCTCAAGAAATTGATCAACAGAATGAATTTAAGGAAATGAGGGTAAGTACATAATTTCAGTGTCCTTCCTTTATCTATGAACTACTAGTAGTTTTCAACAATCTATCTGTATGTCAAGTCAGGGGGGGCTGAATATACATAGTTTAGGGATGCAGATATAGGAGTTGCATCTATCCAAAGGGGTTCAGTTCCATTAAGTGAAACTGCAGAGGAGGGTGAATGACCCTCCCACTTTCTGCAGACAACTTGGGAATTTTGCTGAGGAAATGGGATACATTCTCTTTCCTATTTAGGATCTGACTGAATGTGGAATATCAATTTTCATTATTGTTTCAGCCTCTTGGGAAATTTGCAGCACTGCCTCCCTGTCATGTGAAGAGACAGAAAACTATTTTATTGACTTTGTAGTGTCATTTTGAATCTTCTGCAGGTTGGGAAAGTTGGGCTTCCCTGCAACTTGATTTGGAGCACTTCTGTTAGAACTTTGTACACCTGCTGTATTTCTCATACAATTACTTTAAAGTGTTTGCACTAGGCTTTTATGAAGCCAGTCTCCCAATGCTGCTACTGCCTGCCCTGCTTACCCACCCATCCCTGTTAGTGAGGAAGGCAGCAGGCAGGCACATGCCAGATCCCCTTCCTCTCCAGCCAGCTTCAGCAGTCTCCTGCTGCAAAAGGAGACCACAAGCATGGAGGACAGGCTACGTGCATGTGTGCTCACCCTGAGTGCCTGCTGATCAGCTGAGCAGTGGGCACAAAACATGCAAGTTGCCTGTCCTCTGTGTGGGCATTTCTCTTTGCAGCAGGAGACTGCTGGAACCAGCTGGTGGTTCTGCCTTGTGCCTGCCCATGTCCTCCTTTGTTCCACCTGCAGGGAGGGCAACAGGGCAGGGGGCTACCAAGCCTTTTGTAACCCCCATCAAGGGTGTTTGCAACCCCCAGGGGGTCCTAAACCCCAATTTTAGTACCACTGCACTACGGACTGTACAAGGACCATCTTGTACAAGGATACCCCATCTTGGTAACAAGGACCAAGATGGAGGTAGGAAAGTCTAGTCTTGCAAGATGCACTGCTCCTGGTCCTCTAAATCTGTATTTTAGAAGTCCCACAAAATAATTAATGAACATTTGCTCACATTCACCTTCTTCCTTCACATATCCTTTCTTCCCCATACCATTATCCTTTCTACTTATCAACTTGGGTACCTCCACATCATTTTTTTCATAGCTGGAAGGAGCACCACATAGTTACTGTCTTTTTTTCCTGGATTAGAACCTGTGCAAGCATCAAAATAGCCACCTTAATAAGGGTGGGCAATTCAGTTATGTACAGCCATATACCTCTATACAAGTCCTATGCGTCTTTGTGTCTTTTCTTTCTGGTCCAAAGGAATTAGGGAAAATGATAGAAAACTGCAGGAGAAATGATCTCTTCCAGCCCATTAATGGTAATTGACATGTCTGGAAGATTGTTTGGAGCCTGTCTGGAAGACTGAGAAACTAGAAGAAGCTCATGTGATTAGAACTAGGATTAAAACTGAGGTTTGTGTTTCTCTGTATTCCCATCTCTAAGCTTATCTCTTGGTTGAAAGTGGTTGAATCCTCATTTGGAACAGTTGTAGTTAACAGGACAAGTGTCATCACTCCTTGACACTTTGTCAGTAGTGAGATGACAGCTGTCACACTATTCAGTGACATTTTCAGGAAGGTAAAGCATCTCTGAGAAGGAGAGGGTGGATTGGTGGCCCATGTGTCAGTTCCAAGAGACAGAAAGCACTGCTATTTAATTATTTTTCCCATATCAAGATGGTGACTCAGAGGAGAGGTTGAATATAATATTCATCGTGAGGGATCAGAAGTGTTGCTGTGCTAAATGAAAGAACCACACTTGTTACTAGATTCAGTTTGGTGCAAGTGGTCTCTGCCTCCTGTGGATAGGCCTACAGTGTAATGCCCCCACCCCCGCCTATGTCTTATGCCCACCTCAGGCGCTAACTCCCCATTTTACAACCATTGACTTACAGTAGCCTTGAATGTAATTAATAACCAACTAGCTGTTTTTCTATACTAAATTTGCATTTGTTGCCATTATAGTGCTAAAGCAGTTATGCATCATGGCCCTTTAAAGCTGTCCAGGTTTAAATGGCTTCATTTACGGTTCAATGTACGGCTTCAATGTACGGTTAGTTGTGTGTATTTTCTTTCTAGGTGAAGAATGAATGTTGGATTGGTAAACAGGGCAGTTCAGTTTGCCATTCATGTTCTTGCCAGAATAGCTATTGCTGCATCCCCAGGGAGTCAGTATGTTGTCAGTTGCACCTCTTCTAGGGTGCAGCTTCCTTGTCCAGTACTATATGCATCTGGCAAGTGGAGATATTGCAGATAAAGGAAGAGGGAATTAATGAGGCTGCCATACTCTGAATTGGACCATCTAGTTCAGGATCTTCCATTTGGAGTGGTAGAGGCTTTGCACAGTCTCGGAGATCTTTCCCAATCCTTCTTCCCACTTTTCTGGTGGTTGAATTTATTCTGGGATCCATGTATTTGTAAACATGAGATTTGGGAGGAAGAAGCACAAACTTTGTAGGGAACAATTAAGTGCAAGTTCTGGAAAAATCTCTCAGATAAATCACTTGTAAAGGTGACCTTTTTTGAAGGCAGTCAACCTGCCCCTGCCAGCTTTGAAAGGGTGACTGGCTGAATGAAATTGCCTAGATAAACCCCTAGAAATATAAACCAGACACGAATAGGGTTCCTCATAAGTTACCGTACTAGACAAACATTTTAGTATGAATTAGTCATTTGTACCTTAAAAGAAGAAAAACAAACAAGCTTCATGAAATGTCCCTGCCTGATCAGAATTCTTGCCTGTCTCAGGATGCCCTGGGCATTGCCTTACTACTTACAAGCTAAGCATAAACATGAGGTATGACACTGCAGTGATTTCAGGTTCTTGTCTGCAGTTGTTAACGTTGATGCTTGACAAGCAGTTAAGACTATCCCTTTGTAATTGACTCATGGGAGTCGGGGTCTCGTCAATGTAAATTATAGGGAGGAAAACGCATTGCGCCCCTTTTCCACTCTCTTCTGGTTAGAATTTCCTAAAACCTGTTCTTAGTGGATCCCTCCATCCCAGAAGGAACACCCTCCTCAAACTTCACGCTTCTAGACCTAGTAGTTTTGGCTGGGCGTTGATGAGTCAGTGAGTGACTTTTCAGTTTTATATACAGTGGTACCTCGCTTAACAAGTGATCCACGTAACAGGCAAAAATTTATCTAGGATTCTGCCTCACATAACAAGTGTTGCTTCACTTAAAAAGCATACTCGTTGGCAGTTGGTGCAGATGTGCTGGCCGGCAGCCCTTTTAAAAAGCATTAGGGCTGCCTAGCGCGTCTGCCCATGTGGAGGTGGCCGATGTGAAGACCCGAAAGCTCCTCACAATGCATGGGGGTTTCCACCCCAAGTCTAACATCCAGAGACTATACACTAGTCGGAAAGAGGGCGGCCGAGGTCTGATGAGCATCAAACCTGCTATCCTGGATGAAACCCAAAATATCCAGCAATACATCTACATCTACAGTATTTATATACCGCTTTTCAACTGAAAAGTTCACAAAGCGGTTTATAAGAAAATGAAAAAATTAATAGCTAATTAAAGCTACATCAGTAAGATGGCACCCAAAGATGAGCTGATGAGAGAATGTCTCCAGCAACAACAGCAACAGCAAATACAGAAGGAAGATCAAACTGAGGAAGTGTCCTGGCAAGATAAGATCCTGCGTGGGATGTACCATCGTCAGATAACCGAAGTCGCTAACATTGAGAAATCCTATCAGTGGCTGAAAAGAGCTGGCTTCAAAGATAGCACTGAAGCCCTCATCATGGCAGCACAAAAACAGGCACTAAGTACCAGATCCATAGAAGCGGGGATTTACCACACAAGAGAAAACCCAAAGTGCAGGCTGTGCAGAGAAATGTCAGAAACAATCCAATACATTGTGGCAGGGTGCAAGATGCAGGCAGGAACAGCATACATTGAACGGCACAACCAAGTAGCCGGCATCGTGTATAGGAACATCTGCTCAGCCTATTGACTAACCCCTCCCAAGATCAGATTGGAGACCCCTCAGAAAGTTGTGGAGAATGACAGGGCTAAGGTCCTGTGGGACTTCCATATCCAGACAGACAAGAAGGTACTGGCTAACCAGCCAGACATTGTGGTGGTAGATAAGGCCCAGAAGACAGCCCTGGTGATATGTAGCAATACCAAACGACAGCAACATCAGGAAAAAAGAGCATGAAAAGGTGGAAAAGTATCAGGGTTTGAAGGAGGAATTAGAAAGGATGTGGAAAATGAAGATGAATGTGATCCCAATAGTGATTGGAGCACTAGGGGCTGTGACATCCAAGCTGGAAGAATGGCTCCAACAGATTCCAGGAAGTACATCAGAACACCGATCCGGAATACATCGATCCGGAATAGCTCGTTCCAAATAAATAAATAAATAAATAAATAAATAAATAAATATACATATTAAATATGTATAATATGTAAATATACATATTAAATATGTATAATATGTAAATATACATGTATATTATGGAATAGTATGTATATGTATAAGGGGCAAGAGATCTATAGAGTTTATTTAATTAATTAGATTTCTGCTCCACCTTTCTCCCCAATGGGTACCCAAGGCAGCTAATAACAATTAATAAAATATTTAGCAACTGAATCTCTGTGAACTGCAAAACCTGGAGAGCTGATAAGGTGAGAGCTCTTAGGTGAGACCCAAAGAAGATGGCCGGGAGGCAGTGTGTGACCAGAACAGTTTCACCTGAGCATGAAAGCATCCATTTAGAATGTAGTTAGTTCTTGAAAGACAGAACTCATTTATGACCATAAACCCCCACCCCTCTTGGAAGTTTAAATTGTGTAAATTGCCTTGAATAATGCCAAATGAGTCATCCAGTGGCCAGAAAGGCGGCCACTGATAAGTACCAATATCTCAAAGATAAATACCAATGTCTCAAAAATTGCTTGCTTCCTAACAGCCCTGCTTTCCTCTTCATAGGAGTTCTGGAAAAAGCTGGGGGAACTAGGAGTTCTGGGAATAACTGCTCCTGGTGAGTGTCTCTCCAGGAATGGCTCTTCTGCTAATTTCCAAGTGAAACTTTTCAGAAGCATAGCAAGATTTATTGCATCGATATGCCTGCAATAAAGCAGCCAGAATAAAATGGAACAATTGTGACAGTTATGTAGTAATTTGGGTTTTTTTGTTGCTACTTTATCTAGGCCTGCATCCTGCACTTCTCGTGGTCCTAGAATCAGTAATCTTTTTCCATGTCTGTATAAAACATCACTTTATTATAACCCCAGCTGTTATCTCCGTGCATGTTTTTATCCTTGAATTAATCCAGGTTCCCTTTCTTGGCCCTCTTAATTTTGTCCCATCTGATTTTTTTTTAACATTTTCAGTAGTGGTCTTCCTGCTTCACATTGTTTCTTTATAACCTAGTCTTTAGACTCTTATAAGTTTCCTTCATCTTTCCCACTAACTTAAGTGCAGCTGCATCCCAGGGAATTTGCTTTGCTATCTTTCCCTCTTACTCATCCTTCTTGCTTGATTATGGCTACAATCCAAAACACACTTTCCTGGGAGTAAGACCCATTGAACAGCATGGGGCTTACTTTTGAGAAGACATTGTTAGGATTGTCCTTTATGTCATTTACGGTCATGACATTGCTTCTGATATTGTCCCGACAAATTCTCATTATATAAAACAAGTCTCAGTGCTAAAAGTTTGAGAATCACTCTTAATGTATAAGTTTGCACTGTTACCAAAATGTTAATGAGAAGAATTTATAAACCTGATCTTGGAAAAAAGGTATAAAGCCATTTCATGTATGATTTTTTTTATTTTCTCAGTTGAATATGGTGGATCTGGAATGGGGTATCTGGACCATGTGCTGGTGATGGAAGAAATTTCTCGGGCCTCAGCCGCTGTTGGGTTGAGCTATGGAGCCCACTCAAATCTTTGCATCAATCAGCTAGTGAGGAATGGCAATGAAGCACAAAAAGAGAAATACCTGCCCAAGGTACATAGCACTGTGGAGTCCAATATATCAAGAGAGCAAGAAGTATGAAGGGTAATGGCTTTCATTACAGTACATTTTTTAGAGCAATGTAAAACTTCATAAAATAGGACAACTTGCCTCATGTATTCTATTATAGCCTGTCTGAGCTGAATGTTGTGTTTGTACATATGAAAAACTCAGCAACTGTCTTTTAAATTCTGAACTTGACGTCGTTTAAAACATTCCTCCTTGCTCTGACATAATACTGCCACCTCAACCCTGGAGATAATGCAGCAGGTGGTTTGAATATCTTTCAGGTGGTTTTATATCTTTTTCTACTGAAAATGATAGCATCTGAAATGATTGCATAGAGCCCTTACATGTGTACTGTGTGTTGCATAGCGTGTGGAAAATTGCTTTGTCCTGCCTCTCTTACAAAGAAAACTACTGATCTGAAGAGGCTTTTAAGAGGACGAGGGGAACACTGATAATCCTCACTACAAACTCTAAAAGCAGTTAGAGCCACAGTCCTTAGTATTAAGCCTCACCCTCATTCCTGCAAACATTGACGGTTGAGCCCATCAAATTAACATTGCAAATATTAAGTGCCCTTCTGTTTGTTTCCATTCAGTTCTAGTGGCTGTTGTGGGGGTATAATTATACTCACTGATTTTAAATTCGTTTTTAAAGCTTACATTCAGCTGTACTTTACCAGAGTTGATTTTTTTTTCCGGTTGATTTTCAAAAAAATAATATTGGCATTTGGATTGCTCTGTAATGTTTGTCAGTTGGACAAAAGGCGTATTATGAATGTTTGAATTTCTTTGATCAGAGATACCCAATCTTATGGGTTGTGACCCACCAGCTTCAGAAGCACTGACAAGAGCCCCTTTAAGCGATGGAGAGGGAGAAGGATGGCAGCGAGATCCCTGGCAGCAGTGCAGTCCTGGGGTTCAAGTTACTGCTTTTCATTTCTCCCACTACAACTTACAGTATCCCGAACTCCCTTGTGGGAGTTTGAGAAGCATTATCTTAGATATTTTTCAGCTGTCCTGTGTGTGTTAGCTATTCTAAGCTAAATGAGATCATTTAGCTTCATAGTTACCTTTGTTTTTGTGACAAAGTCCCTTGTGATAATCTGCTCTCATTACTCTGAACCGTTGTCCCAAATATTGTTTTACCCATGCAGACAGCAGGTGAAACTTGTGCAGTTTGAATCTTGGCTATTGACATAGTTTTTGTGAGATAACTATATTCTCAAAGCATCTCCCACTATAAAAGTGAATGGTCAACTGTTCTGTCTTATAGGTTGTGATCATTTTTTTTGAAATCTGTCATGTTCATGTGTGTACTGAACAAAGCTAAAATGTGAAAAATGCTAGGAGGAAAAATAAACAGAAGGAGAAAAGGGCAGGCAGAAATTGACTGGGGGAAAAAAAGAGAAGGCCACTGTGCCAGAGTGTGGCATAAGAGGGCACAGAGGGAGGGTGACCATCTGCTTATTCCATTACAAGGGTATGGGAGTCTTGCAGATCTAGTTTATTGCCTGACATTCTGGCATCTCATCTGTTCCCCTCATTCATCTCGCACTCTATGGATTTGAGTTCTAAATAAGCCGGCCACTTCCCCATTGTGTGTGTGAGCTGTGTGCCCCTTCTGGTCATCTGATTCTTTTCAAAGAGAACAACAGGGCAAGAAGCTGATATATGGATATGGCTGCTAGTGTGGTTCTTTTGGCACTGTCTTCTAGTTAGCTGAATCATCAAACTGGTCTAAAGCCATATTTGCTTTACTGGCTTGCTCCATCCATTACAGAATGACTGACTTGACTTTGAGCCATTTCTTCAGTGCCATCAATAACCTGCCTTGCAAATTTTGGCAGTGATAATGTGGTGTGCTCTTCTTTCATACTGAAGATGTATTGTGATTTTTTTTCTTGTTTCTTATTTTTCTCCTCCCAGCTGATCAGTGGAGAACATATTGGAGCTCTAGCCATGAGTGAAGCCAACTCTGGTTCAGATGTTGTCTCCATGAAGCTGAAGGCAGAAAGAAAAGGTAAAAGCTTTAGTGTGTGTAGCTGGAAAACTGTGAAGCTGCAATTCACAAATATTTCAGTGGAGTGATGACCCAGGTAAAGGCATATGAGAGCAGAAGAGTTTGACTGTCTGGCACAGGCAAGGAGCTTTCAGATGTTAATGTTCAGTTCTCTCTGAAGTTATTGTTGCCAGAGAACATGAAGAATTATCACACTACAGCCCTGTACAGATGAGATAGATTGACAACCTCACTTTCATACCATCTCAGACACAATACAGCTCTTGAAAACAAGGGGTGGGGGATGCAAGAAGCTACACCATATCCAGATCAAAATAAGTTTGGCTGGTAACCGCCCTCTCCTTGCTAGTCCTCTTACCACTCACCTTGGTAGTCTAACCCCTCCAAATACTAGCCTTTACTTACCCAGCAGCAGTGGAAGGGGATTACTTTCTCCCCTGGCCCCACTGTTGCTGTGGAGAGCAGCCTGTCAAAGTTAAAATGTGTGACATGCATGACTATATTTTTCTCCTCTCCCTTCACCTCTTTTAGTTAGGAAGAATGAAAGATGAAGGGATTGGTGTTACTCATAGTCTTTGCAACAGCTGTTGCAGGGGAGAGAAGCTCTCATCAACAATTCAGCTCTCAACCTGGACAGTTTCTTTGCAATCTGCAGCAAAAGGAAGAGGTGTACAGACAAGGGAAAAATGGGGGGGGGGGGAACCAAGATGCCTGCAGCTTACTTTGCTCTTGATGCCCCACATTCTGGAGTGGGAGGGGGAATGACACATTTATTGCTGCTGCAGTAAATGAAAGGAGTGCTTTATAGGGGGGACTGAGTGTCTCTGAACTCTGGCACAGAAGAAGTTTTGAGAGCTTGTTTTGGGAGGAAGGGATTTAAAACTTTCTCTGTTAATTTCCAGGCCTTGAGCCTGGAGTATTGGACAGTTCTGTGCCACTATACCTCAGTGCTACTGTCAAAACAGGCACGATCTGCTTGGCATACACACACCTCCTCCTCCATCACACACACTTTCTATTTCTGTGTCATCACTTGTTCACACACACTTGCAGTGCTGTAGTAAAGCTACATACTTGCAGTTCATACACTTCATTGTGTTTTCACTTATTTTCTTCTATTAGATTTCCATAGACACCAAGTTCTTAAACGACTGGGCACCTTGCCCCTATTGGATGTGAGTGATTGAAGGAAAATATTTGTGGTGGAGGTTTATGTTTGTGGTGGAGGCTGCAAACAACTTCACATGTATCTTTCTTTTTTGATATGCTGGTTTTCCGAAATGGCATGTTTTCACTTCACTGAAAGTGCTGAAAGAGATCTATGGAAATCTGAAACTTGACTGACCCCGACACCTCAAACTTGGGATGAAGATTGAGGGGAGAGAAGGGAGCATAAGACGGTGTAGGAAGGATGTAGAAGCCATGTTTCAAGACCCCCCCAAAAAACTAAATAGAAAGCAGTGTGTCTATGTCACAATTTGAGAAATATTGACCAGGCATCCTTATTGTAAGCTGTGGTGTACACCAGGATGTAAAGGATTCCAAACTGTGATCCATGGCTTCCAGGGAATGACAGAATACAACGAAGGGAACCTACTGTACATAATCCTCATGAAAATCCCACCATCCCATACAAAGTATTTGATAGTAACCATAATGGCAAGCCACAGCCGGTGGACCAGTCAGTCAAGGGAATTGCCAGTTCAAAAAGTTTGTGAACCACTGTTTAATGCATCAGTGAGAATCCATCTGCTGATAAGGACAGTTCTAATCCTGGGTCATGAGTGCTAGCTGGATGTTGAAAAAGGCTAGCTACAAAACTGATTTGTATTAGAGTGACAGTGCAATCTTCGTCCCACAAGTCCTGTGCTGCCTTGGGGTGTTGCCAAAGTGCTATAAAGCACTTCTGCACAACTTCTGGAGGGGTTAGGCCAATGTACAGACATGTGTCAGCTTCCCCACACAGATTGAATGGAAAGATGAGTAGTTTTTGCTGGCCTAAAATGGTTAGGATTTCATCCTGAGTATTTTTAGTTAAATAAAACTGAAAAGTCACTCACTCACTCTCTGACTGCCAAAACCACTGGGCCTAGAAGCATGAGATTTGGGGAGGGTGTTCCTTCTGTGATGAAGGGCTCCACTAAGAACCGGTTTTTGGAAATTCCAACCAGAAGGGAGTGAAATGGGGCGCAACACGTTTTCTTCCCTTTCCTTTCCATTGAAGAATTCCTGAATGAGGGATGCGCTGGCCCAACCCCTAGACCAAGAAGTGTGAAATTTGGGGAGGGTGTTCCTTCTGTGACATCAACGCCCACCAAGAACCAATGTGGAGAAATTTAACCCTTAAGGGGCTGAAGAGGTGCAATGTGTTTTTGTCCTATGCTTAACATTTAAGACTGATCAACAGCCAGCCAATTTGGTGCCTGGTGCACTGGGGAGAAGTTGTTCAGAGGGAAGGGTTGCACTGGGGAGGATGCTGCTCATGGGGGTTGATGCGCAGTGGGGGGATGGTGTACAGGGGAATTTTACTCCCGCAACACAAGTACATTTTTTGCTAATTATAAAAGTGAGCAGATCAAGTCCTATGGATGTTTTATTATTTGACTAGTGAAATGTACCCACATTGTGGGAGGAAAATACCCATGTATGCACATCAAACATCCCCTGTGTGCACCATCGCTTTCAGTGCATCAGGTACCGGGCACCAAATTGGCACCAAATTCCACCCCTTAAGGGTTAAATTTATCAGCATCGGTGCTCAGTGGGTGTTGATGTCACAGAAGGAAAACCCCAAATTTCACGCTTCTGGGTCCAGGGGTAGGGCAAAATGTTGCTGAGTCATCAGTTCTTCAAAGTAAAGGATAGGAACAAAAACATATTGCACCCCCTTCACTCCCTTCTGGTTGGAATTTCCCAAAACTGGTTCTTAGTGGGTGCCTCTGTCATGAAGGAAGATCCGCCCCAAATTTCACTCTTCGAGGCCGCTGGATTTGGCTGGGCATTGATTTGTCAGTCAGTGACTTTTCATATATACTCACTTTCCCACTCACTGAATGTGTGTCTCTCAGAATTAACCAATTTGATCATTTTCTCCCCAGGGGATTATTTTGTCTTGAATGGGAACAAATTTTGGATTACAAATGGACCAGATGCTGATGTCCTGATTGTTTATGCTAAAACTGATCCAACAGCCGTTCCAGCTTCTCGTGGTATTACAGCATTCATTGTAGAGAAGGTAGGGTATGTTACTAGGTGAAATCTAGACTCTGTATTCTTATTTCAGGTGAATGTTTTAATCCTGTGAATTGCCATGTAATGTATCTTCCCAAAAACTGCCTTACTGGATCAGATCAGGGCCATCTAATCCAACAAGCATTACCCTACAATCCAGAGCAACTACGGGAGCACGTAAGAGACATTATGTGTGCCCGTAGTTACTGTACCACCTAATGAAAACCTATGGGAAATTCATATTGCAATCCAGAGCAAACTGTTCTTACACCGGAGCAAGGACTCCCCGTAGTTGTTCTGGATTGTGCCCTTAATTACCTCTGCAAGCTCACACGCAAGATGTGAAGGTAACAATGATCCTAATTGTCATCAGCAACTGGTCCCCTCTGTCCACAGAGATTTTACTAACATAGCTAAAAGCCATGAAGACCCTGTGTGCACAGACAACTTCCATATACAGTACTTTGTCTTCCTCATTGCAGTTCTATGGTGTTGTATTTACTCGAATCTAACGCTCACCTTTCTCAGCCAAATTCAGTCTCCAAAATCAGGGTGCTTCTTAGATTCAATGGTTAATTAGATTCAAGTAAATACAGGTATGTTCATTTTCTCATGCAAGTTTTGTGGTCCCTTATTAACTTGGTGATAATAAACCTTTGTGATATGATCAGATTGCTGGAAAACCATTTACGGTGGACTGTCCTCAAAAAGCATTCACACTATTTTTTTCTCATGTTTGCAATCAGGCCTCCATCAGTCTTGAAAGACTATGGTATCGTGCTTGGCACTGCATACGCTGCATGCGAAGCACAAAAGCCTGGGTTATATTGTTATGGAGGATAGGCTGTTACCCAAGCAGCAAATCCCCCCTCTCCACGCCACTGAATTAGTCCAATGGAAAGGCAGAGCCCATACGATTGGATCCAGCTGGCGTTGCAGAGCTGGGCTAAGGACAGGAGCTCACCCTATCTTGTGGGGCCGACCTGGGTCTCGAACCCTGGCCTGCTGGTTAACAGACACAGTGTCATAACCACTTGCGCCACCCACAGCCCTTTGCAATACCCCATATCTAAATTATGGCTATGCTACAAAGTGAAGTGAGATATTTTTGGTGGGTATTTGGTGGTTCAAGGCTAAGTCTGCAATCCTGAACATACTTTCCTGGGAGTAAGACCCATTGAATACAATGGGCTTACTTTTGAGTAGACATGGTTAGCATTGTGCTCTAAGACTGTTTTTAACTTGCATTTTCTGTACTAATACAAGAATAGTATATACCATATTTACTTGAATAGATTGTGCACCCTTGTCATCTGAATTTAGTCCCCAAAATAGAGGTGTGAATTACATTCAATGGCACATGATTCAAGTAAATACAGTATTTCATTAGACCACCCTATCTACAGCTCTGGAGGTGAGCAATGCAAGGAGGTACTCTCCAGCAAAACTCCTTCCTCTTTTTGCATTTTTTGGAATTTACATTTTTCCTCTTGTAAAAGCAGTGATAGCTTGGTAAAATTAAATTTTGCACCTGCTTTGCAATAATGTTGCAATAATATATATAACATAATGCAATGATGTTGCTTTGCAACATCAGAATCGCTAGTAGACCTTTTTTAAATCTCAAATCTTTTGAAATCAGGGTGCTCATTAGATTAGATGGTGCATTTGATTCAAGTAAACATGAGTATTTAAATAAACATGCATTACATGTCATGTGCTAGGTTGTTATGCATGCCTGTTTCCTTCACTTTAATGCTCACATAGCTATACGTGCTCATTCTACACAAGTTATAACTATGTATTTAGCTGTCGGTCCCTGCTCCTTACAAAATCAATCATTTGCAGAATGTAACTGTTGGGGTCTGTTCTGGTTTCTAATGAAATAAAATTTTCGGGATATGTTTCTCTCTGTCTTTCAGGGTTTTCCTGGGTTCAGTACTGCCCAAAAGCTTGATAAATTGGGAATGAGAGGCTCAAATACATGTGAACTGATCTTTGAGGACTGTAAGGTCCCTGGTAAGTGATGATTAAGGTGTGTGTATGTGTGTCAAAAATAAAAGCAGATTTAGGCATTTCCTTACTATTGAAATATGATACAGGACAATAATGTGTCTTCTGTGGCTTCGCTCTGAATCGCTTACAGTTCTTCAGAGTTAATTATAAGTAGTTTAGGGTGTGACTTATTTTCTGCGACTGCTACTTAGAAGAATTTGGCCACTGCCCAGTACATAGGATCAGTTAAATGAGGAGATTAGTTATCTCTAAATGAAAGGATTTTTTTCTCAAAAATAAAAGAAACAGCAGAATATTCACTGAAACCTTTATGAAAACAGTTTCTCATTTAGATGATTTCTCTTACTTGTGAAACCCCATGTTGCAGTTCTATTGGCGAAGAGCTCTAGGTCCTACTGATTGCACCAGTTTTTCCTCCTCAAATGCAACATTTTTTCTGTTGCAGACTTAAAATCTAAGGCCACAAATGCCAGTGGAAGAGCTGGTAGGCTGTTATTTCCTTCAGTATGTATTTTGATCCTTCCAAACGTGAGTTCTCATGGCAACAGGCTCCCCATCTTCTGTTCAGTGGAACGATCAGCAACACGTCCAAAAGCCTATGTTCTTGTTTGAGCCATTATTGCTCCCGTGATCTCCCAGGTTGGACAATCAGCCACTTCAATCATTGCCTGTGCCTACAAAAATCTTTTACTTAGATCAAAGTGTACTTTGTGTTACAACCCTGCCAGCTGTATTAGTGCATGGCTTTGTGTCTCAGTGTTCCACTGAGGGTAGCATGAGTTCCTTTGATCCCAAGCTCTACTGCAGAGTTGCACATTCTTGGGTCATGTAGCAGTGACCAGTAGCGGACTTGAAAGGCTCATCTTGAGTTTTGCCTGAGGTGCAATTGTTCAGAGATGCTCTCCAAGGTACATTTTGCAAATTCAGATGTATCTGTTCTTCCATCTGAATCTCATTTTGCATTTCATAAGAGAGTACTTTTGTGCAGTTGTTTCTTTTTGGCTATTTTAAAGCTTCTTCTTTATGCAGTGTTTTTAAAGCTTCTGGTTTTTCTTTTGGTATGTCTACTAATATATCCTTCCCCAGTCTCTTCAAGGGTTAAAAAGGAACGTAAAGTACTTACAAAATCAGCAACCAAAGCAAATGTGTTTTTCAGAATAATTTCATCTGTCTCCGCCTGAGGTATATTCCTTGACTCTGCAATTGCAGAGCAGAAATAGATACCAAGTTTAGGGATTCTGCTCTGCTTTCGCTCTTATAGTCACAGAGGTCAATTTGAAAATATTTGACCAGTAATTGTAAAAATTTGTAAATGTGTTTAATGTGGAAAGTTTGTTCAGAGCACAGTATCTTGGGTTTCTAAATTACTAAGAACGTTCAGCTCTGTGTTCACTAAAGTATTAATTACTGTACAGTCATTAATTATGGCCATTAATTAGAGATTTATAGTAGTAGCAGGCCTCCGTCAGTCTTGAAAGACTATGGTATTGTGCTCGGCGTTGCATACGCTGCATGCAAAGCACGAAAGCCTGGGTTAGATTGTTATGGAGGATAGGCTGTTACCCAAGCAGCAAATCCTCCCTCTTCACGCCACTGAATTAGTCCAGTGGAAAGGCAGAGCCAATACGATTGGATCCAGCTGGCGTCACAGAGCTGGGCTAAAGACAGGAACTCAACCTGTCTTGTGGGGCCGACCTGGGTCTCGAACCCTGGCCTGCTGGTTAACAGGCATAGTGTCTTAGCCACTTGCGCCACCCACAGCCCCTTGGCTAGAGATTTATATCACAGCCAATTTATTCCCTATTTGATTTTACCCCATGTAGTGGGGTACTACTAGTAAAAAACATACAGTACGTGGTTTCTTGAGAGAGAGCCATATAGATACAGGATCACATTGCTAATTTCTTAATATTTGACTGAAAAATTAAAGCGCAGGCTTTTGTGTATATATTGGCAGAATGTAAGTATGTTAACAAATTTGTCTTTGCTTTCCACAGCTGAGAATATTTTGGGACATATAAGTAAAGGTGTCTATGTGTTGATGAGCGGCTTGGATTTGGAGAGACTGGTGCTGTCTGGTGGACCACTCGGGTAATTATGTATTCATTTGTTTCGGCAGAATTTATTTTGTTTTGGAGATGTTTGCCCTTTTTTGGCCTGACACTTCTGAGACTGCTTGTATTAATTAACCTGTACAATACAACAATGCAAAACACAAAATCATAATCTCCCAATGCAGTTGGTGCCACATAGCCGCTAGGAGGGTCACAGTTCAGGTTTCTGAAATGGCAGCAGGTGGAGCCAGCAATTATGGTTTTTCCCTTGCTATCCTTCTCATAAGGCAAAATTTCTTTATCACGTCCCCTTTTACTTTCCAATAGGATATTTCTTATAATTAAAAAGGGGAATTCAATTCAATCCTCCATTTCATTGGGTCTCTTTATCTTTCCTATTCCCACTTGAAAGCTTTTGACACTTCTAAAGTTATTTACAAGAGACATAACAAAAGGGCCTTCTCAACATTGCTACATGCATACAGATAAAACTCTGACACATGCTTCAGAAAAATCTGAAGTGGACAATTCCAGATATTGAGATTGTTGGAAAGGGAAATCCGTTTGGGGGAATCTGTTTACAGAATTCTCCTAGAAATGTTTACTGTGGAGCCTTTTAAAAGCATGCAGTAAAGGAAATAAGGAGGAAGTATGCATTTGATTTTGAAACATTCATGCTCCAGACTAACCAAGGGCACAAACATTTAAGGCATTGAGCCTTAAAAGAATCTTTCGATTGCATGGGTACATGGATTATTTCCTTTTGTTGAATTTTTGAAAACTCCCTTGGCAGTTGTTTTTCTGTAAGGCCAGATATAAATCTTTCAATAAGTATAAATGAATGTCTGTTTCCCCTGCAGGCTCATGCAGGCTGTCCTGGATCATGCTCTACCATATTTACATGTAAGAGAAGCCTTTGGGCAGAAAATTGGCCACTTTCAGGTATACCAGTTTGCTTCTAGACTACTTCAGCATCCTGATCTGAACTTTTTTCCATTTCAGCTTGTCATACTTCACATAAGCCATAGTGGATTAACCCATCTTCCTAAAATAAATATTACAATTAAAATTGCTGGTCTTTTCCAAAGAAATTTAGCTACCATTGCCTCATACTACACCAGTTATTCTTGTTTCTGATTTGCACTTCAATACAGTCAACAGTATGAAAGTAGTTGGTTGGTAATATAGTTGTGAGAATAAGGATATCTTTCTCCCTTTCCGTTTGATATAATTCAGAGATGTAGTATCCCAGGGGAAGCACGGGGATGGAGGTATATGCCTACCACTTTATGGCCCTGTAGTTAACTGAGCTTTTGGATTGATTTGTGTGATAGAAAATCCATGAGTGTACTGTACGCTATATGCAGAAATGGAATAGTTTTCTTCTGTACCTTGCCAGCAGCCCTGTGCCAGGAGTAACTCTTTGAATATTTATCCTTGGTGAGATGCGTCATGTTTGACCAACCCCACCCCCCCCCCAAAAGAATCTGGTGTTATATACAAATATACAATGCCACCATTGGCGATCCTCCCTTCAGCACTCTTTCTTTCTCTCTCCCCCCCCCTCGTTAAAGTAGTTACATTTTCACTACATCAAGCAAAAGTAGTGGCCTCTACAAAGAACATTTTCCCATTTTTGTACCTCCAGAAGGTCCTATTTCCATTATGGACTTTCCCCTATATTTTCAATTCATACATTTACTTTTTTATATACTGCTTTGTTTAGCTTATGCAGGGTAAGATGGCTGACATGTACACACGGCTGATGGCATGTCGACAGTACGTATACAACGTAGCAAAGGCCTGTGATAGAGGACACTTCAATGCAAAGGTGAGATTGTGAATTACTTTGTAGTATTGCTCATTCAATTTTTTAAAAAATCCTATATTTATCAGTCTGTGTGTTGTTAAGCGTTAATAAACACATGATGTTAACATTAATGTAATCCTAGAAGGTTTGTAGAGGTTGAGGGGGTGCATGAGCTGCTCCCAGAATTAAAAACAAATTACTTTTAAACATTCTAAAATAAAACAATTTTTTGAGGATGTGCATGAACAAATCAAAATTCTTCTGGAGTCACATGAGACAAAAAAAGAACTTATATGATAAAGGATAAAGAATCAATAGCACAGGAGATCAGGTAGCAGCAGAAAATATATAACTGCTTCAATATCCTATATTTGAGAAGAACAATACTGCCTGGTTCACGTGGCAGTAGGTTAATTTTCATTTATAAACTAGCTGAATTTACCTGTCATTGTGGGAATAAAATTATATAAAAATATTTGTGGGTAGCAGTAGGCACCATTATTAGCCCTACTGGGCAGTGGACATCCCTGCCAGGCATCACTATTGGGCACCACCAGGCAGTATGCATTCTTACTGAGCACTGGCCACCAGACATCACTACCAGGTACCAATGGGCAGCGGGCATCATTGAGCATCCCTACCAGACACTGGGCACCTCCTAGTGCTGGGCATTGCTACCAGGCACCACTGGGCACAAGGCGTTGGGCACCACCAGGCTCTGTGCATCCCTACTGGGCACAGGGATCACCAGGCGGTAATGGGCATTCTGGGCACTGGTCATCACCAGGCACTGCATATATCTACTGAGTGTTGGGCACCAGGCATCTCTGGGTGGCAACGGGCAGTGGGCACCAAGAGGCATCAGGTAGTAGGCACCACTGGGCATTGGGCAACTGGGCAGTGGCCACCACAGGACACCAGGCAACACAGAGCATCATTGGGCACCATATTAGTTCTTAATGGGTCCTTAGATCACAGAAGGAATATGCTCCCCAAATTTTGTCCAGGGGTTGGGGCTGGGCATTGAGGAGTCAATGAATCAGTCTTCAGTGTTAAGTGTAGGGACAAAAACACGTTGTATCCATTTTTCCCCCTCTTCCAGTTTGAATTTCTAAAAATTTGGTTCTTGGTGAATGGTTACATCAAGGAAAGAATACCCTCCCCAAATTTCACACTTCTAGATCTGGTGGTTTTGGCTGGGCATTGATGAGTCAGTCAATGACTCTTTGATTTTATATATGGATGAAGCGTATACATTCCTTGTAAAATATATACCATAGTTGCCATTTTAAAATGCTATACGATTAAATAGGACAGCCAGTTAGAGGGTGCTTTCTGACATCCTAACTTTTGTATGCCTCATCTGGGTGTAATGCAGTGGTTTTAGTTTCTGTGTTGTGATTGGAGGATGGGATAATTTTGCGTGCTCTTGTAGAATTTACAAAGGGGTCCTTGACTCTTGAGAACAGTTAAATGCCTTTGTTATGTTGCCATTATGTGAATATGAAATTCAAGTGTAGCTGGACAAGAGACTAGCCATTCCGTCCAATTATGTGTGGGAAAGCAAGTCTAGTTGAGGAATGGTGCACCTTGACTTGAAGTCTTGCTGTCAGTGCAAATGATTTTATCTCATCCATCAGGATTGTGCAGGAGTGATTCTCTACTCTGCAGAATGTGCTACTCAGGTTGCTTTGGATGGAATCCAGTGTCTGGGTAAGACTTTCTCTATAATAGGACTAAACTGATTGAGGAAACAGTTATTGTAAAGCCACCCTGGGACCCCCAGTATTGGGAGTGGGAAAGATAGATTATAAGTCTTTTAAATAAAATAAACACAGCCTTTTTTCTTGTTCTGTGTTATTCACTGACTTCAGCAAGCATTTTTCTAACAACCATTTAAATTGGGAGTTCTCATTTCAACTGACTTGTTCATCAGTCCCTCTGTATACATCCATTAGTATATTAATCCATATCCATGACATGTAGTCATTCTCAAGTATTCTGCTTATGTTGCAGGTGGAAATGGCTACATCAACGACTACCCCATGGGTCGCTTTCTTCGTGATGCCAAACTGTACGAAATAGGTGCAGGAACCAGTGAAGTGCGAAGAATCGTCATTGGCCGATCCTTTAACTCTGCCTTTAAGTAACTCCACGGTCAAAAAAACTACCACCCTTCAAACCAAGAGGCCTTTAGTTTCCAAGATTGTAAGGCGCACAATAGCAAGACAACCACCTTCACTTGGCTCTTCCACTTTCTGTTTGCCATGCAGACGCTGCTAGATTTGTCTAAGACTATATGATTGTATTAAGAGAGGAATGGAGTGGGCAGTTCACATGGAATATCTGGATATCTGCCATCATGCCTTGTTCTGGAGAGAAAGAAGCTATTTGATAGAGTACCTAATCTGTTTCAAGAATCATTGATGTTGATTTTCGCCTTTAATGTGCTGCTTTGGGGAAATGAAATTGGCAACATGGTGCTTGATTGCATTACATCTCCAGACAGCTCACAGATTTCACAGTGATCCTTGTTTGGTGTTGGATCTTATGGGATCCTGGCTACTAGTATTACTAGTACTAAAGCTCCTGTCACTAAAACATGATTAAAATGTAAGCCATGTATTTTTGTGCATTCCTGTTCTCTTGCTGCTTATTGAGGTGTTTTAATACCATGTGAAGCCTTCATTCATTTGATGGACCGCCACCTCTTGCTTGATGTATGGGGTGATGTCACCATCCATCATTCTGGAACCGCTTAGAATGTCAAAACACTACATTGTGCCAGCTAAGAGTGATTGGGAGGGAGGCAGAGGTAGTGGCAACTTGATTAGGAGATTTTTTGGTAACATGTCTCTTTGATTCTAGTGGCCTATACACCTTGCTTTCATTGACTGGAAGAAAAGAACATACTGCAAGTAAGAAGGATAGATTTAACAATGATTTTAGAATGGCTTGCAACACTCATACAAAGACTGGGAATATGGATTTTTTTGCAGTGGTAAACAACAGCATAGCATAATTTCAAAAGCCCAGGCCAAAATTGAAGTTCAGCAAGATTTAAAACAGTCGTTGATGGCTTGGTGTCTCTACACATCTTGTTCCAGAAAGCAAAATCTAGGAATACTGTCTTAATTTCTTGCTCTTATTCTAATACCTAGGGAAAGGGAATGGCATCTAAACCAGCAATTTGTAAGAAGTTGTATTGCTAAAAACAACATTGCTTAAGATAATTTTCCTAGAGAATAACATACACTTGAAAGAAGAGGAAAAATGATACTACGGTAAAACACATCAGGTTCATGCCAGAATTATTTTGACCATCTTGCCATGTCCTAATTCAGCGTTTCTCAAAGTGGGGACTGGGACCCCTTTGGGGGTCGCCTGGAGCTTTCCTGTGGGTCACCTAAAGACCCTTGGTGCAGGGGGCCAGGTGGGAAGACCTGGCAGAAACGCTGGAGCTGCTGCGGCTGGAAGGAGCTGCTGAGCTTGTGTGAGACCAGTGTGGAGCCTTGGGGGCGGGGAGGCGCCCAACACACTCGCCACAGACGGCAGCCTCCTCCTCCTCCTCCCCCCAATCCTATGGAGGTCTCCTCACAAGTCACTCCCATGATAGTGAGTGGGGCTTACTCCCAGGAAAGTGCTAGGATTGCAGCCTTAGAGCCCAATTTTATGCATATGTACTCAGAAGTCATTCCCATTGAGTTAAGTGAGGTTTACTCCCCGGAAAGTGTGCATAGCACTGCAGCAGTAGCACCGAGAATAATTTTGTGGTTGGGGGTCCCCACAACATGAGGAACTTATAAAGGGGTCGCGGCATTAGGAAGATTGAGAACCACTGTCCTAATTCCTCATGTAGAATTTTAATTTATGCAATTGGAGAGAATCCTTGTACATTGAAGCAAAATTTCATATAATTTGCTAACAGATCTGCCTATATTAGCCATGTATTAGGGTGCCACAAACTAGGAGGAGAGCCAAGAGCCAAGCAAAATGTGCAGCCGTTTCAGAGGATTCTTGCAGAAGAAAAAGCACATAAGTCTTTCCGGTAAACTACAAATACTACAAGACAAGGAAACCTTATCGGAGGCAGGGAAGAATCTTAAATGGTGATCAGCTTGCCAAGTAATAAAACAAAGTTAAAGCTCTAATATAGGCAATAAGTGAAAAGAAATCCATAATTTGTTCAATGGAGTAATCAAACTCTGGATGCTTTCCTATGACCCTTTGATAAAAATACAGTAGTAATTTATTGAAAGGTTGCTTGCCAGACTCTGAAGGGGCTTTTGTTGTGGGTTGTGAACTGTGGGAAATACCTATTTTTAAATGGTAGCTGGTAACTATGCTTGCATCAAACTGATAAAATGGTTGTATTACAAATAAATCTGCTCTTTGTGTACATACCAGATGTTGGAACAAGTTTTGTTTTGCCCAGCAGGAGGCAGGTAGAGACTTCAGAGTAATTCCTTGCACTGAGATCACCACACCCAAAAACAGGACTCTTCCAAACCGGCACATCCTGTGTGGGTGCAACTGGCGGCAGGTGGAGGGAGGCCTGTTGCTTCCTTAGCCACAACTCTGCTGTTTCCTGCAGCTGACTTCTGTCCTTATCTTTCTCCTTTTAAAATGTTGTTCATGTAGTGAGCAGCTCCTGAGACCTTGAACTGTTGCAGTGATTTTCAACCTTTCTCATCTCGTGGCACACCAACAAAGCACTGAAATTGTCAAGGCACACCATCAGTTGTTTTTACCATTGACAAGGCACACCAGGCTACTCAAATCCCCCAATTTTCCATTTAATTAATGTCAGTCCCCAAATTCCTATGGCACACTTGAAGACTAGCCACAGCACACTTGTTGAAAATCATTGGATTATCGGATAACAGTAACCAGCAAGATAAACTGAGGTTTCAACACCCTAAAATATTTCCATTTATCCAGTATTTATATTGGTGGTACTCAAAGTAGCAAACCATTTCTATGCCTCCCCAGTGCAACTGATGTTTTCAATTCTATAGTGGTGGGAAACCACGTGTCCTAAGATTGAGACAATGCAACATTCTGGCCTGTCACATCTTCACTGACATGCCAGCAGGGACATTGCACCATAGATGCAACAAGCCAAAAGTGTCATGTCCTGATCTTGGGCTAGTCTCCCCAGCACTATGGGGCTGAAACAGCCAGTAATAGGGGGATTCAGCTAAACCCCAATCTGGCCCTCAACAGCCCTATTCTAGACGGATGAATGGATTTTGCTAATCATACTGATTTTCCAGTCACCCTGCTTTTCAGATACTTTATAAGTATGGTGTTCAAGGGAACAAGCAGGAAGCAGATAGCATCTCTTCTACCTCCAGCCCCATTATTATGGCTGGTCTGATGAAAGAAGCTGTAACAGGTGCTTAGCCTTGATTCAAATTCTTGTTTAGGCACAAGTTGATGCTTTCATCAGATTGGTGACTAGTAAGCTAAAGTTGGCCTCTCTTAAATGTGACTTTGCAGGCTGGGCAGTTAAGGCTGAAACTGGGTTCAGAAGGGATCAACAGCGTGCCAAATACTAAAGAAAATGGGAAAATGTGATATTTTACTGGGCGTGTAGGAAAATTGCCTTTAGTATTCCAGCTAACAAATCTTGTCTGCAAACCAGGCAAGGGTGTTTGTGAAGTTTTGGGTAGCATTTCTTGATGTATACAATCATATACATGTCTGACCCATGCTAACCAATTGAGACCCTCCCAGTCCATTGGTGCAAGGAAAGGCCTGATCTAGCGGTGCCTGCGGTGCCCTGTGGTTTGCCGACAATGGCAGGCACTGCTGTTTGCAAGGAATAGCTGCGCAGAACAATTAGAAAGAGGTTTCACTTTAGTATAAAGGAATTAACAACTGTGAAGTGAGGACAAA
This sequence comes from Cryptoblepharus egeriae, assembly GCA_030015325.1. Lineage (NCBI taxonomy): Eukaryota > Metazoa > Chordata > Lepidosauria > Squamata > Scincidae > Cryptoblepharus > Cryptoblepharus egeriae. The sequence continues at coordinate 10,228,680 of JAREYC010000001.1, forward strand.
AACATCCTTGAGCAAAGCAGGCAATATTGTGGTGGTGGAAGGGGGAGGAGTGGGGATTACTCTTAGCGGAGCTGGGATCTCGCTGCTTGCACCTGCTGTTTGCTGAAAGGCTAACGCTGAGGCCCAGTTGTCAGCCAGAATGAAAAAAGGCCTCTCATCAGCGCTCCAGCAAAGGAAATGGCAGGCATCCCATCCACGTAGGCAGGGCATACTGTGGGGGGAGCATACCACGGGAGGTGGTAGGACACAAGGATACGTGGAAACAAGTGGATGGCAGGAGAAGTGCCAGATTGTTCAAGCACTCAATTCTTAAATATCAGGTGGTCATTAGGGAGATTTTTAAATATATATTTTTTATGTTTTGCTGTAAACCATTTACTCCAAAATTTATCCTTTTAGCAAGAAGCTGGAACAGGTGGCAGGCTGAGTACTGATTCCAGTCTGTATGCAAACTGTTTGCATGAAGTTGGTAGAAAACAAACTTATTCTGACAGGCTGATGTGACAGAGCAGCTACAAAACTCATATTCGGATCTCTGCCACCTGCAAATTTAGCAAGTCCCCTTTCCCAGGAACACTAACCACTTCTGAACACTGGCATAGCTGGGCCAAGGGTGGCATGTTTTGCATCTTGTCTTACAGTTGCATTGCCCTTGCCCTGGAGCTGGAAAATTGGTTAGGATTATGTCCCAGCCTACCTTACAATCACAATATATTTGAAATGCTTTCAATTTCTTAAAGTACTAAACATCCATGTGTTTAAGGATATTGTCCAGTGTGATATAGTTAATGATGATATAGGGGATTCCATTACATATCACTGATGATGTTATAAATTATTTCCATTACATATATATCCCGCCTTTTCCCCCTAAAGATTTAAAGAAGGATACCCAAGGATATGTTGGATGGGTATACAGTATATACATATGATGACATATAGGGTGATTGAAAAGTAACTCCCTATATTGTAATTTATAAATATTTTAAAATAGGGAGTTAATTTCAATCATCATATATAGATGATTTCCATTAAATATAATTTGTCATTCACCTTACTTCTCTAATTCTTATTCTGCCTGCCAAGTTTCAAAGACATTTTTAAGGGAAAAAAAAAATTCATCTGTACTCAGTATGAATACCAATGAATTAACAACTATGAGTTATTACTAACAACTCTGATGCAGCATTTTTCAGATGCAATGCATTATATGAACTTATTCGTATCCTACTTGTCTCCATCTCTCAGGTAGCTTATAAATCCATATAATTCAACACATTGGAGCTTATGTCATAATAGCTCAAGCGTTGAAACTTATCCACAAAAATCCCCATTTGAAGTTTTAGTGTTAATAAGTTAATTTCCTTGCCCTACTAATACATTTGGAAAATGCAAATTGTTTCTGCATTTACTTTCCATAAATCCTCTTAACAGAAAGCTGATTTTTACAATACTTTCTGCAATACCATGAAAAAATATGAATAGGGCATCAAGACATTAATCTTTGGGGGAACTGTGTTTGGGAGTTCATAATTTAATTTTTAAATCACATTCATTCTAAAAAAATTCTCCTGCCTAATTTTTTACTGGGCTGCATCTGTGAGGGATGTTTAAAGTAGCTTTTTAACAGGTCCTACTCTGAATATTAGGGAGATGTTGACATGTGGGGTTCAGTACAAAGGGATAATTTTAAATAGTTACTAGTGAAATGTGTCTGCGTCACGGGAGTAAAATAACCCCGGTAAGCCTTTCCCCCCCCCCACTGCATATAACACCCCCATGGGCATCATCTGCCCATGCACATCAACCCCCCATGCACATCATCACCCCATGCGCAACTTATTCCCCCATGCACATCAACCCCCAATTGTGCACCAATCTGCCATGCGCAACATCAAACCCCATATACATCAACCCCCAAGCGCACCATCAACCCCCGTGCACAACTTACCTCCGTGCGCACCATCCCCACATGTGCACCATCCAGCCCATGTGCACCATACCCCCAGGCACACCATCCCCCTTACGCACCTCCATGTGCACCCTCTCCTCTTGTCTACTATCTCCCCAGTGCACCCTCCCTCCCAGTGTATCAGGCACCAAATTGGCTGTATGTTGATTAGTCAGTCTTCAATGTTAAGTATAGGTCAAAAATATGTTTCACCCCTTTTCAGCCCCTTAAGGGTTAAATTTCTATACATTGCTTCTTGGTAGGTGTTGATGTCACAGAAGGAACACCCTCCCCAAATTTCATGCTTCTGGGTCCAGGGTTTGGGGCAGAGCATCCCTCAGTCAGGGATTCTTCAATGGAAAGTATAGAGAGGAAAACATATTGCATTCCTTTTCACCCCCTTCCGGTTCGAATTTCCCAAAACTGGTTCTTAGTGGGTTCCTCCATCACGGAAGGAACACCCTCCCCAATTTTCACACTTCTAGGCCCATCCGTTTAGGCTAGGTGTTGATCAGTCAGTGAGTGAGTCAGTTAGCGAGTCGGTGACTTCTCAGTTATATATACAGGGTGATTGAAAAGTAGCGCTCTATATTGTAATTTATAAGTATTTTAAAATAGAGAGTTACTTTTCAGTCACCCTGTATACAGATTAGCTTGTTGATGTTTCATTAATTGAAACTGATGAAACTTCTGTCACATGCGTGACGTTCCACAGCTTGAATGTATTCGCCATTTCTAAATTGATGGTACATTACAAAATACTACTTTGAGTAACTAGGGCTGCAATCCTAACCTCCATTTAGGCTGGTCTAAGCCTCAGCCTAAGTCCTGTACTTACCTGGGGATGTCACAAAAGTTCAGTAAGACACTTCTGCCCCGCTCCTGAGTGGATGAGGCAAATGCACAGCCATACGCCAACCTCCCCACACCATTGCAGAAGATAGGCCAGGTGAGTTGATCTAGGAGGATTTCCTGCTGCAGGCAGGGGGTTGGACTAGATGACCTACTAGGTCCCTTTCAACTCTAGGATTCTATGATTCTATGAGTTAGGCCAGCCTACATTTCTCAGGATTGCACCTTTGTTCTGGGGCAAGCCAGAGATTGCTCAAGTGATTCTGTGAATTGTCCCAGCCATTTTCTCATTCCAGATCTTGACCTGGAATGGCCTCATTCCTACACACGTTTAGAGCACAATCCTAATCTTGTCTACTCAGAAGTAAGCCCCATTGTGTTCAATAGATCTAATTCCCAGGATAAAATTAAATAAGAAGCCGTTCTTTAAAACCCACACATAGCTGAGCTGACACACTGATTGTAGTGTAGTTACACCCTGGTTTGTTGAAAGCTGCTGATAAACATGGTGTGCTCAACAAGGTTCATGAAGATCCAAGTCGGACTTGGTGTTTCCAAATAAAAAGTGGTCAGGCTGGCTAAGCCAGTAATATTTCTCTCCTTAGATGGCGAGAGAGGTGACGACGCAACTTTTTCATAATTTTGTAAAGGCATTCAGCTGTGTCTGTTCCCTGATTGTATGAAGTGCACCTTGTCTTTCTGCATCAGCATAGAGAAAGCTAAAGAAAATGCTGATTCCTTTCCACATTAAAAATGCAATCCTAAACATGTCTACTCAGAAGTAAATCCCACTGTGTCCAATAGTACGTACTCCCATTTGAACACAATCCCCCCAAATCAGGATTGTCCCTGTTTTGGGGGACATATCACAAGGTCCCATATGCCCGGATTTTTCCAGATTCGTCCTCTTTTTTTTAGCCTTTTGTCCTGGTATCCTCCAAAAGGGCTTCATTGTCCTCCATTTTGACTTCATTTTAGAACTTTGCAATGGTGTGCAGTACCCCTTCATATAATATGTTGTTGGATTCGTATTGAAGAGCAGAATCCAATGCAAAAAGTGGCTTTCAAATATTTCCTTCCTATCAAAAGATATGACCAAAAAATATGCATTGAGCTTTAGGGGAGAGTGAAAGCGCCCAATACCATGGCTTTACTTGTGAGTAGGCAAATGTGCCCTTGTCTGCCAGAAAGGCCAGGCTGAGAGGAATCCAAGACCTTGTCCTCCTCTTTAGGTTCAGGCATCTGGTCATCCTGGACATATGGAAACCTTAAGAGTGGTCAGTATTGACCAGGAGGCCAATTCTATCCAACTTTCCAGCACTAATGCAACCGTAACACCTGGGTCTTTGCAACCTGGGTCCTGTGGTGGTGGTGGGCAACCACTTTGAGGCCTCCTCAAAGTAGTTTGCTGCCTTACTATGAGGCTACACAAAGGCTGAATCAGTTGGTTGGAAAGTTGAATACGATTGGGCTCTCGGCATAATATGGTGGTATATATGCCACTCCAAAACCAGGCACATTCTTAGTGAGAACGAGGCAGTCTGTCTCTCTAACCCAGTGATTTTCAACCTTTTCCATCTCATGGCACACTGACAAGGCACTAAAATTGTCAAGGCATACCATCAGTCCTTTAAAAATTGACAAGGCATACCATGCTGCTGGTGGCGTGTTCACATGGTCCGTTAACTGCTCTATTAAAAAATGATATTATCTAATAAATAAATTTTCCAACCTCCCAAGGCACACCTGTGGACCATTTGTTGCACACCATTATGCACACAGGTTGAAAAAAAATCACTGTTTTAACACTTTGTCTTGCTGTTTCTGGTTTGGGAGGTCAGATGCGATTCTAGTAAGAGGATCGAGATGAACGGGATGGTTTTTTAAGTGTAGAGAAGCATGCTTTGACTTTTGTCCACAAAGCCAAGCCTCCTACCAGTTTGTTGTGTCACATCCCTGGTAGTAGTATCCAAATGGCAGGTATCCAGGGGTCTCATAAGGACCTTCAGACATCACCCATACCTCTAGGCTGAAAAACAGTGATGTATAGGATAACAACCTTAAAGTTGTACATAGCAAGCTGAAATGCTGATTACCAGATTTAAAACTGCAAGCTTTGGGGTCGCACAGGTCTCTTATGAAGTTAATGATAGGAGGAGAAAAAAGTAGATTTGATGCTGTTAGGTTACTAGTATGCAGTGGCATAACCAGAGGGGGTGTAGCAGTCAGTTTTGGAGGGAGCGTACAAGGGACCCCTCTCCTTTGGAGCCATTCCAGGTGGGGGAGAAAAAAGGAGCTGTATGGCTCCGTTGTACTCCCCCCTGCCTGGAATGGCTCTGAAGGAGAGGGGTCCCTTGCACGCTCCCTCCAAAAGTAACTGCTCCTCCCCCTCTAGCTATGCCACTTTTAATACACTTGCACCATGCATTCAGACACCAACAAAACTTAATGATGTGCCCTCCCTGCTACACCACTCTGGAAATGGTGCAATCCTCTTAATAGATACTATTCCTCTTAAAAGCAACCAGTGGCAGTGAGAGCCCTGGTGCAATGATGACGTCATGGTGCAATGATGACGTCACACATTTCCAAACTCTGCATGATTCCTGCACCTGCAGCGCCTGCAGGCAGCCTAGGAACGGCTGCAGACTCAACCCTGGGGAGACGCGGCTGGGCTGCAGTGGGGAGAAAGTTGCGAAACAGCGCCCCTTCTGGCCAAGTCGCGCACAGCAGGCACCTTATGGGGGATGTTCCAATTTAACACACACAACCAGAAACATGTCACTTTTTCTAGGACATTTCCTCCTTTTTAGCCTTTTGTCCTGGAAAAAAATTTACATTGTTCTCCTTTTCCTTAAGTAGCATGTAATTAAAAATATTAATTAAAATATTAAAAAGTAATTAAAATTATTTTTTAAATTACATGTGCTGCATGTAATTTAAAAAATAGGTAATAAATTACATAAAATAGTTTTAAGTTTAATAATAAGTAATATGTTTAAAGCAATATATATGGGTGTTTCAGCTTTTATTTTGCCATGTCCTACATTTTCGTGGGTGTCCTACATCTTGTCCTCTTTTGCAGTTATGATGTATGATCACCCTGACCCACAATCAGCCCCACCTACCATTAAACAGAGTGAGCATCTGATCACAACTGCTATGCTAGAGAACTTATAACATGTCCTGCAATGCCCTGTGTCGGGGCCGAATTTACGTATAAGCTAAACAAGTTATAGCTTCGGGTCCCACTCTTTTGGGGGCCCCCCCAAAAATTAAAGGAAAAAACAACAATTACTTTGATAAAATACATATTTTGTTATGTGCAAATGGCTTTAGATACCTATTAGGTCCGAAAATTACCATATAGCATATATTCAACAGAAAAAAACAGCAACAATTTGTTGTTGACAGCTGTACATAAAAAGAGCCCCATTACCTTCAATACCTTAGGCCTCATCAAACCTAGTAGGCTGTGGGTGGCACAAGTGGTTAAGACACTGTGCCTGTTAACCAGCAGGCCAGGGTTCGAGACCTGGGTCGATCCCACAAGACAGGGTGAACTCCTGTCCTTTGCTCAGCTCTGCGACGCCAGCTGGATCCAATCGTATTGGCTCTGCCTTTCCATTGGACCAATTCAGTGGCTTGGAGAGGGGGATTTGCTGCTTGGGTAACAGCCTATCCTCCATAACAATCTAACCCAGGCTTTCGTGTTTCGCATGCAGCGTATGCAGCGCCGAGCACGATACCATAGTCTTTCAAGACTGACGGAGGCCTGCTGCATCAAACCTAAATCTGGCTCTGTCCCATGCACCACATGCTGTTCCTGTATGACAGCCGATTCTATGCATGTCTACTCAGAAGTAAGTCCCATTGTGTGCAATGAGATTTGCTAGAAAAGTGTGGCTAGATAGGATTGCAGCATCTATCTGTCTGTCTGTCACATGTTTCCTGACTTCATCATCACAGCAGTGAGCATCACTCAGTGAGCATCATCGCAACAGCTGCAGCATCACTTCAAAGTGCAACAGCCAGCAACTAAAGCTGCAGTCCTAGCCACATTTTCCTATGAGTAAGTCTGATGGACTATAGTGGAATGTGCTTCTGAGTAGGCATCACTAGGATTAGGCAGCCCTTAGGTTGTGGGAGAGACCTTAACCATTGCATCCACAAATCCCTTCTCTGCTTCTTTCCAAGTTATTATTAAGAAAATTGAGAAACATGCAGATTTTGTCCCCAGCAAACAAAAATTGGAAAGCAGCTTGTTGAAAAAAGAGCTCACTGTTATTTTGTGTGTTTTTTAAAAAGATATAGGCAATAAATCAGCAATAGGCCCTAGAAGTACGCTATGTGTGTACCAGTGGCATAGCTAGTGGGAGGCAGGGGGGGAAAAGCACTAAGATTTACAAGTAGCCTCACCATGGCATTCAAATGCCCCCCAGCAGAGCCATTCTGGGAAGACGCAGTAGAGTTAGTGCTTTGCACCCCTTCTAGCTATGCCAATGATTATTAAGTGACTCCTCATCATGAGTGTTCATGGTGTGTAAACTTATGTTTACATCAGTAGCATGCAGGCGCATGAAAATAAGAAGCATTGTATGCTATGGTGGAGGGGCCAATCTGGAAGCTTAGGCAAGGCAAGGCAAATATTTTCCTTTACCCATCATATTTTCCTGTACCCATCGCCCCTGTTAACTGAGCAAGAGGCACTCTTTCAAGTAGGTGTTCCTCTTTTATTTAGCAGGGGGAGAGTAACTGGCCCTACACACCCCAGCAATGTCTGTTCTAGTGGCTTCTGCTGGTGTTGTTTTTGCATTTTAGATTGTGAGCCCTTTTGGGACAGGCACCCATTAGCCTTTAATTAGCTATTATTATTTTTCCATTTTCTTTGTAAACCGCTTTGTGAACTTTTTAGTTGAAAAGCGGTATATAAATACTGTAGATAGATAAAATACTGTGAATAAGACTCCTTAGAGCACAATCCTGACCATGTCTACTCAAAGGAAAGCCCAATTGTGCTCAATGAGTCTTACTGCTAGGAAAGTGTCTTTAGGATTGCAGCCTATGATATCCATGGGTAGAGGTTGGGGAAACAATTTTATATTTTGAAGATTTTGGTATTTTCCAAAGATCAAAGCTCAAGAAGTGATGTTATGTATTTTTATTATAAATTTACATTGTAATTATGAATTACAATCAGTTGATAAGTGTACTAGATAGATAATATAGGTGGTATAGAATCAGCAGATGCAACAGCAGTCAATACCCATTCACACACACCTCAAAAAATAAAGCAGTCTCTTGCTCTCACTCTCTCTCACACACACACATACACACACTTGAGATTTTTTATTTTCCAAAATGAGAAGTGCAGGAAGTGATCTATGTTTTATTTCATTATCACTATTTTCTCCCAACTCCACATACGGATCCCCTCCTCCTATACTGATGGAGCATCCCGGACTCCCTGCTGATACTGAAAATCCACGATAATAATGAAAGCAGATAATAAAATCCATGACTTTTAGAGCCCATCTCGGCTCAGAACATAACTGTATGTTCACTTTGGTCACATCCAGAACGGTTCTGAGCCTCAGAGAGGCTGCTTGCCCCCTTGTACAACCTCTCTGACACTCAAAATGGCCCCAGAGTTTTAGGGGGACGGCAAACTGAGCTTGAAACTCATTGACTAAAGCTGCTGCTGTGAGCCTCTGTGCTCCAGAGCTGTGGCAGAGCAGCCTTTGTGCCGCACCTGTTTACGCACATTCTGAATAATACAATGCTCTGCTCAGTGGGAGGCGCTGCCAATAGAGCCCGTTAGATGGAAGTGGCTGATCTAAGCCCAGCTGGTGGAGCTGAAAAGCAGATTCTTCTTCAGCCTTGGCCGTCCTCTTGACTTGTTGCCTCTTGCAGGGCCGCTAACGTAATGAAATCCTGGTGTTAGTGTCTCGAGGCTATTTCGCTGACTTATTACCTTCTGCTGTAAATACAGCTTGCAGGATCCCTCTGTCCATTTCTGGTGTTTAATTTTTAATGAAGACATTCTGCTTTCTGTCGGCCTGCTCCTCCTCTGTCTGCTGTTGTCGGATGCAAAAATATTCTAATGAATGAGCAAGCCCACTTTACTGGCAAGGAACCCGTCATATCATCTCCTATTTTTGTGTGCACAGCCCAAGATTTCCATCTTCAGTAAGGTCGTGTTCCTGTTTGCAATCATCTCCAAGACTGGGGGCGAGATCAGGATGGAGGTCTCCTGAAGACACCCTTTGAAGTTGGTGTGAAGCCAACGGTGGCTGCCGGCTGATAGAATAGTCTACTACAACCTCATTTTTCAAATACAGCCCAAAGGGACTTCTGATGCAACCACTGAGGCATGGGAGAAGACGAAGAGGTAGACAGAAAGGATGCAGGATGCTAAGCCCCTCTAACTTGAATCTTGAGTCTTGTGAAGAAGGCAGGATAAAAATTAAGTTATAATAATATAATAATTATAATAACTGGGCAAGATGCACTCTTTCAAGTGGGTGTTCAACAGGGGAAGAGGAGCCTTATTTAACAGGGGAACTGGTCCTCCTCACCCCAGCAGTGTCTTCTCTACTGGCTTCTGCTGGTATTCTTTGATATCTTTGTAGATTGTGAGCCTTTTGGGGACAGGGAGCCATTAGTTGTTTAATTTTCTCAGTAAAACACTTTGTGAACTTTTCGTTGAAAAGCAATACATAAATTTTTGTTGCCAGACAACAGATTGCCAAGGGGGTGGTGGACTCTCCCTCACTGGGGGTCTTCAAGCTGAGGCTTGACGAGCACCTGTCGGGGATAGGTTTCCTGCTGCAGGCAGGGGTTGGACTAGATGACCTACTAGGTCCCTTTCAACTCTAGGATTCTATGATTCTATGATTCTATGAAATACTGTTGATTGATTGATTGATGATTGATTGATTGATTTAAGTCCCAGGGATGGGAGCCATGGAAGAGAACTCTCTTGGGAGCAAGGAATAGCAGGCGTAAGTGGAAGCATGAAGACCACTCACAGACCATTAGCCCCACACTCTGGAGACTATTCATAAAAAACATCTGTTTACTGCCTTCTATTACTGCAGATACTTGCGTTCTCTCAAAATAATTTAATGGAATATTTTCAGTAGATTAAAAAGCGAAAAACATTCATACAAATATGTTGCTTTCATGTGGTTAATTTAAACCCTATATTGCTTATTATGAAATATGAAGCTATTATATATAATGTATGAATTATAAGAATGCTACATGCAGCCTGCTCACAAGGAAAAGCAGTGCAATAAAGTATTTTCCAAAGACACAAGGCTAAAATCCAGGACATATCCTGGATATCCAGTAGGTTCACCCCTCAATCCTAACCCCCAGCTAAGCCAGCAAAACTCCTAGCACAAGTCCCACGCTGGCCTGGGGTGTTGCAAAAGTGCCACAGTCAATCAATCAATAAGTCAGTCAGTCAGTCAGTCAACATTATTTTTATACTGCTTTTCAACAAAAAAATTCACAATGAGATTTACAGAGATAATGAAATAAGGCACTTCTGTACCATTCCTTGGAGGGGTTTTAGGTCAGTGCACAGACGTGCACCAGCCTCCCCGTGCCATTGCGGGAATGGGGAGATGGCTGAGCTGTTCTGGCCTGAATTGGTTTGGATTACACCCCAACTCCCATTGTATTCAGCGGGCATCACTTTCAGGAAAGTGTGTATAGGATTGCAGTCCCAGGCTGTAGTTAAGCCAGAGTAAGTAGGCTGGTGGCTTAACCTGAGATGAGATTGCTTTGTACAATAATTGGTCTCACAGTGGTGGGATTCAAATAAATTAACAACAGATTCTATGTCCCATTAGTAACCAGTTCTCGAAGCAGGCACTCATTAGTGAAGGGTTCTATAGAACCTGTGAGAACCCCCGAAGCCCACCACTGGTCTTACTGCTGTTGTGTACCACCAGACAATCGTCACTCCTACAGTGGCATAAATTTATTTTTCCAACCTGATTTTTTACCACCATACAGTGAATTCTTGTCATGTGGACTGGGAACCCATCACTGAGAATGTGCTCACCCCCATCTCAAGTTTACTCTGAATTTTCCCTTTTACACTTTGTGGTTTTTTTTAACCAGCCGCCCGTCCGCCTGCCTGCCACGTGGCCTCTCGATACTATTTGTGTCATAGGAATTGTCTCAGGATTTGAGGCCGCGGGTGGATTGATGGAAGCCAATGTCTCTCGCTTCACCCTCTCGCAGTGCAATTCACAAACCTTGACAGGCTACTGGGAAAGCCGGCTGTAGCTTCCTGCAGCAATCTTCTTTTATTGTTGCAGAGCACCTTTTATTCCCAAATGCTTTATTACAAGCGGTACATGATGTTTATTACAATAATATCCTGAGGCTCCATTTCAGGATGACAGGCCTTCTTTGCCTAGCACCGTCAGCGATTCATACCCACCCACCTCTGCCTAAAATGAAAGTCCTATGAATTTCTTAAGCCTGGAGCAAGGCGAGAAGAAATGCCAGATCCCGTCATCCTTCCACACAATGTCATGGCAAAGCTCTGTAAAACAGCCTTGCTTGGAGTAAACCTGATTTACGTTCACTGTAACCAGACTTGATCTTAAATATATTTGTTTGGAACTAAATCCTAATGATATTAGGATTATATTCTGTTGGCAAAATTTTTTGCCATTATGATTCTAAACATACTGAAAGAAAAAAATTAGTCAGAGGACTAATCAAATTAGCAGATTACAAGGAGCATCCATTTAGTGTTTCTGTGCTCAGGTGTTTTGGTTTCTTTTTTATAGTAAATAGCATCTGCAGGGCAACTGCATTAGGAGCATGGCACGGAAAGAAGGCTTTTAATCATGTGTCTTGCCATAGTACTAGTCCAGATCCCTCATGGCTGTTATTTTGTACCAAGCAAAATTATTTTTGGCAAAGGGAGACCTGACCTTAAGATAAATGGGAACTTTGAGGGTCCTAATCAAAACTGGGACAGTGGGGACTCTATCCCTCAATACCAAGTCCCAGTCTGGCTTAGCACTAAAAATATATATACTGTATTTATTCAAATCTAATGCACGTGTAAAAAAAATACTGAATTTACTCAAATCCAATGTGCAATTAAAAAAAGTTTACTAGCGATTGTAGTGCACAGTAGCAAAGCAGGTACAAAATATAATTTTACTGCATATAACAAGTTATATGATAATAATAAAATATCATTGGATTCATGTTAAGATTTTTACCTAATTGCTCTACTTTATACAACAATGAGTTTATGTTACATTTTAATCACAGTATAGTAAAGTGTTAATCTAAATACTGACCTATACTTACAATAAAAATACCGGTACATACTCCGATCTAATGTGCCATTGAATCTAACGCACACCTCGGTTTTGGATAATGGAAAGCGCATTATCCCTACAATCCAGAGTAACTACGGGAGCATGTAAGAGACATTACGTGTACCCGTAGTTACTGCACCAACTAGCGAAAACCTATGGGAAATTCATATAGCAATCCAGAGCAAATTGTTCTTACACTGGAGCAAAAACTCCCCATAGTTACTCTGGATTGTGCCCTATGTTACTCAAACATATGTTCTGGCGGTGTAAAGGCCCAATAATAGGAAGAGTCCAAACACTGAGGGTTCCTAAGTAATGCTGGGACTTTTTTGTTGTTGCAAATATTGACCTTGGCTTATTTAATTGTAAGCACCTTTCCTCTTTATCTTTATTTCATTATGAGTATGATGCCTATGTTCTTCCCCTGTGTAGGTAATCCTTTGCTTCAGTGACTTCCCTCTGTACTTAAACAGAATACTGTGACTCTCTCCAGTGTTTGCCTGGACCAAAGATCCATGCTGAGAAGGGTCTTATTAAGGGCATGCTCGGCCCTTCCCCTTTGGCTTTTGTGGTTTCGTGGGCGTTGGTTTGGGTTGCGGTTGTATGAGTTGTATTCCTCCTGCTGCACTCTATTATTTGTTCTCATTGCTTCAGAGCTGAAAAGTCAAAGATCCACAAATGCCACATACCTCTTAGCTTCTAGTTTGGAACAGGGTGATCAGATGTCCTCTTTAGCCAGTATATGTCCTCTTTTTAAACCCTGAGTCCTGGAAAAAAACTTCCTTGTCCTCTTTTTCCTTGTGAGCAGGCAGTATGTAGCCTCTTTGTAATTAACTAATTATAAGTAATAGTTTAAAATTTAATAATAAGTAATATGGTGTTTAAATTAACCACATGATGGAGTGAGCATCCATTACTTGTCCAGCTCCTGCCAACCTAGCAGTTCAAAAGCATGTAGAGTAGATAAAGAGGTACTACTTTGGAGGAAAGATAACTATGTTTCACGTGCCTTTGGCATTTAGTCATGCCAGCCACATGACCACAGAGACACCTTTGGCTCTTCAGCCTAACAGGGATGAGCACTGCCCTTGGAGTCAAACATAACTAGCAGGGCAACCTGTGTGGGACACGTTGGCCTTAGAGCACAATCCTAACCATGTCTACTCAAAAGAAAGCCCCATTGTGTTCAATGAGTCTTACTCCCAGGAAAGTGTATTTAGGATTACAGCTTCAATCTTTTAGTTGCTTTTGGAACTGAACCATCAGTGGTGCCAAGACTCAAAGATTCACTGGGCAATATCTGTAGGTGGGGAAATATGGTTGTGTTCCCCTCTCCCAGCTGGAAAATAAACTGAAGTTGTGACTGTTTTATAAAATATGAGTAGGAAGCATTGTCTCCCAAACTGTGGGTCATGACCCAATTATTGGTGGGTCATCAAACTGACAAACTGATAGCTGTCAAGGAAAATTACTGAGCCTTAAGGGAAAAGAAACTGAGCTGCACATATGTGTTTACTTGCAAGCTGGCAAAAATGCTTCAGGGCGTGATCCAGAGTAACTATGGGGAGTCCTTGCTCCAGTGTAAGAACAATTTGCTCTGGATTGCAATATGAATTTCCCATAGGTTTTCACTAGGTGGTGCAGTAACTACGGGGACAGGTAATGTCTCTTATGTGCTCCTGTAGTTACTCTGGAATGTAGGGACTGTCCACTTCAAAGGGCAGAACGAGAGGGATATAACATTAAAGCATCAAGGATCCACCAACTGAGTCATTCCTTTAGCATTCTTGTAAGGTAAAGAGGTTACCCTATCACAACAAGAACAGATGGAGCGCACATTCCTTTCCCTTAGGTATTCTCAACCTGCCAATAGTAGATTAGATACAGAACAAAACCGGTCTGAAAATATCAGTCCACTAATGAGCACAATTAATTGGGGTTAATTCATTTACCTTTATCAATCAATTACCATTATAAGCAAGACAATTAAATGACTAAAACACCTCTCTAATAATTTGGTAGCTAAAGTATAAATAGATAACGTTCTAGATTGCTCAAATTGTTTCCTAAAATGGCTGAATATCGACTTCTCTAGGGAAGTCTTTGCTGGAAATTTTGACGCTGTGCGACACAATTTTGATGCTGTGCGAGGTGTTCAACATTATAGAAAAGCTTGTTTTGGGCTGCAATCCTAAAGACACTTTCCTGGGAGTAAGACCAATTGAATACAATGGGGCTTAATTTTGAGTAGACATGGTTAGAATTGTGCTGTTTACCTGGAACCAAAACCAAAATGTCCCAAAACCTGAACCATTTCTGAAGAACAGCCTATCTTAGCATTGTTCAGACTTTCATCTTCAGGAAGCGTTTTCCACATAAATGTCTACCAAAGAACATATGCATGTCTTCCACAGAACTTGATGTGCTGCAGAGATTTATGGAATAAGTTCTAGATCCAAGCCCCAAGTCTGCAGGCCAAATCTGGTTTCACCACATAACCTATCTGGTATGGCACAATATGGCAACAGCAAAGCCTTACCATTCTATGCTACAGGATCTGCTTTACATAACCAATTATTGTCACAACTCATGCACAGTGGACACCAGGCACTGTGCGTCTTTATTTATTATTAAGGGTCTTTTGATCTTTGACTGTGTAGTTAAAACACTACTATGAAACATTTTTGTCATTGAAGAATCGCTGACTCATCAATGCCCAGCTCCAACCAATGGACCAAAGCGTGAAATTTGGGGAACATATTCCTTGTGTGATGTAAGAACCCACTAAGAAGCAATTTGGTGCCTGGTGATGCTCAATAGGTGTGCCTGTTGGTGACTGGTGGTACACAGTGGTGCCTGCTGTCCACTGTGCAGTGGTCTCTGGTAGGGATGCCTGGTGCCTAGAAAGGATGCCCACTGCCCACTGGTGCCCAGTGCCTGCTGATGTTTGCTGTGCACTAGTGCCTGATGGTGCCCAAGAGGGATGCCTGGTGCTGAGTAGGGATGCCCTGTGCATGGTGGTACCAGCTGCCCACTGATGACCGCTGCTCACTGCATAGTGGTGCCCAGTTGTGCTTGGTAGGGATGCCTGTTACCTGCTGCTGCTGCCTCTGCCCCCTGGTATCCTCTGGTGCAGTGCCCAATGCTCGCTGGTCCCCTCTGCTTGCTGCCTGTCACCTGGTGCCCACTAGTAACCAATTCTTCCCAGTATCCACTAATATTCTTGAAATTGTATTCCCGCAACGATGGTTAAATTCTGCTAGTAAGGTATATAGTTATACCTAATTATATGCTGCTAGCAATTCCCCCATTAAAATTCATTTTGCTATGATCCTAGAAAGTTTAACATTCATAGCCACAGGACTTTCAGCCCAATCCTCTGTATGCCTACTCAGAAGTAAGTCACATTATAGTCATGGAGCGTACTGCCAGAAAAGTGTGGCTAGGGCTGCAGTCTTAGCTCACTAATAGCACATCACAAAATGATAAAGAGCAAAAATGGGAAAGAGCCAGCATGAGAGTGCAAGGATTACTTTGCTGAATCATATTCATCGAGTGGAGGATTCTGCTTCCAAAAGCAGTCAGTAAGATGCCCTTGGGGGAGATTAATGGGAGGTAATAAATTTTTGTTTTTTTCTCTTGATGGAAAATGAATGGCAGTAATTATGGTTCGGTAAGCTTCTTGCTTTTGTTATCCCAGGCCTGCTTACTGTAGGAAAAGAACTGCTGAGCTACTATACCATAGACTTTATCTACGCCGTGGACAATCTGATGCAGGGCTTACAGTGTGTAGTACAATAATGCATTGCTATGGGAGAGCACTAGTTGTAAGTCTTCACAGAATCCCAGGGAAGGGGAAGGTTCTTGGCCACAGCAGCCTTGGAAATGAATGGCTGGTCTGGCAAAATTACTCCACCCAGGAATTTGTTTTATAGGGCAGTGGTAGTCCCGATAGATCTTTAACACAAAAATCCCCTCTTGGTTTTCCCCTGGACTTTCTTTGTTTCAACAGACTAGTTTAGAAATTGGACGGCTTTTTTTTGTTGTGTTGCTGCTTCTGTTAAACAAGAGAGAGCCAGAAACTCTTGCTGATCCTGCAACTCCCCCAGGGATTTCCTAGCTTGCCTTGATCTTCAGCCCATCTTGATCTTCAGCCCATCTTTGCTCCACAAGCCTTACTTCATTCCTACCTGAGGTACGGTGGTACCTCACTCCTCACTGTGGTATTTCCATTCTTTCGACTATGGTTATCCCATGGTAAGATACGTGTGCAATATTTATTTGTTTATACCCCACCTTTTCCAAGGCAGCTTACAAGTACAGAAAAAATCAAGTATAGAGTAAAACAATGATTAAAAAATCAACATGGCACTACACCATATGTTTTAACAATAATAATAAGAAAAAATATCAAATCAAAGCCATGAAAAAATAAATCTAACAAAAGATAAAAGAGGGAATTTTGGTGGGTGGGGTGTTTTTGGGATTGTAGTGTGTGTGTGTGTCGGGTCTGGTCTCTGGGTGTTTTTGTGAATTTCGTTGTATGTGTACACTGTGCATATATGTACAATAACAATAAAGAATTTATTTATTATTTATAAAAAGATAGCATTAAACATAAAATTGTTTGCATTGCATGGTGAAAGACTAAAACTGAAAGAGCAAGGTTCATGGAAAAAGAACTAATTAAACTGGTGACTAGGGAAGTATACAAGCAACAAAAGCAGTATAGTATGTTATAACCATTCAGCAACCAAATGTTAGGTGAAACAGGTACGTTTTGATCCCTTGGCGGAAAGTCACAAGAGGGGAATTCCTCTATTGCTCAGGGAGGGCATTCCATAGTTGTGGCGGCACTAGAGGTGCCACAGGTGCCACTCCTCTCATCTGGGACAGAGGTGGTACTTGTAGAAGCAACTCTTCAGCAGACCTAATAGGGCAGGAAGGGATGTACGGAAGGATATGGTCTTTTAGTACCCCGGGTCAGGTTATGTTGGTTATGCATTACACACACACACACGAAATAAGAGAGTATACTTTGTGGGCTATTTGGGGCAGGACTGAGAAGACAATATAACAAATGTATATTTGCTGAAATCTGAAGTTTCCCTCTTTGTGTGGGGCAACTCTCTTATAAACCACCACCTCTCAGCCCTCCTGCAATATGGAGATAATAATACTGGACTACACTGCAGGCTGATAATAGTTTCTTTTTCTCAGCCTCATCTCTTTCTGCCCTGCTCCTGCAATATAGAGATAAGTGCATTGGGCTGTGCCGAGGGTAACCAAATGCCCAAACCTCAAAAGGAGGACAAAGTCTTGGATTCCTTTCAGCCTGGCTTTTCTGGCGGACAATGGCATGTTTGCCTACTCACCAGTGAAGCCATGATACTGGGCACTTTCACTTTCCCATAGAGCTCAATGCATATTTTTTTGTTTTAGTTTTTTGGCCATAACTTTTGATAGGAAAGAGATTTTTGCACTAGATTCTGCTCTTCAGTATGAATCCAATGATATATGACACGATGGGGTACTGCAAACACTGAAATGTTCCAAAATGAAGCCAAAATGGAGGACAATGAAGCCCTTTTGGAGGAGACAGGAAATTAAAAAAGAGGACAAATCCAGAAATTTCTGATCATATCTTCACCCTGGCTGTGCCCAACCTATGACTCCTGGCCTGCCATGTCGGACAGAATTCTGGAACAGGAAACATTAGCTGGGAATTTTTTTAAAATTTTGAGAGACCACATTTTAAGCCAGCCTAGTATTCTGCATATGCTCAAAAGCTCTCTCTCTCTCTCTCTCTCTCTCTCTCTCTCTCTTTCCTTATTGAATCCCTAGATTCAAGCCCTGGCATTAAATTAGGTTCTTCTAATCTAAGGCTAATCTCTGTCAGATCTTAATTTGTAATTAAATCCTGATCAGACAAGCAAACCTGTCATGAGTTGCTAGCTCACTTCCGACATATCGTGTGGGCAGGACATGAGACAGCTGTTGTGTCCAACCTTTCATGACCCCCTGGACTGCAGCATGCCAGGCCCCCTGTCCTCCTCCAACTTCTGAAGTCCGTCCAAATTCTTGTTGATAGCCTTGGTGACACTATCTAACCACCTCATCCTTGGCCATCCCCTTCTCCTTTTGCCTTCAGTTTTTCCCAGCATCAGTCTTTTTTTCTAAAGAGTCCTCCCTTCTCATGATGTGGCCAAAATATTTGAGCTTAAGTTTTGGTATCTATCCTTCCAACAAACATTTAGGGTTGATTTCCTGGAGAAAGGACTGATTCGATCTCCTTGCAGTCCAAGGGACTCTCCAGAGTCTTCTCCAGAACCATAATTCAAAGGAATTGAACTTTTGGCAATCAGCCTTCTTATGGTCCAGCTCTCACAGCCATACATTATGACAGGGAAAACCATAGCTTTAACAACAACAACAACAACAGCGGGTTCGAGATATTGTGTGGGCAGGACCTGGGATTAAGGAGATATTTGGCTAGCCTTGTTTGGATCAGGCACCCAGGCACAACCACCAACAAGAATGACATCACCGCTGTGCTTTTCTGCCTTCCTCTGCTGCATCGAATGCTCTTTCTTGTTTACTTCCTCCTGAGTAACTCGGCTCGGCAGCACCTGTAGTGAAGTCATAATTCTCTTTCTGCAACATCACGGTCTGTTGCCATGGGAATGCATGCAATGTAATGTTATAGATTCAGCAGTGGAGCCTCCCTGGAAGGAAGAGCAGGGAAGAGAAGCGACTCTTCAGCAAGAAGACCCCCTTCTTCCAACACAACCGGGCTTGGTAGATAGGCAGGGAAGCCACACAGGCAGTGACTGAGTTTCTCTCTAATTAGGCTCTGCAGAAGAATCCTTCTGACTGTAGAAATGCCTTTTATAGTAAGTGCTGATTATGCAGGAGGGCAGGAAAGTCTGCTGGGGAAGGTTAACCACTCATTCTTCAGAGCTGAGTCGATTATGTTTTTTTTTTAAAACGGCATGATCTCCAAACCCAGCTTTTGTTTTCGGTTCTCTAATTGCACATTAATATTAATAGTTGCTCTCGGAACGTTCTGCAGAAAGTGAGGAAATTCACTCACCAAGGTAGATCTACTCCAGAGTCACTTTCTGGTGATTAATCATGGTTAAAGTACATAAACCGCACAGAATGCTTGTTCAAATCCTTATTCATTTTAACATTGCCATGACAAGAGCGCTCACGTTCACATTTTCTTGAGCATAATTAGAGAGAGAAAACATACTTACAGATATATACGTATCAGTATAGTATGTTACAAGTATACTATAACAAGTTTGTAACAAGCAAACTCCACATACTCATAAGGATGAGCAACTTACCTTAAGAATAAGCCCTGGAAGGCCCTGCAAAGAAAGAGCTTTATTTACTGTATAGTACTGTATGGTGGCGCAAGTGGCTAAGACACTGTGCCTGTCAACCAGCAGGCCAGGGTTCGATTCCCAGGTTGGCCCCACAAGACAGGGTGAGTTCCTGTTTTTTGCCCAGCTCTGCGACGCCAGCTGGATCCAATCGTATTGGCTCTGCCTTTCCATTGGAGCAATTCAATGGCATGGAAAGGGGGGATTTGCTGCTTGGGTAACAGCCTATTCTCCATAACAATCCAACCCAGGCTTTCATGCTTTGCATGCAGCGTATGCAGCACTGAGCACGATACCATAGTCTTTCAAGACTGACGGAGGCCTGCTTTTTTAAGTACTGTATTTACTGGAATCAAATGCGCCATTGAATCTAATGCATATCCTATACTTATAACCCAGATATCATATTACTCTATCTAATTAACCATCAAATCTAATGCACATCCTGATTTTGGAGACTGAATTCAGCTGAAAAAGGTGAACATTAGATTTGAGTATATCAGATTCAAGAGCAAAAAAAAGCGCAAACAAACAAAAATAAGACAAATTATGCTAAATGGATGCAACAGCACTGGGCTGTCTCCTGATTCAGTATGTTTGAGAGCAGATAAAAAAAACACCCTGAGGTGTCCCTCGTTATCCACGAGGGTTTTGTTCTGGAACCTCCTATGGATAAAAAAAAATCAGTTTGTAAAGAAAAGAATAGAAAAATAGGTTTAAAGACCCATTTCCAGGCTCTTACTCCTATATTGCACCTAATGGAATAAGGTAGTGCCTCAATATCTGCAGGAGTTGATGAAAAATGAGATCATTGCTTGCATGACTATCTCTCTACAACAGTAGAAAAGCAGTTTTTGAAACTGTGATTTAAAGTGGCTATTCATGTTGAGTCAAATCCGTGTATAAAAAAATCAGTGTATAACTAAGCTGGAACGGTAGTGGGTGCATGGCTGCTTTGGGTGAAGTAAGACAGCATTATCAAGGTAAAGAACCAAGTATTGTTTCCCACTGTGTGGAGCAACTGCCATAAAAAGATGGGGGGAAAGATTAGCTTAGAAAAGGAAGAAGTGAAACAATGCAGTGAAGAATGCAATGGCATGGAATTACTGAATAAAGTGAACAACTGCATCGTCATTCACATGGTGAAAGTTTCCTAGAAGTAGAGAGCATACAAAGAAATCAGCAGGAAGAAAGGTTAAAACAAGCAAAACAAACCTATGGCTGCAATCCTAAGGAAACTTTCCTGGGAGTAATAAATATTGAACACAATGGGGCTTACTTTTGAGTAGACCTGGTTAGGATTGTGCTCTGATTCTATGAAAATTTGATCTTTAAACCAGGAGTGTCAGTCATATGGCCTGTGAGCAGGATGTGGTCCATGGAAGCTCTTGTTTCAGCCCTCGCTCTGTTGGCATCACCATTGCTGAACTGTCATGATGCGCCACTGCCGAAAGGGAAACTTTGGGCTCTTTAATATCTTGTCATTTGCAGCTTAATGAGCTCCTAAGTGAGAAAAAATTGCTTATTTCTGGTGATGACATGCTTAATACATCGCTTGCTGCTTCGTGACACACCTTTTTCCAGCCCACAACAGGCATCCTGAATGCTATTTAGCTGCTTCATGAAACTGGTTTTGACACTCCTGCTCTAGACCACACACATCTCAATGAACCTGGACCATCAACAGAACAAGTATTTGAGATGTTTAAACCAGGACCTTCTTGAAAGATATGGATTCAACCCTTACTTTAGAGACCCACTTTGTTGATTTGTTTGTATCCCACTGTTCTTACTAAAAGGACACTCAAGGTGTAGACACTCTATACACCTGTGAATAATTACCTGATCACGAGGATTAGAAAATAGCCCCGTATATTTCAATATGGGACTTAAATGTTTTGGTTACATAAAAAAGTAAAGGTGTCCACCACAGGTTGACCTGCTAGTCGTGACCAACTCTAGGGTGTGGTGCTCATCCTGTTTCTAGAGCTATAGAAGCCAGCGTTGTCTAAGGACACTCCTTGTGGTCCGCATGCGCACGGAACACTGTTACCTTCTCACCAAGGTGATACCTATTTATCTACTTGCATTTGCACGCTTTCAAACTGCTAGGTTTGCAGGAGTTGGGCTGAGGATGGGAGCTCACTTTGCTTTGCAGTATTTGGATCTCAAACCACTGATCTGCCAATCTTCAGAGTGACAGGCACAGTTCCTAAACACAATCCTAACCATAGGCACTATCCAGAGTAACTACGTGGAGTCCTTGCTCCAGTGAAAGAACAATTTGCTCTGGATTGCAATATGGATTTTCCATAGGTTTTCGCTAAGTAGTGCCCTAACTAAAAGCAGGCCTCCGTCAGTTTTGAAAGACTATGGTATCGTGCTTGATGCTGCATATGCTGCATGCAAAGCACAAAAGCCTGGGTTAGATTGTTATGGAAGATAGGCTGTTACCCAAGCAGCAAATCCCCCCTCTCCACGCCACTGAATTAGTCCAATGGAAAGGCAGAGCCAATACAATTGGATTCAGCTGGCGTCGCAGAGCTGGGCTAAGGATAGGAGCTCACCCTGTCTTGTGGGGCCAACCTGGGTCTCGAACCCTGGCCTGCTGGTTAAAAGGCACAGTGTCTTAACCGTTTGTGTCACCCACAGTGCCCTAACTGTGGGTGCATGTAATGTCTCTTATGTGCTCTCGTAGTTACCCTGGATTGTAGGGCATGTCTACTCAAAAATTAGCCCCATTGTCTTCAGTAGGTACTCCCAGGAACATGTCTTTAGGATTGCAGCTTAAGCCAACTGCAGCCCAGTTGCACCACTACCAATACCTCACCAATACCTCACCACTAAAAAATCCAGAAATTCATACATATGTACCTCACCACTAAATATATATATATATATATATATATATATATATATATATATATATATATATATATATATATATATATATATATATATATATATATATCAGCAATTCAAAAATTGTTGCATGCTAGCAAAAGTGTGAACTCCAGTTTCCAAGACAGACAATGTTACAAGCCAAGTAATTGGAGTCTTGCAATCCTGCAACAAAATATAGTAACTAAAAACTCTTGCAAAATCATGCTATGGTTTTTTTTACATTTACAGTCACCATCTGAAAGCAGCCATGAACTGCTATCAGAGTTTTATCTAAGGGCTTGTTCCAACACATATTGTCCTAGGCAGGTGTACTTTTTAAATAAATATTATAAAAATAATTTTTTAAAAAAGAGAATAAAATACCACCTTAAACACTATGAGACAACAGCAGGATTACAGTAATATAATTGGATGACAGCTGGGCCACCTAACGGTTATGGATTTCTTCCTTACCATTTTCTTTCCCTTGGTGTCTCTTGTCACCCTTGTTGTGAATAATATGAGGAAAGGGTGGGATAAATTTAACTGAGGCTGCAATCCTAAAGACATGTTCCTGGGAGTAAGATCCATTGAACACAATGGGGTTTACATTTAAGTAGATATGGTTAGGATTGTGCTCTGGATGTACTAGTGGAAGGTGAAAGTGGAAGGAATTGGTGGTGATTTGGGATAGGCATTTGCCAGGTGATGTGTTGGGGGTTTGGGGAGTAGGAGATAAGAACCAAGGTTGGGGTTGAATTGGCCATTACAGGAGAAAGGCCATTATATTACAGTAAGAGCACATTCCTAAGCAGGTCTACTCAAAAGTAAGCTCCATTTTGTTCAGTGGGGTTTTATTACTCCCAGAAAAGTGTCTTTAGGATTGCAGCCAATGACTGTCTCTGTCATTTCCTCCAACATGATGGCCTCTGGTGATAACTGCTCAGTCCTCGGGTTGCTGCGAACCAGGGAGATAGAGTTGCAGTTGCCTATCATGAGAACATACTCTATCCAGCCCAGTTTGTAGGACTGGACCACCTTGGCATCATGTTGATGGCTGGAATACTGGAATATTGTTCCATATCAATCTCCCTACCCAAGACTCATGGAATGATGGATCCAGGCAGATCTTGAAGGTTCTCAAGGAGTTTCCAGCAACTCATACTGTCTTTGAATTATGTTGCCGGAGAAGACACTTGAAAGTCCCTTGGACAGCAAGGAGAGCTAATCAGTCCATCCTTCAACCCTGAGTGATCACTGGAAGGACAAATACTGAAGCTGAAGCTCAAATATTTTGGCCACATCTTGAGAAGGGAGGACTCTTTAGAAAAGAGGAAAAGTGCTGGAAAAAACTGAAGGCAAAAGGAGAAGAGGACGGCAGAGGTGGTTAATAGTGTCACCAACGCAATGACCATGAATTGGGACAGACTTCAGAAGCTAGCGGAGGATTGGGTGGCCTGGTGTGGTGCAGTCCATGGGGTCACAAAAAATCATCAGATGTGTGCTGGCAGGGGGTGAAAACATTTTTATTTCAGCCTGCCTGCACCTTTGAGCAGTTGTGGGGTATGTTGTTTCCATCCTTGTTGGTGGTATTTTGATTTTTATGATATTAATGTTGATTTGGATGTCTTATTTTGGAAGCTTGCTTTTTAGTAGCATACAAATTATTTTACTATTAATTTACATTCTGCTGTGTGCTGCTATGGTGAGATATGCACTGTGTGCTGATGTTTTGGAATTTTGATTACTTTTTGCATTTTATTACATATTTTATCATTTGGCTTTTATTGAAAATGAATTTGTTCACCACCTTGAGCTCTAGAAAGGCGGATATACATGTTTTAAATAAATAACATATACCAGTTTCTTATTCAATCGCATATACATTAGAGCTAAAGTTAAAGTTATCTTATAGAATCTTAATTGTATCTTTAAAGTTATCTATAAAATAACTGTAAAATTATCATATTCAATCACATATATTTTAGGGCTACAGTCTTTAACTGATCCTAATTGATTTAAAAGATTTTGAATGGACTATAAACATAGCTCTATTAATTATTGAAAGAAAAATGATGTTACGTGTTTATTTATTAAATATGGTATATCATTAATGCTGCAGATGGCAGGAACTTGCTTAGGGTTCCAATCCTTACACCAAATGGAAGTTCCAATGCTGTAAGTTCCATTGAACACCAACAGTGTTCATTAACAAGTTTCCATAGGAGTAGGTGTCAGTTCACTATACGGAAGTTACTTCTGGGCAGACATGCAGAGATATTGGTTGTCAGATTTCGTTAACCAAGCAAAAGCCCTAATAAATATCTCAGCTTGGATTCTGGAAATCTGGTTTATGAGTAGCAGTTATTTCATTTTCTCTATAAACCACTTTGTGAACTTTTTGTTGAAAAGCGGTATATAAATCCTGTTGATTGATTCCTCTTTTTTAGCCTTCTGTCCTAGAAAAAAAAATCTTCTGTATCCTTCTTTTCCTTGTGAGCATGCAGCCTTCTTTGAATTAATAAATTATATGGAATAAGTTATTTTAGTCCATAAATTTTAAATTTAATAATTAACTAAAATGTTTAATAATATTTAAATATTTAAATTTATTAGGTAATATAGTGTTTTAAGTTAATCACATGAAACAATATACGTGAATGTTTTGAGCCATTTCCTACATTTCCTTCATTCTGCCATTTCCTACATTTTTCTTGGGTGTCTTACATTTTGGGGACTCTTTTTTGGTTCTGACATATGGTCACCATGGCCCAGCCTTCACCACCTTCCCAGCAGCAGCTGTGCAGCCCCAATGTAGCCACACACCTTTCCTCACTGGTTACATTGTGGCTACACTGGCACTGGAAGGTTGAATAGGACTGGGTTACCCTAAGTCAGTGATTTTCAATTAGTGTGCCATGGCACACTAGTGTGCTGTGAATGGTCCACAGGGGTGCCACAAGAGATTGGACAATTTATTTATTTATTTATTTATTTATTTATTTATTTATTTATTTTAATTAATTAAAATATGTAAAATATGTTTAATTAAAATATGTTAAATGTGGCCTACTGGCCGCCTTGTAATCCTCCATATCTGTCTCTAATATATACTTATATATACATTTATTCCAATTTGAAACATTAATCATTTTTCCAGCTCTCAACACAGTGATGTGGTCCCCCTTCCAAAATATTTGGACACCCCTGCTTTGGAGTGTTCCCTCTGTTCTCCTTTAGCGGCCTGGAACGGCTCTGAAAGGGGAGGCATCATGCAAACTTAGTACTTTGTACCCCCTCTAGCAGTGCTATTGCTTGCACAGTTTTGTGCGCCCAACAGTCAATGTAAATGTTGCGATATTTTTATGTTTTGGGTAGAATTAAGATTGTGTTCGATTTTTCTCAAGCCACCCTCTCCTTATACCTTTTTACTTTAATTTTGCAAATATGCCTGTGTTTTGATCTGCGCCTGCCGGACAAAAATTTCTCCTCCTGGTGCCGTTGATGAATCCAAAGTGAGTATGATGAGGAGGTAGTGAGTTGTGTTAAGAGCCTGTAGGCAACTTTAACTAAAAGCACCAATGAACAGGTGTGAGCAATTAATTTACCGTGTGTTTAAAATTGGATTTTAACAATGAACTGACCCTTGGGAAAGAATAGCACTTAATTATTATTTAAACAACTCTGCCACGAAACAACATCTTGAATTGTGTCAAGAGAGCAATAAGAAACCGGTACAGTCTCTGAAGAATGATAATAGTGAGCCCATGCAAGCTGTTTAAGGTTTTGAATAGGGTGACCATTTTTCCCCAGAAGAATTTTTGTGCCTTCAGCTATGTGATGGGTGGAAAGTCAACAAAAGGTTTTACATCACTGCATTTCCGCACTCAGAAAAAGCTGTACCTGATGAATTTCTTCTTGTCATGACATTAAAAACTGTCTCAGAAGGTGGCACTCACACTTGTGTTTGAGTAACTGAGGGCAGGCACCCCCATGCGGCATGCTTTAAAGACCTCCCAGGTACTTCAACATCTATTTTAAAAGACTAGGAGCTACTGGCCTGAATGGAAAAGCTAAATGCCAACAATAGCTATAACTGCATTCAGTTTTGCATTTGGATTCCATTTTAATCATTTTCAGTGCATCCTTTTCTCATGGTTAGACACTACATAAACAAACATCTCTATCTACGTAGGTGCCTTAACATGTGTGTAGGGGTGTCCGCATCTTCTGGCCAGCATTCCATGTCAATCAAGTAGGCTGAGGAGAAGGAGCTTTGAGTAGGTCGGAGTAGATATGTAAACTGAGTAGTAGATAGTAATACAGTAATACAGCAGATAGATAGATAGATAGATAGATAGATAGATAGATAGATAGATAGATAGATAGATAGATAGATAGATAGATAGATAGAGCGAGCCAGCGAGTGAGCGAGCTTTCAGTTTTAAAAAAAAGGATTGGGCCTTTTAGGGCCTTTTTTTAGCATGGATAGCTGCAATCCTAAACACACTTTCCTGGGTGTAAGACACATTGAACACAATGCTGACAGTTTATTAGAAAACCATCCCTATTTCCCACCCATTAACCGGTGTGGGAAATAGTTTGTATTTGATAGTGTAGATAGGAGAAAACAAGCAGTAAAAGCCATGTCTAATTCCAGTTAAGAGGAATTCAGAACAAGGTAGGACACCTTGTCAACAGTAAACATCTGGCCAGTTTTCAAATTTAAATTACTGTATTTTTTCCTCCCTTGTTCAATTGTGTATGTACTCCATGCAGCACATGATGCAGCCAAAGATATGGGAACTGGCTTGTTAAGAACATAAGACGAGTCCCATTGGATCAGGTCAAAGACCAAAACTAGTCCAGCTTTCTGTATCTCACTATGGCCCACCAGATGCTCTTAAAGGCAACACAGCTAGATGCCGATCCCACATTCTGTGGCAAGGAGATCCACAGATTAATTACACACTAGTTAAATAACTATTTTGTGTGAAATACTAGGTAAACCACTTTGTGAACTTCTTAGTTGAAAAGTGGTATATGAATACTGTAGACAGATTTTAATTTGTCTGTCCTAACTAGGTTTGCCATAATTCTTTTCCACAAAATTGGGACAGGAGCCTCTGTCCGATTTGCCAGTATGTGAACACAATCCCCCCAAAATAGGATTGTCCCAGTTTTTTGGGACGTATGGCAACCCTAGTCCTATCTCTTCCTACACTCAATTATATTGGGTGTCCCCTAGTTGTGTGAGAAGTTCACATATGGCTAGAAGGTCTATTCTTAGGAATGGCCTATTCATAAGTCCACTGACAGCACCATCCTACTCCCTGTTTAGGCCGGCAAAAGTCCTGGTACATGATCTATGCAGGACTGGGGGTATCACAAAAGTGCCCTGAGACACTTCTGCCTGACTCCTGGGGAGGTAGGCCAGTGCATATGTGGCAGCCTCCCCACACCACCAGAGGAACAAGGAGATCAGTGAGTTGTGCTGGTCTAAACTGGTTAGGATAGTGCCCTGAGGCATTCCCCTTATGGAGTAATTTGGTGAGAGATGCCCATCTTCATCTCCCTGCATGCGTCCTCTACGCCTTCTTGTGTTCAGTGGGTCTTACTCCCAGGAAAATGACTATAGGATTGCAGCCTTAGTTTTGTGGACTGGTGTTAGTGGAAAGGTGTTAGTGGACTGGGTTTTTTAAGGTTTCAATTTTATGTTTTTACTATTTCCCATTTTCTCATTGATTTCCCCCCAGTTTTCAGGAATCAGAAGGTAGCGTTTATTTCCCTCTGTCTTTACTATAGATACTAAAAATCAGCAGCTGGTAATTCTCAATATAAATTCATTTCCTGGAAAAGGGAGAAATGTCACATGACCGAGAAATCAACCTTTTCAATCAAACTTTTCAGAAGGAAGGCCACACTATATATTTCACACATTTTTGCAGGGGGAAAAATATTTTTATAAATGAACTAGCTGAATTTACCCATCATTACGGGAGCAAAATTTAAAGAATATTTGTGGGCACCGGGCACCACTGTGGGCACCACTGGACACTGGGTGACAGGCACCAGTGGGCACCAGGTACTAGTGACCTAGGGTTGCCATATGTCCCAAAAAAGGACACATCTGATTTGGGGGGATTGTGTTCACATACTGGCAAATGGGACAGGGGTCCTGTCCCGATTTTGTGGAAAAGAATTATTGCAAACCTACGATGACCCTATGCCTTTTTTTTTTTTTGCAGGCAACGGGCAGCAGTGGCATTGGACACCACTATATATGTGCAGACACGGGCAGCAGTTGGCACTGCTGTGGGAACTGGAGGGCACCGTCAGTCAGTTGTTTTGATTGGGCATTGATGAGTCAATCAGTCAGTGACTCTTTGATTTTATATATAGAGATGAATTTAAAGAATTAATTTTTTTTACTTGGCTCTTTTTTGTAATTTGATTCAGAACAAAAGACAAATGTGACAGTTACAAAGAAAGAAGGGCTGTGCTTATACTGAGAAAATGTATCAAATGAATAAAAGAAACATTAGTGAATGAATTGACAAGAAGGATGCTGTGGACCGGATGTGGGTCTCAGTCTATAGCTTGGAAGACCCTGCAGTAAAACAAGCTAAAGTCTCAATAGCTTTAATTAAGATCTGTGGGACAAAAGAAGCAGAACACAATTGGCTATGCTGTTTGAGAAGAGGCAAAACCTACTTTCTCCAAACAAAGGGTTGCCATATGTCCCCCAAAACAGGAACAATCCCGATTTTGGGATTGCGTTCACATATTGGCAAATGGGACAGAGGATCCCATCCCGGTTTTGTGGAAAAGAATTATGGCAACCCTACCCAAATGAGTCACTATGATCAAGAGTCTATTTTAAACCCTATTCCATGTCCTTGAGTTTCAACCCTTTGCTTTCTTCTAAGTATGTGGCTTCTTTGGGAAGGATTTAATTGTAGCAGTTGTATTAACACACACCCCACACATCTCTGCAGTACGCAGGTCTTTCCATTTTTCTAGCAGTTACAGGATAAAGATAAGATTGTGAAATCAATTGGAAAACTCTTGCTGATTTCAGTGGTGCAGGAGCAAGCCTCTAAGAAATGCACACACATTTTTACACACATTCATCAGAGCGCAGCGCCACTTCCAAGGATCTCCCATTGCGCTCGGCTACAGAGGGCAGCAATTTTCAAGCCCGGCATCCAAATCTGCAGGACCGTCACAGAGCCTTTTGAAGAAGCAGCTGTTAATCAGAAGGCTGGCTGTGACCTTCACTGGAGGGTTCCTTATAATGTGCCATTTCGTGGTGCTGACTTCGCAAGACCTTCAGTGACCCGTGTGAGCTGGAAATGTTAAAACGTTAACACGGTAGGTTTGCACACATGTAATTTATTTTTTAAAAGTTAAAAAGAAAGAAAACTAGATTGTAAGGGATTGGAGGTGAAGCATCAGGGAAGTTCTAAATTTGTTAAGAACTTACCATAATTTATCCCCTCCCTTTGTATCTGACAGGTGTGTCTTGAAAACACTAAGGGCCCAATCCTATTCTTCCCTGGTACACAACAGCACAGATCCTGCAATATCCAATGGGGTCAAGGAAAATGCAGAAGCTCTCTTCGGGATAACAGAACATTGGTTCCCTTACTCCATGTCAAATGTGGCTGGCCCTGATGAATATGCTTGGATCTGCACCATCTCTTGAGCAGGCAGAGAACAGAGGAGACCCATGATGGGACAGCTTGATTCTAAAGGAAAGACAGGATCTAGTGGTAGCCTCCCTGTCCCTTTCCAGGGCTAATCTACCCACCTGTTTACCAAGTTTTGCTTCTTCCCCACCTTCTTCCACCCTGCCTCTAACCAGAAAGCCTACTTGCTGCTTAGTGGGGATACTCTTCACAGGACACTTGTTCAGGTCCTGGTTTTTTATGCTGTTTTGGTGCTGTTTCTTGCTGGCCTCTCTGCCGATGCTGCATGCTCATTACTTTTATGGCATTGCTTGGGTAGAGTGCTGGCCACTGGCGTAACCCATTATGCCGCTGCATAACCCATTATGCCAGCACTCTTCCCCAGCATAGGATTGGACTCCCCAATAGAAGTGTCCCCTGCTAACTGAGCAAGAGGCACTCTTTCAAGTGGGTGCTCCTCCCTTATTTAGCAGGGGGAAAGTAACTGGCCCTACACACCCCAGCAATGTATGTTCTAGTGACTTCTGCTGGTGTTCTTTTGCATTTTAGATTGTGAGCCCTTTTGGGACAAGGACCCATTAGCTATTAATTAGCTATTAACTTTTTCCATTTTCTTTGTAAACCGTTTTGTGAACTTTTTAGTTGAAAAGCGGTATACAAATACTGTAGATGGATACAAGATTTTGCCTTATTTCACCTGTATCATTTGTAATGAAAGTATGGGAATGCAGATAAGGGCATGGTTAAAATGAGTGTACATCCTCCAAACATGTGTGACCTCAATAATAAGAGAAGGAAGGTGTAAGGTGAAATCCAGAGTAACTACGGGCAGTCCTTGCTCCAGTGTAAGGCTGGATTGCAATAAGAATTTCCCATAGGTTTTCACAAGGTGGTGCAGTAACTACGGGTGCACGTAATGTTTCTTATGTGCTCACATAGTTACTCTGGATTGAGGCAGTAGCCTTCCTTCACTGTCTTTCCCATTCATAGTCCTGTAAAGCTCTTCTGTCTATACCAGGGGTGTCAACTTTAGGGTTCCTGGACCATTAACAGGTGTGTAAAGAAGGGAATTTCAGCAGGTGCAGCTTCTCATCTTACAGATCACAAGCTGAAATTCCCCCCTCTTCACACTTAGTTAAAGGTTCAGGAGCCTTGAAATTAAAAGTTTGGACACCCCTGATCTATACCATTATTTTCTACATGGAGGAAGCAGGTAGGAACATTTGAACTATTATCAACTAGCTGACAAAAAGGAAAAGGTGAGTGAGGGTATGTCAACAAATGACCTCTGATAACTTGTGCACTTCAGTATAGAAATGTTTTTATACATTTTTAGGGGGGAAAAGAAGAAAGAAAAAACAAAATTAAAAAAGAGAAAAATAGAACAAAAGTATTGAAAAATACATGGCCAGTGCAGAATTCTGGATTTACTTTTCTTTAGTCTTATATTAATTTCTACCACCTAAAAATCTATGTTAAATTATAATCTTGTTGAACCTTGTGCACTTTAAAGAGGACTGATCCAACTTTATTTTCAAGATCTTTTTTTCCCTTTTACTAGATAATGCAATGTGTAAGGTAAGGTTTTCTGTTATCAGCTGAAGTGAACTTGGTTTGGGAATTTTGGCTGGTGAATTTAACTTAAGTAATTGGAGGAATTTCCCAGGAACAGTGGAATTTCAGCTGTGGAAATTGCCTTCTTGTGGAACTTCCCATGGAAATTTTCAGTCACAGTCTTCTGCCTGGGATGTTTTAGGTGCAGGATGCCTTATTTTGGGGTTGGACTAGCTGCCTCTTCGTCCCCTTTCTTCCACACTCATCATCATGGTATAGACAAAGGACCTTGTGACTTATATGACCTTGGCAAGTTCTTCTATTGTGGGTGGAAGAAGGGGAATTGCTATTAGTTGGCAGTCAGACGATCAGCAGGCAAACTGCGTCTTTTCTCCTTTACAGTGAAACAGACATGATTGTTTTGCTTTGGCGACAACTTCCCCATTGGAGAATCACATAATTCCTACAACTGAAAATGCTCCAACCAACTTTCCAGCACTGGTATGGCTGTACGGGTGTTACATATGCTGCATCCTGCAATGTTTGTTATCTTAACTCGCAGTTTCATTGCCTGAATCCTTGATTTGGAAAACTGATTAGGATTTCACTCTGAAAAATTGGGGAAACCCTGGCAGGGCTACAAACCAGCATCAAGGCAAGCCCACGCCCTATTGCTATGCAGAGATGATGAAGACATTGTTTAATAGGCATCATTCAAGCTATTCAAGTTTCTCAAATTGTGGGTCTAGACCCTCTAGATGGGTCACAAATCAATCTCAGATGGATCCTCATTCAGTTCAATATTTTATTTTTAAGATATTAGACTTGATGCTACCATAAGGTTGCCATACATTCTGAAAAACAGGAACAATCCATATTTGGGGGGATTGGGTTCACATACTGGCAAATGGGACAGAGGGTCCTGTCCCAATTTTGTGGAAGAGAATTATGGCAACCCAATGCTACCATTGCCTGTGACTACATTTAAGGAACTGTTATAGATCTGAACTTTTAACAGTATACTATGTATATGTGTAAATATCACTTATTCTTGGATAAGTGTGGGTAGGATTTCAGCTTGGTATTCTTAAAACATTTCCTTTAAATATAAGAAGAGTAAAATATATAGATATTATGATGAGCTTAAATGTAGATTTAAAGATTAATGAGTTGTTTTGGATAAATAGAAGCTAATAAGGGTTGTACAACAGAGTTCCTAATGTGTGTATTCTGATGTACCCTTTATATGTTCCTTTTGACCTTTTCCTGTATCTGAAATCAATAAAAATCCTATAAAAAAATTAAAAAAGAGAACGTCACTTCCACTCCTTACGTCACTTCTGGTGAGTCCTGAACAGATTCTTGTTCTAAAAAGTGGGTCTGTCTAAAAGTTTGAGAATCAGTACTAAGGAATGGGAACTTCTGCAGTCTGGTGCTGGACTGTGATAAAATGTCAGCAAACACAATAAAAAAAGAAAGAAATTTCGCAAAAGTAGAGACGTTTGTTTTAACAAAATCAAGATTCTATTATATTTCCTTATTAACCCATGCAAAAGAGTGTAAGTGTAATACATTATTATTTATATGTGTTTAGGAACAGTCTCAGAGTTTGCAAAGAAGATGTTTCTAAAGCTTATTAGGACAAATGCAAATCTGCAAGCTTGTTGCAGCTTGATGGTTTGTGTGTGTGTGTGTGTGTGTGTGTGTGTGTGTGTGTGTGTGTGTGTGTGTGTGTGCACGTGCACGCACAGCCAACCCACCTAGACTTCGCTGCCCTATGTGTTAGTTACACATCAGCGGTATAGTCGTTGGCTGTGTTGGCTGGAAGATACTGCTTTGTATTTCAGGGAAGTTCCTCCTGTACCAGTGCTGTCAAAATCATGAGCACATATACAATGAAGATACATTTGGTTGCTCCTCCCTGAAGGCAACCATGCATGGGAAAGGGCTCGTAGTTGTTAAAAATCCCACTGGAGAGGAGCAGCCTGCTACATACCACATTTTGCATTTGCACATATTGTACATCATGAATTAATGCAAGGAAAAAGGTCTGGTAAGCATTCCTTTGTATACACAAAGAAGCTCTTTTATAAAAATTGCAGGTGTCAAAAGCAAGGGCCTCTTTCTGTTGCCTGTAAAGGCACCTTACCCTACAATCCAGAGTAACTACGGGAGCACATAAGAGACATTAGGTGTACTCGTAGTTTCTGCATCGCCTAGTGAAAACCTATGGGAAATTCATATTGCAATCCAGAGCAAATTGTTCTTACACCGATGCAAGGACTTCCCATAGTTACTCTGGATTGCGCCCTCTGTGAAGCTGTGATCTTCATATAGGGCTTTAGCTTTAAAGCTTTCAGAGCCAAAGGCAGCCTTGAAATGTTTTTAGAACATCATTAGACTTACTTCAAGTGTTCAAAACAACTTAGCTGAACTAGAAGAAGAGTCCACTCTGGAAAGAAGTTGTGTATTTAAAAGTGGTTAAGTGGAGGGTGCGACTCCAGTATTGTATCTCAATGAATCCACATGTATTTACAATTATCCTGAGATGGTTGCACAGTTAGCCATGTAGACGCAGTATGTACATTATGTTCCCACTTTATAGATTCACTATCCCTACAATCCAGAGTAACTACGGGAGCACATAAGAGACATTACGTGTACCCGTAGTTACTGCACTACCTAGTGAAAACCTATGGGAAATTCATATTGCAATCCAGAGCAAATTGTTCTTACACCGGAGCAAGGACTCCACATAGTTACTCTGGATTGAGCCCTATGTGCTTATGCACTTATGGGTGCAATCCTAAGCATATCAGAAGTAAGTCCCATTGTGTTCTATGGGACTATGGCTGCAATCCTAAACATATTTTCCTGGGAGGAGGCCCCATTGAATACAATAGGATATACTTCTGTGTAGACAGGCTTAGGACTGCACTGTTAGTCTCAGGAAAATGTGCATAGGATTGCAGCCTATGGGCGCAATCCAAAGTAACTACAGGAGTCCTTGCTCTGATGTAAGAACAATTTACTCTGGATTGCAATATGAATTTCACATAGGTTTTCACTAGGTGGTGCAGTAACTACTTTAAAAAGCAGGCCTCCGTCAGTCTTGAAAGACTATGGTATCGTGCTCGGCGCTGCATACGCTGCATGCGAAGCATGAAAGCCTGGGTTGGATTGTTATGGAGGATATGCTGTTACCCAAGCAGCAAATCCCCCCTCTCCACGCCACTGAATTAGTCCAGTGGAAAGGCAGAGCCAATACGATTGGATCCAGCTGGCGTCGCAGAGCTGGGCTAAGGACAGGAGCTCACCCTGTCTTGTGGGGCCGGCCCCGGGTCTCAAACCCTGGCCTGCTGGTTAACAGGCACAGCGTCTTAACTGCTTGCGCCACCCACAATGTACCTGGATTACTCTGGATTGTAGGGGATGTTAAGTTTCATTTATTAAAAGCTGGGATGTCAAATTTATTTCATACACAGGACCAAAGATAGCCTTCATGGTACTTGATGAAGGCTGGAAGTGACACAGTTAAGCAGATGATGGTCAAAAATAAGCACTTTGTCCTCACTCAGAAACTCATTAGCTGCAAGTGAAAGAAGAGAAAAAGTTCAAATCTTCATATTTTCAAGATTTGAGGGACAGCCCAATTATAATAACAGGAGCTGGTTAAATTGCTTCTGGGAGCCGCATTCAGCTTGTGGGTCTTATGCTAGACACCACTGGTCAAAAGGCAAGCCCATACTTAAGCAATGTATATACAGTATCCTGATTTATGCAAAAGACCTCCTGCATGATACCCCATTCTACTTTCTTTCTTTATTGAAAAGATAAACAAGATGAAACACCATTTTTTAAATGGTCAAAGCGGTATACAACAATAAAATCAAAACATTACATAGGCTGCAATCCTTACCACACTTTCCTGGGAGCAGGTACTATTGAACATTACGGGATTTACTTCTGAGTAGACGTACTAAGGATTGCACTGATATTTAATAAAACATTAGATAAAACCAATTTTAAAAATCAGAAGATTAAAAGGTGTAAAAGCAGCAATATATGAATTTAAAATAGAATAAGACCAAAACCAAAACCTCTATGTGTTAAATTAAAAAGGGACCTCTTGCCTTAAGCAAAACTCAATAAAAATGTCTTTAAACCGTGTTGAAAACCAGATAAACCATATATCTAGTGTTATATAGATATGGTTTTATAAAAATAAAACCATATAGATAAGCTGATTCCAAAGACATGGTGCTACACAGAAGAGACTATCTGGCTGCAATCCTAAACACACTTTCCAGGGAACAAGACCCACTGACCACAATGGAGCTTACTTTTGAGTAGACATGGTTAGGATTGTGCTCTCCATCTTGTAACCACCCCTTGGTGGCAGTATCCTAAGCAGGGCCTATGTGGCGACTATAGGGGACATGTGGGAAGGTGGTCCTTTACATACCCCAGTCCTATACTACAAAGAGCTTTTAATGTCATTACCAACACCTTGAACTGGGCTCCGGACAGAATAGGCGGCCAACACAGCCAAGCAGCCACATCCTGCTCTAACTGCAACTTCTGAACAATCTTCAAGGGTAGCCCTACATAAACTGCATTACAGTAGTCTACGTGGGATGTTATTAGGGCACGGATCATTATGACCAGATCCATCTAGCTCAAATGCAGTCTTGGCTGATGCACCAGCCAAAGCTTTACAAAAGCACCTCTGGCTACATTTGACATCTGGCCACCTGTGGATCCAGGAGGACTCCCAGGCTGAAGTCCTAAACCTGCTCCTTCAGAGAGATTGCTACCCCGTGCAGGGCAAGTTGTAGATTTAGTACCTGAATTATGGAGAATCATTTCTGTTCCAGATTTTCTCAGTATAAATCTGCTTTTTGCAGCGCACTCAGTCAAAGAGGCAAAATAGAGGTGATGTGGGAGGTTTGTGATAAGATCTCTGGTTCTTTTTTTAAATCGATGACTTTAAAACAGTCATAGTGGATTCAGAGACTTTGATTGAAGTTCTGATCTGAGGGAAGAGGATCTCCCACCTAAATCACAAACCTCTATTTGCCCCTCTGTGGGCTGTGGGTGGCGCAAGTGGTTAAGACACTGTGCCTGTTAACCAGCAGACCAGGGTTCGAGACCCGGGTCGGCCCCACAAGACAGGGTGAGCTCCTGTCCTTAGCCCAGCTCCGCGACGCAGCTGGATCCAATTGTATTGGCTCTGCCTTTCCATTGGACTAATTCAGTGGCGTGGAGAGGGGGCATTTGCTGCTTGGGTACCAGCCTATCCTCCATAACAATCTAACCCAGGCTTTCGTGCTTCGCATGCAGTGTATGCAGAGCCAAGCACGATACCATAGTCTTTCAAGACTGACGGAGGCCTGCTTTATTTGCCCCTCTGAAAAAAAATTACAGACATGATTCATGAACCTGAATTATTTTCCCAGCAGGGCATTGGGAGAAAGAATTGGAAAGAGGGTTGCATACCTCTCAAAATTACAAAAATTACTGATTTGTTACAGTTTGTAAATTTGTAACAGATCAATAGTGTTCTCCACCACGACTGCTCTGTTACAGATCAGTGACTCTGTTGTTTGTTAAATCCTAACCATGTCTACTCAGAAGGAAGCCCCATTGTGTTCAATGGGTCTTACTCCCAGGAAATTGTCTTTAGGATTGCAGCGTTAGCTGCCCAGTCATGGATTTCCCACATTCATCTGTTTGTACCCTAAATGAGAGTTGATGGATCAAAATCCCAAGATAAATTGCAAGAAGGCAGAATTTCAGCTGGAGCACATCATCCGACAATGTCAGTTATAGGAACGTAAGAACATATAAAATAACCTAACAAAAAGATCCACACTGGATCAGATCAAAGGGTCATCTAGTCCAGCTTCCTGTATCTCACATGGGTCCACCAGATGGGTCCACAAGAGACCTGCAT
The DNA here is from genome assembly GCA_030015325.1 of Cryptoblepharus egeriae. NCBI lineage: Eukaryota > Metazoa > Chordata > Lepidosauria > Squamata > Scincidae > Cryptoblepharus > Cryptoblepharus egeriae. The sequence goes on from JAREYC010000001.1 coordinate 10,266,320, forward strand.
CCTGGTGCCCTATCTCTAGAACATAAGAGCCTTGCTGGATCAAGCCAAAGACCTATCTAAACGAGCATCCTTTCCTCCTCCTCCTCAAGCCATTTTAAATAATTTTATTTAAATTATAGGGAAGGAAGGAAGTCTGTCCTGGTGGGAAATAGTCTCAGAAGGACATTTATCAGGGAGAACCAAGAAGGGCCAAGAAACAGAAATTCTCTCTGCAATTCATCGCCCAGTATTTCATGTCATCATGGCAGATGTGACATCAAGAACACATTTGACTCCTCTTATAATCACTTCTGCCCTTATTAAAATGGGTAAATCAGCACCAAATATGATTCCCTGCAAAAACAATCACAGCATCTTCATATTCCAGGTTGATATTGTATGTTATCGTTGCCACTTTTTTTTCCTTTGTGGTCCAGCCTTTGTGTGTTTTTAACCTGAACAGAAAATATTTTTGCCCGCCACCCCCCCCCCCATGTGCTTCGTTTTTTGCTTGTTGGGTTTGCTGTTAAAGTGCAGATTGTTTTTTCTACTGGTCCTGATCCTGCCTGGATGTCTTCAACAGCTGGTTGGCATACAGAAATTAAGCCTTTTAGGTTTTAAAGCTCTTCCTAAATGGATACAAAAAGCAGTTTTTACAGATCAAATTAAATAAATGGTTTGCGGTCCCAAAGGCCCCATAATCTAAAAAGAGACGCCAAGAATCACCAGCAAACAGTTGCTGGAAAACACATTATGCTGGACTAGAGAGGGATAGTTGCTCTCCCTCTGCAAACTACAAGTGGAGCACTACTTTACAACATGCTAACCGAGTTGCTAACCGAGTAATATCTGTTGGCTCAATTTACCTGGTGAAGCGTTTCATAGCACACGAGGCACTTTCACCGTCTAGAGTTCTGCGTGTTGTCTGCTGTATCTTAACAACAGAATTCAGGTTTCACAAACATCCTTCTAGTCTAACTGGTTTGTGTATCAAGTTTATATGCAGCTCCCAGCCAAGGTTCCCAACGAAGGGAATGATACTGGGATGAGCCTGAGGAGTGAACTGGATTCTAAGGAAAGTGTACCGTGAATTCTCTGGACTTTGTTGTAAAAGAATCAAAGCCATGAACATTCACAAAGTGATAGTAATTCTAACTTGCATTCAGCCCAATCTTATGCCTGCTTGTTACCCCTGCCCCCAAATGAGGCTTCGCAAACCCATTATGGTCACAAGCCACAGGCTGAAAAACACTGTTGCATTGTATCTGGGCACCCAGTATGGGAGCCACTAGGAGAGAATTATGAACACCAGTGGTGTAGTTAGAGGGGGTGCAAACCCCAAGGGCAGGAGAAGAAATCAGATCCATAGGGCTCCATCTCACCACCCCCATCCAGAATGACTCCAAAGGGAAGGGTTGGCTTGCATGCTCCCATCAAAACCTAGTGCTTTGCATCCCCTATAGCTAGACACTGATCGGCACAGTTGACCTATTAGGACCCTTCTAACTCTTCAGTTCTGTGATTCCTGCATATGTACTCCTCTGCAGCACTGTCAAGCTTCGTCTGCATCCCCACGTGGCTATGCACTTAGAAATGAACGTTTTTCAGACTTCAGCAAAACCGATCTGCAAAAGCCGCAGTTCTGCTGCCTTTTTTAATGACTGGATATTACTCAGCAAAAGAGTTTCTGTGGAACCTGGTTGTTCAGTACATTTGGCCTGGCTCTTCCACTTACACTTGTGCAAAGAGATCTTTACAATCAAGACAACTGTCTGCTCACAGAATCGGGGTATTTCTTTAAATTTAAAGTCAAATTGGTAATTGAGAGTAATGACTGCTACAAGACAGAAAGAAATTTAGGCCTCACCATTTGCTTTACTTCTTAGGGACGGACGATACAAAAAATTGCTCTCTAAGCATCTGCTGGATGTGAATAACTTCTGTGTTGAAGCAACTTGAGTGGGAGAAGTCACTCCTGACAATAAAGGTGCAATCTTAACCTAGCCCCAGCACAACTCATCGGTCTTCCCATTCCTGGTTGGAGATACACTATGATCCTGATTTATATAGTTGTAATTTGTCTGGGGAGAGTGTATAACCAGGCCTCTGTCAGTCTTGAAAGACTATGGTATCATGCTCGGCGCTGCATAAGCTGCATGAGAAGCACGAAAGCCTGGGTTGGATTGTTATGGAGGATAGGCTGTTTCCCAAGCAGCAAATCCCCCCTCTCTACGCCACTGAATTAGTCCAATGGAAAGGCAGAGCCAATACGATTGGATCCAGCTGGCGTCGCAGAACTGGGCTAAGGACAGGAGTTCACCCTGTCTTGTGGGGCTGACCCAGGTCTTGAACCCTGGCCTGTTGGTTAATAGGCACAGTGTCTTAGCCACTTGCGCCACCCACACCCCCTATATTGATTGTATTGATACTTTATTGTATTGAGAGTGTATTGATACTTTATTCACTGCAAATCCTTTAAAAGTGGAGAACAGATAATGCTATGAAACATTTCTTCATGCGGTATGTCATATAAATCTAAAGCAGTGGTCAGCAAATGTGCGACCGAGTCAGAAAAGCTATCCCCATTTGGACCAGAACTTACTATTCCCCCTCCACACTATTTGTATTCTAGGTAGCACTAGGATGCTGTGGGCATCCCAGAGGCTCCAACCCAAAACTCGGATCTGGGGTGTCATAGAAGTGCTGTAAGACACTTCTGGGCCACTCCTAGGAGAGGGTTAGGTCAGTGCACAGACATGCACTTACCTCCCTACATCACCACAGAATGGGAAGACCAACGAGTTGTGGCGACCTAGGTTAGGATTGCACCCTAAGCATATTCAGACCCTTGGATATACCTAATGTTACTTTTTTAATCCGGGCAGATTGCTAGAGTAGGTAGTTTTTTGGTCTGATTCAGCAAGACTGTACTTGTGTTCATAAGATTTTAATGTTTTTGCAATGGGGTGACTCCTAATGTTCTTTGGTTCTGGGTAGATATTGCATAACGATACTGTTCAGATCTTACATCTTGTTTTACAACATGAAGGCTGTCCTCTATGCTGCGGTAGTTCATGGTGATAGATTCTAGATCGCAGTTTAAAATATCTGCTGAACTGTTTCGTTTCAACAGATCACATTTGAACTATAACTCCATGCCTTGAGATTGTGCATGAGCGATGCACTGTCATATTCTTCTGGCTCTGAATGCACAATGTCGATTTATTTTACAAACTGCAAGTCTATGCAAAATCCAGGATAAACAGGGACACTGCAGTTTGAAAACTATTAATGCATCAGTTGATGAAAAGAGGAAAATACATTCTCGCATTTTCTGAAGGGAAGGCAGATTGCAAAGCCGAAAAAAGGATGCCTGTTTCGGAATATTTGAACACAAATGGATTTTGAAACATATACATCTGAAAGAAAAAGTCAACAAGAAGTGGCCCCTGCAGGGTGATCGTATGTCCTCTTTTTCTTGGACATGTCCTCTCTTTTAGCTTTGCGCCTTAGAAAAAAAATCTTCACTGTCCTGCATTTCGTTGTGGGAAGGCAGCATGTAGCATCCTGTAATTAATAAATTACATGTAATAAATATATATAATAGTTTTAAATTTAATAATAAGAAATATAGTGTTTAAATTAACCACATTAAAGCAATATATTTGAGTGTTTTTAGCTTGTGTTTTGTCATGCCCTACATTTTTCTTGGGTGTCCTACATTTTCAGGATTTCAAGGCAATAAAATACAGGGAAGGAAGGAGGGCCAACCAGGGACAATATTCCCTTTACTGCCCCAGTGCAAGAACCCGAGGACAGGAGCCTGGAGCCCAAGATCTGATGGATTCAGTATATGAAGTATCCAAATGGAATCCCTGTGGATGCCAAGGTCCATCCTGGGTGGTCCCTCATTATTCACTACAGTTCAATTCCAGAATCCCCCATGGATTTACAAAAACCAATGGATTTTTTTTAAAAGCAGGCCTCCATCAGTCTTGAAAGACTATGGTTTTGTGCTTGGTGCTGCATATGCTGCATGCAGAGCACGAAAGCCTGGGTTAGATTGTTATGGAGGATAGGCTGTTACCCAAGCAGCAAATCCCCCCTCTCCACGCCACTGAATTAGTCCAATGGAAAGGCAGAGCCAATACGATTGGATCCAGCTGGCGTCGCAGAGCTGGGCTAAGGACAGGAGCTCACCCTGTCTTGTGGGGCCGACCCGGGTCTCGAACCCTAGCCTGCTGGTTAACAGGCACAGTGTCTTAACCACTTGCACCACCCACAGTTTTTTGTTTTTGTTTTTAAACAACTGGAAAAATAGGTTTATAGAGCTGGTTTCCTGCTCCTTCATTGATTCTGATGAAATAAGATAATGCCTTATATTCACAGGGATTCTTCTGGGACTCCCTGCTGATAGCAAAAATTTGTTAAATAAAAGCTGTTTAAACAAATAAAAAATGTGTCCTGTTTCTATTGTTTAAAAATTTTTCTTACAATTGTAGAGAGTCAGTCAGCAATTTAAAATGCAAAGGACCCTCTGCTTTGGCCTGCCTCAGCTGAAAAATGGAATGATTGCTTGCATTACTGCCTTACTACAACATTAAGAAAAGCTGTTTTAAATTTGATTTTAAAAGGATGCGTTTTTCCTCTTCTCCAGGGATCAACATGTTCCTTCTCATTTGCAGTGTTCTGTCATGCTGAGTCAAATTTGTGTGTTAAAAAAAAATCTGTGTATAACAATCTGTGTAGACCTGTATGGCTGCAATCCTAAAGACACTTTCCTGGGAGTATGTCCCATTGAACACAATGGGGCTTAGTTTTGAGTAGAAATGGGCTTACTTTTGAGTACTTTTGAGTTAAGATTGTGCTCTAAGACTCACTAAGGCTGCAATCCTAAACACACTTTCCTGGGAGTATGTCCCATTGAACACAATGGGGCTTAGTTTTGAGTAGAAATGGGCTTACTTTTGAGTACTTTTGAGTTAAGATTGTGCTCTAAGACTCACTAAGGCTGCAATCCTAAACACACTTTCCTGGGAGTAAGACCCATTGAAAACAATGGGGCTTACTTTTGAGTCGACATGGTTAGCATTGTGCTCTAAGACTCATGCAGGCAGTCACTAACCCCCAAATCCAGAGTAACTACGGGAGCACGTAAGAGACAGTGCATCCGTAGTTACTGCACTGCATAGTGAAAACCTATGGGAAATTCCTATTGTAAATTGTTCTTACACTGGAGCAAGGACTCCCTCTAGTTACTCTGGATTGCACCCACCACCAAGAGGAAAGTATGTTTAAATGCTTATACTATTTTTTCCACTTTCCCATATTGGTCAGTCCCCGGTTTTTTACACCCACTGAAAGAGAAAAAGATGAAGACTGAATTTTGAATCAGGCTTTACAACTGCAGTTAACTCCCTGCTTCCTAAACTGGCTAGTGGTGTGGAATGAATTAAATTAGACATGCCCTCTCCTGTTGATGTCATTGGTTTTGATGGGCCCCATAGTTGCATACTGCTTGGAGAGGACCACGCAAGTTACCACATTTTTTCCACTCCGTTTGCAAAAATAAACAGCAAGTCCTACGGAAGGAACTAGCAGGAAGTGGCCAACGAGTTTTTAGCCTAATGCATTTTAGTCCATAAAAATGGGGTTTATTTCTATGCGTTGTGTAATTAAGTGCCAGGGTAAGACCAGAAAGATCCAAGTTCACATCTATACCATGAAGCTCACTGGGTGAGATGCACTCATTACCTCTGTTTCTAAAACATCTCATAGAGTGTTGTGAGACTAAAAGGGAGAGATATGTGACTGGAGCTCCGATCACTAATAAGGTCCAACCTTGTCATACACTGATTTTTTTATACACAGATTTGGCTCAATTCAAATGGCTACTGCAAATCACAGTTTAATAAACTGCTTTTCTGCTGTTGTAGAAAGGTAGTCATCTACCTGCGTAGCCATCATTCCATTTTTCAGTGCCAGAATCAAACCCCTGCAAATACTGAGGCACTAACTTATTCTATTAGGTGCAATAGAGGAGCAATACCTGGAAGTGGGTCTGTTATTTCCATTTTTCCTTTTTTAATGGGTTTTTAAATCCATGGAATAAAAATTTATGGATTTTTTTATCCATGGGAGGTTCTGGAAGGGAACCTTAGTGGATAACGGTGGTATTCATCCCCCCAGTCCCCAGTGAGTCAGGACCCAATTTCTGGTGGGTCATGCAGAGCCTCCAGTGAAAACACGGGTGATGGAAAGAGGTTGCAGTCTGCAACCTTGTGAAAAATCTAGATTCTAGCAAGACAAATATCTGAGCATCTTTTTCCCCCAAGACTGTCCATGACAGATTGTGGGGTCAAATAAACATATCTAAGACCCTCACATCTTGCGACAGTTCATTAGGGCTGCTGCCTTATTATAAGAAATGGATCAAGATTTTTGCAAACAAAATATTATTTTTTTTCCCCAGAAAATAATTTTTTAATGTTTTGTAGAACCTAGGTGGGTTCCAGTAGTGTCATTTTTAAAAAGTGGGTTCCAGGGCTGAAAGATTTGAGACCCACTGAATTAATACACTTACGACTAGTGTATTTTACATAACTTAAAGTGGTATGGAAAGCCTACTTTGTCTAGCGTCCTGCTTCTCAAAGTGGACAACCAGATGCCCCTGGGATTCCCCCTCACTCCTCCCCCCTCAAGTTTCTTTAGCAAAGAATTGCTGGGTTTGTTTAGCTGCAGAGGCAAGTCCATCACAGGCTATAAATCAGGATGGCTATTATGCAGGTTTGGGAGCAGTGTGCTTTTTATAGTGACTGAGACAGACTCCTGACTATTCTCAGATTTGGGAACCCCAGATATATAAGTTATTATCCTGCATTGAAAACATTTTCAGTTAAATGGCTTATAAGAAAAAAAGCAGCGGTCCACAACCAACTAGATTTCCTGTGGCAGCATTGTCCGCATCCCCAAACCTGCCTCTTACCCCATCTGGATCCTCTTGCATAAGAAAATCCCATTTTCATCCATGTAGAGTTGAATGGTATAATTGCTTCATTGGAATGCTGGCCATTCATGTAAACTGTGTGTTGCAAGTGCGTGTTTACAAGCATACATTATGGGGTGCTGAGCCTCCAGCAGTGTCCCCCTGAACCAGTCTCAGGCACATGGAGCACAGGATCTGCCTGGGGAGTGTTAAGAGTACAATTTCAAAGCATTGGCAACCACCGATTCCAACCCAAAATGTGTCTTCTCCTTGGAATGTGCTTGGAGGCATTCAGGTATGAAATGGTATTCAGGTACAGGCAGGAGAGAGCAGATACCCACTAGGAACTACTGCAAGAGAAAAGAATAGTTGAGCAACATAAGATATATCTGACAACAGAAAGGTGTAGAGATGGGTGAGATCAGGACTATCTAGAGTTGCCATACATCCTGAAAAATAGGGACAATCCTGTATTGGGAGGATTGTGTTCACTGGCAAATGGACAGAGAATCCTGTCCCAGTTTTGTGGAAGAGAATTAATGGCAACCCTACGACCAACCCAAGTCCTCCAAACACCCGAGCTACACCTCCCCCAAAATTCACACACACAAATTCAAGATGACTTTATACTGGTGATTTTCAGCCTTTTTCATTTCACAGCACATTGACAAGCTACTAAAATTGTCATGGCACACCGTCAATGTTGACAACTCACAAGGCACATCACACTTATGGTGGGGTGCTCACATCCCCTCTCATCCAGACTCTTGTCCTGTGGCACATCTGCAAACCATTTGTGGTACACTATTGTCGCAGTACACAGCCGCTGAAAAGGGCTGCTTTATACAAATTAATTACCTTCAAACCTTAGCTGTTCCTTTATGAGAACAAATAGACTGCTCCAAAGTGTGCTTCACATAAGTATCCCTATGAAGTGGCAGTTTTTTTTAATGGTTATGAATCACCAATCTGGAGAATGTGGGTAATCCAAATTAATCTTAAGGAAGTGGTCTCTTTAAATGCACTTTATTGTAATAAGTTTAGGACTTTAAGGCTTCATTTTGCTCCCACCCACCCAAAAGGCTTCAGGGGGAGTGATAACTCACATATTGCAGTGAGGCTCCCTGCAAAACTTAATGCTTTGCCCCCCTCTAGTTACACCACTTTGCACCAGCTCTAAAGCTAAAGGGACCTTTTTCACCTTTGCATCTGGCCACCATATGAATCCTATATAACCTAGATAGTATTGTAGAGCTTAGAATATTTTTGGCTTCTATTCCACAACTAAGATTAATAATACCCACTATAATTTTAGCCATTTTAGCCTATGAAGTCAGTAGCCGAGAATGAGTGACAAACCTTTTCCTATTAAAGGAGGCATATGGAACTGGGTTGGATTTAAGTCACTAAGAATATAGGCCACTATGGCATCGCAAAGCATGCGCCTTGTACTTAAGAGAGAAGAGAACCTGTGAAGGGGCTAACTAGCTGCTGAGTCATAACTTTATGTGATTTGCAGAATGGGTATGGTCCTACTTTCTCCTAAAAGAAGTAAATGGAAAGGGGGGAAAAAAGCAAGTAATTATGGAAGATGGTCATAGGGGACTTGGAAATAGTTGCTTGCTAGATAGCAAGCTTGAATTAATTGGCTTTGCAAATTTCTTGCTGATGATATACTAAATTCAGCATAATTGCAAACCATCAACTACAGCTGCATTTAATCTAGGGTTGCACTGACCAGAACATACAGATATAGTGCAATCCTAAGCATGGCTAAAGGTATATGGCGAAAGGTACAACTATATGCCTAAAAAAATTTGCAGCCCCTATCTTATTAGATACATATAGTGGATCATTTGAGTATTGTCACCTTGGTTCTGCTGCAGAGAAAGGCGGGATAGAAACAAACAAACAAACTGCTCCTGGTGTCCCAGGTGTCGGCAGTGGCTGATTCACCAACTGCAGCCATACTGAGATGCTCTGATCTGGCCAAGGTGATCCATGCCCTAGTGACATCTAGATTAGACTACTGCAATTTGCTTGGGGTGGGGGGCTGCCTCTGAAGACGGTCTGGAATCTCCAACTTGTGCAGAATGCAGCAGCCTGTGTGGTTGCCGGAGCTCAGCGGTTCAACTCTGTTGGGCCACTGCTTTGGTGTCTTCACTGGCTGCCCATTCGCTTCCAGGCCAAATTCAAAGTGCTGGTTGGGACCTATAAAGCCCTATATGGTTCTCGTCTGGGGTATTTGAGGGACCGCCTTCTCCCATACAATCTCCCATACAACCTATCACGTAAGGTCATCTGAGGTGGCCTTGTTGACTGTGCTGCCACCAAGGGAAGTGAAGGACATGGCGACCAGAGACATGGCCTTCTTGGTGGTTGCACCCTGACTTTGGAACTCCCTTCCCCTGGAGTTAAGGAAAGGTCCCTTCCTATGGGTTTTTCGGTAGGCCTGAACACTTTTTTGTTTATTAGGGCTATTAATTGAGGCAGGTGGATTTTAATTATTGTTTTTAATTTTAAAATTTTAAATGTTTTTAAATTTTGTATATGTATGCTTTTATCATTTTATGTATTATATTGTTTTTATCTGTTGTAACCATCTTGGGTCCACATAGTGGAGAAATTCATTCATTCATTCATTCATTCATTGTTGGGAAATAAGTGTTCCTTGAATGCTAGGGAATGATCTCCTATTCCCCCAATCGCTTTTCTGTTTCTTTTGAAATCTCCAGACTCTGACCATAGTGAGCTGTTCTGCGTCAGAAGGAACCACTTGAATCTCACCATGAAGCACAGCTGACTCCATCCTCTCTCTGAGTTGGTCCAGTTCAGGTTCCTCAAGACAGAGACGCCAAGTGGGTAATCTGGGACTATAAAGTTACCATTACTGCACTCATCATGCAGACAATACTCAGTGAGTTGAACTGAAATGTCTCTGTAGGGCCTTGGTCAAAGAGTGTGCTCAGTGTACGCATAAGGACATATATGTCAGTAATTGGGTGCAGTGGGGCTCTTTACACCGTGGATCGTTATAATATCATGTGGTTCACTTCCTTTGAGAGACCAGCCTTCTGTTTTGAACCACATCACACATTTCTTGATTTCAATGCCACAATCAGTGGCATAGCTAATGATCATGTAGCCCAGGGCAAAGCTCAAAATGTTGCCCTGGAAATGTTAGCACAACTGGAAGTTACATCATCCCTGGGTATTTTTAAAAATAAAATTGGGGGAAACCGTCCACCTCCTCCTCCTCCTCAGCAGTTCACCACCATTTGCTCTGCTAGTGCCATAGCTAAAGCACCTATTTGATATCTGGAGTTGAAGAAAATTTTGTTGCCCCCTCCACCCGCCCTGCAACAACAAAATCAAATTTAATTAAGAGCACAATCCTAACCACGTCTACTCAAAAGTAAGACCCATTGTGTTCAGTAGGTCTTGCTCCCAGGAAAGTGTCTTTAGGATTCTACCCATAATAAAAATAAATGAAAATTGTGTCCCTTATTGATTAGGAAAACTGTGCTGGGGCAAAGAGGAATTGTTATTCTTTATCCCTGCTAAATATAAGATGAGCTCCACATAGAACTGCCTGTATAACTAGTAAGCATGTGTAACTGTATTATGATATATGTACTCTATATGATATATGTACGGTGAACTGATTCATATTAACATCTTATGAGTTCCATACAGTATCAGAACTACATCTCATTGGCTGTCAGAGTAATCAGTAACATGGGAACATTTGAGTTAAGAAAATCCACTTTTGTTCCATAGGCTTTTATGTTTTCATTTTCTGGTTAAGTGGCCATAACTTTTGATAGAATATAGATACTCCAATGTTCGTTTCATTGAATTCTGCATAAAATTATCTTTCCAGCAATATATAACATGATGGTATTATCATTCATACAGACATTGTTTTTCACAATTTTAGCCAATAGTGTCAAGCTCAGCTTGTAGCCCCCCCAAAGATTGTAGCCCAGTGCAACTGCACCCCCTGCACTCCCTAGCTATGCCACTGGACACAATTATATTTTGGGGGCGAGTTTTGATGCTGTGGCCTGATTTACCCTCTTTATTCCAATCTAACACTCACTTTTTTCAGCCGAATTTAGTCTCCAAAATTGGGGTGCGCATTAGTTTCAATGGCACATTATTTTCAAATAAATGCAGTATTTTGATTATAACCATAGGTCGGTATTATGTTTAACAATTTACTATACTGTAATAAAAAATGTAACATAATCCTACTGTATGGATTTTATTACCAAGTGCAATTATGGAAAAATCATAGCCTAAACCAATTGTCATATTATTATTATCACATAACTCATTGTTATATGCTACAAAATTAAATTTTTTAACTGTGCATTTAAAGTTTTTCAACTGTGCATTACAATCACCAGGAAACATTTTTTATCTCAAAATTTTTAAAAATTGGGTGTGCATTAGATTTGATGGTGCATTAGATTTGAGTAAGCAAGGTCTTTGTTTGTTTATTTATTTATTTATTTATTTATTTATTTGTTTGTTTGTTTGTTTGTTTGTTTGTTTGTTTGTTTATGGGATTTATATCCCACCTTTCCTATGCCAAAAGCAAATGCCCAAGGCAGTTTTCAAAGTTATTCTCCCCCTCCCTGCCTCGCGACAACCCTGTGAGGTAGGTGAGGCAGAGCGTGAGTGATTCAGGTCACCTAGGGAGCTTTGTGGCCAAGAAGGGATCTGGATCGTCCAAGTTTCAGTCCACCTCTCTATCCACTACACTGCCCTGGCTCTTAGTATTTATATATGCCAAGGGGTGTGGTGATAATGTTGATTGGGTGGCAGTGCTCCCCACCTAAGCTTAGTTAAGCTTTGGTGCACATAGCCTAATCTGCTCAGTCCACCAAAAATGGGTCACAACCTCCCAATGGTTTCTGGACCCATATTTGAGAAGCACTAGCATAAGTAAGCAAGGATCACCAGTGTCCATGTCCACTTTTTGCTATTCTTCCTTGCTGGTAGTCAGTGGATGGAGAATTCATTGCTGCTGCAGCAAATTGCCCATGTTGTATCCTCCACTGGAGAACTGCTGTGCTGCTTGGCACCCAGGATGTATTGTATAACCCACTTTCCTTCTTGCCTTTTTCTACCCTTCTCCACAAATCCTGCCAAACTGTCGAAACCAATGAGGGCATGTCAGCCTATCTTCCTGGACTGCTCCCCTCTCTAAATTAGTGGTACTCAGAGAGGAAGTGGGGTCAGATTGGGTTGGGTTGGATCCACAATCTTGGAATCTGGCACTGGACTTTCCTGTGAGTAAGTCTTATTGAACACATTGGAACTTACTTCTGAGTAGACATGGAAAAACTCTAACATCCGGTAAGTTTGACGGGGCGTCTGGACAGATTTTAAAGTTTGTAAGGGGGTCCCAAGCTGAAATACCCGAGTACCACTGCTCTAAATGCCACTACCTTCTCTCTCTCTACCCAGGGGAAAAAAGCAGTTCAGTTCTCTTACCCAGAAAACCTCCAGGCTCCATTGTCCTCTTTCTCTCTTTAAGAGTCCTTTTGGCCAGAGACTGGCCTCTGACTGCCACAACCCTGAAGTGCAATGCTCCTGCGATGTGCAGGAAAGGAACAGATGCAGCTGTGTCAAGGACGCACCAAATCCCCTCTATTTTTCTTTATCTTGTCTTGTGGAAAGTCAAATTGACTGCGTACTTAGCAATTGTTTCTCTCTCTCCCGGCTGATGAGTGTTATGGGCTGTGGGTGTGTGCAGGGACACACGATATAAGGGCTTTGGCTTCATTTTACCTTTCTGTTGGAGGCTTGACATCATTCCCTTAACAAATTCCACTGGAGTTCTCTAAAATAGGATTTTTATGTTGGAGATTTCAGATGGATATCCTCTACTCTAGAGAAGGGTATCCAAACTTTTTGGCAGAAAGACCACATCATGTCACTGATTCTGTTTTGGGGGTCAGAAAAAAAAATTTATTTGTATTTCAAATTTGAATAAATTTACTTATTAGAGATGGAACTAATAAATGAATCCAAATCAGTTCATAAATACTTTCTAACACAGGTAGGGGGTGATCTTCAAATGAGTTCTTCAGCACTACTATGCAATAGAGAGAGGAGATGCTGCAGCCTCCCTGGCTCTCAAAATATACCCCCTACTGAGACAAGGGGAGCAGAGCTCCTCTAGCCTTTAGATTACAGGGCTTGCAGGCCACATGGAAGGGCTTACCACATCTGGTTTGGGCACCGCTAAAGAGGTATGTGGAATCATTTTAGAGAGTTTGTTCAGTGGGAGTGTCAAGCTTCCTTAGGCATAACACACTAATGAGCCATTAGTAATTAGTCTACCTATTAGTCTAATTAATAACTATTAATAATTAATAATATTAGTCTTAACTAATGAACCATTAGTTATTTGATTTTCTCTGTAAACTGCTTTGCAAACTTTTTTTGAAAAGTGGTATAGAAATACTAATAATAATAATAAGTTCTCGCTACCATGTTTTCCCAGCCTCTGCCCTGTTCTAAGGCAGAGATTTTCAAACATTGAAAATGGCACATTGACATACCAGAAATTGTCTACAGTTGGGCCATGGGAGTTTAGACAAGTATCATATATTACATTAGTAGGACCATTGGGGGGATGTGAGCCCCTCACCAGCAGCATTGCGTGCCTTCTCCACGGTTAAAAAAGAAAATTGATGATATCCCTTGAAAGTTGATGGCTACAATCCTAAAGATACTTTCCTGGGAGTAAGACACATTGAACACAATGGGATTCTTGATTCTTTGTTAGTGTAGAAGTGAATTCTAGTTCAAATACTGTTTTGGTTCTTGGAAAGTTTTCGTTAACTTTGGAACACCTATACCAAAACATGTAACTGGAGAGTGAAAAATTGACAGTTACATTAACATGTCATTCACTTCTACATGGGATCCCTGCCTGTGATGTGCACAATACTGTACTTGTATTTTTAAGAAAGCACTGCTGATAACGTTTCTCATTGATCATCCTGAGAACATGCTTCATATACTGAAACCAAAGCATGACACCATTTAATATTATTTGTTTGCTAAAACTATATTATATTTTTGTTGGTGATGCCTTGGATTAATGATGAGAAAGGGTATGTGCTTTTAAAAGTATTATTTAATACATTTTTGTTCACCTTTCCTGCACTAACATGAACACCCATTTTGTAGCCTTATCCAAACTGATAGTTGCCACTACTGTGTTATTGATAGTCCCCAGTACTGCTTGATAGCCCCCATAATTACAGTCTAGAAGCTCTCCCTCTTTAAATTCCTGCTTCTTCGACCCCTCCGTTTTCTAGTTGGGTCCAAAATTATTATTATATTATTAATAATTTTGAAACCAAAATTATTAAAGGAACTTCAAGATTCCCATCTTCTCCATAACAGTTGCCTGACACAGATTATGATTCTGTTGCTCTTGGCAGCCACTGACACTGCAGTTATTGCACAAGAGGCAGGTGTTCAGCTTCTTGGTGCCCTGGATTGCAGAACCTGTCTTAAATTCTCCCCTGGTTGAGTGTAGTAGTAGTAGTAGTTGCCGATCTTGTTCTGCAGGGGTAGCTTGCAGGAAATTATGGCCAGCCTTCATTGCATGTGTGGGTGGTGGCTGTCCACAGGGCAAGAGTATGATGCTGTTTACCACACTGCCCTATTTAAGATGGGGAGAACAGGCATGATTGTTTTCTCTCTCCAGCTATTTGGACAGGAAACGAAATGTGTGTCCTCCTTATTAGAAATGTCAGGCAGGAAAGTTTGTAGACAACCACCACCACTGATGGCTGGTGCAAAAGTAATCCCAGAACTCTTAACCAGTGTTTGCCTTTTTAAAAAAAACCAGAAACCAGCAACAATAACAGCAATTAGATGATGGTAATAAAGATATGGTGTAATCTCTAAAAAAGCTGTCTTGCTACAAAGTTGTTGGTAATTGCCTTTTTGATTGTCGTCAAATGTTTTCTTTGGGATGGGAAATATAGGGAGGGCTGTAGGATTCCTGTTGTGCCTGCTATCATGGGCTCTTGAGCTGGTTGCTTGTGTTTCTAGTTACCCAATGCAGAGCCCAGGTCTACCTGCTGTTGAAACGTTGATAGCTAGATTAACCATTAATTAATTTTAGCCATTAGCAAGTGGCTAAGACACTGTGCCTGTTAACCAGCAGGCCAGGGTTCGAGACCCGGGTCGGCCCCACAAGACAGGGTGAGCTCCTGTCCTCAGCCCAGCTCTGCGACGCCAGCTGGATCCAATCGCATTGGCTCTGCCTTTCCATTGGACTAATTCAGTGGTGTGGAGAGGGGGGGATTTGCTGCTTGGGTAACAGCCTATCCTCCATAACAATCCAACCCAGGCATTCATGCTTCGCATGCAGCGTATGCAGCGCTGAGCACAATACCATAGTCTTTCAAGACTGATGGAGCCCTGCTTTTTAGTCCATTAGCCATTAATTTTTTAATTTTCTTTGCAAATCACTTTGTGAACTTTTTAGTTGAAAAGCGATAGATATGAAGTGAAAAAAAACCAAAACACTCTCTCTCTCTCTCTCTCTCTCTCTCTCTCTCTCTCTCTCTCTCTCTCTCTCAGTATTTGGCATCCCTGTGGTCTGAGAACCTTGTAGCAGTGACTTTTCCAGGCTGGAAACAGTGAGGTTTTTAACAGACTGTGTGGCTTGCATTTCTGATTTGAATCATCGAGAGCTAGTATTTCCTGTGTAGGAAGCTTATAGTGAAGCACCACATTTGATCCTGCCCTTGGCTGGTGGGTAGTATATTGATGTGAAGGACCATAGAGATGCCAATGAATGCATACGCCTTCTTTGCAATGGCAGGACTGGACAACTTGCAATCTTTTTTAATGCAGTAGCACAAAGGGGTGAGAGTAAAACTGTGTGCTGTTCCAATGGCGCTGGCAGGTGATGGTTTGGTGATCCTTTACAAGATTGGCTACCCCTTTTGTCAGCTTACTGCAGCTTTTCACAGGCATAAAACATGGAGGTATTGGACTGCCTCCTCACTGAGGACCTTAAGCCCTTGGGAAAATTCTTTGCTGACTGGAGACCCACACCTAGTGACTACTTGTTTCTGTCTTAACAACAAACTGGCCAATGCAGCCCCAAAGGTCTACCTGAATTACAAATTACTCCCTTACGACTCTCACCTCAAATACCTTGGAGTAACTATGGATTGGACTCTCTCTGGTTCAGTCTCTCTGGACCAGAAACACCTAGAGAACCTTTCTGCAGGAGCAGGTTCAACATACCCTAGGTGCAGGAACAACATACTCCAGAAACTAAGAGGATCAAGATGGGGAGCCTCAGCCCCTATTCTCAGAATATCAGCACTAGGGTTGGTCTATTCTGTGCCCCTGTACGTGCCCGGAATACTGTGCCCCTGCATGGCTTTATAGCTGCCACAGTAGTAAGGTTGATGCCAGACCATGAAGATCATAAGCAGGTATATAAAATCTACTCCTACTTGCTGGCTCCCTGTTTTGAGCAACAAAGCACCACCAGCTCTACGAAGGCAAGATGCCTTAGTGAAGGAGTACAACAAAATTATGAGAAACCCATATCTTCCTGTGCATGCTGATCTTCCCCATCTATCAACTGGGAGGCTTTAATCCAGGAAGCTCTCTCTGGCACTATAGCTATCCAACTTTAATAACATCAACACACAATGGAAAGCTAAATGGGCTGCTGAACGCCCAGATACCAGCAGCTACAAAGAGGACCCTACTCAAAAGGTGCCAGGTTTTGACCTACCTCACTAGCATTGGTCAACTCTGAACAGGATCTGGACCCAGCATGGTGTCTGCCAGGACTCACTGTTTAAGTGGGATCTTGCATCTAGCCCTCAGTGTGACTGTGGAGCTCCTCAAAAAAATATCCATCACGTTGCATTTGAGTGTCCTTCAACAGCTTTAAATTAAATAAGAAGGGGGTGGGATACGTCAAAAGGAAAACTAGGACTCAAGAAAATGCTCTCGATGGGAATTGTCAGGGCACTGCTGTAACTGGAGAATTTTTTGATGGGCCAGGCCTTAAAAAAAGGGGGGAACATGCATTGAGTTCCAACCTCCAGGGCTTACGTTGCATTTACACAAATGTACAGAGCCTGGGAAATAAACAAGATGAGCTGGAACTTCTCGCAAGTGCAGGGAAATTTGACTTGATAGGAATAACAAACTTGGTGGGATGACTCTCATGAATGGAAAACACAAATGGAAGGCTATCAGCTGTTTAGGAGGAACAGAAGAGGCAAAAGGGGAGGCGGAGTAGCATTATATGTCAAGAATGTCATATACTGCTCTGAAATCCAGGAAACTGGTCCGGATATCCCCGGGGAGTGCTTTTGGGTAAAGGTTAAGGGGAAAAACAAAAAAACAAAACATTGTGGTGGGCGTCTACTATAGACCTCCAGGCCAAGGAGAAGTGGATGGTGTTTTCTTGAAGCAACTGGCTTCTCAAAGTGGAGGTCAGGACCCCATTGGGGAAGGTTACATAAAGTTGGGTGCCACCAACTTGGTATCCGATTTTAGGTGCCACCATCTTGGAATGCAGCACTCGTTGGAATGCATCTTGGAATGCAGCACTTGGAATGCAGCACTGCAATTTATACTTTCCTGTTAGTAAGTTTCACTTAACACAGTGGGACTTCTAAGTAGACATGGAGGAGCTCCTGCATCACAGTGATGTTTCTGGCTATGGCATCACTTTCACTGAAGGGGGTCCAGGGCTCCATAAAGAATTTTGCTTTCTAGGTGCAGAGAATTAAGTTTTGTGGCTTCTTGCCATAGCCTTCTCCTTTTACTTTCCACCTGTGTGCACTGAAAGCATTAATGCAGAGTTTGTTAGCAAAGGCTGCCATCTCCTTAAGGACCCTTTCCTGTGAGTAAGACCCATTAAACATAATAGGGCTTACTTTTGAGTAGACATGATTAGGACTGTGCTCAAAGGCTGCCTTTCTGAGTGCACTTCTTGGGCATAGGCACCATTAAGCATAGTAGGACTTGCTTCCACATGACTAATATGTGTAGAATCAGGCTGCGGAGATGAGTCATGTAAAGGTATAACCACAGCTTGTATATGCCTGGACACAGTTTATTTAACATGAATAAATCTAGGCTTGTTGATCCTTATAATCTGGTGCCTCTTGTTCCTAAACTTTAGGAGGAAACATTTACTCAGCAATTGCCTGTATTCGACACTATACCTTTGCTAAAGAGAAATGTCTGCATCTGTTTCAGTTGCAAACTATGTCAAGTGATTGATTCATTAGAACTTATATACTGGCTGGTCATCCTTGATCTGGGATACAGGACATACTTCCCCCATAAAAGCCGTGTTAGGGTGTCCACGCCATCTGAGGGTTCCATTCCCTTGTGCCTCTTAAGCAGATAATCTAATGGAAACTCAACTGAGATGAAGGCTGGGGAGAAATTGAGAAGAGCCACTGAGATGGCCAAACGGCAGTTTAAATGAAAGGGGGATGTATATGATGAATGTTGTTATATTGAACCTCCACAAATGACAGCTGTGGTCTTTTACTCAGGGTGACCAGATGTTCTCATTTCCCAGGACATGTCCACTTTTATAGCCTTGTGTCCTGGAAAAAAACCTCCATTGTTCTCATTTTTCTTGTGTGCAGGAAGCATTTCTCATAATTAATAAATAAGATGTAGGCTGCAATCCTAAAGCCACTTTCCTGGATGTAAGACCCATTGAACACAATAGGGCTTACTTTTGAGGAGACCTGGTTAGGATTGTGCTCATAGTATATTAACTCCTGCCAGCCTAGGAGTTTGAAAGCATTCAAATGCAAGTAGATAAATAGGTACCATCTTGGTGGGAAGGCAACAGTGTTCCATGCGCCTTGACATATAGTCACGCCCAGGATGACCAGATGCCCAAACCTCAAAAGGAGGACAAGGTCTTGGATTCCTCTCAGCCTGGCCATTGGACAATGGCACATTTGCCTACTCATGAGTAAAGGCACACTATTGGGCACTTTCCCATAGAATTCAAGGCATATTTTTAATTTTTTTAGTTTTTTGGCCATAACGTTTGATAGGTAGGAGATATTTTTGCATTGGATTCTGCTCTTCAATATGAATCCAACAACATATGACATGATGGGGTTGCAAAATTCCAAAATGAAGCCAAAATGGAGGACAATGAAGCCCTTTTGGAGGACACCAAAAAAGGCCAAAAAAAAAGGACAAATCCAGAAATTTCTGGTCATATGGCTACCTGGTCACACCAGCTACATAACCTCAGAAGCGTCTTTGGACAACTCTGGCTCATTGGCTTAGAAACAGGGATGAGCACTGCTCCCTCGAGTCGGTCATGACTAGCAGGGCAACCTGCAGAGGACACCTTTCCTTTACCCTAGTAAATTATGGGTGCAATCCCAAGCATGTCTACACAGAAGTAAGTCCCATTCTATTCTATGGAACTTACTCTCAGGAAAGTGTGTTTAGGATTGCAAAGGACAAGTAATTGTTTTAAATTAAAGTAATATAGTGTTAAATTAACCACAAAAAGCAATATATGAATGTTTGTAGCTTTTACTTTGTCAATGTCCTACATTTTTATTGGCTGTTCTACATTTTGGGTGGCCTTGTCCTCTTTTTGTTGTTATGGTATATGGTCACTCTGTTTAACTCTGTTTAACTAATAAGTAATAAGGCTGTGGGTGGCGCAAGTGGTTAAGACGCTGTGCCTGTTAACCAGCAGGCCAGGGTTCGAGACCTGGGTCAGCCCCACAAGACAGGGTGAGCTCCTGTCCTTAGCCCAGCTCCGTGACGCCATCTGGATCCAATTGTATTGGCTCTGCCTTTCCATTGGACTAATTCAGTGGCGTGGAGAGGGGGGATTTGCTGCTTGGGTAACAGCCTATCCTCCATAACAATCCAACCCAGGCTTTCGTGCTTTGCATGCAGCGTATGCAGCGCCAAGCACGATACCATAGTCTTTCAAGACTGATGGAGGCCTGCAATAAGCAGTAAGCAATAAGAAAGTATGGAGACTGGAGGCAAAAATACTATATATGCTATAGGATGAAATATACTTTTTTTCTACAGGAAAATGTTAGAAGATGCTGTCGTAGAAGGAAAGGTTTTCAAGACATCCCTCGTATGTCAGTCTCTTGTTTGTTCTTCTCATGATGGCTCATGACACTCTGTAGGCAAAACTGAGATCAAAGCGGAGCTTTATAAGAAGAGATGATTTTGCTAGCATCCGGCGACCTCTTGCATGGAGCTGTTGTATCGATCAAGGTGGAGGCTTCAGGGCAGAGTTCACCCATGAACTCATCAGCATCACTTCCTATTGTATGGCCTAATTTGTATTCTTTACTGGTCCCCTGAGTAGGGACCAGAATCAAACACATGTAAGTCTTTCCAGGCAGGAGCACACAAGAATGATAACATTACTGAAAATTAAAGTGAATAGCTTTTCCTGGCCATCCTCTATCTGTTGAAAACCCTCTTGACAATATTGTAGAAAGCTTATATATAGGGTTTCTATGATCCAAGATTAACAAAGGGCAAAATCCAGAGTAACTATGAGGAGTCCTTGCTCCGGTGTAAGAACAATTTACTCTGGATTGCAATATGAATTTCCCATAGGTTTTCACTAGGTGGTGCAGTAACTATGGGTGCACGTAAAGTCTCTTATATGATCCCATAGTTACTCTGGATTTGGGGGAAATTCAGTTTCAACTTTAAGTCTGATTCAGTATATTTTTTTAGATTGTGGGCTTAAATAATCTATAAAGTTTAATGGGAGAACCTTCTATGAAGGACTGCATGTTCTTTCACACCAAGATGAGATTAAGAGCAGAGTCTGCAGATCTCCCTGCAACCATCAGAGGCCCAGCAGGCACCTGTGGATAACTAATAGTTTTGTTTTATACTGCCTGTTTTGATTTGAGGTGTGTTTCATCCAACATGATGAAATATTATCATATGAATGAAGTTACCGTAAGTGCAGTGGTTTTCAAGCATTTCATCCTGGGACCCTCTTCTGAGAATTTCAGCCTGTCCAGGCCCTCCTGGATGTGATGTCGGCTGCAATCCTAAACACACTTTCTTGGGAGTAAGACCCACTGAACACAATGGGGCTTACTTCTGAGTAGGCATGTTTAGGATTGTGCTCATCATCAACCTGAAAGTGATGTCATGACCAGAAGAAACATCAAACATGAAGTGACATCACTGTGATGTCAGAATTCCTCCATGTCTCAGAAGTAAATCCCATTATGTATGATGAGACTTACTCCCAAGAAATATGGATTGCAACCACAGAACCCCATTCCAAGATAGTGGCATCAAGTGCCTGATCCAAAGATGGCAGCACCCAGCTTTACAAGCCCCCTGACATTAAGGTGCAACCACCACACTCCAGGGAGTCTTGACCCCTCTGTGAGAACCACTGGGTGGGTTTTTCAATGAAAGACTCTATTAAAAAGGGTTTCACAAACCTACACAATAAAAGGTTTGTTTCCATTTGAGATATTTTTTTCCCTGTGATAGCTACTTCCCAAATTTTGGTTAGCCCCCTTATGACATGAGCTCAACAGTGGTGTAGCTAGAGGGGATGCAAAGCACTATGTTTTGCAGGGAGCATGCAAGGAGGTGCTGCATTTTTTTCTGCAATAGGATGGTTGTCATGCTGCACATAACCTGTAAAGCCTGTAACTGGAGAATTGTGCCATTAGTTTATGTAGTACCGTAATTAGTTTGCATTTCTTGGAACCTGGTACAGTACATGAGGTTCACCTGAAAGTAGGAAGTTCTGTGTCTAGTCATTATCCAAAATCCATTTGCCAGACTAGATTTTTAGGCTGTGTTGCAATATGGAATATTTTGTATGCCATGGACAGAAAAGTGCTTGCCCTCAAGATATTTTTTATTTTTGTAAAAGCTCTATTAAAGCACAATCCTAACCATGTCTACCCAAAAGTAAGCCCCAATGTGTTCAATGGGTCTTACTCCCAGGAAAGTGTCTTTAGGATTGCAGCATTAATTTTAGTTCCCTGTTCTATTGCAAAGA
This sequence comes from Cryptoblepharus egeriae, assembly GCA_030015325.1. Lineage (NCBI taxonomy): Eukaryota > Metazoa > Chordata > Lepidosauria > Squamata > Scincidae > Cryptoblepharus > Cryptoblepharus egeriae. Next base: position 10,288,375 of record JAREYC010000001.1, read on the forward strand.
CATCTACCAAAATGGCCAGATTATCTGCTCTCCATCCCTTCCAGTCTGCTATTGCATCCCTTGAGCAATACGCCAGGCTGCTCATCATTGAGTGATGCCTTCCTACTTCCCTGTTTCCTGCCACAAACTCCTCAATTCCATGAATGGGCAGCTTTCTCTTTTCTTTATTTCCACCAGTATGACTTCAGGATGGGGAAGTAGGTGGCCTTTGGTTCACTTGCATTATGCCTTGCTATCTCTTTTGGGAAGTGTTCATTGCTGCGCTGAACGGTGACAAAAGGGAAATCCCGAATGGTTGTGGATTGTGTCTGCTTTCAGCTCTAGCTGAGGCATGACTATTCAGAAGCAGTGTTGGGAAATCTCACCTCAAATGATTTGGACTCAAATTCCAAAAATCACCAACTTGCAGGTTGCCCATGCAGAAGACTCTTACCAAAGAAATGTAAGAAGATGATCCAGGAGGCCAAGAGGGACTTTGAGGAATGCATGGCCGACAATATTCCCTACAATCCAGAGTAACTACAGGAGCACATAAGAGACATTTACATTGACATAGTTGCGGCACCACTTAGAGAAAACTATGGAAAATTCATATTGCAATCCAGAGTAAATTGTTCTTACACTGGAGCAAGGACCACTGCAGTTACTCTGGATTGCGCCCAATATCGAGGGAAATACTAAAAGCTTCTTCAAATATATTAGGAGCAGGAAACTGGCCAGAGACGCAATTGGTCCAAGCAATTGGGTGAGGGAGTCCAAAGAGAGATAAAAAGACACTTAGAAATGGCAGAGAAACTAACCCTACAATCCAGAGTAACTACGGGAGCACACAAGAGACATTACGTGTACCCGTAGTTACTGCACCACCTAGTGAAATCCTATGGAAAACTCATATTGCAATCCAGAGCAAATTGCTCTTACACCGGAGCAAGGACTCCCTGTAGTTACTCTGGATTGCACCCTGCATGAGTTATTTGCATCTGTCTTCACAGCAGAAGACCTCAGGCAGATACCACTACCTGAACAAACCCTGTTTACCAAAGAATTAAGAGTACAATCCTAATCGTGTCTACTCAGAAGTAAGCCCCATTGTTCAATGGGTCTCACTCCCAAGAAAGTGTCTTTAGGATTGCAGCCTTAGACAGAGGTTACAAGAAAAGATGTAGTGGCTTTAATTGACAATTTGAAGGTCAACAAGTTACCAGGCCCAGGTGATATCCACCCAAGAATTAGTAGGGAACCGAAGAGAGAAGTTATTGATCTACTGACTAAAGTACACAACTTGACCCTAAATATGGCCAAGGTGCCAGAAGGTTGGAGAACAGTAAATATCACATTGATCTTTAAAAAGGGCAAGAGAGGCGATCCAGAAAACTACAGTCTGGTCAGTCTGACGTTGGTTCCGGGTAAGATGGTGGAAAGCCTGATTAAAGATAAAATCTTTATACACATTAAATGAACAGGGATAATCAACATGGGTTCTGTAAAGGTAAGTCTTGCCTCACTAACGTTTTAGAATTCTTTGCAAATGTCAACAGGCGTGTGGATGCAGGAGAACCTTGTGGACATTATCTGGGCTTTCAGCGTTTGATACAGTCCCTCACTAAAGGCTTCTGAGAAAAAACAGTCAGAGAGAAGTAGGGTTCATTCTTTGATTGGGAACTAATGTAGTTAAGACCAGGGCATAGAGCAGCATTTCTCAAAGTGGGGGTCGGGACCCCTTTGGGGGTCACCTAGAGCTTTCCTGGGGGTCGCCTAAAGACGCCTGGTGCAGGGGGCCAGGTCAGGCTTGCCAGACCTCCGGCTGTAGCTGCAAGCACACTGGAGCTGACTGACAGCCTCAGGGCCCAATCCTATGCATGCCTACTCTGAAATAAATCCCATTGTGTTCAATGTGTGCATAGAACACACATTTCATTTATAACAATGAAAATACATCCTGCATATCGGATGTTTACATTACGATTCATAACAGTAGCAAAATTACAGTTATAAAGTAGCAATGAAAATAATTTTATGGTTGGGGGTCCCCACAACATGAGGAACTTATAAAGGGGTCATGGCATTAGGAAGATTGAGAACCACTGGCATAGAGAGTGGGTGTCAATGGGCAATTTTCACAGTGGAGAGAGGTGAAAAGTAGTGTGCCCCAAGAATCTCTCCTGGGACAAGTGCTTCTCAACTTGTTCATAAATGATCTAGAGACAGGGCTACACAACAAGGTCTAGTTTGCAGATGACACCAAACTATTCTGAGTGGTGAAGACCAGAAGAGATTGTGAAGAGCTCCAGAAGGATCTCTCCATATTGGAAAAATGGGCAAAAAAATGGCAGATGTGTTTTAACATAAGTAAATGTAAAGTCATGCACATAAGGGCAAAGAATCCTAACAGTCTCTAAGCTATCTGTGACAGAGCCGGAGCAAGATCTAGGGGTGCCAGTGGATAGCTTGATGGAAGTGTTGACCCAAAGCAGCAGCGAAGAAGGCAAATTCTTGGGGTCATTAAGAAAGGGATGGAGAATAAAAAAGCAAATATTATAATAATGCTACTGTACAAATCAGTGATTTTCAATCAGTGTGCAATGGCACACTAGTGTGCTGCGGATAGTCCTCAGGTGTGCCATGGGAATTTGGGGAGGGACATTTATTAATAAGAAAATCTGGGGAATGGAACAGCATGGTGTGCCTTGCCAATGGTAAAAGCAACTGATGGTGTGCCATGAGATGAAAAAGGCTGAAAATCACTGGTACAAAACAATGGTAAGGTAAGGCCACATTTGGAATACTGTGTCCAGTTCTGGTCGCCACATCTCATAAAGGATTTAGGGCACAATCCAGAGTAGCTACAGGGAGTCCTTGCTCCAGTGTAAGAACAATTTACTCTGGATTGCAATATGAATTTCCAATAGGTTTTCACTGGGTGGTGCCATAACTATGGGTGCACGTAATGTCTCTTATGTGCTCCCATAGTTACTCTGGATTGTAGGGCCAGAGGAAATGGAAAAAATACAGAGGAGAACAACCAAAACTATTGATGGTCTGGGACACCTTACCTATGAGGAAAAGCTACAGCATTTGGGGTTTGTCAGTCTAGAAAAGAGGCACCTGAGATTAACCCTACAATCCAGAGTAACTATGGGAGCAGGTAAGAGACATTTATGTCGACATAGTTAAGGCACCACCAAGTGAAAACCTATGGGAAATTCATACTGCAGTCCAGAGTAAATTGTTCTTATGTCGGAGCAAGGACTCCCCATAATTACTCTGGATTGCGCCCTATGACATGCAAAATTATGCAAGGTCTGGATAGAGTAGATTGGTGTGCGTGTGTGTGTGCGAGTGCATAGATAGATAGATAGATGTAGGCCACCTCAGAATGCTAGATGCAGGGGAGGGCATTCTAGACGCAAATGTTGTCTGCTTGTTGAGGCATCTGGTGGGCAGTTGTGAGATACAGGATAGGTCATTGGCCTGATCCAGCAGAGGCTCCTCTTATGTTCTTATGATCTCTGAAAAACACTTGAGTCATTGCCGTAGTGCAGGGGTCCTCAAACTACAGCCCGCGGGCTGGATCAGCCCGCCAGAGGTCTCAATCCAGCCCGCCAGCCTTTTGGGGGTTTTGGGAGGAGCTTCGTGGGCACTGGGGGGCAGTTCAAGGCTGCCGCGGCGAAGATCCTCCAGTCGCGGCAGCCCTGTGTAAAGGGAGAGAGCCCTTCGGGGCTCCAGAATTTGTGCAGCTTCAAGCTGGCCCTTTAAATTTTTTTTTTTTAAATGTTGCACGCGCAGCTGGAGCAGCACGTGCACTTCATCTACCCCAAAGGTTCTGGCTGGTGCGTGCACCTACTGCCGCTCTCTCGTGGCCACCCCAGCTTCCAGGGGCTTACTTCTGAGTAGACAAGCAGAGAGCTGGGCTATAAAGGACACCCTCCCATCCACACTTTCCTGGGAGTAAGCCCCATGGACTCTAATGGGCCTTACTTCTGAGTAGATATGCAGAGGGCTGTGCTTACTTTCCTGGGAGTAAGCCCCACTGACTCTAATGGGCCTTACTCCTGAGTAGACATGCATAGGCTTGGGCAAAATTCCTGAACAGCAAGCCTAAAATTGAGGTGAACTTATGTTTGTGTGTGTGTGTGTAAGAATACATGGGTGTGTGTGTGTGAGAGAGAGAGAGAGTGCATGGTGTGTGTCAGTGCATGTCACTGACATTCCTTGTGTTGCTGCAAATTGCTTTCAGGGTGTCTTACAATTACATGTCTTAAGTCTGACATGTAAAACATGTTATAGAAAAATATGTTAAGTAAAATATGTTTAAGTAACATGTTGCTGGAAACTGCTTTGAGGGCATCTTGCACGTCTGGGTGAGAATCAGGCACGTTAAAAGGTTTTCAATTTCAAATGTGTTGAAATAAAGTACAGGAAAGCAATACAAGCATTTTTGCTTCATTTTATCATGTCCTACATTTTTAAATGTAGGATAAAATGTAGGATGTCCTACATAAGTCCTCTCACTCTCTGGCCCCCGACAGTGTCTGAGGGACAGTGAACTGGCCCCCTGTTTAAAAAGTTTGAGGACCCTGCCCTAGTGTGATATGTTTTCAACTTGAGTCATGGGGGTGGTGACTTTGGATTCTACTGGAGTCCAACCTCACAGGACTCATTGAGTTTATTGGGACTCACTTCAAGATATGCAAGTAAGGATTACAGCAGTGGTGGGCACCAGCAGGTTCGCACCTACTCTATAGAACCGGTTCTTAACAAGAGATAGTACATATAAAGTTTAAAAATAGCCATTTAAAAGTGGCTGCCAGATGGACAGAGAACCGGTTCTTAATTTCTTTGAAGCCCATCACTGGATTACAGCCTTAGGAGTTGAACCTGCCACTTCTTAGTTCCTCTCTCAGTGATCACACTGCATCCAGGAGCTCCCATGTTCTTCGTAGGGTATATCTGCTCAAATGTATGTTTGCGTTTGCACATTATGTCAATGCAATTAACTTAAGGAGCTGATTCAATCTCCAGCTAAATCCTGTTTGTGGTTGCTCCAGGTTCCCAAATCACTTCCTGCTTTCTCCTTATCCTTTGAGCAGATAGTGCACACAGCCACCTTGTTCATCACAAACAAATCTTGCTAGCCATGGAAGGTCTAACCTTGCCCAACCTAGCCTGTTCACATCTCTCTCTCCCCCACCAATTCATTTAGCATTGACCAGTGCAGCACAGCATCAAAATTGAGTGGGTGTGCGGGTACAATTGCACATATTCAGTGTTGTTATGAAAACATTCAGCATACAAGACTGATGGGGACGAAGTCCATGTCTATGACAAACATACAAGGATTTGTACCTGGATGATGTGGGACAAAGAAAATTGGTGCAGACAAGCACAGAACATTCTACTTTGCATATATGAACTAATTCCTGAATTCAAAATACTCCCATTATTTATGAATGGCAGGATTTCTAACAATTGCATGATTAACATGACACAAGCAATTTTTTTATTTCTGTATATTTCCTTGAACTCTATCCCTACAATCCATAGTAACTATGGGAGCACGTAAGGGACATTTATGTCGACGTAGTTATGGCACCACCTGGTGAAAACCTATGGGAAATTCATATTGCAATCCAGAGTAAATTGTTCTTACGTCGGAGCAAGGACTCCCTGTAGTTAGTTTGGATTGTGCCCAATGTCTCCTTTAGCTCAAAACCTGCTTGAGCAAGACCTGCTTTCACAGGTAGGAAAATGAGCATCAGAAGGGACAGCAAAGAATACAAGGCAGTATTATTCAGAGGGTTTCTAGATTTTTACCCCATAGAACCGTCTGGGATTCTTAGGTGAGGAATCTCAATCAGGAGGTCCTCTGTTACTTGTGGTGGGTTCTGACTTTCTTTGCCCACTTGGTTGAGGGTGCAGTAAGTAGTTGAAGGGCCACTGAATCATTACTGGTTTGCAGTTCAATTATGGGGATGGTGACGACCATTGGAGATGAAGAAACCTTTCCGTGGTTTCACAAAGCTGGTGCAGGAATGTGGCCATGGTCACAGGATGTTATGGTCAAATTGGCTGTTCCTCCAGGATTTGGAACTTCATTTACCTTTTCTGAAGCATGAAAACTCCATTTATATGAATGCCTTGGATCAATTAAGGTGGCAGGGAGTGGAGGGATGATTGGGTGGTTCCAATATGGGCCTTTCCGGCTTTTGTATCTGTGGCCTTTTGCCATATTGGTAAATAGTAGTACTATAAATAGTTATATTACTGAGTTGGCCATTTGCTCTCCAAGCGCCTAGTATCGAATACACGTCTTTGGATATAGGTCTCCAGCACACCTTGAATTAAAGGAAATAAACACAAATAAATATTGACCATGTAACACCTTGCCATCAATAGATCATGCTGTCAGCATGCATTTTGTACTTGATTGAATACCAAACAGCCAGAAGTGATGCCAAACTGAATGGAAAATCCTCAAGATAGTGAAAGAACAAGGATCGAGATTGCAAACGCTTAGTAAATTCTATATTGACAATATTCAGTGGTTCTAAAAAGGATTAACAACAACTCTACAAAATATTATTGGAAGACTCAGTGGATAACTATACATTTCAGTGTTTGTGTGAAGTGGAGAGGAAGACCTGCTTAGAAAAGTCTATGGGTGAAATCCAGAGTAACTATGGGGAGTCCTTGCTCCGGAATAAGAACAAGGTACTCTGGATTGCAGTATGAATTTCCCATAGGTTTTCAGTTGGTGGTACAGTAACTACGGGGGCACGTAATGTCTCTTACGTGCTCTGGATTGTATTTACTCTGAATTGTGCCCTTAGGCTGCAATCCTAAACACATTTTACTGGGATTAAGACCCATTGAGCACAATGGGGCTTTCTTCTGAGTAGATATGGTTAGGATTGTGCTCCAGCAGAGGTTTTTACTCATTTTTTCCACCTCTGTTATATTAAATTTGAAAGAAAATACAGTAAATGAGTCTACAAATGGTTTATCCAGCATTTAAAAGTGCATCAAACAAACATAGAAGTGAGTCAGAATTGCTGATGAGGATGAAATTTAGGCACTCCTAAATTTCTATATTAAGAGGAGGAGAGTAGAAGGAGACTACAATTTGGAGGAATGTTTCTGAAGAAATATCTATAATTAGGAACAAAAGATACACCCTACTCGAGCGTTATTATTGGTGTTTGATGTATCAAAGTACCCAAGGTGTTAGTAAGGTATTCACAAAACAATGGCAAGATTGACAATTACTAGAAGTTGGAAGCCCTTGGATAATATATCATTAGACATGGTACAAAAGACTACGTTGTGTGGTACTAATGGAGAAATTTACTGTGCTTTTATGTAGCAAGGTTTAATGAAGACTCAGATCACACTACTTTCATTTCAATATGGTATATGACTTGATTGAATTTCTAAATGGCAGATATTGTTCATACAATAAATGATATATAAATGACAAGTGTCACATCAGTCTTTCTGGAAAAATAAAGTATTTTGAAGAAAGCAGCCATGACTGAATTATTTAAACCCTTTAAATGTCTCTTTTTAGAAACACAATCTTTCAACTATATTTAACTTGACTTTGGAAAAGTCTACCGCAACGACAGGTGTTGATAGTTACATTTTAAAGTTTTTAAAGTATTATTATAGGTATAAGGGAAAAAAGAAGAAAGATAAATGAGGTAACATATACAGGTATGGAAATCAAGTCACACAATAGTGGGATGGATCTTTGTCCTACTTGAAAATGAAGCATCTGTTTATTTTAATTTTAGCCTTTAAACCTGACTCTCCAACGCTCCAGGAAAGTACTGATCACCTTTCCTTGGGTGTGGAAATACAGTGACGCCTCACGTAACAAATGACTCACGTAAAGTATGTTTCACGTAACAAACAAAAATTTCTCTAGGATTCTGCTTCACGTAACAAACTGTGCTTCACTTAAAGAACACATTCATTGGCAGTTGGGGCAGATGCACTGGCTGGCAGCCCTTTTAAAACGTATCAGGGCTGCCTAGCACTTGTCCATAGCAAAAGCAACACTTCCGCCTTGTTGTTCCTGTGGCCGGGTGTCCGCTGGGCAGAGGGAGAGAAGAGCAGTGGAGAAGAGGGAAGCAGCTCAGGGCTGGCCAGAAGGGAGCAGGGGAGAGAGAGGCTCAGGATGGAGAGAAGGAGAAAGTGGGGAGACACTTTGAAGGTGTCTTAGAGTGCAGCCTCCTAACCATGTCTACCCAGAAGTAAGCCCCATTGTGATCAGTGGGGCTTACTCCCAGGAAAGTGTCTTTAAGATTGCAGCCTAAGCAGACTTCATAGGATCATGCACATTGAATGCATGTTTTGAATTCAATTCCAGTATTTTGTCATCATTTTTACATCCAGTTAATATTTTTCTATGACTATTTTTGGGGTGTGGAACAAATTGTCTGAGTTTTCATGATTTCTTATGGGAAAATCCGCTTCACGTAAAGAACGTTTCACGCAACAAGCATGCCTCCGGAACGAATTAAATTTGTTACGTGAGGCGCCACTGTCCCATTTTCTGCACTTGGGAATTGTTTAGTAACTTGGCCTCTAATGTTCACTGTGTTGTAATGCTTGAGGATTGATGTATAGCAGTGGGCTAGTGCCCTGTCCTTGGATCCCTAAAATAACTTGGTGGGGCAGAGGTGCTGTTTTGATTTGAACAAAAATGCAGATCCTCTTCATGGACGGCCTTCATAAAGGGGTTCATTGTGGCTCATGAACTTCCGTACTATGTCCTTGGTGATTGTTGGCACTAACATTTCCATTTGCAGTACTTCAATCAATGGAAAGGACTACAGAGTGAATGGACGACATTGCAGTGTAGTGGTTAGAGCAGTGATTTTCAACATTTCTCATTTCACAGCACTGGCACTAAAATGGTCAAGGCATGTCATCAGTTGTGTTGTTTTTTTAAAGTTGACAAGGCACACCATACTGCTGGTACAGGGCTCAAATCCCCCAATTTCCCTACGGTATTATGACCCTCCCAACATCCCATGGTACATATGAGGACCATCCATGGCACACCACAGTAGTTGAAAATTGATAGGTTAAAGCAAGGATCTAAAAATATTTTGGCCAAAGTGCTGGATCAAATATCTAGCACAGTGTTCTTTTGTGGAAACAATTTTCCAGAAAACAATTTTAAATATAAAATTTCAATAAATACTTTAGAGATGAAACTTAAATTAATGAATTGGCTCAGATTTCCAGGATTTTTACAAAAAAATAAAGCACAGAAATAAAGGGCACACTTAAGGGGCCCCCCGTTCCTTCACCCCACTTTGGTCAACATACCCTACAATCAGTGGTGGGCTCCAGCAGGTTCGCACCTACTCTATAGGACCGGTTGTTAATGAGAGACAGGACATATAAAGTTTAAAAATAGCCATTTAAAAGTGGCTGCCAGATGGGCAAAGAACCGGTTGTTAATTTTTTTCTAGCCCATCACTGCCTACAATCCAAAGTAACTACGGGAGCACGTAAGAGACATTACGTGTACACATAGTTACTGCACCACCTAGTGAAAGCCTATGAGAAATTCATACTGCAATCCAGAGCAAATTGTTCTTACACTGGAGCAAGGACTCCCCGTAGTTACTCTGGACTGCGCCCCAAGGCTGCAATCCTAAATACACTTCCCTTGAACACAATGGGGCTTAGATATGGTTAGGATTGTGCTCTAAGTTAGAGGTTCTTAAGAGACCACAGGCTTCCTGCAGGCTGGTTACAAGCTGGCCACGGGCCACATCTGGGACCAGGCCAGGATTTGGAGACCCCGGGGTTAGAGTGAAAGACTAGGACAGGGAAATCTGAGTTCAAAAATTTGTTATGCCATGAAGACCTCTGGGTCACCCTCTCAACCTAACCAAAGGTTAACACCAGGTTGCTATAATGTGGAAAAACGCAAATGATATATGTTGCCCTGATCTTAATGGAGAAAAGGCAATATAAAAAATATAATTCAGGGGGTGGGGAGATAAAACAAGATGCATGAAAACATGGTGGAATACCAATTCAGTTGTCCTTGAAAATAAGTCACTCCCCCATAACATTTATTTATATTAAAATATTAGTGAAATGTGCCCACGTTGCGGGAGTAAAATACCCCATGTGCACCATCTACCCTGTGTCCCATACCCCCATTGCACATTGTCCCCCATGCACATCATCCCCACATGTGCACCCACCCCCCCCCCCGCGCATCAACCCCCCAAGCGCGTCATCCTGCATTCGCAACACCTTCCATGCACATCACCTCCCCACAACATCCGCCCATGTGCACCATCCTTCCCAGTGCACTCTCCCTCCCATGCATCAGGCACCGGGCACCAAATTGGCTGGATGTTGATCTGTCAGTCTTCAATGTTAAGTATAGGACAAGAACACACTGCACACCTTTTTACTATCTTAAGGCTTACATTTCTCAACATTGGTTCTTGGTGGGTGTTGATGTAACAGAAGAAAAACCCTCCCCAAATTTCATGCTTCTTGGTTCAGGGGTTGGGGCAGAGCATCCCTCAGTCACCAATTCTTCAATGTAAAGTCCAGGGAGGAAAAAACATTGCATCCCTTTTCACCCCCTTCCAGTTGGAATTTCTGAAAACCAGTTCTTAGTGGGTCTGTCCGTCACAGAAGGAACACCATCCCCAAATTTCACGCTTCTAGGCCAAGCCTAAGGCTGCAATCCTAAGAGTACTTTCCTGGAAGTAAGCCCCATTGAACTCATTGGAACTTACTACTGAGTAGACACAAATAGGCTTGCACTGTAAGAGCGTCTCTTTTTGGCCTTTTGGTGCTTACGTATAGGAGGAAAAGCAGCAGACAACTGTTTTTAATTGAACATTCTTTTTTACTAATATAGAATTGACATCATGCAACTTGTAGAAAATATGATTGTGTCCCCGTTGCATGGTGTGAGAACAGAATATCACACTACTTGCATGGATTCGGTATGAAAGAATGCCGTGAAGGGAAATAATGCAGGGATTCTTACTACTTAGTAATGCTGAGAGGGTAGGGTGATGCTCAGTCCTTCCTCCAGTACAGAAATTTCTAAGAGGCCATAGTTCTGTAGCAAAGTACTTGATTTTCCTGCAGAGGCCACAGATGTGAATTTTGGCTTCTCCAGATAAGGCCAGGAAAGTCTCTTGGAACCTTTCCAAGCCACTGCCAGCCTGGGTAGACAATACTGAGCTCGGTGGACCACTGAGAAGATGATACTGTGATAGGATCCAGTATCCTAAAAGGTGAGTGGCACAGGTGGGGTGCTTACCAAAGGCAGCAGGACAAAGTTAATCTCATCAAGCTGTGCACACTTATTTTACTTACCCCAAATCCAGAGTAACTATGGGAGCACATAAGAGACTTTACGTGCACCCGTAGTTACTGCACCACCTAGTGAAAACCTATGGGAAATTCATATTGGAATCCAGAGTAAGTTGTTCTTACACCGGAGCAAGGACTCCCCGTAGTTACTCTGGATTTTGCCCTTGTTTATCTTATTTATTTTGATATATTTATTTTAGAAATTAATACATAAATATTTATTTATTTTGATATAGCTGATATAATGAATGGCCTGCAAAGTCTTCTAAGCGACCTTCATAGAAACAAACAGTTTCAGGAGTAGGTGGGGAGGGAATTTAGGGTGAGTCATGAATGTGATGGCATCACCTAAACCAGTGATTTTCGACCTGTGTGCCATGGCACACTGGTGTGCCGCAAGAGGTCCATAGGTGTGCTGTGGGAGTGCTGCAAATTCATTTATTTATTAAATAAACATTGGGTGCAATCTTATGCCTGTCTATTCAGAAGTAAGTCCCATTATATTCAATGGGGCTTACTCCCAGAAAAGTGTGTTTAGGATTGCAGCCATCATTTATTAATAGGGTTATTGAAAAATTTAATCCCCCACCAGCAGCATGATGTGCTTTATCAATTGTCCAAAGTTTGATGGTGTTCATTGAGGATTTTCGCACATGGTTGGTGTGCCAAGAGATGAAAAAGGTTGAAAATCACTGACCTGGACTATGGGGCAGGCCTCAATTGTGCCACTTGGCAGAGTGACCAGCCTACGATTTATATGTTGTCCCTGCTGACAATGCACAAAAAAAACCACCTTCCCCCGAAAGGGTGGTGGGGTCCACCTAGCCACTGGTTGTTGACTGGGCCCAATTCTCCCTAGGAAGGCATGGCAGGCATTTGCAGTGGGGATCCTGGGCTGCTGCGCTGCTTCCTGTTAGTCTGTCCAGCTGTGTCTTGAGCCTTAAGCAGCAGATCTGGAAAAACCACCTTGGATTCATTGGTGGTGTTGAACAACCCCTTAATGCTACAGAAATACCTTCCTTCTGGATAACACGTTTTCGGAGTTCTTGTATCTTCAACAGTTGAATAGATAACAATTTCACAAAGCTATTTTTGGGAGTGGGGGGGAGCTGAGGGAGGGGAAATGAAGCATCTCTAAGAATTTGGAGGCAGAAGATGCCCTCATTTTAAAGAAATCATTCTTAAAGAATCCAGCAGTGACAGCTGCTTCACTTTAGGGTGAGTCAGGATGTGCTGCAATTTGAGAAACAAAACAGGAATCACAAGAAAAGTCACAGCGCTGCCGCTCTTGATGTACATTGCTATATGGGGTTCTTGCCCAGGGTGACCAGATGCCCAAACCTCAAAAGGAGGACAAGGTCTTGGATTCCTCTCATCCTGTCCGTTCTGGAGGACAATGGCATGTTTGCCTACTCACAAGTAAAGCAGCGACATTGGGCACTTTCACTTTCCCATAGAGCTCAATGCATATTTTTCATTTTAATTTTATGGCCATTAATTTTGATAGGAAGGAGGTATTTCAAAACTGATTTTTGCATTGGATTTTGCTCTTCGATACGAATCCAACGACATATGACATGATGGGGTACTGCGCACCATTGCAAAGTTCCGAAATGAAGCCAAAATGGAGGACAATGAAGACTTTTTGGAGGACATTCACACGTGAGGCTAAAAAAGAGGACTAATCCAGAAAAAAATCCAGTCATATGATCACCCTGTATATGAGGTCCTCACTCTCGCTTGCTTGCTATGAACATCTTTTTGCCTAATAGGTGTTGCAAGAAAGTGCCGTACGTACTCTTCTCTCACTAATAGTGAAATCCTAAGCATTTCTGCTCAGAAGTAAGTCATATTGTGTTCAATAGTACTTACTCCCTGGAAAGTGTAGTTGGGATGACAGCCTCAGAGTGACGATGAATTTTCCATCTTCCTCATTTTAGATAAGCCATACTCTAGAATGGGATCTCTTAATGTGGATCTTGACCTCTTTACACCTTCTTCACCTGCTCTACCCACAATCAGGGCAATTTCAGGATGGTAAACAGATACGGTTTCTTCGGTGATATGTCTAGCTAGTCACATGATATGTCAGCTATATCACAATCTACGCTTGTGAGCATGAACCACAGGACTAGAATTAATTATTCTAAAATAATTAACATGGAGCAGAAGGCTATAGTACTGCACATGTAGCTCTGGGCTAGTACCATGAGACCTCCTGTATTGCTAATTTCATTTAATTTTTTGGAATTGTAAAAAAAGATATGGCTGCAATCTTAACCGTGTCTACTCAGAAGCAGGCCTCTTTGTGCTCAATGGATCTTACTCCCAGGAAAGTGTGTTTAGGATTGCAGCCAAAGTATATGATCAGAGGAAAAATTGGATGAATATGATTAGATCCACATGGGCACCATTATTATGCATTAATAATCTGGCAACTATATTAGCTAGTCCTGGGAGTATTAGTAATAACACTACTAATTACTACAAATTATTAATTAAATTCTATTACTACTACACTACTAGTAGTAATAGACTTTGCTGGAGTAACGTTTCCTTGCAAAACCCTCTGAATGGTCAGCTAGACCAGAGTAGCCAACCTTTCAACTTTAGGGTTCTTGGACCTCTCATGATTGTACAGGCATGGGAATTTCAGCTAGTGGAGCTTGTGAGATGGTGACACAATAGTTCCACAATGAATTGTGTAGAAAAATAATTGCCTCATCTTACAAGCTGTGCCTGCTGCAAGTCTCCTGCTTTTACACAATCATTAAAGGCTGAGGAGACCTAATTTTGAACAGTTGACTATCCCTGAGATGAGTTGTTCTGAAGGGTACTGAGATGTCTAGGAGAACACGGCTCTTAAAAGAGAACACGGCTCTATCTTAAAGAGTCACAAAAGTGTGAATTTAATCCTATACCAGTGATGGCGAACCTTTTTGGCACTGAGTGTCGACCCTCGGCACTGGTGTCCAGCATGCGTGCCCGGAACTCTGGTTGTGCGCATTGGGGAGAGTGTGCCCTGAGCTCATTGCGCATGTCTGGAGTTCCAGGCATGCACATTAGACACCAGCACACTCTGCTCTGGAGCAGTCGGCTCCTCTTCAGCGCAGTGCCAACTGAGTGTGCCTGTGCCCAGTGTCCATGCCCAAAACTCTGGGCATGTGTATTGGGCTCAGGGCACTCCTGGCCCAATACATGCAACTCCAGGTATGAGCATTGGGCCAGGAGCATGCACATTGGGCCAGGAGTGATCTGAGCCCATTGTGCATGCCCAGAGTTCTGTACATGTAGCTCTAGGTGTCATGCAGCTCTCCAGTGTCATGTGCACTGGACACCTGCATGCTCTAGCAGGCTGCTCCTCTTTGGGGCAGAGCTGTACACCTGTGCCCAGTGTGTTGTACAACTGTGCCCAGTGTGCTGTACACCTGTGCCCAGTGAGCATGCCCAGAGCTCTGGGCATGTGTATTGGGCTCAGGGCACTCCTGGCCCAATACATGCAACTCCAGGTATGAGCATTGGGCCAGGAGCATGCACATTGGGCGCAGGAGTGACCTGAGCCCATTGCGCATGCCCAGAGTTCTGCACATGTAGCTCTAGGTGTCATGTAGCTCTCCATGTGCACTGGACACCAGCATGCTCTAGCAGTCTGTTCCTCTTTGGGGCAGAGCTGACTGAGTGCACCAGTGCCCAGTGGGCATGCCCAGAACTCTGGGTATGCACACTGGACTTAGAGTGCTGCTCCAGACTAAGCACTTGCATGTGTGCCATAGGTTCAACAACTCTGCCCTATATGGTTCAGGTCTTTGATGGTATTTGAGAGACCATCTTCACCCATACAACCCAACCCATCACCTAAGTTTATCTGGGGAGGGGGGCGGGTGACAGTGCTGCCACTAAGAGAGGTGAGGGGTGTAGAAGGTAGAAACAGTGCCTCTTTGGTGGTTGCACCCCAGCTCTGGAACTCCCTCTTCCTAGAACTGAAAACTGCTCCCTCCTTACAGAGACTTCAGCAGGCCCTGAAGACATTTTTATGTGCTGCAGGGGGTCCCAACTTCTAACTTTAGAGCTCTTGGACCTTTTACAAGTGAGTAGAGGAGGGAATTTCATCAGGTACAACTTCTCATCTCACAGTTCACAAGCTACACACTTGTTAAAGTTCCAGGAGCCGTAAAGTTTGGACTCCCCTAAAGCTTTTAACTAATGCAGAGACTGGTGGGTTGTTGTGTTTTTAATTGTTTTTAATGTAATTTAGGGTGTTAGGTTGTTTTTAAATGTTTTTAAATATATATTGACTGTATATGTATTTTACTTGTGTTGTTAGCCATTAATTTTTTTATTTCCTTTGTAAACTGCTTTGTGCACTTTTTTTGGTTGAAAAGTGGTATATAAATACTGTAGATAGATAGATACACCTTGAGTAAAAGGGGTGAAAATCGATAAGGGCAAAGAAGCCCTGCATGGCCTTATTTGTGCAGTCATCCTACAACACACACAAACACACACACAAAGTGAACCATATAGCCTGAGTATTACAGCATAAGGCACAACCACCAATTCTAGTACTTGCAACTCAATCCTGTGCTTACTTGGAAGCAAATTCCATTGACTGGATATTGTGAGATTTACTCCCCAGGCAAACAGCCCCAAAGGCACAAGAAGTAAATCAGTGGCAATGGCAGACGTGCTTAGAATCCTGGGTGTAAACTCTGTGTAAACTCTGGACTGTGTAATAGCAAGCATGGCACTCCATGGATTTCAATGCCAGCTGAAGGCTAGGAATGCTGTTCTTTTTACAGCCATTTTGGCACAGCAGGCCAAAGGATGTCTTTGCAGGACACGATCCGGGGTTGTCTTGAGGCCCCAAACTGAAGAAAGTCCTCCAAGGAAACTCCTGCACACAGCTTGGCTGTACTTGCTCCCCCACCACCCAAACTGGGAAAACAGGAATGAATGAGCAGGCCAGCAAGTATAGGCAAGGTAGGCTGAAATCCTAGCCACACTTATTTTGGAATAAACCCTATAATGGGACTTTCTTCTGAGTAGACGTGCAGTCCTGTAAGGCTGCATCCTACCCACATTTACAGAGGAGAAAGCCCCATTGACTAGAATGGGACTTACCTCAGATGAGACACAGAGTTGGGCTGTAGGACTGCAATCCTATCTACACTTACTTAGGAGTAAGCCCTATGGCATCTAATGGGGCTTTTTATGAGAAGACATGTGTGGTGCTGTAAGGCTGCAATCTGTTTACAGCAGAGTAAGCCCCATTGACAAGAATGGGACTTTCTTCTGAGGAGACATGCTCAGGGCTGTAAAGCTTCAATCCTACCCCTGTTTACAGAGGAGGAAGCCCCACTGACTAGAATAGGACTTTGAGGAGACATGTGTAGGGCAGTAAAGGCTGCAATCCGACCCACATTTACAGAGGAGTAAGCCCCATAAACTATAATGGGACTTTCTTTTGAGGAGACATGAGTAGGGCTTCTGACTTACCTTGCAATAGAGACACATACTGTTGGGCTGTAAGTGCACACACTTACCTAGGAATAAGCCCAATTGACCACAATGGGTCTTACTTCTGAGTAGAGCTTGGGGATCTTAGGCAGGAACCAGAACGGACAGGTGGCATGATGAGGTCAAGGTGCCCTCCGTCCAACAATCAACACAGCCCACTCCTAGTCATGTCTACTCAGAAGTAAGTCCCATTATATTGAAAGGGGCTTACTCCCAGGTAAGTGTGATGGGCTGGCAGCCTTAGCTATCTAGGGGCTGCAAGGAGGGAAGCCTCAACCCAGTCCTCCCTCCTGCCAGCACAGAAAGGGCCCCGATTCTACAGTGGTACTGATTGGGAGTCTGGCCCCGTCGAGCCTGGAGGGAGGTTATCAAGGCAGGCAGAGATTGGGGGGCGCAAGCAGGACAGGCAAGTGGCACCCATCGAGGGGGAGCCCTGCAAAACTTCCAGTGCAATACAGTGTGTCTACTCAGAAGTAAGTTCCATTCTAGTCAAAGGGGCTGACTCCCATGTAAGTGTGGATAGGATTGCAGCCTTACCACCCAATCCTATGTGTCTACTCAGAACTAAGTCCCATTCTAGTCAGTGGGACTTACTCCCATGTAAATGACTCCTCCATCGGGCTGTCCATTTTGGCTTCTGCCTAAGATTTCCAAGTTCTACTCAAAAGTAAGCCCCATTGTGATCAATAGGGCTTACTCCCATGTAAGTGTGAATAGCGTTGCAGCCTTACAACCCAATCCTAGGCATGTCTACTCAGAAGGAAGTCCATCCTAGTCAACGTGTGGATAGTGTTGCATCCTTGCAACCCAATCATATGCTTGTCTACTGACAAGGAATCACATTCTAGTCAATGGGGCTTACTCCCGGGTAAGTGTGGATAATGAAGCCCATTCTAGTCAATGGGTTTACTCCCATGTAAGTGTGGATAGTGTTGCATCCTTACACCCCAACCTTATGCGTGGCTACTTAGAAGAAAGCCCATTCTAGTCAATGATTTACTCCCATGTAAATGTGGATGGAGTTGCATCCTTACACCCCAAACATATGCGTGGCTACTTAGAAGGAAGCCCATTCTAGTCAATGATTTACTCCCATGTAAGTGTGGATGGAGTTGCATCCTTACACCCCAAACATATGCGTGGCCACTTAGAAGGAAGCCCATTCTAGTCAATGATTTACTCCCATGTAAGTGTGGATGGAGTTGCATCCTTACACCCCAAACATATGCGTGGCCACTTAGAAGGAAGCCCATTCTAGTCAATGATTTACTCCCATGTAAATGTGGATGGAGTTGCATCCTTATACCCCAACCTTATGCGTGTCTACGCAGAAGGAAGCCCACTGTGGTCAATGGGCCTCCTCCTGAGTAAGCATGCCTGGGGGTGAGGGGGCGTGGAGGGCGGAGGGGCTGGACGGGGAGAGGGGCTGGGGGCCCCCGTCGAGCATCCCCTTCTCGGCCGCCCGTGCCGGGTGCTGGTGAGTCGGAGGGGGGGCTTTCCCGGTGCGGGGATTGGCTGGTGGGGGCGGACCCGGGAGCCGCTTATTGGACGTGTCGTCGTCGGAGGGCGCTGGTGGATTGGCTGCGGACGAGGAAGCAGGAAGGGAGGACGGAGCGGGGCTGGTGCCGATGCTGCCGCCGCGCCGTCCGCTCTCCTCCACCGGGGCTGCCGCTGCCGTCGGGGGGGCGGAAGAGGCGGCCGTTGTGGGTGGAGAGGCCGCCGCAGGCAGAGCCCCCGAGGCGGGGGAGGCTCGGAACCAGCCCGCCCCTTCGGCCTGCCCGCCTCTCTCCTCCTCCCTCCCCACGAGGGCCCAGAAGGGGGCGCGCCTGGAGCGCTCAGCCAGCCAGCCGGACGGGGAGGCGGCGGCGCTGACGCAGCACCAGCAGCAGCACCACCAGCACCAGCCGCCGTCTGGGGTCCCCGTCGAGGATCAGCCCTGGTGAGCGGGGGAGGGGTGGACGCAGAGGGGAGGAAGGGCGGGCTCTGCTGCACCCACAGCCGGGAGCCCTCGGGGAGGGGCGCGCCGTCGGGGAACAGGTGCTGCCCTCGGTGGGGGGGGGAGTGGTGGCCACTCTCGGAAGGGTGGCCACCTCTGGGGTGGGGGCGAAGGGGGTGACGGGGGTGGGCGTCCCTTCCTTCCTTCCTTCCCCGCCCGCCCCGTCGACTCCCCCTTCCCCGAAGGGCACCCTGCCCTGGGCTGAAGGACGCCCTCCATGGCTGCCTCCCTCCCCGCCCCCTCCAAACACCCAGCTCCAGGGACGCGCCTCGAGGGTGACAGGTGAGGATGACCGTCCAGGCCCCCCACGCCCCACCGCCTCGCTCCACCGGTGGGATGGATGAACCCCTCGGAAGTTATGTAATGGATGTTAACTTCGAAGGCGACACCCTCAGCCTCTTTGGGCAGGGCAGGCAGTGGACTCCTCGACGGGCACCTGACGGGGATGGAACCGCCTCTGGAAGACCCTCCTTCCTCTCCTTCCTCCCCCCTCTAATGGGGCTCTTGGAAGGATGCACCCCGTCTCTTGAGGTGTAGTTTACTCAAGAGTAAGCCTTCATTCGGTTCAGTGGGGCCTACACCCCCTTTTCCTCAAAGGATCTGGACCCTTCTGGCCAGCCCCTCTTACCTTCCTTCCTTCTTTCCCCCCCTCCCCGTCTAATGTGGCTCTTGGAAGGAATCATCCCATCTCTTTACTCAAGAGTAACCCCTTATTCTGTTCAGTGGGGCCTACACCCCCTTTCTCTCAAAGGATCTGGACCCAGTGCTAGGCAGCCCCTCATCCCTCTCCTCTTCCCCATCTAATGTGGCTCATGTAATTTGGAAAGGTCCACTTATTACACCACCCCTTATCCTAGGGTCTACTCAGGAGTAAGTCCCATTCAGTGAGGTCTACTCCCCCTTTTCCTCAAAGGATACCACTGGGCAGCCCTTAGTCCCCCTCCTCCTCCCCTCCCCCCATCTAATGTGGCTCAATTTGGAAGACTCTACCCCCACCCCATCTTATTACACCAGCCCCATCTTCTAGGGTCTACTCAGGAGTAAGTCCCATTCAGTGGGACCTCCTCCCCAAAGGATCTAGGCTGAGGCAAGGCACTGCACCCATGGAGGGTGCCTGAATGGGGTGGAACCCAGGTCTTGACAGCCCCTCCTCTCACCTTCTAATAAGCCTCTTGGAAGGATGCAGGGACCCAGCCTCATACCCTGGGGTACAGTCTACTCAGAAGTAAACCCTATTTGGTTGGGTGGGGTCTATTCCCCCCCTTTTTGAAATGGATCTGGGTCAACCCAGGTACTGGACCACTGGATGGGCACCTGAACGGCCCATGGTCTTGGCAGCCCCTCATCTTTCCCACTCCTCTTTTGAAAGGATGCAGATACTCGGCTTTGTATCCTGCAGTACTGCCTACTCAGAAGTAAACCCCTTTCTGTTCAGTGTGGCCTACTCTCTCCCCACCGTTTTCTCGAAGGATCTTAGGCAAGGCAGAGACGAGACCCCTGAATGGGCACCTATATGGCATTAGCACCGAGGTCTTGGCAACCCTTTTTCTCTCTCCTCACCCCCTCCCCACCCTCTGTCTCTTAGAAAAATGCAGGCACTTCGCGCCATCTCCTAATCCACTCACAAGTAAACCTCATTCAGTTCAGTGGGGCTTGCTCCCCAGATTTCCAAAGGATCTGGGGAGAGCAAGTCACTGGATCTCTGGTGCTGGCACTACTAGCATGGCACCTCCTTGTCTTCCTCCCCAGCCTAATCTTGGAAAGATGCAACAACCAGCCCTGTTGGGGTACAGCTTATTCAGAAGTAAATCCCATTCCAGAGGGTCTTGTCCCCTTTTTTCCAAAAGATTCTGGGCAGAGGCAGGATCTGGCTCCCTGGACAGGATCAGGACCAAGACTTGCATCTGAATGATTGGCACTTGCATTTTGGTAGCCATCTATCTCCTTTCCCCTTTCCTGCCCAATCTTGACCTCTTGGGAAAATGTGCCCCTCTTTCTAGGGTACAATCCTATAGAAATAAACTTATTCAGTGGGGCTTGCTTCCAGGAAACCATGCCTAGGATTGCAGTTCTAGTTCAGAGTATCTGCCCTCTTTTTGAGGGTCTGATTTCTTTTTGGGTGAACCTCATGTGGAGGGGGGATGTCATCCGTAAATGGACTGAAAAGACACATGGGAGACCCTCTGTGCTTGGTTAGGGTGGGGAAAGACCTCTTGGACCAGGGACTTGGAACACAATCCTAACCATGTCTACTCAAAAGTAAGCCCCATTGTGTTCAATGGGTCTTTACTCCTAAAGAAAGTATCTTTAGGATTGCATCCTTGGAACCGAGTGCCAAAAAAGTGATCAGGTCTTAAATTGCTTTTAAAAAAGCAGGGCACTGGGGCAAGGCGTACACAAACCTGGATTTTAAACAAATGACTCAGTAACACAAGGTGAATTGACACTATCGCTGTAGCATCTGAAAGTAGTAATAAAAACAAGGAGAGAAGTTTTGTGGAGTGACTCGCCTTCCAACAAGGGAAGGATCCTGAATTGTTGTTGGTGTTAAAGACAGTGATGGTGTCGGCATTAAATAATAATTCAACGGGGATAAAGGATGCTCCACTTTGTTACAATTTGCAGCCCAGTTTTGTGCATTTTGTTCAGATGTGATTGTCTTGCGGAGTAGTGTGGATCACAACCGAGGTTTGGATGTGTGGTGTCTATACAGGCCAGAATCATGTGCTTGTTTTAAAAAATTAACCTGGCCTTTCCCATAGTTTCTTGTTTATGTGTGATCATTCACAAATGATGCATTTCCTGCTTGTGACTATCCACCACATACCCTTTCTGGTTATATAGGTGACGACTCTTTTCCATGCTGTCCTGAGTCTAGACTCGGATGCAATCCCAAAAGTATCCCTCTTGCTTGCCCTATAACCTGACCATTGTCTCAATCTTTGCTCTCAGGTTGTGAAAAATATATAATGAAGGCTATCTAAGGCGTACGCCCTTTTGAAGTGAAAAAGCAAATTCCCCGTCATTGTCAGAGCACCAACAAAAAAGGGAGTGTTGGTGGATTCCATGGGTTTTTTTTTAGTGATTGACAAGTGTGTTTTGAATCTGAGATTTATTTTGTATATGCTGCCAAAACAGAAGCAGCTGAGTTTCATTTTTATGATGTCAGTCACCTTTGTGTTGAAACTTTTTAAAGTATTGTGTGGGGTTTGTTTATTTATTTGCCGACTCCAGAACGTCTTATATTAAAATTTTAAAATTAATAATTAACATTAAAAAATGACGGTAAAAATTAAAATTGTGTGAGGTGTGGAACATCAATTGGTCTGCTCTAGGATGTTGACCCTATATTAATGGATCGCACATCATTATGTTTATGAAATCTGGAAACTGCTTACTGTTGGGGAAAATACCTATTGAGTTTTTTTTGGTGGAATTTAATGTGTCTTGTCCTGTTAATGCTGTTTAACGCTAATATTGGTGACATGCATGTTGTCTTCCTGTTGTCCTTGCTTGAAGATTTATATTTCTTCCAGCATGTAGATTGTATTGCAGAGAGTAGCTGCTAGTATTTCTTTCTGTACTATGGAGTAATAAATGGAAGATCAGATTCTAAAAGGAGTGTGCATAGGGTTGCCATATGTCCCCAAAAACAGGGACAATCCCAATTTTGGGGGATTGTGTTAACATACTGGCAAATGGGACAGAGGGTCCTGTGCCAGTTTTGTGCAAGAGAATTATGACAACTCCAAGTGTGTCCATTGTGCATCATTCAGGTGATAGTTCTAAATGGATCATTACTTTGTGTATTTGGATTTGGCTAATATAGGATTTGGCTCATATGTAAGGCATAAACGCATCTCCTTTATCACATAGTTTTGTCACAGATTTTTCCTTTAAAGGGAACTTTCTCAAAGTACCATAGTATATAATATTATATGAATGTACAGTACACGCCAGGACTGTATCCTGAAATGTTGGTATCCTACTTCCAAATTCAGCAGTTGCTTGCCTTATTTGCAGGGGACCAAGGGTGGCAGGGAAAGTCCCAACTTATTACTAGGTTGGGACACCTACCTTGTGAAGAAAGGCTACGGTGTTTGGGGCTGTTCAGTTTAGAAAAATGAAGGATGGATACATATAAAATTATGCATGGGTGGATAAAACAATGTTCTTTTCCTTCTCACACTACACCAGAACCAAGAGAGATCCACTAAAATTGGGAGAGGACAGACAAAAGGAAATACCATATTTACTGGAATCTAATGTTCACCTTTTCCAGCCAAATTTGGTCTCCAGAATTGGGGTGCGCATTAGATTTGATGGAGCATTAGATTTTAGTAAATAGGGCATTACATTCTAGTAAATACGTTTTTGATTATAAGTATGAGTCAGTATTTAGTTTAACCATTTACTATATTGTATTTTAAAATGTAATATAAACCCATTGTTGTATAAAGTAGTGCAATTAGTTCAAAATCATAACATAATCCATTGTCATATAATTCATTGTTGTATGCAGTAAAATTAAATTTTGCACCTCCCTTTGCCAGTAAACATTTTTCAGTCTCGAGCCTTTTTAAGTTGGGGTGTGCTTTAGATCCGATGACGCATTAGATTTTAGTAAAGGTAATATTTCTTTGCCCAGCTTGTAACTAATCTGTAGAACTTCTTGCCCCAAGACATGTTGGTGGCTCCTGGCCTAGAAGACTTTAAATGGAGATTGGACAGATTTATTCTCTAACATTTATATGGACATTTATTTATGTCCATCACAGGTTACAAACTATGAAAGGTAGATGAACCTCCTGGTTTTAGAAGTAAAATGCCAGTTGGGAAGGAGTAGTAACAAGAAGCAGATCTCCTGTTGGTACAATGCTAACATGTTCTTGTCAGTTTCCAGTATGACACTGAACTCTTGAGGTATTTTGGATTTTTAAAGCACATTTGTCATTGCAATATACTTGGGTCCAAGAATTTTTAATTTTGTTTTCTGTAGTATGATCTAAGAGAAGCTTCTCTATGCGCGTGGGGTGGATGAACATGGGGGATGTTGAACATGGGGGGTTGATGTCCATGGGTGGTTGATGCACAGTAGGGGGGTGGCATGGGGAATTTTACTCCTGCAACACAGGTATACTTTCGCTAGTTAAAGTCATATAGTGTATTTATTGGGCTGTGGGTGGCGCAAGCGGTAAAAGATGCTGTGCCTGTTAACCCAGAAGGCCAGGGTTCGATTCCCGGGTCAGCCCCACAAGACAGGGTGAGCTCCGGTCCTTAGCCCAGCTCTGCGACGCCAGCTGGATCCAATCGTATTGGCTCTGCCTTTCCATTGGACTAATTCAGTGGCGTAGAGAGGGGGGATTTGCTGCTTGGGTAACAGCCTATCCTCCATAACAATCCAACCCAGGCTTTCGTGCTTCGCATGCAGCGTATGCAGCGCCAAGCACGATACCATAGTCTTTCAAGACTGACGGAGGCCTGCTTTTTTAGTGAATATTTAAATTCTACTGTCTGAATTTCACCCATCCAAACTTTTATAGTGATAAAAAGGTGTGTGGTCCTGTGCCACGCTGCCTCCAGGGTACACGTTGTCCAGATGAAGCCCCTGCTAATGAGTGAGTTCTACCTTGATAGTTACTTATCAGGAAACTTTTTAACGTAACACTTTTCGAATTGAAAGTGCAGTAGTGTCTACGTCGGACACCGATGGCATTGCCCATATTTGCTTAAAATATGATCTGGACAAAGGTAAAAGGATAGAGCTTTGTAAATGGAAATGAGGAGAGAACAGAGACAGATTAATTAACTGTTGATCCCCAAGCAAAGAAAATTGCTGTACTGATGTGTAGGGTTGCAATATATCCTGAAAAACAGGGACAATCCCAATTTTGGGGGAGTGTGATCACATAACTGCAAATGGGACAGAGGGTCCTGTTCTGATTTTGTGGAAGAAAATTATGGCAATCCTACTGATGTGGGAATGAGACTATAGCTAAGTCTTGGAGGAAGAGCATCTGCTCTGCACGGGGAAGGTCTTCGGTTCAGATTCTGGATGTTTTCCAAACGCCGGCCTGGGGACTGGATCTAGCATTTGGAGAAAACACTCCACTCTATGAGTGTTACTTATGTCATACCTCTGCCCTATGTCCATTCCCAATAGGTCAGGGCACCAGGATCAGCTTTCTGGGATGCTGGGCAACTGTCCAGTGTCCTGATCCCAGATCTACTGAGAATGAACGCCGCACGAAAGTGGAATGTTAAGCTCTGGTCTGAACAAGGACTGCTTTTTTATGGGCAGTAGTTGTGAGTCTGGTAACCACTGTTCTAAAAAGATCCCAGTGTTAAAACGTTTGAGAACCACAGAGCTATACTTTTATAGCAACAAGGGCTGTGGGTATATATATTCATTCACATCAGTGGGGGGCGGGGGTGTCAAAACACAATTATGTTGCGTCCTCTGTTTATGATGCTTTAGATGCATCATGTTAGCAGTCCATATGAGGAGGTAGATCTGTGGTGTGTTGTAGGTGAGAGGGCTGAGTGAATAGTGGGTTGTCTGAGAACATCCATCCTCTAAATTTATGGCTGATTTCTGACTTAAACCTGGGATTTCCCAGCTCCCACACCTAATCAGCTGTGTCACATCAGCTCACACAGTAGAGTAAAACTGTAATAAACTACAAACGGTTGGTGTTATGAGTTTTTGCAATCTTCAGCAGTCTATAGTCTTTTATATAAGTTTTTTTTAATAGACGTTATATAGAGTGTCTCCCTGAATTTGACTAGCAAAGAATCTCCGACCTCGTTATTCCAGGAAGAGTAATATATTGTCCTATTTTGAACCATTGATAGGGTTTGGTATGGTGGAAGTTGTGAAGATGGTGCTTCAGGGATTCTCTTAATCCCTTTAACACAATGACTTTTAATTGGTGTGCCATGGCACAATATGGGTAGTCCTCAAGTGTGCCGTGGGGATTTCGGGACAGTCATTAATAGGAAAATTTGGTGATTTGAACCTGGTGTTCCTTGTCAATGGTAAAAACAACTGATGGTGAGCCTTGACCATTTGTGTGCCTTGTTA
The DNA here is from genome assembly GCA_030015325.1 of Cryptoblepharus egeriae. NCBI lineage: Eukaryota > Metazoa > Chordata > Lepidosauria > Squamata > Scincidae > Cryptoblepharus > Cryptoblepharus egeriae. Next base: position 10,314,342 of record JAREYC010000001.1, read on the forward strand.
GTGTGCCGAAGATGAAAAAGGTTGAAAACCACTGCGTAGTGAGAACCTCATCAGCTACATATAGGGGATTTTTCTTTATGATCTTTTATTCAGCAACACCCTGTTTGTGGTCTTTCAAAGAAAAGAACACTGGAATACCTTAAGAAACAAAAGATTTTTGCCTTCAAAGGGAGTAATAATAATTATGCCATTATTTACCTTACACTGAAGTAAGCCCATTGTTCAGTAAGCCCTATGTTCAATAAGGCTTAGGCTGCAATCCTCTCTTTCTTGCCAGAAACAAACAGCTCCTAAGTATGTTATACTCTGGGATCAAGTACACTGAGCACAGTGAAACTTGCTTCTGAGTAGACATTCATAGGATTGTCTAAGTTTAGTATCCCTATGAAGAGAAGCATTAATCTCAGTGAGGAAAGTCTGCACAAAGCTTTATTTTAGCAATTTGAAGAGGGCTTTTATGGAGGCAAAACATAATCCATGACTAATTTTGCCCAGGAGAGCTAAATAAGAAATGTTAAGTTTTTTTTGGATTGCTGATTTTTTTTAACTACAGTGGTGCCTCACAAAAAGAGCTTAATTTGTTCCAGAGGCATGCTCTTTAAGTGAAACGCTCTTTAAGTGAAGCAGACTTTTCCATAGGAAATAATGGAAACTCAGGTGATTGGTTCCACAACCCAAAAAATATTCATATAAAAATATTAACTGGATGTAAAAATGATGACAAAACACTGGAATTGAATTCAAAACATGCATTCAATGTGCATGATCCTATGAAGTCTACTTAGGCTGCAATCCTAAAGACACTTTCCTGGGAGTAAGCCCCATTTAACACAATGGGGCTTACTTCTGGGTAGATATGGTTAAGAGGCTGCACTCAAAGACAGTTTCCTGGGAGGCTTACCTGGGCTGCTGCTGGAGGTTCAAGGTGGTCAGTGGGGGCGCTTGGGGGCAGTTAGGGGCAGCTGCCTCTGGCACCTCCAGGCAACTGCCCCCAAGTTGGGGGCAGTTAGAGGCAGCAGCGCTGGCTGGCAGCCCTTTTAAAGAGCCTCTGTGCAGAGCGTCAGGGCTGCATAGCACGCATGTCCATAGCGCGCTTGCTTGTTAAGTGAAGTTGAACTTGTAATGTGAAGCAAGATTTCTTGGAAATTTATACTTGTTATATGAAATGCTTGTTAAGCGAGGCACTTGTTAAGCAAGGTACCACTGTATATTGTGTAGACAGAGTGACTCCCCTGGATCCATCCTTTCTGCCTGGGTGCAACCAGAATTTTCATATTGTGAACAGGAGTTTCTCCTTTCCTCATTTCCATGTTTTGTTTTTCAATTGTCCTTAACTCTACACTTGTGTGAATTCACACAAAGACCGGTTGTGTGAATTTCTTTGAATGACAGCTACTGATGATGCGTGTGCTTAGTAAAAGTGTTTCAGGGTAGTACTTATTCCATGATACCCAACATGTCAGCTGAAAGTGCATCAGAAAGGATCATCCATAAAAGTGCGCAGGAGGAGGTAGCCAAAGATGTAACAGTTAAAATGGGGTAAAATATGACACTGATTTGTGGTGTGTTTTAGAAATGTCTTTAAAAGGGTACTGTTTGGTCCCACATGTTCGCTTTCCTAACAGTTGCCCTTATCGGAAACTCCCTAAAGACACCTCCCTTACCAGCTAATGGTTTGTCATCCTTTTAAAGTGGAATTGTAGCTTCCTTTATAGATTTTCCCCTCTCCTCTTTTAACCAGAATGATAAATCATACACTCTGAATATAGTATGTTTATGATCTATACCTGAGATGTTTATAATTTCAGGTGGTTTTTAATTGGGCTAAGTTAGAGGTGGGTTAAGTTTAGATTACAAGGGTGTCCAAACATTTTGGCAGGAAGGCCACATCATCTCTCTGACTTTGTGTCGGAGCCAAAAACATGATTTATATTTCAAATTTGAATAAATTTATGTAAATACATATAAGATTGAATTAGACATTATAAGGCTTGCCCGCAGCATGATAGAGGGGTCTTGCTGAGGGCCACATTTGGCCCCAGGGCCAGAGTTTGGACACCCCAGACTTTAGAATATCACTGAGGGTGCAATCCTATGTCTGTCTACTCAGAAGTACGTCCCATTTTATTCAATTGTGCTTACTCCCAGGAAAGTGCAGCTTAAGTCTAAAAATATAACTAGATTTTAATAATTCCATACATGTCTCTTAACTATTCCATGCCTGCTGCTGAATTATCTCATGAATTCATTAGGACTCTCTGGTGCTCCTTCCTTGTGGCACTCTGCTGTTGGCAGAAAGTTGATTGGTTAATATGTGTTGAGGATGTGAATAAATAGGGGAACTTAGAGTAAGAGCCCATATTTGTTAATTTAGGTGTCTCCCAGAATTATGATCCTATTGATTTATTTTTGTGCTGCTTGTACAATACTTGAAACATGCAGTGACAGAATAGGAACGTGGGAAAAGTTAGATTAGTTGCATGTGCCCAATCTGTTGTCATCTGTCCTGTTTGAGGTCCTTAGTCTTTTTAGGTCCTCTGCTTTCAGAAGTTCAGTTAGGAGATACATGTAATAAGATTTTTTTTTTTTTGAGTGCACATCCTAAACTGGATCTTGCCAACCTAGCAGTTTGAAGCATGTAATTGCAAGTAGATGAATAGGTACTACTTTGGTGGGAAGGTAACAGGTTCCATGTGCTTTGAGGTTTAATCATGACATGACCATGGAGACATCTTCGGACAACGCTGGCTCATAACAGGAATGTTATAACACCTTTACCTTTGCTTTTATCAGAAACTCCTCGTTTTTGAGATCTCCTTGACTCTTCATCTTAGATTTTCATTATGTCGAAACAAATTTCAGTAGTTTTTAATGCCCTTTTGATTGTTCTTTTGGCTGCTTGCTTCGTCTGTATGCAGTAAACATTCGTTTTTATTGAATTTGGCTTGGCTAGGTGTTGCTGTATTTTTGATATGTTGTGATTTGCCTTGGGGACCTCATTAAAGGCTGAGAGTCAGGCTAATAAAAACTTGGATAAATACTCTTCAAAAACTTTTTTTGCATCTCTGCTTTTAGCAATAAATAGATGGTTAATCTAGGTAGTTAGACATACAGTTATATGTTAATAAGCTGGTTATCATAAGCAGCATAATTGGTCCAGTTAATACCTGTTCATTAAATCTTGGTTGAATACAGTACACATATGGGTTCTATTTGGATTTTACTGAATTGTTGTGTTTTCCCCCTTCCAACTTACAGAAGCCATTGTAAAGATCCAGGAAAAGAAATGTATTGCAAAGACGCTCTCATGAGAACAAAATTCTAGCTTTCAGCTAATCAGATGAGTTAATTGAAAGTCTCAACAATATTCCTGTGTGTCGCTCCATTTCAATAATCCAAATTAAACCAGACAAATAAGCAAAATTCCACAGGAAACCTGTATGTTGTATAATAAGTGTCTGGGTTGGCATTATTACGAATATAGTGGTATCAGAGGGAAAAAACTTAAACTCTTCTGAATCATGACCAGCGGTGGGCTCCAGCAGGTTCGCACCTACTCTATAGAACCGGTTGTTAACGAGAGATAGGACATATAAAGTTTAAAAATAGCCATTTAAAAGTGGCTGCCAGATGGGCATAGAACCGGTTGTTAATTTCTTTGAATCCCATCGCTGATCATGATAGTGTAAAGTTTTGAAAGTGAATGGTCAAAAGAGTCTTTGTGGTTTACTAGCCTGTTTGCAGTAGGACGGGAAGATGGAATTAGAAGAATTGTTTCTGAGAATAATAAGAGGATACTGAAGGCCAAGGGGTGAGACCGAAAGTTGGTTCAGTTCCTGGTGCTTGACGAAAAGGGAAAAACTTCCATTGAGGCACGGCAAAAAACTTACTTTTTTCACTTTCTTATATACATCTTCTTCCAAGTGTGGTGTACACTGTTCCTTCTTATCCTCCCAACAACCCTGCAAGGTAGAATAAATTAAATGGTCCAGACATGAACCTAGACCTTTAAGATCTTAAGTTCAATAGCAGAACCATCTGTAGAGCATTTGCTGGAAGAACAAAAATGTTCTCACCCACCACCAATCTATTTAGTTCTTGTTCACTTGCATTGCCAGTAAAGAGTAGCTGCTAATTAGAAAATTAATTGCTAATTGGAAATTAATTAATTGCTAATTGGAAAATTAAGATTCTTTTGTTTCTTACTAAAAAATTTCAGATGTCCACAGAGCAGTGACTTCAGGTTTTTCATTATTGGTCCTGGAAATGTCATTTGGATGTTAACTGTTTCGAAAGGCAAAGCCGTTAACCTCTTGGAGAACTATCACTTTATTGGCTCTAAAGAGGATACAAGGAAATAGGCTCAGTTTCACTTTTGCTCATCATCTTCATTGGTCAGCTTGATTTGTTCTATAAAAGCTTTTTCGTGTTGTGGTCAAACTGAGTGCATCAAGTTGTAGAAACTTGTTTAGGGCTAACTTAACATGGTAATTTATACAAGTTCCTCTATACATTTTAGCATGGAATTGGATAGTATCCCTATTAGAGGGCTGTTATTAATTGATTCTGCCTTTTCTCTCACTGGGTTTTTTTACCTTTCAGAAATGTTTCTGACCAGCATTGACAATGGGAGAAACAGAGTGTATTAAATGGGAAAGAGTTGCCTTTCCCTTAAACAATTTGACAGTCTGGAGAAAAGGCAGGGGCAATTTTCTCTTGCAGTCTTTTACGGTGCGTACGTGTTCCCAAGTGAAGTGCACTGAATTACTTGGAAATTGTTTCCAAGTTGCACATAGGATTTTCCCACTTGTTAGTCTGAAAAAAGTCTAGAGAAGAGCCGGTGGAAGAAGCTTGCAGAATATCTGTCCAGGGTTCAGCCATACTGTTTTTTCTCCTGCAGACTCTTTCCCCTTGTTAGTTACCACTCAACTTCTGAAGGTCCCAGATCAAAAAACAGCCTTTTGCGGACATCAGGGCTGCTGCGTCAGGAAGATTCCTTCATTCAAGTTTCTTATCCTCCGTTAAATCTGGCATCAACCCTATCCTTACTCAGCAATTCTTCCTGCTTGCTCTAGAATTCATCTTTGTTGTTGCACGAATGGAGACGTTGTATACGGCTGGATGAAAATGGTCTAAAATATTTCTATCTTGCCTTGCTTGCCATAGGGCAACCCAAGGGAGCATATAAAGCAAAGAATATACAGTAAAATTAAGTCCAGTAATAAACTTTATTAAGTCCAATAAATCCAACTTTGAAGGCTATTTGAGAAACCCCACCATCATCATTCTTGCTCCTAAAAAATACAAGCATAAAAGCGAGGAGGAGATAGTCGTATTGAACACAAGCAGAATGATGCCATCACTGAAAAGGGACCTTTTGATAGATGCATATATATATTTGTGCATGCAGACTGTACACCAATAGTGTATCAGTAAGGAACCCTTTGCTTTTCAGAATCCAATTTTTGCATATACTAAAGAAAAAATTGAGATATTTGAAACAGCGTGCTAATGATAACTGTTTACAACAATCTGGTATAAATCCAAAACCCATGTTTACCATCTGTTTGACTATCAAAATCTCGTATTTGAAAAAAAAAGAATGAACTAAGAGTAAAATATGCTAGTAAAAGAAAACAAACATACTTGCTCTCAAAGGATTTCTTGAACATTAGATAGAGGAAAAATAAATAGGTGGTTATAGATGTGAAATGGATAGAGAAGAGCTTTCTATCTTGACCGTAATTTTGAAAAAAAGTGTATAAGTGGCTAAAAGAAATAGATATAAAGACAATGTCAGAGCATAAAGAACAATATACATTTTTAGGGTCCCCACTATCCAAATTTCTTGCACCAGTTGTAACCCTGAAGTAAGGGAACAAACGTTTCCTGATCCTGAGAAGGCTTTTGTGACTGCCGCTCAGCACAGGATGCGTGTGTTGGAAAGATGGCAAAGACTGGGCCCTTGGAAATCATTTTGTGTTTAGGTATCCAATACAAAGGTCGTATCTGCAGAGGTCCCCTATGTGCTCGAGGCATGGTGAGCTCATGGTGAGCCTACCAGAACCCATGGGCAGATGTCCACAGCCCCTGCTGAAGTCAGAAGCCCCTCCAGAAGAGAGGGGAGCCAGGCTGTGGAGATGGTCATTCAACATATCTACCATCTACCATATCCACGAACAGGAGCTGGCTGTTATTCCTACATGGCAGCAGTGAAGATAAGGAGGAGCTACTCCAAGAGGATGGTTCAGGTTGTGAGTCATCCGTGTTGAAGGTATATGAAGAAGATAGATTACCTTAGAAAGTTATTAGCCCTGTGCTAGCCAGAATACACTATTCTCATTGTCCCCATTCTAGTTGGAGGACACTGATCTCTTTGGCAAAGGGTCTTCTAACCAGAATATGCAGCTCTCGTTAACCAAATGCATAGTGCACAGAACTATATTTTTGTTTGTTTATTTATTATTCTATTTGTATTCCACCTTTCTCCCCGAAGGGTACCCGAGGCAGCTAACAATCAATAAGAACAATGGCAATAAAGTACAATTAAAACAATAAAATACAATTAAAAACAATATAAAAACAGCAACTAAACAGCAGTAAAACCAGATTAGGGATAGATGAAGACAGATTAATAACATGATGTGGCCTCAACAGCTTTAAAAAATAAAAGTCTTTAGGCCCCACTGGAAGGTTAAAAGAGAGGAGGCTGATCTTAATTCAAAGGGAGTTCCATAATGCAGGTGCCACCACTGAGAAGGCCCTGTTTCTGGCTGCCATTCCCCTAACCTCTCTCCTTGGCGGCACAACCAACATGGCCCCATTAGATGACCTCGGAGAATGTGCTGGATTGTATGAAGAAGGTGGTCTCTTAAGAACGCTGGTCCCAGGCAGTTTAGGGCTTTAAAGGTTATAACTTGCACCTTGAATTTGGCTTGCAACTCAACTGGCAGCCAGTGCAGCTGCTGGAGCAGTGGAGTGATGGAATCAAACTGCCAACCTCCAGCAACTACCCAAGCCCCTGCGTTCCAAACTAGCTGTAACTTCCAAACAGTTTTTAAGAGCAGCCCCACACTGAGCGTGTTACAATAATCTATTCTTGATGTCACCAAGGCATGGACCACCATGGCCAGATTCAGGTTTGGCCGTAACTGGCACACCAGCCGAGGCTGGGCAAACACATTCCTGGCCGCAGCTGACACCTGAGCATCCAGGAGCAGCTGTGAGTCCAAGACCACCCCCAAGCTACAAACCTGCTCTTTCAGGGAGAGTGCAACCCCTTTCAGTGCGAGGCAACTATCCAGTAAATGGCATCAAGGATACTGAACCAGGAGGACCTCTGTCGTGTCAGGATTTAATTTCAGCTTGTTTGCCCTCATTCAGATCCAAACAACGTTCTAAGGACAGAGACAGTCCCCTTAGTATCGGGTGGAAAGGAGAGATGACCCTGAGCATCATCAGCATACTAATACAGTGGTGCCTCACATAAAGTATGTTTCACGTAACAAACAAAAATTTCTCTAGGATTCTGCTTCACATAAAGAAGGTGCTTCACGTAAAGAACACATTCATTGGCAGTTGGGGCAGACGCACTGGCCGGCAGCCTGTTTAAAAAGCGTCAGGGCTGCTTAGCGCACCTGCCCATAGTGAAAGCAACACTTCCGCGCTGTTCCTCCTGTGGCCGGGCGTCCACTGGGCAGAGGGAGAGAAGAGCAGTGGAAAAGAGGGAAGCAGCTCAGGGCTAGCCAGGAGGGAGCAGGGGAGAGAGGCTCAGGATGGAGAGAAGGAGAAAGTGGGGAGACACTTTGAAGGTGTCTTGGATTGCAGCCTCCTAACCATGTCTACCCAGAAGTAAGCCCCATTGTGTTAAATGGGTCTTACTCCCAGGAAAGTGTCTTTAGGACTGCAATCTAACTAGACTTCATAAGATCATGCACACTGAATGCATGTTTTGAATTCAATCCCAGTGTTCTGTCATCATTTTTACATCCAGTTAATATATTTATATGAATATTTTTGGGGTTGTGGAACCAATCATCTGAGTTTCCATTATTTCCTATGGGAAAATCCGCTTCACGTAAGGAATGTTTCACGTAAAGAACATGCCTCCGGAACGAATTAAATTTGTTACGTGGGGCGCCACTGTAACTCCCAACTCCAAATCCCCAAATGACCTCTTCCAGTGGTTTCACGTAAATATTGAATATCATGGGGGACAATATAGAGCCCTGCGGCACCTCACACTTCAGGCCAGAGTGACAGGAGTCCCCCATCACCACCATCTGGGACCTTGAGTGGAACCACTGTAAAACAGTGCTCCCAATCACCAACTCAGCCAACTGCCTCAGGACACCATGGTCAGTGATGTTGAAAGCCACCAAGAGGTCCAGGAAGACTAGCATCGATGCACTCCCTCCATCGTAGGTCATCCACAAAGGTGACCAAGGCTGTCTTCGTCCTAAAGCCAGGCCTGAAGCCAGACTGAAAGGGATCCAGATAATCAGTTTCTTCCAGGACCCTCTGGAGCTGAGACTCCTCCACCCACTCGATCACTTTGCCCAAAAAAGGGAGACCGGCCAAACGTTGTCAGGCCCAGCTGGGTCCAGAGAGGGCTTTTTCAGGAGGGGGCAAACCACTGCTTGCTTTAATGCAGGAGGCAACACCCCCTTCCTCAAGGATGAATTTATTGCCTTCTCTGCCCATACAGCCAGTCCCTCACGTGCAGATCTGATAAGCCATGCTGGGCAAAGATCCAGCGGGCAAGCAGATGGTCTCACACTCCCAAGGATCTTGTCCACATCCTCAGGCTCCACAAGCTGAAAAGAATCCCACAGAATAGAACTGACAGATGCCATGGGGACATCACTAGAAGTTGTTGAAGTGGAGTCCCAGTCATGGTGAATTCGAGCAATTTTATCTGCAAAGTGCCTAGCAAACATGTCACAGCAGATGTTCATGTGCTCCTCTTGATTAACTTGTGGGGTCTAATGGAGAAGACCCTGTACTACTCGGACCTATTCTGCTGGCCGTCTATGAGAGGACGCGATGGTGGCAGAGATGAAAGAACTCTTGGCTGCCGTCACCGCCACAGAGTAGGTCCTGTAATGGTCTCTAACCTGTGTACCATTTTTTCTGCATTAAACTCTTTGCATGGTACTCTTTGAATGGTATATGGATTATAACTTTCTCTTTTTTAATGATGCTGTAAAAATTTTACTTGGCAAAGATATGATATAACAGCATTAAAAGAAGCAGCTATGTCAGAGGTACCGCTCAAATGAATAGGGAGGTTTATATCTGTAAAAATTATTGCTATACTAATTTTTCTGTCCTTAAATTCCAGTATATATGGCACCAAAGCATATTAAACACATTCATAAAATACCCTACCTTCATTTCATGGGATAAAAACATCCAACTCACTATATGGTGTGCAGAAACGGAGAGTTTAGGACTCTAATGTAAAAATGGACTGTATGTTGGTATTAATTTTGACCTGGGGTGAACCGTATGGTGTGCTATTGAACACCAATGTGGTTTTATCCTGTTACCTCAAAATGGGGGGGGATTGTAAGGGGGAAAGAGCATAGGCATTTATTAACACCTGAAATGTGGACTAAACAGTTTCTGGTTTTCATGAGCCTTGAGTTTTTTGTTTTGTTTTTAAATAGGTGTTTTAATTTGTTTGGAGAACAAGGTGGCAATGGGAGTTGCATCAACACACATGATTTTATCGCATGACTGTCATTCTTGACCGCCTTGTGTATCCTTTCTTTAGAAAGAAATACAGGATATAAATCAATGAATAAATAAAATTTAGATAAGTTTATTAGTAACCCTTTCCTTATTCTTCTTTTAGTTTCGTAATAGGAGTAAAAAGAGATGGCAAAGTGATGGAAATCTGTAAATGCAGATTTACAATATCATGACTAATCCCAGTATATTGGTTATCATTTGAATATTTTGAATTTATATTATAAACAGAAAAGGGGGGAAGAAAGCAGGTACAGGTTCAACAGGTTGTACATGGATTTTTTTATACACGGATTTGACTCAACATAAAAGGCCACTGCAAATCAGTTTTAAAAAACAGCTTTTCTACTGTTGTAGAGAGGTAGTCATGCTAGCAATTATTCCTTTGTTTAGTCTCAGCCTCAAACCCTTGCAAATATTGAGGCACTACCTTATTCAATTAACCCCCAAATCCAGAGTAACTACGGGAGCACGTAAGAGACTACGTAGTAGCACGTAGTTACTGGGAAATTCATATTGGAATCCAGAGTAAGTTGTTCTTACACTGGAGCAAGGACTCCACGTAGTTACTCTGAATTTTGCCCTATGTGCAATAGAGGAGCAAGAAACTTGAAAGTGGGTCTTGGAAGTGGGTCTATTTTTTCCATTGTTTCCTTTATACAAGGATTTTTTTTATCCACAGGATTTTCTAGAATGGAACGCTAGTGTACACAGTTGAACATAACTTTGGATCTTAGTTCCTTTTATTTTTTCCTAAATTAAAAATGATCCAAAAATGAAATCAGAGTTGTTTGAGGACTGGGTGACTATTAGGGACCCATCAATCCCAATAAAATTTGCAAGCAACAGTGTTGGTCTGTAGAAAATAGATAAAAACCCATTACTTTTCATGAGCTGAAATAACTTTTCCTTATGCCGTGCTGTCATGTTATCATCCAATCAGATGAGTATTGGGCAACTCAGCAACTTGCAGCACAAGACTCTGTGTCATTCAGCTTGATTGTGATCAAGATTGCTGGATGTAGGCAATAGGAAAGAGGGCGAGATAAAAAAAGCTATCTGGGAAACAGTGACACTAACAAAGCAATCTTAGACTAGAAAGAGAAGCACCTTCCTTCTATCTGACGGACGGAAACGAGGATGGGTGCGATGAAGTCGAGGGATGCTGCTGATGGTTCTAAAAACCCGGATTACCAGACGTTTCCAGAAAGGGGTAGGAATTAAGTGCTGTTGCCTGAAGGCATCCATGCAAAGTGTACTGCTTCTGCTTTCATAGGGGGATATAAAAAAATGTGTGCCGCCTTCTCACGGCTCCGTTGATGGCATTCCTACCATGCAACAGTTTTCCAGTGGTTCAGGAGAAAAAAAAAACAAAAGGGGTTATTTTAAGTGCTATGGTATAGCGGGATTCGGTTGTGCTGCTGGCCCAAGCAAAACGCTCTACACCTCACTGCATATTTGTTCTGCGTCAGCTGTCCTACTAGAAATGTGGACATGAAGAACTTTCCAGCAGCATGTGGATGTACAGTGAAGCTGTATGAAGTTCGGGGGGGGGGGAATCTGCCACATCAGCATGTTTGTAGTCAGCTAATCAACAACAGCTAATCAACAACAACCTTGGATTGAGAGTATTTTTTCAAAACAAACATCTATATATGGCGCTCACAGACTCACTCACTCATCAACACCCAGCCAAAACCGGTGGGCGTAGAAGCGTTAAATTTGGGGAGGGTGTTCCTTCTGTAACAGAGGGACCCACTAAGAACCAGTTTTTGGAAATTCCAACTGGTGAAATGGGGTGCAGTTTGCATTGAAGAATCGGTGACTGATGGATGCTCTACCCCAACCCCTGGACCTAGAAGCATGAAATTCAGGGAGGTTGTTCCTTCTGTGACATCAACACACACCCAGAACCGATGTTGAGAAATTTAACCCTTAAGAGGCTGAAAAGGGGTGCAACGTGTTTTTGTCCTATACACTTAACATTGAAGACAGCCTGATTCATTGGGAGGAAGGGTGCGCATGGGGGGATGCCGCGCATGGGGAGATGTTGTGTAAGGGGAGATGCTGTATTGCGACTGTTCGCATTGGGGGGATGTCGTGTATGGGGGTGTTGCACATGAGAGGATGATGTGCATGGGGGATGTTGTGCATAGGGGGTGTTGCATATGGTGCACAGGGGGGATGAAGCACAGTAGGTGGATGGCATATGGAGGGAATTTTACTCCTGCTACGCAGATACATTTTTGCTAGTTTCGAATAAATTCACATGTCTTGCATGCTGCAGAGAGGATCCTTCCAAGACTTTCTGCTCAACCCCCTCTAGCTATGCAACTGGTTGGAGGCATAGTGGGGTAGGGCTAGTGAACACTTGAATGTGTTTCTTTTCTTTATTTAAAACATTTTGAAACAAAGATTATAAAATATTTTGTCTATTCAGTGAAAATCACTGTAAGGCCAATAGGTGACAATTAATAACTACTGTATTTCCCGGCTTATTACACGCACTGGACCATAAGACACACCAATGTTTAGAGGAGCAAAACAAGAAAAAAATATTCTGAACCAAATGGTGTACTAATATATTTAATAAAATATAGCAGAATAATATTTCAACCATGTAAAGTCTACAGTGGTATTAAGAACCATTATCACTGTCATTAACAAATGAGGAAAGACTTATAAGCTTCAAGCACTCTTCTCATTTTCTGGAAACCCCAAAAACTCATCATCTCTAGTGTCAGTGATTTGTGACTTTTGCACAAATCTCATTGCAAATGATCAGACACCAACATTTTGCACAAATTTCATTGCAAATGGTCCAGGAAGGCAGGTAAGTTGGGGGGGGGGGTTCTGTTGAGGGTGGAGGGATCCAGGAAGGTAGGGAAAGGTGAGGGGATCTAGATAGATGGGGAAGAGTGAGGGATGCACAGGTATGGAGCAGCAGGGACCAGGTCTTGTGCATGTCTACTTTGGAGCAAGTCTCCAAGCCAGGGAAGGCTGCTTAGGATTGCAACTGTGCCAGGGTGACCAGATGCCAAACCCCAAATTCCTAAACCCCTAGGCCAAAATTCCTACACCCCCCCAGGGCAAAATTCCTACCCGCTTAAAAAAATTGCCGAAAATGTATTTTTTGTTTTTTATTTTTACTTTTTCAGCCATAACTTTTGATAGGAATGAGATATCTCAAAACTGATTATTGCATTTGATTATGCTCTTCAATACAAATCCAACAACATATGACATGATGGGGTACTGTGCTCCAGGATTGGCCCTATCACTCTATAAGACGCTCAGACATTTCCCCCCCTTTGGGGAGAAAAAAGTGCATCTTATAAGCCGGGAAATACAGTACTTATTAGCAAGCATTTAAATCCTAGTCTAATTTGAAACTGCATGATTCTTTTCTTAAAGGATAGCGGTTTTTTCCTACTTATTAGATGGCTTGTACTCTTTTGCAATATTTTTCCATTCACTCTGTGGTTGTATGATCATGATACGTACATACAAGTAAGGATGTTTTGCCTCTGAGTCTTGACCACAAGAAAGACTTTTACATATTTTCTCCATTGCCCCTTTTAAACTTGTGTTTAACTGAAATGCAAATTCCTCCACCATATCCGCGGTTTCACTTATCTGTGGTTCACAAATTAACTGCATAGACCTGTAGAGACCTCACCATCAATTCCTGTCATCTTGCTAACAATCTCTCAAAAAAGATGAAGCATTTGAAAATTGTATTTTACTCAAAAGAAAGCCCATGCAAAAGAAAGCCATGCAAGAGGCTGCAATCATACTGTTGTTTACTCACTAGAAACAACACCAAGGGATTGAATTTTCCACGATAAAGACACGCTCCTGTGCAAATTTGCCTGTGAATAAGGCTGCAATCTTGAAGACACTTTCCTGGGAGTAAGACCCATTGAACATAGCAGGGCTTAGTTTTGAGTAGAGATGGTTATGATTGTACTTGATCTTGGGAAGACCTACATCTAGGTGACATGGCAGACTTTCAGCTTATGTTTGCGATAGATGAAGTTGCAATATTTCTTTGCGCCATAGTCTGGCAAAGACAACATTAAAACATATTATTAATTCTTATAAATCTTGAAGGTACTTTTGCTCCCACAAGTAATAGTATTTCATACAACTTCTTTTCCTCTGATCACTAGGCTATAATCCTGGAGAAAGCAGCTATGGCCTTTATGATCATGGAAAACAGTGCCATTGAACTGCTGTGGTACTTAACAATTCAAGGACATCCAACAAAGATGTAGTTGCAGCAGTGGTGCATACAACAGAGTTACAACTATCAAAATACGATTGAGGCCCGACTTGTGTTTCTGGAATGTGGTTTAACTTGAATGGGTGCTGTAGTACTAACTTTTGGAAATACTACTTCGCTAAGTGACCCGAGTGTAGAGAACAGAGATGTTATGGGCCTTCTTAATTTAGATATTTTGTTCTTGGATGTTGGGGAAGGACAGGTGTCACCACCCTAATGTGCTTTGGTGAGGATTGCTATTTTTGGAAACGCTGATCTTTGCCATCATAAAGGGCTTGAAGACCTTAATCTCGGCATATTTGATTTAATTTGGTGAGCTTAAACTTTTGCATAATCTGGGATCATGTTTCAAATAGGATGCACAGTAGAAATATAGGTAAATAATAAATTTGAAGTTTGGTCTGCCAACTGTCCCTTATTTGGAGGGTGGAATGCTATATGTTCTACTTGAAACTGCAGGTGTTACTCATTATCCACTGGAGTTCTGTTCTGGAAAGCAGTGGAAGAATAAAGATCCACTTCCAGGTGTCTTGCTTTTCCATTGCTCTGAACAGAATAAGGTTGTGCCTTAGTAGCTGCAAACCCTTAGTAGGGTTTGATTCTGCTATTCCCTAGAAAGTATTAAATCTTTTTTTTAAATAAGAGTGTCCCTTTACAATGGTTTAAAAACAGTTTTTCTTACTATTGTAGGGAGCCAATACAATTAGAAATGCAAAGGACCCCATGTCTTCGACTGGCATAGATGAAGAATGGAATGATTGCTTGCATGACTGCCTCTCTACAAACAGTAGAAAAGTTGTTTTAAAACTGATTTTCAGTGACCATTTGTACTGATTTAAATCTGTGTATAAAAAAATCAGTGAATAAGAAGGTTAGATCGGTATTCCAGGAGTGGAGGGGTATGATAATTAAAATAAACCAAAAGGAATCTAATGCTTACTTTTTCTGCCAAATTTAGAGCACAATCCTAACCATGTCTTCTCAAACATAAGCCCCATTGTATTCAATGAGTCTTACTCCCAGGAAAGTGTCTTTAGGATTGCAGCCTTAGGGCACAATCCAGAGTAACTATGTGGAGTCCTTGCTCCGGTGTAAGAACAATTTGCTCTGGATTGCAATATGAATTTCCCATAGGTTTTCACTAGGTAGTGCAGTAACTAGGGGTACACGTAATGTCTCTTATGTGCTCCTGTAGTTATTCTGGATTGTAGGGTAAGTCTCCAAAATTAGGGTGTTCATTAAATTTGATGGCAAATTAGATTCATGTAAATGCAGTATATTTGATTGTAATTATAGGTCAGTTTAACAGTTCTTCTACTGTAATAAAATGCATAAAGAAGTATAAAGTTGTATAAAGAAGGGCAATTCGGTAAAAATCATAACAGAAACCTTTTGTCATATAACTCATTGTTTAATGCAATAAAATTCAATTTTTCACCTGCTTTGCAGCTGCACAGTTGCCAGTAAACATAGTTTATCTCAAACCTTTTAAAATTGGAATGCGCATTAGATTCTATGGCACACTAGATTTCAGTAAATATGTATTACATTTGGTGTTCAAATGTGCTGTCTTCTAAATAAGTGTAAGGTGCAAAGCGCTTTGATTTTTGTTTTTGTTTAAATCAGTCCTTTGAAGTGGCTTGTTCAGTCCCATAATTTGAACAGCTTGTTTACTTAGTGTTTTATTTTGTTCAAATATTGAAGAATTTGATGGAACTTGTATCAGTTGAAAGAAAAAGAAACTTTCAGAGGTCATGGCTAGCTACATCTATATGAAGGTGGTGGAAATAATATTCCACTCTTCTTTGACTGTTGGGTAGCAACTATGTGCTAACATATAATAACAACTATGTATGGGCAACAACTATGTGTGTGCATGTGCGTGCATGCATGTTGAAGTTCATGATGACCTGCCAGGGTACAATTTGAGATAGGCTTGTGGTTGCATCAGAAGGAGCGTTGTGTATAAAATTTTGTGGCTTGCTACTTGAGAATGGTCCTTCTGGGCCAGTTCTAACCTGCCCTATAGCAGGAAGGCTGGCCAAACTGCACTGCATCCAGAGCAACATTGGGCCAGATTACCGCCATGGTCAGTTTTTGCATGGCACATACTGAAGAATGATTCCTGTATGACAAATCTTCCCCCTCTCCAACATTTCCAGCTGATGCTGTTAATTGCATATTATGGAATTCTATGGGTTCTCCACCACTTACGTGTGCCACCTGTGGAATTTCACATAAAACATTTTTAGGATTCCTGCTCGGATAAAGAAATGTGTGGCAGTGTCCCGTAAACACAAGCAGATCACCATGATTCATCTCCTCCGGCAGCAGTTTTCCATACTTTTTTCTGGATATTCAACCTATTTGCACTACATCCTACATTTTATTGTAGCCCTGACCATCAGCAACAGCTTTTGGGAGGGGGGACTTCAGGAAAGGTTTAGGGAAGATACGTTGCATCAGCTGCATTGTGGATATTATTCAAGGCAAGGGATTTTGCCAGAATCATAATGTTTAATGATTTAACCTCTCAAAGGGTCCCAAGTATCCCTATTGTCCATTCCATCCTTGTGTGCCCCCCTCCCCAGCAGTTTTCAGTTTTCTAGTACTGAAAGCCCAACTTTGTGGATAATGAGTTTGTATCCTCATAGCATTCCTCGGTCCAACATAGCATCTGAGAGGTGCTTGTATATCAGATCTGATCTCCCTTGCACCACCTGGGTTGTTGCCCAAGAGGTGGCCCTTACATCCCTGGGTAGCTCTGGAATGCAGCAAAGTGCTTGGCAAGTCAACCTTTTAAGTGCTAATTGCCTAGTAATGAAATATTTAATCACCAGGCAATTAAGTTTTATGGAGGAGCGACTAGTGGTGACTGTCTATTCTGATGGAAGTGTTTAATAACTTGACAAAAATTAAAGTTTTCCTAGCCTGTCTGAACCTGACCAAGACATCGGTGTAATCAAGTAACAAAAACCTGCAGGCTAATTGGACCCTGAAGATTTGGGGTGGGGGGGAGACAGGTAGTAAGATGGAGAATGAATGCTTTGCAAGATCTCACTTAATCCCTTTTAGACTATATTATGAAGACTTGCTCACCAAGGGAATTTAGAAAGACTCATGCCCAAGGGTCAATAAGAGTGTAATTTTCTGGGTTGGGTGATCTATATATAAAAACCTAGCAGGAGTTCTCTTTCAGTCCAGGTGCAGCACCGCAAACACCTGCCATGATGTATGAGAATTTGGAATATAATCTCATTGACTGTCTCTGTAGGAAGGCTGTCATCCATAATACCTTTAGGTAGTTTGCGCTATTAATTGTATGAATTTTAAGTGAAAATGTCTCAAGGTTGCCATCTGTGGTTTTATATGACTGTATTAAATCTATATACAGTGGTACCTTGTAAGACACACTGAAATTTCTAAGGAATTCTGCTTTGTAAGACAAACAGTGCCTTGTAAGACAGACAGTTTTGATTTTTGGAAATTCAAACCGGAAGGGGGTGAAAAGGGGCATAACATATTTTTCTCCCTATATATTGAAGAATCTCTGGCTGACCAACACTGTTCCTCAACCCCAGGACATAGAAGCAAGAAATTTGGGGAGGGTATTCCGTCGGTGATGTTAGGACCAACTAAGAACGAAATTTGAGGAATCTACCCTATAAGGGGTGCAATGTGTTTTTATCCCTATACTTAAAATTGAAGATTGAAATGTGGTGCACAGGAGGGGGGTTTACTCCCACAATGGCAGAGAAATTTCACTAGTATTTTATAATTTGATTTATAAATTGGGGACCTACCACTTGAGTCAATTCCTAGGTTTTTTTTTAAATTGTGAATGTAACCAGTGAAAGGTAGCAGCCCTGTTCTATAGTGGGTCACTGCAGGTTGTCTCTCTTCATGGAGACTTGTTGCAGCTTTTGAGAAATGGGTTCATTGTGAAATTTTGTGTCTTGTATTTCCATTATAGTGACTCCTTGCCCTTTTAAAGGCAAATCCAAGAACATCATAGTACTTTAAACTTGGAATCAATCTAAATGTTGTAGAGTTGGGTCATCTTCCTATATACAAATATCTGGCTTTATAAGATGCAAGCAACTTAACTGTGGTTTTTTAAGTTTTGGCGCTTTGGCGGTACTTGGGGTGCGGGTTTTAGTGTTTCCCTAAATAACACTGCACTGTTCCACATTTCAGTATGACTCAAGATCCACCTGGATCCAGGGAAACAAAAGTGGCAGCAGATCCTTAACATGGCAACTTAATGAAAATAAAGTGTTTATAAAACTGTGGCCCTGTCAGAAATTCAGTTTAGAAATACTCTCATGGGATCCAGAGGAGATCCCATGGGAGATGTCAGTTGACGAAAGGGAAATTTCCCTTTATTTTGCATCTCTAACCAAGAGGAAAAAAACCTAGTGGAGTCAGTTTCTCATTTGTTTAAGGTCATTAGTTTTTGAGGTGCAGCGTGGTGTATGTATAAGATCAATGTAAATTGAACTATTCACAGCACTACTTTTTGCAGGAACTAGGATCGTCTTGGTGGCATCTCCAAAGTCTGCCGCAATCCTGCCCAAGTTGAGTTATTATTTCTGGTGTGGAGTAGCTTCCATATGACCTTTCAAGTGATTAGGCGGAGGGAATAGAAAGAGCAGGAAAGCAAAGTAAATACTGGTTCTGTCTGGAAGCTTTTGCCAATATTTTGCTGAAAATGATAGTATATTTACGTGGCACTTCTTAAGTATTCAAGGCTCAGCAGGTGATGATTATGGAGAATGTGTACAATAGCCATTACTATACAATAAGGCTGTCACCTGATTAGGATGTCTTTAATCTGTTCATCATATGACTGTCCATCAAGTGAACTGTCTCTTAAATCCTTACATAAGCAACAGCTCTGAATTTTTTAGATACGGGTGTGCCCCCATATCCTCGGGATCCATTCCTTGGATATAATGGAATCCTTCAAAATGGGGGACATTGATGTCTGTACTGTGCCTCTAATCCAGAAACTGTTCAACACCTATTAATGTTTTGAAATTTCCCCCAGCACAGGGTTGCCATATGTCCCAAAAAACAGGGACAATTCTGATTTTTGTGGAATGTGCACCTATAATTATGGCAAATGGGACAGAAGATCATGTCCCCATTTTGTTCCCATTTAGCAACCCTACCCCAAGAGGTTGTTTTAAGCATACAAGTTGTGACAGTGGGAGAGGTGTCCTCCTGGTCACCTGGATGCTTGGAACAAATTAGATCAAGGTTAACAGGAAGCAGAAGTTAGTCATTAACTGGGGAGAAGATTCTGTTAACTACTTTTTAAAGTGGCCCCCATCTTCTGATAACTGAAACAATTGATACAGGATCCAAAGATAGTGGGAGTCCACCTGTATTTACAAGTGTGTTGCATAACAAAAGCTGAGAGGTATCCGTGTCTTACATGAGAAAGGGAACGCCTGAGATGGCATCTGCCAGTCAAACATGTTTTGTAAATGGTTGTATTTGGGGAGGAAAAAAGGTTTCCCAAACTGATTTTAAAAACCAATCCAAGTTGACTTAAACATGCGGTGAAACCAATCAAACTTAAGAATCCCATATATGAGAGGTTGAAATGCAGATCAACCCCATTCAGAACTTTTCACCAACCCTGTCTCAGGAGAACCTACATCTGATCCAGATTTAATTTTGGCTTCCTTACGCTCATCCAACCTTCACAACATTTGCAGCTTGTTCAGCTGGGCATAGGGATAACCCATGAGGTGTCAACTGCATATTTTAGCTCCACACCACGTACCAGTGGTGCTCTTGATTTGTAATCCTTGGTACATTACAGTTCATAGCTTCATTTCTGCTGTTGTGATGCACTCCATACATGCTCCGTACATAACATACATTCTGTGATTCTATGATTCTATGCATCATTTGATGTCTCCTGTGAAAAGTCAGTGGAACTTTATATTAACATTTTGGTTCACTTCTGACAAAATTTATTCTTGTGTGTTAATTGTTACCAGAAATACCCAAAATCTAGCAGGCAGTAAAATTGCCATAGGATACGGTTGCGTTGCTCACAGCAGGAGGGAATTCTGTTGAAATGTATTACACGCCCTGATGTGTGACAACAAGATCAACCATGCAACAAGGGCACTCAACACACAAACACAGATGTATTGCAATTATAGTTTTAGAAGTTCATGTCCCTATGATGCACGTTCTGTAGTTTTTAGGAATTTCTGTTTTTAACAGGTCCCCCCAAAAAAGAAAAATCAAATGCCATCATTTAAAATTCTTAACAAAAACAAATACTGTGAATAATAACACTGACGAGACTATAGAAGGTGGTTCATCACATGTCTGACGATGCATTTGTTTCCAGAACGTCATGCATGCCAATAATCATGCTCCAATCTTCGTGCCATATGTTAGTATAGTATCTACTCATCATGCACCGTGCTACAATCAAACGACAAATGTTGCGAAACAAAAATTTAATTTTTGCATTTGCTGCTGACATGAGCATTCAAGTGGTACAGGTGGTGTTCATGTTTTACTATCACAATAATTTGAAAAGATGTGAATAATAGTTGAATGTTAAATACCATAATGAAATCTCTGGGTGCTATGGTGACTTGGCATCTGGGACTTATCAAGTCCTGAATTAGGTGCTTCATTTTGTTTCTCCCTTGTTTAATTTAGGGTTGTGTTATGAGATCACTCTTTTCAACCCAACCTTGTTTTAAATTACCGTATTTCCCGGCTTATTACACGCACCGGACCATGAGATGCACCAAAGTTTAGAGGAGCAAAACAAGAAAAAAAATATTCTGAACCAAATGGTGTACTAATATATTTAATAAAATATAGCAGAATAATATTTCAACCATGTAAAGTCAACAGTGGTATTGAGAACCATTATCACTGTCATTAGCAAATGAGGAAACACTTTAAGCTTCAAGCACTCTTAATTTTCTGGTAACCCCAAAAACTCATCATCTCTAGTGTCAGTGATTTGCGACTTTTGCACAAATCTCATTGCAAATGATCAGACAACAACATTTTGCACAAATCTCATTGCAAATAGTTCAGGAAGGCAGGTAAGTTGGGGGTTCTTTTGGGGGGTAGGTAGGGAAAGGTGAGAGGATCTAGATAGATAGGGAAGAGTGAGGGATGCACAGGCATGGAGCAGGAGGGACCAGGTCTTGTGCATGTCTACTTTGGAGCAAGTCTCCAAGCCAGGGAAGGCTGGTTAGGATTGCAACTATGCCGGGGTGACCAGATGCCAAACCCCAAATTCCTGAACCCCAAGGCCAAAATTCCTACCTCCCAGGGCAAAATTCCTACCTGCTTAAAAAATAGCCAAAAAATGTATTTTTTGTTTTTATATTTTTGATTTTTACTTTTTTGGCCATAATGTTTGATATGAAGGAGATATCTGAAAACTGATTGTTGCATTGGATTCTGCTCTTCAATACAAATCCAACAACATATGATTTGATGGGGTAAGGTGCTCCAGGTTTGGCCCTATCACTCTATCAGACGCACAGACATTTTCCACCCCTTTGGGAAGAAAAAAAAGTGTGTCTTATAAACCGGGAAATACGGTAAGTTGGAAGGCAGCCTTTTTTAAGTTTCTGGAAACGAATACACAGTTGCCTCCTGTACGCAGATGTAGGAGTACATTCAGGTGTACAGGCAATAAATTGAGGAAAAAAAGAAAAAAAAATCATATTTCGCAACATGTTGTTGAAGCTTCTCTTAGCAGTAATATTTCCATCCTAAGCACCTATGGATTCCATTCATGGTTTGTTAATTGATTCCTTTTAGGGTGCAATCCTAATTTGCACTGGAACAGGCAGGCCAGCATGCCTGAGCTGTATCCTGCACAAGTTTCACACAACTTTTCCCATAACCCTGGTGAGAGCTACTGTCATCCCAAGGGGGCTACTCAGATCTGCACCACCTCAGTGGGCAGTTTGGCACGTGTGGGCAGGCAGGGACATGTCTGCATGTCCAGCCAAAGTTTTGTGACAGTCCTGGGCCAGCGCTCAAGGGGAGTTAGGATTGTGCAATTGCAACTACATTTTTATATCTTAACGCAATTCTGGGCTTTGCAAGCATCACTCTGGAATATGTTGTTGCTTCATTTCCTAATCTGTGTCTCACCTTCTTAGAGTGAACACGAGTGTTGCACTCTCATTGAAGTGGTTGATGCTCAGAAACTGAGCATCACAAGGTTTCTCTGTTACTGTGAGAGATCTGTGTGTTTGTGGCATGGGATTCCCGCTATGACTAAATTCAGAATCCAGAATAGATGTTTATTGTATAATCTCCAAAATGAATATTTTCAAATACTTTGGATACTAACTTTGGTACTCTGGCAAAAACAAGGTCACAAAGAGTTGGATTTCTGGACTCCCTTGGACTTCTCATTGCCGCTCGAGAGTTTAAAATAGGTAGGTGGTGGTGTGTGCATGAAAGAGAAAGAGAGAGATGAAGGAGTAAAGAAGGATCCAGCAACATTACATTCATTTAGCCACACTATCTGCCCACCCGCAGGAAGTTTTGTGGCACAAAAGAAAAATACGTAGATGTTATTGATCCAGGAACAATATTGCATAGATATTGTTGGTAACTTTGCAAATCTGTAAGTCACCCATTTGGTTGGGTAAGAAGCACCTTGGGTGACCATTGGGAAGATAGGTGGAGAATGAATGAGTGTGTAGGGCTTTATAGGAGTTCCAAATAGAAGATATTAGCAGAGCATCAAAGAGTATCCAGTCTTGAGAATCAGGTTGCTATTAGTAGAATTGTCCCATATTGTTAACTATTGCACATATAGTTAAAAGCACAAGAATTAGTTTTGGTCATGAAACTCAGCACTGATCCTCTCCATTGCTAGCAAAATAGATTAAAATTATCTCTTTTAAATTATTGTTTGGCCATTTTCCTTACTTCTGACTGTATATAGCAAAGAAAATAAATAAGAGAAATGCAAACACCATTCAGTAATTCAAGTAAAAATTAAAGGAAGCGGACTAGACAATGAAGTCATGCATAGAATCAGTATGCTCTATGCCCTTCCAGAAAGCCAGTAAGGGGAGAGGGAGCTCGTATGGGGGAAAACATAAGGAGAGGTGCTCTTTGATATATATGGGGCCAGAACTGTGAAGAGTTTGAAAGTAAGCATCAAACTGAAGCAAATTTTAAGGAGGGGGCAGAATTACAACTTGTTACCTACATTATTGCTTATCTTCTTCATATGTAAAATTGAACTCGCTCATCAACACCGAGCCCAAACCACCCGATCTAGAAGCGTGAAATTTGGGGAGGATCTTTCTTCCATGATGTAGGTACCCAGTAAGAACTGATTGTTAGAAATTTAACCCCTAGGGGGTGCAACGTTATCGTCCCTATACTTTATATTGAAGAATCACTCCCAACCCCAACCCCTGGACCTAGAAATGTGAAATTTGGAGAGGGTGTTCCTTCTGTGATGTGAGCACTCACTAAGAACTGATTTTTAAAAATTTAACACTTAAGGGGGATATAAAGGGAAATGACATGTTTTCATTCCTATACTTAACATTGATTGATCAATAGTCAGCCCCAGCCCCTGGACCTAGAAGCATGAAATTTGGGGGTGTATTCCTTCTGTGATTTAAGGACCCTCTAAGAACCTATTTGGTCCTCTAAGAACCTATTTGTTGCCTGCTGCCAGGTGGTTCCAAGTGGCTGCTGCCCAGTGATGTCCGGTTCCTGGTAGGGGTGCTCACTGGTGCCTGCTGCCCCCTGAATCTGCTGCCTGGTGCCCACTGGTACCCTGTGTCTGCTGGTGCTCTGCAGTGCCCTCTGGTGCCCAGCCATGCCCGGT
This sequence comes from Cryptoblepharus egeriae, assembly GCA_030015325.1. NCBI lineage: Eukaryota > Metazoa > Chordata > Lepidosauria > Squamata > Scincidae > Cryptoblepharus > Cryptoblepharus egeriae. Next base: position 10,338,251 of record JAREYC010000001.1, read on the forward strand.
GCCCACCAATATCTTTAAATGTTACCCCCGTAACAACGGCTCCGTTTTGCTAGTTATACCATAGATGATTGTACATGAAATTTATTTGGTCATCTGGACTGAATCTGCATTCCTCTTCTGTGCCAGTTGCCATTCTGCAGATTCCATCTCCTTTTCCTTCCTCCTTATTGCACTATGTTAAATTTTAGATGCTTTTTTGAATGCAATTTACATATTCTCATGAACGTGACAGATGTTGGAGAATAGTTGGTAGACAGACGGCATTTATCCTAAAATATTATTCTGAAATTGTTTTCCTGGAATGTGAACAACACTGAGTCAGCCATTACATTCTCTACTGCTCTGGAGGCAATTCGGAGTGCCTCTGCTAGGGAAATTGTTTGCCTCCACCCTTGCCGTTGGGTCATACCAGATTGATTCCTTTTTCACATCAACCGTCAACTACCAGATTTACATTTCCAATGCAGAAACAGTATTTATCATTCATATAGTGCTTTCTCCCCAGTATGCAGTGTAATTGTGCAGAGATTGTTAGTATTATTGAGATTCAGCGCAATGTGTTGACGTGCCAGAAATTGAAAGAGAAGCAAAGCTGCATATTGAACAAATGCCGATTTTTTTTGCCACCGCAAAAACTGTGTATCTGATCTTCAAACTGCACCTTCAGTGCAAGAGAATATTTTTTTGACTCAAGTACTGCTTGAATGTGGTAATGAGAAGCAAACTTAAAACTCTAAGGGGAAATAGAAAATGTTGCAGCTATTATTCTAAGAAATATTTTATGTTTTTCATTTGTAGACAAGGAGAGAGCTATTTTGTTAAATTTTGGAAGATGCCTCTCTGAGAGCCAAAACATAAATTTTATTTGTGAATTTTTTGCTCATGTTTAGATTCCTTACGTTGCAGATAATTTCCAGCATCTTAGTTTTACTGCACCTGTTAGGAAGAATTTAAATTTTAAGTTTAAAATTTCTGACTTGCCCTTGTCAAGCAAGTGTTCAGGGCAAATTATAATTTTTAAATCAATGCAATAATCATCCAACCTGCACCTAAATTTTAAAGGGGGCAAAATTTTGAATTCAGTGAAGACTGACTAAAAAGCCAGATCTTTCAATGGGTGATGGAAGAGAAGAGATCGGCCACATTTCCAAGGTCAGGGTATTCTGTAACTCCCGGGCCACTAGAGTAAAAGTCTTCTTATCAACGAAAACCTGCCAAACTTCTAGTAGCAGATCCACCGTGCAGGTGCAGTTCTTTATAAGATCTTGTAGCACCAGCAGATTCAGGTAGGAGAAGGTGGTCCTTGAACTACCTTGACCTAAACTTAAGTGGCTCTTCTGAATTGTTGCAACTGGAGAAGTTGAAACCTACTATGATCATTAAGCCTTGTCCATATTATAAGCCTTGCCCTTGAAATTTTGAACAGACTACCAAAGCAATCCCAAGGAGAGTATGTCACAAGAGTCCATTAAAAGCAATTTGGGCATCTTCTGGCAGATGGAACCGGAAGGGTGGGGGTTGAAATGCTGCCTGGAGCTTGTGTAATTCTTAATACTACCTGCCAAACAAATGGAGTTTCATGTGCTGAATAAGCACAACAAACCGTACCTTGAACAGAAATGAGAGGGGAGCGCTATCTAGTATTAATGCATTGTTTTATTATTACTGTTCAGTCAATACTGTAGATTAATTGATATTAATTAATTGTTAAAATTACAATTAATTTTAGTTTTCTTCTAGTTAGGATAACATGTGACGATCTACGTATTGTCCTCTCCTGCCAAGCGATTCCTATTGCTGCTTGTTTGGCCAGAAATTAAAGGCAAGAAAGTATTGCAATAGTCCAGAGGATCTATACACGTGCAATTAACAGTGAGTTTCAAAGGAAGCTGTAGGCTTCGGTCATGGTGAGCCTGCAACTTCTACCTACATTTTAATGTGTTTGCCTCATCGTCTTGAAATCAAAACAGTCAGGCAAGGACAAGTGCCAGGTTTGATAACAGTGCAGTGTGTCCTGTAATTTACTGTGGTGCCTGATTGCTTGACAGCGGCATAATTGCTAGGATGGGGTCGGCACCCACCGAGATCAGAGGTACCCATATGTTGGCAGCTCCAATTTTCCGTGCGAGGTGAGAAAGCGGCTTACTCTACAGTCACTTGCATTTTTGGACTGTTGGAAAAAAATGAGAGCCTCTACTGGTTATGTGATAGCTACAGAGGTCTGTAGTTCCAGCTGGTATGTTTTTTCTAGGACTGAGCAGCTTTGGGCTCTGATGGTGCCAGTTGCAAGAATGTCCCTGATTGAAAAACTATACTTTGCAAATAAGGCAAAAGTGCTGCATATTCCAGGTTTGGTGCAATTGAAAAGGGAAAGAGTTTGAACAACCTTTTGGAAATTTTGAGGATTAAGGATGCATTTAATTTAGTTTCTGACGCTGCAATCCTAAAGACACTTTCCTGGGAATAAGTCCCACTGAACACAATGGAGTTTACTTTTGAGTAGACATGGTTAGGATTGCGCTCTGAATGGGCTGTGGGTGGCGCAAGCGGTAAAGACGTTGTGCCATGGTTTGATTCCCGGGGCGGCCCCACAAGACAGGGTGAGTATTGTCCTTAGCCCAGCTCTGCAACGCAGCTGGATCCAATCGTATTGGCTCTGCCTTTCCATTGGACTCATTCAGTGGCGTGGAGAGGGGGATTTGCTGCTTGGGTAACAGCCTATCCTCCATAACAATCCAACCCAGGCTTTCGTGCTTTGCATGCAGCGTATGCAGTGCCGAGCATGATACCTTAGTCTTTCAAGACTGACGGAGGCCTGCTTTTTTTTTAAATTCAGCTTCTGCTTCCAGGTTTTTTTTTCTTTTAAAAGGATTTCTTTTAGGTGCTACAGGAGAGGAATTGAGTACTTTAGCTTCACATCTACTGTAAACTATGCACTGCAACATGAAATATGAGCAACACATCAAAAGCACTGTATTTACTCAAATCTTATGCACCATCAAGTCTAATGCGCACCCCTATTTCAAAAGGCTTCAGATAAAAATTTTTTTACTTGTGATTGTAATGCGCAGCTGCAAAACAGGTACAGAATTTAATTTTACTGCACACAATGAGTACTATAACAATAATATGATAATGGGTTCGTGTTATGATTTTTACCCTGTTGCACTACTTTATGCAACAGTGTGTTTGTTACATTTTGATTTCAATGTAGTAAACTGTTCAACTAAATACTGACCTATATTTATAATCAAAATAATGTATTTACTCTGATGTGCTTTCTAATATAATGTGCACCCCAATTTTGGAGACTAAATTCAGCTGAGAAAGGCGCACGTTAGATTCAAGTAAATTATTCTAAGGAAGATTTCACATTTTTTCATTTATAGACAAGGTGTTTGGTTGGAGAGAGCTATTTTATTAAATGAAAAATGCTGCATCAACAACCAACACTTTTTCTGCTAGCCACGATAGTCAGGTGAGGAAACGCAAGACAGAATTGTGAATACAGGAGTATTTGTGATCCAGATTCCTTTCTCTGCACTTACATGAAACCATAGATATGGGTGAATGCCTCTTCCCACCTCTGAGCTGAGGATGAGAGAATCCTCTGAGCCCAACAGAGGACACCGGCATCCATCCATGGCATCTGCCAAGAAACCAGATATTTTAAATGTGAATACCCAGGGAACCCCCCAGCCTCTGTTGGGCTCAGTGAACCTTCTGGTGGTGGTAGGTGGAGGTCCCATAGACCCAACCCACGAAAGAGAGAATCCAAAGATATGGGGGCCCCAGTATTTTTATAAGAACCAATATTGTCTTGTTTTAAATAATAACAGTAAGTGCATGTTTTTCATGAAAAAGGGGAAGGAGGCCGTATAGAGCCCTCCCTTATAATTCAAGATTGAGGATCCAAACACTGGGGTTCATAGCAAAGCAACATATAAAGCAGAAATTCCTTCCATAAGAAGTAGTGCATATAGGGGGCTAACCGGGACTATGCATGCACCCACACCGATGTGGGTGGAACTTATACAGGCATAAACCGTAAAAGTGCAGATTGACTTTTTTGTTCTTCCTCTTCAATGGATTATTATGATGTCAGTGTTTAAGGATGCAGTTCAGCATCTGTCAAATGCTTACAGTTGTGGAAATGAATGAGAGCACTTCATGATTTGCATCAAGATTCAAATACTGCTGGATTGTAAATTATTAGAAAGACAAAATGTCACAACAAGCCAGAGTTGTCCAGGATAATCCAGGAAATCATATTTGTCTAAGGAGGACTGTCTGTTTTTGTCATGCATTTGTGGATCTTTATGGTCCTCATCTGCCATCAGATGTGGCATCTGATTAAAAGAGGCCGTATCCAATCCTTCCAAGTCTTCCTGTGTTTTTCCTTGATAAATATGTGACTAGCAAGTCCCAGTCCATTCCTGCTTGTCTTTCACATGTGTGTTACAGGAAAGGCAGTGAGTAGTGAACATATGTGCTCTTCTTTCTGATGTGATGTACATATAGTCCAATGTTTTTCAACATGTTTTTCAACGGGATCTTGGAGTCGCCGTGGATCACAAGCTGAACATGAGTCAGCAGTGTGATGTGTCTGCAAAGAAGGCAAATTCCATTTTAGGTTACATTAAGAGGACTGTAGCTTCCAAGTCACGAGAAGTTATAGTTCCTCTTTATTCTGCATTGGTGAGACCTCACCTTGAGTACTGTGTTCAGTTCTGGGCACCTCACTTTAAGAAGGATGCAGCCAAACTGGAGCAAGTCCAGAGGAGAGCGACAAGAATGATCAGTGGGATGGAAGGGAAGCCCTACGAGGAAAGGTTGGGGGAACTTGGGATGTTCAGCCTGGAGAAGAGAAGGCTGAGGGGAGACATGATTGCCCTCTTCAGATACCTGAAGGGCTGTCATAGGGAGGAAGGGGCCTATTTGTTCATAGCTGCTTCTGAAAGCAGAACTAGAACCAATGGGTACAAACTGCAAGAGAGGAGATTCCGGCTGGAAATCCGGAAAAAATTCCTGACTGTGAGGGCGGTTCGGCAGTGGAACAGATTGCCAAGGGCGGTGGTGGACTCTCCCTCACTGGGGATCTTCAAGCAGAGGCTCGATGAGCACCTGTTGGAGATGCTCTAGGGGGAATTCCTGCTGCAGGCAGGGGGTTGGACTAGATGACCTACTAGGTCCCTTCCAACTCTATGATTCTATGATTCTATGTCCTCCACTGTATTATTTCACACAATCTATTCAAAGTACCACCAGAAGTAACTGGTGATGGCACTGTTGCCTGTGACTTCTTGGTTGAGAGTCCAGATACAAGGCAGCAAAACACCAGTAAGAGGCTCAGCATGGACAGGAGAGTTTTTTGAGCATGGAATAGAATGCTTTGGAGCTCTGCCCTCTTATCACTATCTATTGAGTTGCTGTCCTATTCCTGCTGCCAGACTGCAGGTATTAAGAGTACCACCAGAAGTACCGCTGATGGTATTCATATACCACTGGTTGAGAAATACTGCTGGAGTCAAATGCAATGTAAAAAACCAGCCTTATATGGAGCTTCTTTTAAAGTGAGAACTTCTTTGAGGATCTGATGGTGGCTGCAGCACCTGCACAGTTTCAGTTGGTGTTTATTCTTGATTGTCATTTAAAAATGTAGTTTTCAAGGTGACACAATACAGAATAATGATTTTGGGTATTTTTTCAGTTGGATCACAAAACAATTCAGGAGAACAGTTGTAATATTGCAAAATCTGTCTCACGTTAATTAGATGCTTGGTCTGCTGTCATGAACGGCTTTTCGATGTCACTGAAACAGAATTGTGGGGTGTGCATTAAATTTGACTCTTACTAATTGTATTTGCATAATAACCCTTCAAGAGCCTCTTATCCCACAACTCCTGCAGATAATGTGTGCAAAAAGTAGTGCATTCACTTTTGTCCAGAGTTTCCCAAAGTGTTCACTGCGGCCCCCTAGCAGTGTGGTATTCCTATGGCTGCAAAAGGTGCCACAGACCTTTGATAACCATTGCATAGCCCATTTCCCTTGCCATTTTCCAGACTCAGATCATTAAGTCTCATCTTCCTCGTGCTTTTTTCCCTATTTGTAAATTTAAATCCGGCTATATTATGAACACACATTTTACAGCTTTTTAACAGCATTTATTAAACATGAAGTCGAATGACACACTCCAGGATTCCAATTCCCCAAAACCAGATTAAAATTTTAAAGCAAATTGCCACAGAATAGCTGTTTCTGCTGATGAGCCATTTGATTATTAACACATAATGGCACAGGGGTGGGGGAGTGAGTAGATCTGCCCTCATATAGCACATGGTGGCGTATATCAAAAGTCAATTAGAAAATGTTCCAACTTTCTCATTCTTTTCCCCCCCAAAGTGAATGGATTTATATTCTGTAAGAATCCTAATGTGAATAATTCTGACTGGCAACAACTGTAGATGACATTTTTGTATTGTCGTAATCTTAAATACTGTTCACCTAGCTTAAGGATCAGCCGCCTATGGCCCACGGGCGTCATCCTGTGTACCACCCAAAGTTGTACAGCCCTTACAGACCCCAGCTTTAGGGGGCATACCAGGCAGGGAATGACAGTGCCTCCTTCCCAGTTCCTGTGGCACATCACAGGAACACTGCAAACCAGGTAATGTGGCTGTGCCACTCCCTGTAGGGCATATGGCGCATCAGTTGGGAGGAGAGCTCCACACTTCCATTTCCAGCTAGAAAACTGGCAATAATGTCATTGCTGAATGTTTAGCCCCTTTTCCCAAAACAGTTGCCTGCCCCAATCTAGCTTACTGCCTTATATACATTTTCTGTCTACTTTTTTTGAGGGACCTTCAGCTTCGTCCAAAGCTGAAATTACCAAGTTCTGTTTGGCCCCAAAACACTTAGCTAGAATTTGATTATAGTCCGTTCCTCATCCCTGAAGCTCATATTGTGTACAGATCACAAACTTCTCCAGTAGTTCTCAGTGATCCATTGATATTTAGTGAAAGGAAAGTGTTTTTTCCACCAGTGGTACTAAGATATTTTCTTCTTTGTTCTTCTCAGGGGTGGACATTGATCCTATGACGCATGCCCGGAAGAAACCGCTCTTGCTTCTAAAGCACTCGGCTGGTTCTGCTGGCCAAGCTTTGTCACCGATTGACGGTGAGAGAATGGATAGGACTGAGACGGAGGATGGCAAGCAAGGAAACGGCACGGAGGGGCAGAACTGCCAGACTCGATTTGCAGGCGTGAATAAAAGCAGGAATTCACAAGAACTTAGAAAGACGTATCCATTGAGGAAACGGCTCAGCCCAGCTGTGGATAAAAAAACATGCTCAGTGCTCCTCACCAGGCTGGAGGATGTCTCTGGATCGCTGTTGGAGGAAACCCAAAGTGGGATAAAATGTGGGCTCTCCAATTGCATGGGTGACTTGCGGTCTGTCTGCTTCTCGGATCCAGTTCAGGTGGTGGGAGCAGGACAAGAGGATGCCTCTGGGGGAAAATGCACAATCTCCTGTGTAGGACCTGAAGAGAGCCAGGATGCCTGTCTCTCAGCCCCCAGGAAACGGAGGCTAGCCTCCCTGAATGCGGAAGCCGTGAATAACCTGCTTTTTGAACGCGATGAAGGGTTATTGTCCGGCAGGCGTTTTCGGAAAGATTCCCCCAAAGCACTGGGAGTTTGTTGCACTAAGAGCATATGTTGCAAAACTCAGGGCACTTGGCCCTTATTGGAGAAGCCAAGCTCAAAAACAGTGAAGGGAAAGAACCAAATTAGATCAAATCAGAAGGGTGCTCTTTACGACACGTCGTCGGATGAAGTTTTTGAAGGCAAGAGACAGGAGGACAGTGGGAATGCCTACCATCCTGCTCCAAAGAGGTTGGCCAGTCTCAATGCTGTGGCGTTTCTGAAACTAACCCATGAGAAAGACCAACCATTGAAGCCGAGGAGTAAATCCACTGGAGAAAGCAAGTCCGAAAACCACTGTTCCAAATCGAAGCTCAAGTGGGCCAAAGGCAACAGGAAAAACTGTACGAAATCCAAAAAGGAGACGTCCACTATAAAGCTGGAAGGTCAGCATGGCTGGCAGGGGGTCACTGAGGGGGCATGTAGAAAAGGCACCTATCTGGATTCTCCTCGGAGCTACGGGAAAACGGAGCCCGTTGGCTACGAACCATCTAACTCTTGTGAAGGCACAGAGGGCTTCTATCACAGACTGCCTTTGCTAATGGGCGGACAAGCGTCCATGAAGCCTGAATACGGAAGACCTGGAGAGAAATCTCCAACCCCCAAGCAGGAATTCCACCAGCCTTCATTCCCAGTACCTCAGTTCCATCCTTTGCCTGTGCCGGGAAATCATGCAAACTGTGGCTTTCTCTACGACTCGCCAGACTTGAACAGGTTTTATGTTTATTACGGCCAAAGTGGATACAGCAGTTACACTCCTTGCTCGTTTTACTCAAAGGATGAGCTACCACAGGCAACGGGTTGCGAGGGGCTTTTGTTGTCTCCAGGCTCCTTGCCGTTGGATCCCTCCTATCAGCCATTTCACTGGTGCAACTCCCCGTACTGTTGTGGGGAAGGAACAACAATGAACAATTACAGCCTTTGTGGAGTTATGCACGTGCCGGAAAGTAAAATGGGTAGTGTGCACACGGGGCGGAACGGCTACCCTTATAAGATGCCTTTTGCAGCAGGTAAGTGTTAAAATGTAGAGGTGGCCGGTGGATTGTGTCACCTGGTAAGTTAACTTGGCTGTCAAAAACTGCAGGATGTAATGACCAGTGGTGGCTTTCTGGGTGTGAGCATTTAATAGAGACAGTTGAGAGCTAATTGGCTGTGTACCATGTTGGCCTTGGTGAAGTCAAAATCAATCTCCCCTATGTCTTAATTCATAAACTGAGATGAAAGTCAAAGGCGTGGAAGTGAGATACCCACCAGAATCTGCTGTCCTAGAGCAACTGCATGGCCTTGCTTTCTTGAAGGTCATGCTGTGTTGTATAGAGTCTCTTGATCATTGTCCCTATCCACTTATATGGAGCCTGATCATCTATGTGGTCCTCTTAAAACAATTACAAAAAAGTTTCAAATTACCAATTGCAATCAGTTTCATATGGGGGGGGAGTGTTCTTATGAGTTATCCTTTCCCGTTGCCCTCATGATTCTTGCTCAGTGCTTCCCTAAGGCCCACAAGGAAGTCAGGACATAGTGAGCATGTGCTGGGGGGTGGGGAAGCTGGCGGGGCAACATGGCTGGCCAGGGTCACCACAGAAGCATTTAGAAAAGGAGCGATCTGTCATCAGTCTATGGCATGTGATTCCAAGATTGTGGTCTTGCCAGAGATGGAAGAGGTTCTCGTTTATGGGGATGATGCATTCTGTGAGTTGTCATTGAAAGCTATTGAGGAGGCATCAGGTGCAAGACGGTAGCTGTAAGGAGCTGAAAGTGCATGCCTGGTACATCTATCTATCTACAGTATTTATACACAGCTTTTCAATGGAAAAGTTCACAAAGCGGTTTACAAGAAAAAGATAAAAATTAATAGTTTATTACTGTAATAGCTAATGGGTCCCTGTCCCAAAAGTGCTCACAATCTAAGATGCAAAAAGAATACCAGCTGAAGCCACTAGAACAGACATTGCTGGGGTGTGTAGGGTGTCCCCCTGCTAAATAAAATAGGAACACTCACTTTAAAGAGTGTCTCTTGCCCAGTTAGCAGGGGTTCTAAATGGCATCTAAATGATGCAGATGTGGAAGGCAGGGTGCTTAGGAGACCTGGGCAAATGGAGCTAAATGGATGAGATTGTGTTTTGTTGATGTATTCTTACCCTGTCCTTCCTCTAAGGAGCATGTCATATATAAATTTGGTTGATTGATGTTCACTGCACCCCTGCAAAGTAGGCTAAGTTAAAGGACAGTAGCCCAAAGTGATCAAGTAAGCTTAATAGCTAATTTGAACACAGGTCTATTCCATCCCTGATCTGTCCTCTAGTCTAGAGGAGCCAGTGACTCTGCCTTTTTAAATGAATGTCACCTCGGTTTTTGAGAGAGTGCATACTTGGGGTTCATTTCATGGCCTCAGTAACTAGTGTTGAGCCCCCTTCTTGGTGGAGTGCCTGTAGCAGGTGCCCCTGTGCTCCATCTTAGTTACGCCCTGGCTTGGAGTAATAGGCAGACTTGGGCTAAGGCTGCTTCTCAAGTTCATACAGGTATCCCACCCCTGCTTTCTGATGGTTCATTTTCTGACGTTCCACTCTTTCAACACCTTTCAATTATACCCAGAACTCATTCAGTCCATGCATGTCCTGCTCTTTCAACCTCTCTCTGCTGTTCTAAAGGCCATCATTGCCCTCCCCCATGTTGTACTCCTGGTCTAATCAAATTCCTGAAGAAGTTCATGAGAATCTATTTGCAGAAATCACTGTGTGTGGCTGCAGGGATTTGCAAGAAAAAAGAGGGGCACTTGTAATTTGCTAGCTAAAAAAGCATTGGAAGCAACATTTATAAATGAAAAATAATTGGGTACCTCTTTTCAATGGTTTTTACTTTTGGATGGTGCTCTGGTCCCTAACCCATCCAAAAAGTGGGGGATGCCTGTCCTTGCTTAGCTTTTCTCCAGCCACGTACCTTCTGCATCTTTTGCCTGCAGTGTGTAAAATGTTGCTCCCTGCTATTAAAACTGCTTATCACGCTTGCTGTGCTTAGAAATTTGTGCTGGTGTGTCTTGTCTAAAAGCTGCAGGACAATTCAGCTCAGTATCAGTAATAACTGTTGTTTACACAATTAGTCAATACAGAGCCATAATTTCCTCGATCTGAGATGACTGTCGCCTCTGCGGACATCATTCTCTGACTGTGCGCAGCCATGCTGTGAAAACAAGTTCCCAGATTCTCGGGAAAGGATAAACTAATCCAATTAAGCTGTTTGGGGATTGTAGATAGATGGATGAAATGTTTAAGTTAGGACTGTGGAATGAACTGAACAGCTTTATCTCCTCCTGTCCTGTTGTGAGAAAGTGTTGCAATTCAAAGCACGTGAACAAAAAGTTGCAAGAAGGGGTTGTGGCAATAAGTTGGAAAGAGGACTACCACCTTGCCTTTAGTCAAGTGCCCCAAAGTAGCCAGATTAGTCCAGTTTGGGATTGGATGTAGTTTAAAAAGCAAAAGTGTTTCAGTATTGATGGGAAAACCTAATAAGTAATCTTGGTTGGAAATTTGCCAAAGCATGGGAGGTGTCATGCTCTCCTATGCAAAGCAGAAGGTGTTGGTAGTGACCTGCAGTTGATGGTTCTTGGGAATAAAGTGGTCCACGGGCCATCAGTAAGTTCAGAGCCCTGCCTTAAGATACTGACTTTCATCTAATTGTATATTTCGTGGCAGGTGCAAAATTTACAGGAAAGGGCAGAGTTAAGGAAGTCGCATGGGTGGATACAACAATTTGTACCACTAGCGTAGCCGGAGGAGGGAAACAGCACGGTAACTATTGTAGGCTCCCCGATGTGCCCTCTCACTTGCTATAGGAGCCTGGAATGGTTCTGATGGCACTTGACACCAGGATAGTCAAACTATTTTCATACAGAAGGCCAACGCTGGCATTGATGGAGCCCGCCATGTGCAGGAAGAGCATCACTAACCAGAAAGGGACATTAAGCAGAAGAGAGCCAAAAACCAGCACTTGGTTCTTCATTAGCTGCAAGTGACAGAAGAGGAAATGTGCAAACCTTGTTCATATTTTCAGCATATGAGAAAACCCAGTTACCATCCTGGGTAAGCCCAATAGCACTGGGGATTGGATACATTGATTCCATGGGCTGCCTTCAGGCCTTATGTTTGATACCCCTGACTTACACAGTACATTGCAGCACCTGCAGTACTTAGCATGTCTCCCTCTGGCTATGCTGCAGATTTGAACATCACCTGCCTAATAGGTTTGACTATTTTACTACTTAGTAACTTACTTGCTTAACTTAAGTAACTTAGCAAGTTTGAGACACTGGTGCATACATACCCTCTTCACACCTTACACGCAAATGACAAATGGGGTGACAAAATGAGAGATTGGGCTGAAGAAATGTGTCTTCTATCAGTATAAAATCAAAGAGTCACTGATTCATCAACATCCAGCCAAACAGCCTGAACTAGAAGCATGAAATTTGGGTAGGATCTTACTTCCGTTATGGAAGGACCCACTTAAGACCCTGTTTGGTGCCTGATGATGCCTGGTGTTGCCTGCTGGTGCCCACTGATTCCTGGTTTCTGACAGGAATTCTCATTGCTCTATAGGGATGCCTGTGATTCCCAATGCCTGATGCATGATAGGGATGCCCTGTGCCCACTGGTGCTTGATGGTGCCCAGTGCCTGGTGGTGCCAGGTAGGGATACCCAGTGGTGGCCACTGTCCAATGTATGGTGGTGCCGGTCCTGGCCCAATGGGGATGCCTGGTTCCCACTGGTGCCTGTTGGTCCTGCTGTCCATTGCCCAGTAGGAGTGGCTGGTGCCTGCAACTGCCCACCATGGCACCCTGCTACCCTCCAGTGCCTGTTAGTACCCTTGTCCAGTGGATGCTGCCCAGAGCACAGGCATGCCCAGTGCCCATAAATATTCTTTTACCCCCATAATGGGTAAATTTCTTTAGTAATAGAATAAAATAATTATTTAACATCTCAAAGATAGGAAATGGAATTTTGATGCTTTTCTCCTTGTTACAAGGCATTTAAGTGGGCCTGAGTATCAGTTGTGATACTGAGGACCCACCTGTACATATGAATCATGGCACAGCTTTATGGATCATTCCCAGTTCACAACTAGCCCCGCTCTGACTTCAGGAATCCTGACCTGATTGTATTGGCAATATCAGCACAGCAAGGAAGAGGCAGTCGCAATTCAGGGAGCCCTGGAATGGTGATGGCACCCATAATAGTTGGGTCATTTAAAAATCTCGTCCTGTTTTATGATCCGTACTTGATTTTTACAGCCTACAGTTAGTACTTTCAGTACCACTTCCTTAATACTCCCTTTTTAAGGAGGGAAGATTGTTTTCATAGCCTTTCTTTATTTTACAGCTTGCAGAGTGGGAGGCAGAGGGCAGCAGTTTCCCACTGTAAAAACCCTCAGCCGTGCTTCACACGCTAGACTGAAATCAGCTGTAGCGCAGATTTCTTTTAATCGCTGGGATTTCCAAGCACTGCAAATATAGGAATGTGCTTTGATCACAGCTTCTGTGCACTTTCTCTTCTGTGCACTTATCAGAGGTTGCCTGAAGTTCTGCTACTACAAAATGCTTGGGCCAACTTTGATTCTTAAATTTAGGGCTGGTCAGGGTTGGTTCCCACCTGCCATTCAAACTTTTTGTGTGTTCTCATCATTGGTAGGAAAACTTAATTTTAAAATGGAGAAACCCTTCTAATTTCATGCCGGTGCAGTAGCTATTCAAGTCCCCCAAAGGAAGTACAGTATCTTTAATTTTTAGTTCATTCAATTCTCATCCTTCCAAAGAAGCATAATAATTTTTCAATGAAACTTGGAAGTTTTAAAAAGTATTTAGATCGCTGATCAATTCATTGGCCTTATAAGTGGCAGCAGCTTTGTGCCAGTGAATGAGTATGCTCAGGGTGTGTCCTGGGTGTTCAGACTTGGCGCATGAATGGTACACATAAGAGGGTTTTTAGCCAGCACTGAATCCTATGGATTCTGCTTATCTTCAGTTGTGAAGAGTTTTAATGCATGCTGTGTGTTTATGTTTTTGGTTAAGCATAATAATTTGGTTAACCATACTATGAACTAAATTCATTTGGAACATGGGCTGTAGGATCCAGGTCGAATAGCATCCAACAGGTTCAGGAATCCTAGTGCTGGAAAAAGGGTTTTGGTTTCTAAACCTCAATCCAAAACATTAATGCATTTTCTTTTTCCCACTCATCAGTCTTAGGAGGAAAAAATATAAGAATTATTGGGGCAGAGGGAGGGGAGGAGATGCCAACTCATTTTTGATATAAGGCTGATCTGAAGTTCTTATAGATTTGGCTCTTGGTGATAAAGTACTTTGGAAACTAAAAATGCTAGGCAAATAATGAAAATGGTGGACAGGACAAGCGTGTTTCATAAAACCAGAATGCTATTCTTATGTGCTCACTTTTAGTAATTAACATTTTTTATAAATATAATAAAACACTTTTTTCTGTTATGTAATACTGAGCTTCAGATGTACCGTTTGTTTCTAGCTATTTTGTATGTTACATTCCTTTCTATTATGAATCCACCATCCTCCTGAGAGATTAAATCTTTATCTATAAATGACAATATCTAATACTGTATCTTGCATTCCTGTCTGTTCCTCACTCCTTATAGATAGCTGCAAGTCTCTGGACCCACTGAGCCTCACTATTCCTGTGGCAGGGCACCCTGCATCACCTGCCCACCCACTCTCAGGATGTCCGGTACCCAGTGTGCCACCAGCTGCAGAACCTGTTCCTCACCTGCAGACACCCAACTCAGAGCCTCAGACTATGGCTCGTGAATGCCCACAAAGCTCCAAGCCCCCCAGTGGTTCAAAATCCGGCCTCCGGAATACAACCAGCTGTTTACACGTTTCTGATAGTAAAGCAGTTGGGGGTCACTCTCATCCAAAGCAGCAGCGCATCAATCGACGAAGAGCCACCAACGGCTGGATACCTGTCGGAGCAGCTTCGGAGAAGGCCGTCTACGTTGTAGTAAGCATTGTTCAAACTATTATTTCTCTGTGTGCCAGGTTGACAGCAGTGTTCAACAGACAGTGGCAAAAAGTATTTAGCCACACTTGTGACTGCCAGTTCCTTTGGCTTTTTGCCAGCATCTTTTGTGGTGTTGGACAAAGCCTCTTCTTCTTGTGCCATATCTGTCATCGGACGTTGGCAATCATGTTGGCAAGCCTATTTTTATCAATAGCAGCACAAAAAAGTGCTGCTGAGTTTATTACTAAGCTGATCTGAGATGTTTAGAACCCCTATAGTATCAACATCAGAGAAGCCTGTTCTGGGCTGTGGTTGAAGGGTCCCAGTTGTTGTTTGCCTTTGAAACCTGACTCAAACACAACTTGACCCGAAGGTCTTTAACATACCTTTAATAAAAAATGCTGGAGTAGTTCATTGGACATTTTAGGTGCTCTAGAGAGGTACGTGAAAGTCCAGAAAATAAATATTGGTATTAATAAAATCGGACTAGAACCGAAATTTTGATTCTTTGGTCCCAAAGAAGGGACAAATATTAGAGAAGGCAGCACTTTGCATTTTTCCTATAAGAAAATGCCAAAATTTTACATTTTCCTATATCTTTGAGATGAAAGATGGCCTGCCCAAGAGCTGTACTGGTGTCTGAGGCTACAATCCTATACATTTACGTGGGAGCAAGCCCCACTGACTATAATGGTACTTCTGAATAGGCATTCATAGGATTGGGCTCTAGTCAGAAAATTCAAGTGTTTCTCCCTAAACGATTGATGTCCTTCTGTGAAACCCAAAAACTACCCTCTTCATAGTCATCAGTAGGGCACAGAGTCCTAAGAAGACTGCTTCCTGTTAGCGTTGGATATCTTTTCAAGCATTCAGGCTGTCTGCATGCACTTAAACCTTGCATGCTTATAGTGCCCTGTAAGAGGAAGAAATATTTTTCCCCTGGTAAGCCCCTAAACAATATTAATAGGTGCATGAAGGTTGCAGGGATAGGGTTCCCCATAGCTGTGATTTACATATCCACAGGGCGGAATTGGCCATGGAACAGATTTTCCCGAGTATATGGGAATGTGCCTTTATTTGGAAGTACATGGCAGTTAAAAAAATAGCATCCAGCACTGTGGTGTCATCTATAAAGCACTCACAAGTTCACCATGTGCAACTGAAGCTAGTATAAGTCCAATACCCACATCCAGAAATCTATGTTGTGTATGTGAGTGTGTTGGTTGTTTATAAGAATACATTACAAAATGCTTCCCATTGTAATAAAGTCACTGCTGAATATTTCCTTGTCCTGATGGTGTGTGTCATAAGCAAATCACTGCATCTAGTTCATATTATGACTAGTTAAATAGGGCTCAGTCTTATATATTTCCACCCCACTGTTTTGCTGACACAAACTCCCCACAGTGGTTTACATAACATTGCGAATGAGCGAATCATTAAGACAAGATGTAAGAAAAAAATGTTGCTTAGGTAGAGTCTCTTGGCTTGGCTTGGCTTGGCTGGGGAGAAGTGGCCAGTCCCAGCTTGGAAGAGGAAATGCTTATGCTGTCTCTCCATCTTCGGCCTGGCAAGAAATTGGGCAACTACTCCCATGTTACAAAGCAAACATTGTTGCATGCATAGCTTTTTATGTACGGACTTACAAAGTGGGCATACATCCCTGCCTTAATCATCTTTGCTGCAATGTGAGCCTTCCTACAGTGAGACTAGCATAGATTTAACACTAACCCTGCAATGGAGCGCAAGATACTGCAGCCACCTGTCTTCTACCGTGTCTATTGGTTTGAGCAAACTTGAAGTCATATGTATATTTTTCTGGTTATAATAATCTTTCCTTTTCATCCAAGTAGCATGTTATTTGCATCTGAAATAATTACAGTTGGTCCCAGTATCCATTCTCTGACCATCTGAGGATATCAAAACCCATGAATAATCATAAGAACATAAGAAGAGCCTGTATTGGATCAGGCCAAAGGCCCATCTAGTCCAGCTTCCTGTATCACACAGCAGCCCATCAGATGTCTCAGGGAGCACAAATGACATCTGCTTTCAGGTGTCATATTCTGGCCATATCCACGTGTTGTATCCTGGCCATCGTATTCTATTCATAATCAAATATTCTGGCCATCAGAGGACCTCCAGATATGTGCAAAAGTGCTTTCTGATTATGTCCGGAGGTGTTCTGGGGTGCAGGGAGGGCTACCAGAACCTTCTGAAACCCACTAACCCCCAAATCCAGAGTAGCTACAGGAGCACGTAAGAGACTTTACGTGCACCCGTAGTTACTGCAACACCTAGTGAAAACTTATGGGAAATTCATATTGGAATCCAGAGTAAGCTGTTCTTACAGTGGAGCAAGGAATTCCCTTTGTTACTCTGGATTTTGCCCTAAACCAAAATTTACACTAAAACCAAATTTGCATTTTCAAAGACACTAGCAGGCTTTCTAAAACACGGGAAGGCTGCATGTTGCCTTCCTCCCAGTGTGACCTGAAGACTCTTCTAGTTGCATCATATGGTATGATGAGGTCCTCCTGACCTGCATTAAGTCAAACCTGTAAACAAAGAGGACTGATCTTAACCTGCTGGAAGGAAAGGTTAATTGTGCGGTGTTTTTTTTTTACACACAGGCTTTTCCACTGGTTCTCTGGAAGCAAAAGTACCCTCTTTTTTGGGAGAACTTTTTCTTTAGAGTAAGAGAATTAATGGAAGCTGGTCTCAGCATTGTTATCCAGACTCACATCTTTTCTTGTCAATATTTGTAGAATGAACCAGAGCCAGCAATTCGCAAGAGCTACCAGGCTGTGGAGAGAGATGGAGAAATCATCCGGGTCCGTGACACAGTCCTCTTGAAATCGGGACCACGAAAGAAATCTATGCCTTATGTGGCAAAAATATCTGCTTTATGGGAAGACCCCAAAACAGGTACTGGTCAGAAAAAAGAAGTGAATATATCATCCTCTTGTTTTGAAAACCAAAGAAGTTTTCAAGGAATTGAAAGTAATATTGGACAAGGAATGGGGAAAGTGGCTGGTAACAACAGCTAATTTTCTATATATAAAAAATGAAAAGTCACTGACTGACTCACTCACTGACTCATCAACGCCCTACCAAAACCGCTGGGCCTAGGAGCGTGAAATTTGGGGTGGGTGTTCCTTCCATGACTGAGGGGTGCACTAAGAACCAGTTTTTGGAAATTCCAACCAGAAGGGGGTGGAAAGGGGCGCAACGCGTTTTCCTCCCTATACTTTACATTGAATAATTGATGACTCATCAACATTCCGCCCCAACCCCTGGAGCTAGAAGCATGAAATTCGGGGAGGGTGTTCCTTCAGTCACTTGAACACCCTCCAAGAACTGATGTGGAGAAATTTAACCCTTAAGGGGCTGACAAGGAACATGTTTTTGTCCTATATTTAACATGGAAGACTGACCAATCTCCAGCCAATTTGGTGCTCGGTGCCCAGTGCAGTGGGGAGGATGCTGTGCGTGTGGGGGGGGGGAGTTGTTGCGCATGGGGAGATGATGCACATGGGGGATGTTGCTCATGGGGTGCTGATGCACATGGGGGGATAGTTGCGCTGTGGGGGGGATGTTGCACCATGAGGTGATGGTGTATGGGGGATTGTATTCCTGCATCGTGGGTACGCTTTTAACCCATAAGGGGCTGAAAAGGGGTGCAGTCTGTTTTTGTCCTATACGTAACATGGAAGACTGACCAACCTCCAGCCAACTTGGTGCCTGGTGCAGTTGGGGGGATGTTCGGAGGGAAGGGTTGCACTGGGGAGGATGCTGTGCATGGGGGGCAGATGCGCATGGGGGATAGTTGCGCTTGGGTGGATACTCATGGGGATGTTGCGCATGGGAGACTGATGTGCATGCAGGGATGTTGTGCATGGGGGTTGATGTGCATGAGGGATTGATGTGCCATGGAGGGATAGCGTATGGGGGAATTTTACTCTCGCAATGCGGGTATGCTTTTTGCTAGTAAAAAATATAACTACAGTATAAGCAGCCACTTTTAGCAAAGGCATCATCAGTTGTCGGGCTTCCCGTATGGGTTTTCCTCCAGTAACATCATGAAATTCCAGACCACCCTGCCTTGGGTCTTCTCCTATTGCTGTCATCCAACCTGGAAGGGTCCACTGTTGGTATTTATATTGGAGTTGCTTCCATAAAATGTTCTGGTGAATTTTTTGCTGCACAGTAGTTTACTATTCCATTTCATCCCTCCCCATTTAACCAGGTTTGGGACCAGCATATAGCTTGCAAATCATTTGTTATGGCTGGGTAATTGTGCAGAGCAATGTACAAAATGTCCAGCAGGTGCCTTGCATGGAATGAAGGTGACCCTGGAAGCCTAACAACACAAAGGCTTCTGGGCAAGACCAAGGGCTATATGTCAAAATAGAGCAGGCTAAAACTTCCAGCAATATAATTCTTGAGTAAATAATTCCTTTCTCTACACTTGGTAACTTTAAGGTTAACCAAAACACACATGCAACAGTCTCAAAGCAATCCATCCCTTTTGGAAGTACCTTTATTGTACTCAGGAAAGTATGACCTGTTCTTTTCATTGAGAGTTAAGCAACTGGGGAAACACTTCTGCAAATGTGGAGCAGAAACGGGCCGTTGATGATACAATTTGGCTGGTTCCCACAGGTCACTAAAACCACTTCCCCAGGGGAAAAAACCAGTCAGAGTAGCTTTGCACATTAAAAGAAAGTGGACAGGCAACCCAAAGGCACAAAACAGAGGCCAAGATGGAAAGCTGAGCTGGTATTGTTAATTGGCATCTTCTGCTTGGGTTGTGCCAGGTTTTTGAGACCTGCCACAAAATCTCTTATGTCTGGATCCTCTGGTGTTAAGGAAATCTAAAAACGTACCTTTTCTTTTTCCAGGGGAGCTAATGATGAGTCTCTTGTGGTATTACAGACCAGAGCACACTCAGGGAGGCCGCAATCCTAGCATGCATCAGGTGAGCTGTCGGTGTGATGATTGGGGTGTCAGGGCATGGATCGCTGGGGAGCTACTTGACATAAGATAAGGGTGAGATCTTAACATGCCTACACAGGTTCTTAGCACTTCATATCACACAGAGGTATTTATTCTTGGTTAGCTGTTTCCATACTAATGCACACTTTCCAACTTGAAGACAAAGGGATTTACTTTGGAGTAGACAAACATAGGATTGCACTGTCATGTGGGCTAAAAATTGTGTTATTGCTTGCAAAAGCTGGTAAGTAATCAGAGTTGGGAAGCATGTATTGGAGCCCCCATTGCTTTGTCCCCACTGTTCATAATTTTGTGATAGCCTCATCTGCTAAGATTGTTAATGAAGTTTTGCCAGACTGTTGAAAACTAATGCTTGTTTTATATTTTAAAATTATCCTCTCTCCACCCCAGTAAGGCTCAGAAAGCTTGTGAAATGCAAGAAACACTGGCATTCCCAAAGGACTGGGGGGGATGACAAAGTGCAAAATTTTGCAGACTGGCTCCAACTGTGAAGAGGGGCGGTTGTGAGGCTCCCAAAGAGTTAAACAAAAGTTTTATACAAAATTCTACTATATTTTCTTAAATAGGTAGTAGCTCCTTGTTCCCCTTGAAATATGTCCACCGCATTAGCTGCATAACTTAGAATCATATCATAGAGTTGGAAGGGACCTAGTAGGTCATCTAGTCCAACCTCCTGCCTGTAGCAGGAAATCCTTGTTCAACAAGGAAAAACTTGTTTCTTTATGGTTGAAATTCAGATAGATCTAGAATTGTCTAATATTCTGGTCCCCTCCTGCAGAATGAGATCTTTGCATCCCGACATCAGGATGAAAACAGTGTTGCCTGTATTGAGGAGAAGTGCTATGTGCTGACCTTTGCAGAGTACTGCAGGTAGGTGGTGCTCTTTACTCGCTTCTGCTCCAAAATGTTGCTTTGGTGTCATGCGCCTTGTTTTACTCCATGTGTTTGTTTCTAGTCTGTTTGCTACAAAGAAGGCTAGGTTGTCACACGCCATCTCTCCAGTTGTCATACTTCTCTGGGACAGCTCTGCTGTGCTTTTTTAATGTTCTTGTAAGATAGAACATGAAGATGAATTGGGAAGCATGCCACTTTAAAAACTCCTAAATAAATAATTTTTTTAAAAAATAATGCCTGCATTCTGTGCAGTTTATAATCAAAATACCTTCCAAATATCATCCATTCCCAAGGCTGATGACAGATGAGAAACTGATTCTTTACTAGAGAAACGTAACACTCACAATGATTGTTCTAAAAGAAATGGTGGTAGAATATTTTGTGTTAAATGTGTCTAATCTTTGCATTGTCAGAACCCGCTTCACCTTTTGTACAAACTTAAAATATGGAGCAGTTATCTGAATAGATAAATAAAGTACCTTAATTGTTGTATTTATGTCCAGCTCTTCCTATATGGAGCTAAGGTATATGCTCCTATATGCTCATTTATTATTTCTGCTAACTTGTAAGATTGAAAAGTTGCTTTGGTTTAGCTTTGGGTGCCTGAGAAATAAAAACATGCTATGGTAACTTAATAACTGTCTTTCAGATTTTGTGCCTTGGCAAAGCGTCGCATAGAGGGGATCCCTGGCAAGAAAGCAGTGATGGTTCCTCCATCAGAACAGTATTCTACCCCTGCACATCGCAAGGTGCCGGAGGACACTGATCCTGAGTTGGTTTTCCTCTGCCGCCATGTCTATGACTTCAGACACGGACGCATCTTGAAGAATCCCCAGTAACTGAGCTCTTCAGCTGTGGGGTGACGCATGATGACAGAAAGCCAAGGGCAGGCTGACCTCATTGTCCGCGCATGGTCCTGCTCTTCTGGAGCACTGCCCGCAGGCAGAGAACAGAAGGCTGAAAGCTCTACCTTCTGCACTGGGGAGCAGATTTCCTGTTAAAGCAAATGTTCAAAGCACAGCACTTCATATAAAGAACATGCATTGAAAAATATATCTATAGAAAAAATGTGTGTGTATATAGATATAGGTACTTGCTTCTGTAAATCTATATCTATATATATGTACAACGAGCTTCATATATTTGGGAGGGTGGGGGGAGAAGGGAGGATGGTCCAGGAGCGGAAAAAAAGCCAGTAAACTGAAACCAGAGCCTGTCTTGGTGGGTATGGTTAGAACACACAGAAGGGCAAGTCCAGTGCGGGAATGAATGGAGTTGCGAGATGTCCCTGATCTCATGTCCTAATATGAAGGGTAAGAATGGAGACCCTTTTGGGTGATGTAACACTTGAGGTTGGCACAGGCAATTTTTCTTCTGGAGACAATAATGTACTAAGGATCCTTCTCACTTGCTGAATATATTTCTTTGTTAGAGTAGAGGGACCACACGAGATTGTTTGATATTCTTTAGTTGTCAGTCAGGTTTGGGGTTTTCCTTGAATTTCACCTCTCAAGCATGAAGTGGGAAGGAGATATTAAGAGGATTACTTCACCCCCGTCATGTAAAGCTGCATATCTTTCTAAGGCTTGGGTCCTGAGCCACTTGCTCAGAGAAGAAAGTTCCATGGAAATAAGTGAAACCTACTTCCAGTACCTGAATACGATGTGATGTTGAAATGTAAGAAAACAGAATCCAACTTGAAGGATCAATCCTGATGCCAGGGGTTGCCGGAAGCACTTTTGCTTCTGAAAATTTTAGCGCTTGAGGATTAGGTGACAGCTGCTATGATCTCTTCCCTCCAGAAGTCTTGCAAGGCATTCCTCCTGTTTGTACAAAGAGTTCATATTTTTTTTCCTTACCCTGGCATCATTTTCTTGACTCACATTTACAGTCCTTGTAGAACCTGGGTTTGCACACGCCAGTGTCCTTGGGAGGGCTAGAAGCAGGGTGAAGAAATGCCAGGGCTGTGTTCTTTCAAACAGGCAAACAATATGATCAGATTGGCCTGGTGTGGTTGTTGCCCGTCTACCTCTCTTCTTCCCCTGTTCCCCAAATCTCTACAGTGCTGACATCTGAGTATCCCCACCAAGGCGAGACTCTGTGGCTCCCAAAAGGAACTCACCAATGAGAGGTTTGCTTTATTGGGAAAAAAAACACAAAAACTGCTACCTGATTCCTACGGATACTTCTGCCTCTTGCCTTACATGTATAGCTCTTAGAAACACTTTTAGTTTAGCTTTAACACAAAGCTATTTCAGTTAATTCTAAAGCAAACCAAAGGACAGCATAAGAAGAGACCACTGAATCAGTCACACAAAGCTGGGATTCCATTTGTAGATTGCACTAATTCTAAAGAATGAGAATCAACACTGTATCAGTCCATATACCTGCTGATGGCCGGAGTCACTCACCTGAACTAGGGACCTGCATTTGGGGGAGGGGGGGAGTTCTGAAATAGTGTTAAATGAAATAGAAGTGTTCATACGGCTTTAATGTTGTCTTTTTCAAGTAGAAGTAGCATTGCCTGAACTTACCCGAGGGCTGGAATCAAGAGTATTGCCACCTGATCTCTATGTCTGCCTGGCCTGAAGAAAGTAGCCCTACTGTGTTCAGTTCCTTGTGTGTTAACACACATGGTTCTACGTACCAAAGATGGGGATAGTGATGGAGTTGGAAAGGATGGAGTAGTCATTGTGGTCTCCTGGTTTCAAGGGGATGATTCCTCTTGCGTTGTGATGGGAAGCAATGCCTGCAATTAGGAGAAACCATTATTAATTGGGACATGAATTCCTAATTTTTCCAAGGTCATCTAGCATCAAAATAATGGATTTAGTTTTTCTACAGCTATTGCTTAGACATACAGAAAAGGAATTAATTCTGCAAAATCTATGGTATATAGAACAAGAGCTTCCTTCCATCTCTTCTTCACTCCAGTTAGTGAGAGCATTGCTAGGATGGCACTCAAGCCTGATAGG
The DNA here is from genome assembly GCA_030015325.1 of Cryptoblepharus egeriae. NCBI lineage: Eukaryota > Metazoa > Chordata > Lepidosauria > Squamata > Scincidae > Cryptoblepharus > Cryptoblepharus egeriae. The sequence goes on from JAREYC010000001.1 coordinate 10,361,861, forward strand.
TCTGGCATTACTCTTGCAATCTAGTGGTAAGCAGGACTGGTTGGGAGCAATATTGTAGGTTCTGTAGCCGCTGCCTGTTCTTCCATTTGCGTGAATGAAAGGAGAGAATTATTGGGGGGTGGGGGGAGAAACAGCAACTGGAACAGGGAATGTTCTCAGAATGATATGGGTAAAAAGTGTGTGTGAAGCATTGGACAGTCTGATCTATGCAGAATCAGATTTGGGGTTCCTTTTAGTTGTGATCGGGGCAGGTAGGGCTGCGGGAGGGGAGACGAAACCATGTTGCTAGATATTCTCTTTTGCAGAAAGGATAGTGTTGTTCACGATGTAGTGATAGGAATCCACCACATTTTAATTCAGATTCGAGTTCAGGGTGCTACTGCCCTTTTGAGGTTTTGACACTTGGCTGCGGAAATCAGAGCATCTTCCTGAATGCCTGATTTCTGTGGCTGCTTCTTCCACCTATCTTGATTCCTCTCCAGGCAAACAAAAATGTCTAAAGAGGGGTCATCCACCCATGTTTGGGATAGGCCCCAATCCTGGAGAGGAGAGACCCTTCCCTTGCTTCTGATATTGTCAGAATCTACTTCAGGCCAAGAATATTGTTTAAAGACTTGTGTGGTTGTTTTATGCTGTTTTGTGGACAGCATGTAAATGATTTGAAAATGTCTTATCTGAAATGAAAATATTTCATGCTTTTTTAATCTATTAGATATGGAAATATTTTTGAAACGGGAAAATGCAGTCAGTAGAATTTAAATTGAAAATGTAATACATGTAAAATATATTTTAGTTGATAATTTTGTAAAATGCACTTTTTTGTGTCTCTTCCCTTGTTTCCCAGATCTGTATGTCAGTGTTTACAGATGGAATGAAAACATTCCCTATACCCCCCTTCTGTGAAAAAGATATATTAGAAGTAATTCTTAAAAATAAATTTGAGAAGCTGTATTGATTTAGAAAACGAAGGTGAATTTGTCTTGTTTTTTATTATTTCTGTTTACTGTGATGTTGCTGGAACAATTTGTTCATAGTAAATACTTAAATGTAATTTAGAACATGTTCAATCTGCATCCCCATCGGCTTCCAGACAGGAAAAACTCTTGTTCTCCTGTGATCAGTACTAATGGGCTTATCATCACTCGTCCAGTTTGATCCACAAAATTGAATGCAAGGTGTGCATTCCCTGGAAGCCACTGACCTGTTCATGGATGAAGTGGAGTCAAACAAGGTGTATTGTGTACCAAACTAACCACTGAGCAATTCCTGACTTGGTCTATCCTTCAATTATACCTGCTGGCCACCATATGTAACCCGTTACCAATGTTTCCCATCTTGACTGTATCAAAATATCTCACATGGAGTTGCTCCATGCTCTTACACAAGAAATATTTAATGCAGCGGACAGCCCAATCCTAAGCTGCCTTGAGGAGCAGTGACACCAAAATGATACTATTGCATCCTGCGGACAGCCACCCCAGCATCTTGCAACACAATCCAAGACATTCTAGAGCAATGGGGGCAAAATGTCCCCTTTCCCTACACACGTCCTCTTCCCAAGTCTCACAATGAAGCTTCTCAAATCTGATCTGGCTGCTTCTTGATCTGCTGGTTCCACTGCTCATCGGTCACCCCAAAAAACCCCCACCTCCCAGAGTTCTTCCTATGCTCCAAACAGTATCCGACTGGTGAAGCACTGCCTTAGTGCCTGGTTCCACAGGTATCCCAAACCCCTGCTTACTTTGGGGTGTTGTAAACATTCTTATACAGCATGTTTGGCACAAACACTAGGCTTGCATTGGGTTGGGGAAAAAAATTAAATTTTTTAGAAAAATCCTCATTAATTTCTATCTTTTAAGTTTTATAGCATTGATCTAGTGCAGGTGTATCCAAACATTTAACTTGTTAACTTTAACAAGTGTGCAGAAGAGGGAATTTCAGCTTGTGATCTATAAGATGAGAAGCTGCACCTGCTGAAATTCTCTCCTTTAAAGGTATAGGGTCCTGAACTTAAAAATTGGGAGACGCCTTTCTAGTGGTTTCCTGGCCTGTTTGTTTTTAACTTTTTTTCTGTTTTGGATGGCAAGGTTTGCATCTCTTTTTCACAAAGCCAACAATTTGTTTTCAAACCAGTAGTTTGTGCTGTACATTTTCCATTTGATTATTTTGTTATTTGGACTAAGAATATAATGTACCTTGTGACTGCAGTTATCTCTCTCAACCAAGGCTGGAAATGCCTGCAATTTACGGATGTCAGTTTTTATGGATGCAGCTGTGGTCTATGGTTGCCAGGATGGTGATTGCAGGTGATGTCAGGAGGCGTTTCGGGATAGTTTTCATTTCTGAGAACACGGACCAGTGCAAGGTTCCCAGAAAAAGCAGTGTGCTGCTAATCTTTGGAGTACAGCTTCATAGGTCATCAATGTGTTGCTTTCAAGCTAATTAGGTTGGTGAAAATTGAAATCCCCCTGAACTTACTTTTAAAGCAGTGTCACAACTTCAGCAAAGAATTTGGAGCACAATCTCTCTGTGTATGAGGTTCTCCCCATAAAATCCAAATATACAGTGCAGGACACCCTTGCCACAACGCAACCTGACTTATTTACTAACTAATCTATATAAATGTAATAGCGGAATTAACCCATGATTATGGGAGTAAAATTTCAAGTATACTTGTGGGTCCCAGGAGCAGTGGTTGGCATCCCTACCAAGCACTGGGCAACACCAGGCACAAGCGAGCAGCGGGGACCACTGGGCAGTGGGCATAGAGCACCACATACCCCTATCCTGCACTGGGCACTATGCATTCCTACTGGGCACAAGGACCAACAGGCAGTGGACACTGGGCATCCCTTTTGGGCAGCAGGCAACAATGGGCACCAAATTGGTTGTTGGTAGGTCTTACATCCCAGAAGGTATACACTTCCAAAATTTCACACTTCTAAGTCTAGTGGTTTGGGCTGGGCATTGATGAGTCAGTGATTCTTCAATGCTAAGCATAGGGATGAAAACTCATTGCAAGCCTGAGGGGTTAAATTTCTAAGAATCAGTTCTTTGTGGGTACCTACATGATGGAAGTAGGGCCCTCCCCTAATTTCATGCTTCTAGGTCCAATGGTTTTGCCTGGGTGTTGATGATTCAGTCACTGCTCCTCACCTGCCCTCAACTTCTGTCTTAGGCTAAAATCCAGAGTAACTACAGGACCTTTTACACTGATGTAGTTACAGTTGCACCTATGGGAAACCTATGGGAAATGCATAGAGCAATCCAGAGTGTCTCTTACGTCTTCCCATAGTTAACCTGGATTGTAGGGTTACTATGGAGCCCCAGGGTTTGGGCACTGAAGGTTGTTAGAAAATTTAGAATAAATACTCATACAGATAAAATCATTAAAACATACGATAAATAACCAAATAAGATCAGCATTGCATGCAGTTCAATATCAAGGACTGAAAAATATAAGAAGTTAAGAGAGTGATAACAGTATGAACATGATGGAAAATATCCTGAGACATAAAACAGTCAAAGCAGTTATAAACTGAAAAGGATCCTACTCATTTTTGTGAAAAGAAAAAATTGTGGGCCTGGTCCACAATTAAGCTCCACATTGGAGAAGTAACCAACAACCTGGTATCAAATCATGATGGTAAGGCATCCCCCACTTATGGGAAGGGCTAGGGACCAGATCACTGTCCAAAAGTGAAAATTGTTGAAAAGTAGAACCCAATTTTTTTTCTTTATAAAGACAGTGGTACTTTGTAAGACAAACTAAAAGTTCTAAGGTTTGTAAAAGTTTCTAAAAACTTTTGTAAACGTTTTTGTAAAAACGTTTGTAAAAGTTTGTAAAAGGTTTCTAAAAGTTTGTAAGACAAAACAGTGCCTTGTAAGACAAACTGTTTTGGCAGAGTTTGGCAAACAGTTTCACAAGGAAAATTTGTTGTTACCAAACTAATTGATGGATCTGCATTGTGAGCAACAAAGAGGTTGTGGAGGAGATCTCATCTGCAGAGGAGGAGGAGAATAAGGAGGAGGAATCCCTCACATCAAATGAGATTAAGGACCTTTGTAAACATTGGGAAATTGTGCAAAATTTTGTAGGAAAGCACCACCCAAATAAGGCTGTAGTAGTGCGAGCGATTAATCTGTTTAACGACAATGCAATGTCACATTTCTGTGAAATCCTCAAAAGGAGACAAAAGTGTAATTAGAAGGTTCCTTGTTAAAGTTGCTCAAAAAGACACCAGACTCTTTTAGTGAAAATTAGTCATCCTTGGCCATAAAAGTTTTTCTTTTCTGTTTTACTATACAGTATATATTACAGTGTTTTTATTAATATTACAATAATTGTGTTCTGTATTATATTTCAGTGTTTTGAATTTGATTACAGTGTTTTGTCATCATTTTTACATCCAGTTAGTATTTTTATATGAATATTTTTGGGTTGTGGAACCAATTGTCTGAGTTTCCATTATTTCCAATGGAAAATCCGCTTTGTAAGATGAATGCTTTGTAAGACAAACATGCTTCCAGAACAAATTCTGTTCTTCTTACAAGGCACCACTATATTGCTTCCTATGCTTTTTTAGCTAGCAAATTGCACTTGCCCCTTTTATCTTGCCAACTCCTGCTGCCACACCAAGATTTATGGAAATGGATTTTTATTAACTCCTTCGGAAATGGGATGAGACCAGGAACAACAACCTGCAAGAGGGCAATTTGGTTCCTAACTTCCAAAGCTGAAAAGGGAAAGCCTGTAAAGAAGGGATGATCTATCAGGTTACATTTTGCTTCCAGTTTCAATACTGTTAATCATAACTGACAGTAATTGTACCAGGAATTATCCCAATCAAGTCTGAAGAGTGATTGTGGCTGTCGTATTAAAATGATGGAATACCCATCCAGTTAAGTGATTTTCTTGCAGCTTTGGGTCCATTAAAAAAGATTATACTGATAAATGAGACGTGGACAAAGTGGTTGTATATCAGGGTAAATTCTGTTTTGAGTAGAGGCCTAAAGAAGGAAGCTATGAAAGAGATGTGCCATCCCCCCATTGCGCATCATCCTTCCCATGTACAACACCTCCTCATGCGTACCATCCCCCATGCACACCAGACCCCCTATGTATCAACCCTCCATGCCAGGGGCAACTGGAGCGACTGGCTTCAGAAGAGCACTGCGCACGCGCCACCTTTGTGCAGTCAGCTTCGGAGGAGACTTCCTTCTCTCCAAGGAGGAGCAGCCAACTCCTCCTTAGAGCAGAGGAGGTCTGCGTCTCTGTATGGTCATTCGGCCTCGCTATAGAGACAGAGCAGCAGCCAGAAGAAGCTGATGCTCAACCTCCTTAGCGAGGCCGAATCGCCGCACAGGTGGACACACTGTGCATGTCCAAGACTTCAGACATGCACAGTGAATCTGCACAGCCATTGGGCCTTGCTCCAGAGGTGGAGCAGCTGGCTCCATCTTCACAGGAAGACCCAATGGGTACGCAGACACACTGTGCATGTCCGAAGTCTCAGTCATGCGCACGTCCGTCTTTGCGCACAGTACCTCAGCTAGCCATTCCAGCTGGCTCTGAGGCGGAGCAGCAGCTTCTGGCTGCCACTCAGCCTCGGAGCCAGCCAGAATGACTGGGTGACACCTGGGGTCAGCCAGAGAGTGTGAAATTCCTCCAGTGCGTCACACAATACTCACTACACCAGCCACATCACTCTGGTGACGCAGCTGTTCCATGCGCATCAACTCCCCATTGTGCATCAACCCCAGGGGTGGGCCTGGCCTCTCCCAACATCTGGTTCGCCGGAAGTGGGAGGGGCCAGGCCGGGGTCAGGGGGCGGGGAGGGTCAGGGGGCAGGACTGGGGAGGGGGAAGGGCGGGGCAATGTTGGCGCCTGTGCAGTGCCTGTACTAAAGCTGGCAGGCCAGCTTCAGTACAGGCACTGCGCTTGCGCCAACGTTGGCACCTGTGCAGTGCCTGCCTAGAAGTGGGCAGGCCCGCTTCTAAGCAGGTTCTGAGCAAGCGCCGACAACGACACTTGTGGAGAGCCTGCCTAGAAGTGGGCAGGCCCGCTTCTAAGCAGGTTCTGCTCAAGCACCGACAACGACACTTGCGGAGAGCCTGCCTAGAAGTGGGCAGGCCCGCTTCTAAGCAGGTTCTGCGCAAGCGCCAACAACGACGCTTGCGGAGAGCCTGCCTAGAAGTGGGCCTGCCCACTTCTAGGCAGGCGCATTGGGTGCAAAAACATGGCGGACAGTACCGGTCCGCTATGTTTTTGCGTTTCCCTGTTGCTGGCGGTTCGCCAACGGCAGGGAAACAGGAAGATCAGGTTCGGGCGAGTAGGCCTGAACCAGTAAGTGCCCACCACTGATCAACCCCCACATGCAACATCCCCCAATGCGCAACATCCATTATGAACAACATCCCCCCCCATGCGCATCAAACCCCCATGCTCATCAACTCCCCATGCGCATCAACCTCCATTGATGCACAACAACGCCTCATGTGCATCACATCTCCACATGCACAACATCCCCAATGCACATCAACTCCCCTTGCATATCAACCCCCATTTGCAACATGCCCCATGCACATTAACCCCCATGCAGAACATCCCCTCATGCTCATCAACTTCCCATGCACATCAACCCCCCACTGATGAGCAACAAGCCCTCATGTGCATCATTTCCCATGCACAACATCTCCCCTTGCACAACATCCCACATGTGCAACATCCCCCAAGCACATCAACCCCAATACACATCTCCAATGCACATCAACCCCCCATGCACGTCAACCCATGCGCATCAACCCCTCATGCGCATCACTCCCCATGCGCAACATCACCCATGCACCTACTCTATAGAACGAGTTGTTAACAGGAGATAGGACATATAAAGTTTAAAAACAGCCATTTAAAAGTGGCTGCCAGATGGGCATAGAACCAGTTGTTAATTTCTTTGAATCCCATCACTGATGACCACACAGACATCTTTGGATATTACTGACTCTTTGGCCTTGTAACGGGGCTGATCACTTTATTTAATGTCGGTCACAACTAACAGGGCAACCTGCAAGGGTCACCTTTACCTTTTAAATATTTGTTGCTTTTCCTGAAACAGATAAACTCAGCTACCACTAGGGAAGTGGTTCAAATGGCATGACACAGGCTTCCTCTTCTTTCAGTGTTGTTGGTCTATATGAGCTGATATGTCCCGAGTGGAACGAATCACATTTTTGAGTCATTGGCCCCAAGTCGCAAATCACATCCGAATCAGTGATATCAGTTATTTGAGTTGACACGAGTCATGAAAAAATAGCGTTTTCACAACTTGAGTTGTCACAACTTGAATACCCTCCTTGTTACTTATGGTGGCTTTTTGACATATGGTGGCTCCATTAGTTTCTACATTATCATTGGCACTGTAATTATAAATTAATTTAAATAACATTTTGCATGAAAAAGCAGCCACTTGTGAGCATGAAATAGGAGTGTGAAAAATTATGGCTGGATTTTTGTGTGTAAGGTGGGATTACTTATGAATGGCTTTGTAGATGCACTGATTATGTATCAGTTGTATAGCTCAGCTGCAAAGTCTTCCCTTTGCATATAAAGGTCCCAAATTCAATCTCTGGTATCTCTAGATGAGAAAGAAAATATTCATTCATTCAACCATCCATCCATCCATTGGGTTTATATTCAACTTCCCCATGCCAAAGCAATTGCCTAAGGCGGCTTACAAAGCTTTACTTCCTTTCCTCATGCTGTCCACAACAACCCTGCCAGGTAGGAGAGGCTGAGAGTGAGTGACTGGCCCAAGGTCACCCAGGAAGCTTCATAGCCAAGAAGGGATTTGAACCTAGATCTTGTAGGTCTCACTCCAACTCAGGCTCTCAATAGGATAGGAATAGAGACAGAGTACATAGAACATGTGCAAAAAGCATTTTCTCCACTACGGAGTACAGCCATTCATACATTTGGGATAATGACAGATTTCTAGATAATGAGTTGCTTCTGTGAAAAGAAAACAAAAAATTGAGCTATATAGGAAGGTTAACAAGGTTCACAAGCTTGTCATGCTTCTATTTCCCACCCTGTTTGTCATCTCGGTATTTTAAAAGCAGACCCCAAAATTATTTAGAGTCCTTTGAGGACTTTTTCGTATATCAGACTCCCGAGGGACACAGTATGATTAAAAGTCAAATCATTAAATAGCACCACTGCATTTTCCTCCCATATGTTAAATCTTGCAGGCATATCTAAGATCTGATTATAGTAAAAATAAAATTAAAAAACTGAAAACAAAATGATCTGGCCTCAAATCTTAACTTCAACTCCTTTATTGAGCTCTGCAGACAAAATGCTTGTAGCTTTGGATCAAAGAGTAGGATGAAATCAGTTAATTCCCCACTGATGTGAAGAAAGCTTTTGAAATAGGTAGTTCCAGGTACGCTAGTCTATACATATAAAAGAGAAAAGTGACTGACTCACTCACTCACTGACTCACTGACTTACTCGTCAATGCCCTGCCAAAACCGCTAAGCCTAGAAGTGTGAAATTTGGGGTGGGTGTTCCTTCCGTGAGGGAGGGGTGCACTAAGAACCGGTTTTCGGAAATTCCAACCGGAAGGGGGTGAAAAGGGGCGCAAGGCGTTTTCCTCCCTATACTTTGCATTGGAGAATTGCTGACTCATCAACATTCCGCCCCAACTGCTGGGCCTGAAGCATGGAATTCTGGGAGTTCCTTCTGTCACCTGAACACCCACCAAGAACCATCTGGAGAAATTTAACCCTTCAGGGGCTGAAAAGGGGGCAACGTGTTTCTGTCCTATACTTAACATGGGAGACCGAATAACATCCAGCCAGTTTGGTGCTCAGATCCTGGTGCACTGGGGGATGTTGTTAGGAGGAAGAGGTTGCACTGGAGAGGATGCTGTGCATGGGGGACTGATGCGCATGGGGGAAGTTGCACATTGGGGGAAGTTGCGCCTGGGGGACTGATGCGCATGGGGAAGTTGCGCCTGGGGGACTGATGCGCATGGGGAAGTTGCACATGGGGGACTGATGCGCATGGGGAAGTTGTGCATGGGCGACTGATGCGCATGGGGGATGTTGCACATGGGGGAAAGTTGCACATGGGGAACTGATGTGTATGGGGGAAGTTGCGCATAGGGGACTGATGCGCATTGGGTGTTGATGCGCATGGGAGAATGTTGTGCATGGGGGATGTTGCACATGGGGGACTGATGCACATGGGGTGTTGATGCGCATGGGGGGATGTTGCACATAGGGAAGTTGTACATGGGGGACTGATGTGCATGGGGGGATGTTGCACATGGGGGGAAGTTGTGCATAGGGAGTGATGCGCATGGGGGAAGTTGTGCATGGGGGACTGATACACATGGGGGACTCATGGCATGGGGTGTTGTTGCACATGGGGTGTTAATGTGCTATGGGGGATGGCGTATGGGGAAATGTTAGTCCCACAATGTGGGTATGTTTTTTGCTAGTTAGTATATAATCTGCCAGTGATTTTGAAAATATACTGCATGAGGAAGCAGAACACTCAACACTTGAAGTAATTTGTGCTTCAAATAGACTGAGCCTGGAGAATAAGTTGCATACCACTCATTCATTCCATGTATGTTCCGCTCTTTCAACACAAGTTCTGTTTCTCGATGGCTGTTGCTCAATGACAGAGCAAAGGCACAACACAGAAAAAGGAAATTTGGTGGCAACACTGGACTGAATTCAAAGTGCTAGTTTGGACTTAAAAGCTTGATATGTGTCCCTTGTTATCCACTAGGGTTCCATATCCCCTCCCATGGATAAAAAAATCAGTGTGTAATGAAAACAATAGAAAAATAGGTTTAAAAACCCACTTCCAGGTTTCTTGCTCCTCCATTACACCTAATGGAGTAAAGTAGTGCCTCAATATCTGCACTTTGATATTGAGTTTGAGTCTGGAACTGAAAAATGGAATGATTGCTTGAATGACTATCTCTCTACAACAGTAGAAAAACAGTTTTTAAAATTTAGGCCAGCACATTTGTGTTGAGTCAAAACCATGTAAAAAAAATCTGTGTATAACAAGGTTGTACCTGTTCCAGAGACTAGAGTATTTGAAGGACCCATATTTGATATATTTGATATAATCTGTTTATATCAGAGTTAACCCAGGTCTTCTGTGGGGCCCTTCTGCTGCCACCAGGAGAGGTGAGGGGGTAGCAGCTAGGAATAGGGCCTTCTCAGTAGTGGTGCCCCAATACCCTTTCTCTGGAATTGGGCTGTGGGTGGCGCAAGTGGCTAAGACACTGTGCCTGTTAACCAGCAGGCCAGGGTTTGATTCCTGGGTCGGCCCCACAAGACAGGGTGAGCTCCTGTCCTTAGCCCAGCTCTGCAACGCCAGCTGGATCCAATCGTATTGGCTCTGCTTTTCCATTGGACTAATTCAGTGGCGTGGAGAGGGGGGATTTGCTGCTTGGGTAACAGCCTATCCTCCATAACAATCTAACCCAGGCTTTTGTGCTTCGCATGCAGCGTATGCGGTGCCGAGCACGATACCATAGTCTTCCAAGACTGATGGAGGCCTGCTTTTTCTCTGGAATTAAGAACATCTCCCTCTCTGGAGAGCTTTTATATGGCCTTAAGATCTTCTTACTCATGAAGGTTTTTAATTGATCCTCTGGGGTGGCATTTAATGCATTTAATTGTTATGATCCTGGCTGTTTTCAATGTTCTGATTGTAAGCACAGTCCTAACCATGTCTACCAAAAGTAAGTCCCATTGTGTTCAGTGGGTCTTACTCCCAGGAAAGTGTCTTTAGCATTGTTGCAGCCATCATCTAATTGAGTCTGCTTTGGTGTGGGAGAAAGGTGGGATAAAAATACTATGAATGAACGAATGAATGAATGAAACATTTTCTTTTCCAAACAATAGTCAGCTTTGCTGGGCAAGCAGAGATGCAGGAAATTATTAGATCTCTTTTCTAAACTGTATGTGTAATTTAGGCAATTTAGACATTCTATAGTTCAGTTTAATGTCCTTTTAGGTAGGAAACTAAATACTACTGGATATGTTTTCAATTTTAGAAGATCAAGGAGAATCCTTTTTATGCCAGCAAAACAGAAGCACTATAAGATTATAAGACACCAAAGCACTTTAATATCTCTTTAAGCTTGCGATTTTGCACAACTTCCATGGAAATGAATAAGTACTGCAAATACTTTCAAGAAACCTTTCACAGGGCTGGGCTGCAAACTGGTGGCATAGCTGGAAGGGGGCAAAGAACAAGGTTTTACAGGGAGGCTCAAGCAGACCCATCCTATCTGAGCCATTCAGGGTAAGGAACTGTCTTTCCAGAATGCTGACCCAGTGCAATGTGACCATATGTCATAACTGGAAAATTTATGAAATGTAGGACACCTAAGAAAAATGTAGGACACAACAAAATAAAGGCTATAAACACTCATATGTTTGTGTGTGTTTAGTTTTTATACCCATCTAGTGTTTATATGAATATATGGGCAATCCTATGCCTGTCTACTCAGAAATAAGTCCCATTATCTTCAATGGGGCTTACTCCCAGGAAAGTGTGTTTAGGATTGCAGCCTGTGTGTGATTTGTTTATATATAGATAGATAGATAGATAGATAGATAGATAGATAGATAGATAGATAGATAGTGTGTTTGTATATTTGTATATTTGTCTGTGTAATGGGTTTGCATATATAATGTGTTTGTATAATGTGTTTGTGTGTGTTTTTTAGCTTTCATATGTAGTGTTTATGTGTGTGTTTTTCACTTTTATATATAGCTAGTGTTATACTGTATATGTCTCTCTGTGAGTGTGTTTAGTTTTTCTGTACAGCTAGTTTATATATGTGTTGTGTGTGTGTGTAGCTTTTATATATCACTGCAATCCAAAAACACTTTTGTGGGAGTAAGACCCATTGAATATCATGGGGCTTACTTTGGAGTAGACATGTTTAGGATTGTGCTCTGTGTGTGTCTGTGTGTGTGTGTGGGTTTAGCTTTTGTATATAGTGTTTTTATATATTTGTGTGTGTTTGTGTTGTTGCTTATATATATGCTTATATATATACATGCTTATATATATATACATGCATATATATATATATATGCTTATACATATACATATACATATATATATACACACACATATATATGTTTGTGTGTTTTTAGCTTTCATATATAGTGCTTATATGTTTGTGTGTTTAGCTTTTGTATATAGCTTGTGTGTGTGTGTGTGTGTGTGTGTGTGTATAAAAATTTAAACAATTGGCAACAGTTAAGAACACAATCCTAACTCTGTCTACTCCAAAGTAAGCCCCTTTGTGTACAATAGCTTTTACTCCCAGGAAAGTAAGTGCCTTTAGGACTGAAGCTTAAAGTTACTTGTTATTAATTGTGACACTATTATATACATGTATTCAATGTAACTTATGAATTCCAAGAAGGCTTCCTGCTCCCAAGGAAAAGGAGGGCAATGAATATGATTATGTTTTCCAGGACACAAGGCTGAAAAAGGAGGACGTGTCCTGGAAAAAGGGTCCCCTGGATGGAGTGGCGTAGCTAGAGGGGAGCAAAGCGAAGTCCCTGCCCAGTTCAGCCTGGAGGAGGGAGCGCATCCCCCGCCTGGCTGGTCCTTCCTCCGGCTCAGCAGAAGGAGGGGCGCAGAAGGAGGAGGAGGAGGAGCCGGGGGGGGCTCTGCCTTCGCAGGGAAGCCGTCACTGCCGGGCAGCCGCTCCTCCTCCCCCCGGTTCCCGGGAGGCAGAGGCGCATCTTGGCCCAAGGAGCCTGGAGGGACCCCTTTGGTGCGCTCTGGTGCGCCTTTGCTCCTGCGATCCCCCCTTGGAGCAGCATGTAGGGCTGGGTTGGGGGACCAGGGACCACTGCAGGGCCTCCTCCCCTCCCTCCCCAGGGGGACCGGAGATGGGTGTGACTTGGGTGCAGAGAGCTCCTGTCTCCAACCGGACCCGATCGCGGTCCGGTGGTGGCAGCGCTCTGCTGCCCTCCATGCTCATGTTTGGGGTGATCCTGGCCTCCAGCGGCCTCCTTCTCATGATCGAGAAGGGCATCTTGGCTGAGGTCAAGTCCCCACCGCAGCACCCCTCCCACGGGGTGCTGTCCTGGAAGGGTCAAGCAAGAGCACCCGTGGAGCACCCCGACGACTTGGCCTACCATGTGTTGCGGGACATCCGAAACAGAACCATCCGTACCATGTGCGGTCAGAAGAACATGCCCCATAACATGTGGGACCTCTCGGCAGGCCAGAGGAAGACGGTGCTCAAGCACATCTTGGTCAACGACAAGCACCGCTTCTTGTACTGCTACGTCCCCAAAGTGGCCTGTTCCAACTGGAAGCGCATCTTGAAGGTCCTGGACGGCGCCTTGGAGAATGTGGACGTGAAGCTCAAGATGGACCACAAAAGGGACTTGGTCTTCCTCGGTGACATGAAGCCCGATGAGATTCGCTACCGACTCAAGCATTACTTCAAGTTCATATTTGTCCGAGACCCCATGGAGAGACTTTTGTCGGCCTACAGGAACAAATTTGGAGAGATCAAAGAGTACCAGCTGAAATATGGAGTGGAAATAGTCAAAAGGTACCGAAAAAACCCTGGGAAGACCATGGGCGATGATGTCACCTTTTCAGAGTTTCTCCGGTACCTCTTAGACGAAGAGGTGGAGAGAATGAATGAACACTGGATGCCCATCTACAACTTGTGCCAACCTTGTGTGGTGAGATACGATTTCATTGGATCCTATGAAAGACTGAATGAGGATGCCAGTTATGTCCTGGAGCAGGTCCGAGCGCCTCCTTATATACACTTCCCTGAAAGGCAGGCTTGGTATAAGCCAGTGACTCCGGAAACATTGCATTATTTTCTGTGCAACACTCCAAAGGGGCTTTTAAAAGAGTTGTTGCCCAAATACATTCTTGATTTCTCCTTGTTTGCCTACCCGCTTCCAAATATTACCAGTGAATTTTGCAGGCACTGAACCTTTTCCTGATTATGGCCTATGCAATTTCCTACATTTATACTTTTTTTCTTAACACTTTTGGATAGCAAATGCCTTGCTGCAGATGTGGTGTTTTATATTTGAAAAAAGCTATACCATTTATATGATATGTATACGTGCCACTGAGTTGAGCACAATCTTTTTTATCTATTTGTGGGGTTTTTGTATGTTTTAGGAACAAGGTATTTTTGTAGTGTTATAAAGTATCAACTGCAGAGCAGTCAAATTTTGGAAAGGAATTCTAATAGCAGCCAGGGAAGATTCATAGCAAGATTTTGGGCTGTATCTCTACCTAATATATAGTCTTGTCATACAAGGCCAAAAATGTGTGTCATATTATATTCCTTTTTGGGATCTCAATATCTGGATTGCAGTGAGATTTGTTGATCATTAAAAAAATTTCTTGGCAAAGAGATTAATGACTCAATCCACTGGGCCACTTAGACCAGTGGAACGAAGAATCACCACTATGCCTGCCATCCTAAGCATATCTATTCAGAAGTAAGTCCCATTGTGTTCTATGGGACTTACTTTCAAAACGTGTGCATAGGATTGTAGCCTTTGGTTGCAGTCCTAACTTCCATTTAGGCCAGCCTTAAGTCCTATGTTAACCTGGGGTGTCACAAATGTGCCATAAGACACTTGTACACCACTCCTGGAAGGGTTAGGCCAATGCACAGGCATGTGCTGACCTCCCCACACCATCATGAAAAGACAGAACAAGTGTTTTAGGCTGGCCTAAATTTCTTAGTTTTGCATCCTTAGTTGCATCATCAAAGATGCACCCACTACTGAGTTGTAGGTCAGTGATAGAGGCAGACAGGGTGTTTTTCAAGAGTTGGTTGGGGTGAATCCCAGTATGAACTGTGCATGCTGGGTTGGTATCCTACTTTGCCAGCCTGACATATCCCTGCCTTTTGTCGGGCTGACACCAGTAAAAATAGGTAGTTTGGGGCCAAGGAGACTATTGGTGATTTGGCATCCTACCAGGAGATAAGAAAAAATATATTTATTTATCTCTTCCAGACCTTCTATGTTAACCTCCATCCCTCCACCACAGCATGCAGTGCGCACTTCATCAGTGGCACTGTATGCTGTGGATTTGAAGCAGGGGTTAGGATTGGGATATAAAGCTAAAAGCATTATTACTTTTGGTAAAACCCTAAATGATTAGGAATTGGATAAGTGAAAAACCATCTTCTCCCATATGCATCGGCCCCTACATTTCATTCTAAATCTTAGACCTTGCTACATCTGAAGCTTGGCTTTCATTGAATCACAACTGGTGAAACATGAGGCAGGGTCTTGTAGGTGGCAGTACCAAGATTGTGGAACTTCCTCTACCCCCTTCACTCCCCCCAAAAATACAGATTTGTCCCTCTGGTGTCTTTTAAGCAGGATAAAGACCTTGGGAAAAATCCAGAGTAACTTCAGGGAGTCCTTGCTCTGGTGTAAGAACAACTTCCTCTGGATTGCAATATGAATTTCCCATAGGTTTTCACTAGGTGGTGCAGTAACTACGGGTACACATAAAGTCTCTTACGTGCTCCCGTAGTTACTCTGGATTTGGGGGCTTGTTAGATTTGCCTTATGAGGTTGCCCTCTGACATATTCCTATTTTAGATATGATGAATTTTTGAAGTTCTGGGCTAATTTTATTTTATATTATATTATATGTGTTTATTTTATTTTATATTATGGTGTTAAGTTTTTTTATTTCAAATATCGTTTGTTTTATGATATCCTAGTGGCCCCTTTGGGGTGGAAGGGCAGGACAGAATTTTGTAAATAAACAAAATAAAACTTCCAGCTTACTCACAAGTAGAGATTTTGTGACATCAAATGATCAATATATGTCTTTTCTGACAGTGCCAATCATATGTCAGGCAAAAAAAGTAGAGGTTGCTCTAGCTCAAATAAATGTATTTTCCGATAAATTTATTTAGTTAGACATTGCCTGCAGAGAAGATCAAACAAAAGCAAACTGATATTGGAATGATAAAATAACACAGGGACCAACTGGACATAATATATTTATGGACTGGTCCACTTATTGGACCAGTTAGGGACTGGAGGCATATGCTGGGACCATCCAAAAGTGAAAACCATTGAAAAGATTCTTTTTCAGCTTTTCACCAAAAAAGATTTATTATAACCGGCAAAATACTAAATAACACATATTTATTAACAAATAGCCAAAATACATAACAATTACAGAAAAATGAACAAAGGGCAATGAATGTGGGCAATGAGTATCTTATATATATATATATATATATATATATATATATATATATATATATATATATATATATATATATATATATATATATACACACACACACACACACACACACACACACATATATATATATATATATATATATATATATATATATATATATATATATATATATATATATGAATGATGGTTATTTACAGAAAAAATAATCTGTAATAATCTGAAAAAAAGTCATAAGGAAATATCAAAAACAGTTTGATCACCATGTCACTTGCAAAGCATCATCAGGGAAGACAATTTTAGCCTTTACATCAGCAGGGAGAGGATGAAAGAGTGGAGCATGTGTTGAATGAATGAGGTCTGGGTATAACTGAGTTAAATGAGTGCAACAATCAGGGTTCATCAGGCCCCATTGGAAAGTGTGAATGCATGTATTGATGATGGGGGGGGGGGTAGCCATTGCAGTTTTGGACTAGGACCAGAAAACTCCTTCTCCAGAGGCATATCTAGGGGCAGTCCTTGAGGCAGTTGATATTAGCATCACACAATGTTGTGATGTCACACAATGCTGTGATGTTACTTTGGCAGTTGAAGGAGGGCAGCAGAAGCATCAGAATGTGGCTGATGCTCCCTATTCCTTCTCCAGAGGCTTCCTAGATGACCTTTGGATTCTGCCAGGCTCCTGAAAACGCTGATCGCAGCACTTTGTGTTGAGGTATGCAGTGGCACAGCAGAAGCCAAGAGTTGGCCAAAAATCTGCTGCTCAGTGGTGCCCCCCTTCAAGCGCTGTCCAAGGCACACGCTGTACTTGTCCTACCATACCCTTGATACTCCTCGGCCACAAAATTTCATAAATGTACTGGATAAAATAAAATACAGGTCCTAAAAAGCTTGTTATACACTGGTTATTTATACATGCATTTGACTCACCATGAATGACCACTGCAAATCACAAGTTTTAAAAATCGCTTTTCTACTGTTGTTGAGAGGTGGTCATATAGACAATCATTCCATTCTTCAGCTGAGCCTGGCAAAGGTGTGGGATCCTTTGCATTTCTAATCACTAACTGCCTCTCTACGACAGTATGAAAAGCTGTTTTTCAACCATTTTAATGGGACACTTTTTATTTTATTTTTTTAATTGCTTTTATTTAACACATTTTTTGGTATCAGTTGGGAGTTCCAGCTCCAAATCCCTGCAGATATCAAAGAACAATTTTATGCCATTAGGAGCAAGATACCCAGAAGTTGGTCTTTAAAACTATTTTTCCATTGTTTTTTTATCCACTGATTTTTTATCCATTGATTGTTTTTTATCCACTGGTTGGTTCTGGAATGGAACCCTAATGGATAATGAGGCACACTTGTAGCATAGAAGTCCATTTTCCATCTCATTCAACAGCATCCCATTAATTATTTTTGTTCCATTTCTTATGCCTCTGCCTCCTCGTTCTTGATGTGTCTTCTTCAATTTCTTTTTCATCCCTTCCAAAGAGCCTGTCCAAATACATGGGGGATCACCTGAAAGCATTTGAAAACAAAGTACACATTTTTTGATTGCAGAAGTGGAGGAGGAACAGAATTTAAATTTCGTAACTCCAGCCTGCTTTCTACAATTCTCAAGTACTTTTCAGTTCCCCTTTCTTTCGTTCCCTATTGTTAGGTCTCTTCCAAAAACGCTGGCGTTCGTCCCACCTGGCACAGAGCGAATCAGATAAGAACTCTCAAAGAATCAGAGGAACACTTCATCAGAGCTTTTGTGAGTGCCACAGCCATTCTTTTTAAATGTCAGCAGAGGTGAAGGATAGCTTCTTCTCAAAACTATCTTGCCTGCATTGTATGCATGGTCCAGTGTTGAGCTGAGTTTTAATTAACCACATAAATCGGGAGCCTACTTGACTTAGACGTTCCTTAACAAAACACCAGGAAAAGCAATGCTTTGGACACTCTTGAAACTCCCATCAACACACAATCTCATTTGGTGATGATGTTGATTCTTTTGTCCGCAGAATTACAGATTTCTGAGCTCCTGGCTATGGGAATCAACAAAAGTACTTTGCACAAAGGCTTGTTTTTGAAGACTCCAATTGCAAGGGAAGCAATAACTTCTCTGTGCCTTCCTGTTCTCCGCAAGGCAAAAAGCATATTGATTTCACCATATGGTCAGCTCTGTCTCTCTGGTTCTTTGAGAGATGGCCGAAAGCCTGCCAGTGCCGCCCAGTGACACTACCGGCTTAGGAGACTTGGCGGTCACAGCTGCCTCTGTTTTTGTTGCTTTACTTCCCTTTAAAAGGAACTATTCATGAAATATAATCCCAACAAACACGCTCATCTAACTGAAAAATGTGCAATAGTTTCAGGCACACAGACAGCGCCAACGGACAGAGGCACCAGCTCTGTGTCTCCAAAGCTCCTTATAAAGGCCAAAGGCCTTAAAAATAAAATTCATTTTTCCTATTTCTTTATCTTTTCCCCTATTTGTTTTACTGATGAAATAATAATAGTTAAGAACATTCACATTCCACTTTTCAACTACAACAAAACTTTCACAAGGCTATAACACAAAGGTTCAGTTATTTTATATGGTCTGTAAACTACTTCGTGAACTTTTTGTGGAAAAGCGATAAACTATAAATACAATTGATTGATTGACTGATCGATTGATTGATTCTAAAGTGAGACAGAATAAACACCAGCAAACAGCCACCATAAATATCCACCCCATTGATCTGGGTTGAAAAGGGTCAGTGACAGTGACTGTATCCTATCCAGCACAATCCTATTCTTGTATACTCAGGAAAGAAGTCTCATTTACTTCAATGGGACTTACTCCCAGGAAAGTGTGTAGGATTGCATCCTAACCCCTAACTAACTAACCATCCTAACAAACTATGCTACTTAAAGTGACTGTCCTGCTTGACTATAAAAGGAGCACTTCCTTGCCAGTAAATTGTGCCAAACAGATAAATGTATCAATACCACCAACAGGCCTGTCGAGTGCTTGACATGTTCGTGCTTTTAAGTGGAGCAAGGATTGCAGAAGCATGGAAGGCAGCATCAGTACTAACCAGCGAGCTGGAAATCTCTGCAGAGCAAATTAAACCACCATCCCTGGAGCTTTGCTGCACTTTAGATACAGATTAAGAAATGGAAATATGATGGGGGGGGGGGGAATGGCCTCCTCTCTCTTAATTGCTTTTTGCATCTACCATGTAACATCTTGAGTCCTTTCACTTCTGGCTAATGGTCTGGAACAATCAGTGAAGATACTGTTCCCTTACTGGGACTCCCTGCGAAGGTGATGTCAGCTTAGTGGTCGTAGTGGGACGGGCTCATCATCACAAACTCTATCTATAGGGAGTTAATTTAAAGTGTTTAAATTAAAAGCACAATCTTAAACATGTCTATTCAAAAGTTAGCCCCATTGTGTTCAATGGGTCCTACTCCCAGGAAAGTGCCCTTAGGATTGCAGCCTAAATCTGGTACCCAGTGTCTGTTAATACCCAGCGGTGCTTGGTGTCCACCATCTGGTCCTAGTGCCAGTGCTGGTGCCCTGTGCCCACCAGTGCCCAGCAATGCCAGGGGCCCACAAATATTGTTTAAATTCTACTCCCCCAATGACAGGTAAAGTCAGCTAGTCTATGTATATAAAATCAAAGAGTCACTGACTGACTCACTGACACAATCACTTACTGATTCATCAATGCCTAGACAAAACCGCCAAACCTAGACGTGTGAAATTGGGGGAGGGTGTTCCTTCCATGATGTAGGCACCCACTAAGAACCAATTTTGATAAACTGAAACCGGAAGGGGGTGAAAAGGGGGTATAACGTGTTTTCGACCCTATTCTTTATATTGAAACATCACTGACTCATCAATACCCAGCCTGAACCCCTGGACCTAGAAGCATGAAATTGGGGGAGCATATTCCTTCTGTGATGTAGACACCCACAAAGAACATATTTTTAGAAATTTAATCCTAAGAGGGCGAAAAAGGGTGCAATGTGTTTTTGTCCCTATACTTAACATTGAATTGATTAACACCCAGCCCAACCCCTGGGACACAGAAGCATGAAATTTGGGGACCGTATTCCTTCTGTGATGTAAGGACCCACTAAATACTGATCTGGTCCCCAATGGTGCCTGCTGCCCAGTGCCTGGTACAGAAGCCTAGTGCCCAGTAATGCCCTATGGTGCCCTGTCACCTCATGGGGTTGCCCGCTGTCCACTGTACATTGGTACCTGGTGGTGCCCAGTGCCCAGTGGTGCCTGCTGGCCACTGGTGCCTGATGCCCATTGGTACCTGGTGGTCCCCCAGAGTGCCCAGAGTTGCTCACTTCCTGCTGCCCACTGGTGCCTAATGCTCACTGATGCCTGGTACTGCCTATTGCCCACCAGTGCCCAGTTCCTTGTCTGGTTGTTTATCACTGCCCATTGGTGCCCAATAGGGATATTTGGTGCTCAGTGGTGCCCACTGTCTGATTGTGCCTGCAGCGTGCTGCCCACTGCATGGTGGTGCCTGACAGCTCCCACTGCCCAATAGTGCTAGGTGCCTGATGGGGTGCCCGATGACCATTAGGGGTGCCCGGTACCTGTTGATGTCTGCCGGGTTCCTGCTGCTGGTGTCTTCCACTGCCCATGATACTCTCCAGTGCCCAGTGCCTGTTGGTGCACAGCAGTGTGCACTGCTGCATGCTGCCCAGTGCCTGCCACCTGGTGCCCAGGTGCCCACAAATATTCTTGAAAATTTACTTCCACAGTGAGAGGTAAATTCTGCGAGTAAATAAATAAATCCTACACATATATTTCCATTTGGGAGGTCATATTTTTATTTGGTCTGTAACAATAATCAAGAACTGGGGACCAATTACCAAACTGAGCGTTTGAGAAGTGAGGTTTGTGTTAAGTATCTATCTATTCTCATTCATTCAATCAATCTATCTATTTGTATGCCGCCTTTCTCCCTAAAAGTGCACTCAAGGCAGTTGAACAACAGGGTGACCAGATGCCAAACCCCAAATTCCTGAAGCCCCAGGCCAAAATTCCTACTCACTTAAAAAAATTGCCAAAAAATGTTCTTTTATATTTTTTGTTTTTCTGTTTTCTGGCCATAACTTTTGATAGGAAGGAGATATTTCAAAACCGATTTTTGCATTGTATTCTGCTCTTCATTACAAATCCAACATCATATGACATGATGGTGTAGGTGTACTGCGCACCATCGCAAAGTTCAAAAATGAAGCCATAATGTAGGACAATGAAGCCAAAATGTAAGACATCCAGACAGGAAGCTAAAAATCTGGGCAATTCTGGGTTTTTATGGTTAGATGGTCACCCTGTGAACAAAACCATAAAATGCATAAAGTAAGAATAAGTGCAGCAGTCGAAAACAAAAAACCAAAAACCATCAGCTCACTGATAGTCAGTGGTTTTTCTGTTTGCTTTAATGAAATTAAAGCAAGGTCTTTCAAGCATGGTTGACCCTTTCACCACCTTTTTGTCTCTAACTATCTTTCAAAACATCCTTGAGAAGAGGTTAATATGAAGACCACGGAAGTGAATTTTCTGCTATCAGCTATCTTCTTTGTCACATTTCATTACAAAAAAATTACCTTTCTCTGCTGAACAATGTCATGGGTCAGAATTTTCATTTTTCTTACAGAAAAGGAAAGACTCGTCTCAATGGTAACATTTTGACACCATATCTGAGAAGAGAAATAGAGAAATCAAATGGATACTTTTGTCTGAGTAAGTACTGGAAGCTCTTGAGTATTATGAGGTCATTCTACGAGTTTGTCCAAGAAATTCTTTAGTGGACCAAATTTTTAGCTATTAGCAAGGGTAGGGTTGCCGTAATTCTCTTCCACAAATTGGGACCCCCTGTCAAACTTGCCAGTATGTGAACGCAATCCCCCAAACTCGGGACTGTCCTGATTTTCCAGGATGTATGACAACCCTGAGCTGGAAGCTAACATAAGAGGGCATAGAACTAAGGCTGTCAGTCAATTACAATATAGTTAATTTACTTCATTTTTAGCTGTCGTGGAGCACAATCCTATTTATCTTTCCAGTACTGATGGAACCATGTCAAAGGGGTCTCGGCTGACATGATGCAACAGTGCCAAAAGGGTCTCAGTTGCTGATGCAACCATGTCAAAGGGGTCTCGGCTGAAGGGGGCAAATCATGGGGGTCCCCTCAAGATAGGAGTATGTTTTTCCCATACCAAGGAGCTACACTGCAGCAGCACTGCAGTGCTGGAAACTTGGATAGGACTGGACCCTTCATCTGTAATCCTATCCACACTTTCCTAGGAGTAAGCTCTAATGAACACAATGGAGTTTCTGAGAATT
Source organism: Cryptoblepharus egeriae (assembly GCA_030015325.1). Taxonomy (NCBI): domain Eukaryota; kingdom Metazoa; phylum Chordata; class Lepidosauria; order Squamata; family Scincidae; genus Cryptoblepharus; species Cryptoblepharus egeriae. The sequence goes on from JAREYC010000001.1 coordinate 10,384,495, forward strand.
CATGCATAGGACTCTGATGTGACACTAAACACAGTCTTGGCAGTGATGGGATTCAAAGAAATTAACATCCGGTTCTCTGCCCATCTGGCAGCCACTTTTAAATGGCTATTTTTAAACTTTATATGTCCTAGCTCTCGTTAACAGCCGGTTCTATAGAGTAGGTGCGAACCTGCTGGAGCCCACCACTGAGTCTTGGGTATAGAGACCTGCCATGGGGTGTTGCCTTGGAGGGATGAACAAAAGGAGCCCTGATAGACAGTCCTTAGATCTGTTCATTACCAGAGCAATGTAACAAACCATCTTGGCTCCCAAAAGTAGCTGGGTCTGCCCAGCAGAGAAAGCTGGGGTAAAAATCCTTAAACAAATAAATCATTCATTGGCATCCATCAGTATTGAAAGACTATGGTATTGTGCTCGACGCTATATGCAAAGCATGAAGGCCTGGGTAGATTAATATGGAGAATAGGCTGTTACCCAAGCAGCAAATCCCCTCTCTCCACACCACTGAAATAGTCCAATGGAATGGCAGAGCCAATACGATTGCTTCCAGCTGTGTCACAAGCTGGGCTAAGGACAGGAGCTCACCCTGTCTTGTGGGGACCCAGGTCAAACAAACAAACAAACAAACAAACAAACAAACAAATAAATAAATAAATATTTCCATTAGCTTCTGTTCAAATAGCAGTTTTGGGCTTGGTTGCAAAAGCCTTCAAGACATTGCTAACTCACTACATGCCTTCTGCACTATCATTCAGCCTTGGAATCAGGAGTCAATGTGGTGCCACAGGTGGAAAGCTGGATTGAGGTAAGTGATCTGAGTGACATTCCTTTGCTTTTATCTTTTTTCTTTCTTCTTTTTTTTTTGGCTAGGCGGCTGATGTGGTATAGAGGTTACAGAGTGGACCTGGGTGTCCTCACCGCCCCCCAGGGGTTCATCCATAGCATGTAAGTAAGTGATCTTGGTTCAGTCAACCATTCTATCAATCTGATCTACCTCACAGGGCTATAATGAGGATGACATGAAATATCCCATGTACTGCTCTAAGCTCTTTGGAAGAAGAATATGGTATAAATCTAAGGGCTTTCAGCAGTAAGGTAAAAATTAATATTTTTGCTAAACAATTTCACAGTCACAAAAGCAAGTGGTTTTGTAACTATTTACTGTTCAAAGGTGATCCAGACATTTTATTTGTTTACTTCATTTTGTATTAAACTGTGCTCAGTCCCATTAACTTGCATGCACTTTTCAATTGTTTTCCATTTTACCATTGGGATATAAAGCAGGCGTCCGTCAGTCTTGGAAGACTATGGTATCGTGCTCGGCACTGCACGCAAAGCACAAAAGCCTGGGTTGGATTGTTATGGAGGATAGGCTGTTACCCAAGCAGCAAATCCTCCCTCTCCACACCTCTGAATTAGTCCAATGGAAAGGCAGAGCCAATACGATTGGATCCAGCTGGTGTCGCAGAGCTGGGCTAAAGACAGGAGCTCACCCTGTCTTGTGGGGCCGACCCAGGTCTTGAACCCTGGCCTGCTGGTTAACAGACACATTGTCTTAGCCACTTGTGCCACCCACAGCATAATAATAGACCTTAGCTGTGAACTTGAGACCTGGCCAAAAAATTTCCAGGTGAACACTGCAGTCCCTGAAACATGCCCAACTCACAAGGATTTTTAAAGATTTTTTTAAAATTCAATTTTATTTCAATTTTATTTTGGGCAAATTTTATTTGGGCATGTGAGTGAGGGAGCTATAGTCTGAGGTTCTAGTAAGCATATAGGAAATAATGTAGAAAAAAAGATCTAAAATAATGTAGAAAAAAAGATCATTTTAAGTATACAAGTCTGGAAACTATGAGAGTTTGGGGGGGGGCCAATAAGTGCATAAATTCGGCCACTTCCTACAGACGTTTTGCTACACAGAGATCATCTCTGGTAAGGAGAAACGTTTCACATAAAGCTGATTTAGGGTGCAATCCTAACCGTGTCTACTCAAAAGTAAGTCCTACTGTAGTCGATAGGTCTTACTCCGAGGGAGTCTTTAGGATTGCAGCCATAGCAAAGCTTGAGACATCACAAAAGTATGTTGCCATTGGAATCCCCCAAAAGTTGCCCTTTCAAAGTAATGGACTTACCAGATGAGGGAGAGCATGACTCAAGAAAGTCTCTTTTAAATGTATTACTCTTCCAAATGATTGCAGAGGAAGCCAGAATTATTGAAACTCACTAGAAACATGATTTCTGATATCAGAAACTTTGCTGCTTTGCCTTCTGATGGGAGTGAATACTTCTTATGTATACTCAACATAAATGATGTATTTCCTAGCTTATCTCAAACACACATATATATCTAAGCTAGCTGATTTTCCTGTGGTTGCAGGAATAAAATTTAACGAATATATTTGTCAAGTCATTGGTTCTAATGGAAAAGAAATTAGGATTGCATTCAAAATCAGATCTTTGCAAACCTTTACAAACCTCTGCAGCATTTGCAGATTCAGAGCAGTCCTATCGCTTTACATGGGTGTTATTCGGCAGTAATGGTGCACTGAATTCCAGTCTGGGACATTGCTTCAGGCAGAAAGCAGGATTGCATTAAAAGCCAGACTTTTGTAAATCTTTACAAACCTCTGCACAACAGCACTTAATGTTAAGAAATTCTTCTTAATGTTTAACCTAAATTGTACATCGTACAATAATGCCATTGTATAAATCAATGGTGAGGAGTATTGAGTCCAGTCCAGTACACATTTGGATTACGGTGTCCAGTCCGGTCATCACATCTTAAAAAGGATACAGAGGAAATGGAAAAGATTCAGAGGAGAGCGACTGAAATGACTGATGGTGTGGGACACGCTCCGCATGACAAAAGGGTATCGCGTTTGAGGCTCTTCAGTATAGAAAAGGGGTGCTTGAGGGGAGACTGGATTGAGACTTGATTGAGATTGAGGGGCGACTTGATTGAGACTTGATTGAAAAGTACAAAATTATGCAAGGGCTGAACTGCGTGATGTTCTTTTCCCTTTCACATAACACCAGAACAAGGGGACATCCACTAAAATTGAATGTCTGGAGGGTTAGGACGGACGAAAGAAAATATTTCTTTCCCCAGCATGTAGTTGGTCTGTGGAACTCCCTGCCGCAGGATGTGGTGATGGCATCTAGCCTCAATTCCTTTAAGAAGGGTTTGGACAAATTCCAAGAGGAAAGGACTATCATGGAGTATGTAGATGTGGACAACCTCAAAATGCCAGATGCAGGGTGGTACCTGGATGCAGGTACCATATGTGCTCCCCAAAGCATCTGATGGGCCACTGTGTGATACAAGAAGCTGGACTAGATGGGCCTTTGGCCTGATCCAGTGCAGGATCTTCTTATGTTCTTATAACTCCCCTATAGTTTCAACCTATTCATCTAGTTCTGCTCTCAGAAACAACTGCCCTGCCCTGCATATCTCTTAGGATATGTGAACATGGTTTTTATTTCTTCCCCTTAGAAGTCTTTCCTCAGCACAGGATTGGATGACCATATCAATGACCATACTGGATGACCATACTGAGGGGATGCAAAGCATTAGATTTGCACTGAACCTCAAATGGCTCCACAGGGGAGGGAAGGGGCTGTTTGCATGCCACAGTGAAGCTCTCTGCAAAACATAGTGATTCGTGCCCCATCTTGCTACACCACTGGAGGGCCAAATTCAGTATTGGAAAGAATAACTCAATAAAGAAAACCATACATGGCACTTCCCTGGACTTTTGACACTACATTCCATTATTCAAATCCATCTACTTTTCATGCATGGGTCCTATTGTAAATCAGTATGATTGAACTGTTTGATCCAATATATCTGCATGCCAGTATTTGTTTACAGTGGGTTGTTTGGTTTGTTATCCCATGCTGTTCACTTTTTTGTCTTTTAATATCTGGATTCTTGTCAACCTATTGTTATTCCTCTACATATTTCTCTATTGGTCATCCTCTGGTGTACTGTCACTCTACACACTTGAGTTCCCAGATTGAAAAAAATTACACCAGATTGTTACACAAGCTCTACAAGATATTACTGAAAGGTTCATTGCACGCATAAAGTATAGCCAATCCATTCATCCTCCATTTATTACTTGTAAGGAGCGTAGTGAAGGGCCTGTAATTTCAAAGCACTTTAATAATACTGTTAGCAATTATCTGCCTCTTAAGGAACCTATAATTTGAAAGATAAAGTGATAAGGAACCAGCAAATTACAGACCACTCATTAAAGCCACCAGCCTGATGCTACGACGTTCATGTTACAAACATAAAAGTACAGCGATGTGGAGTGTGATTCTGATAAGAATCAAGGTAGATTATGAAATAAACAGAGAAGAGTCCATTAAAAATATTAAACATGTTTTCCTCCAATTTCCCCTAATAACTCTCTTGCTTGCACCAACACCAAAGGACATTGTTTTGCATCTCAGATTTTGCTTTTGATATATTTTTTGGAAGTCATTAGCAATTGATATCCAAATGTACATGAATATAGTTCTTTTCAGGTGAACTTTCTTTTTGCCCTAAGTTCTTTTCAGTAGTCCCCACTTCATTTCATGGATCAAGAAGAAGGAAGTCAGAGAGTATGAAGCTGGAATTAGATCCCAGGAGGTCAAAGGAAGGTTTGGAGGCCTTTGATCTGATGACCCAACTACTCCCCCATCCATGACTAATAATCTGAATCAAAATATCATATGATAAATCTGAGGCTTTTTTTCGAAGCATGTGCACCCCAGGTGCTGGCGCTACCCCATCCCAAATGTAGCAGTCTCATTCCCAAATACAGGATCAAAGAGGCATGTGTGTGCATGCACACGGGTGCACACTCATCTGAGTAAGTATGTGCTTCTGGGAATCCAGTCTCATCAGGGAATAAGTAAGATGTTCTACTAGTCAGCACAGCAACATGACTCTTTTGTTGAATACTCAGTGAGGAAGACAAAATAAGTTTCTCATTAAAACCAGTGGTTCTGTTCCCGCCTTTACAAGGATATTAAGTTTTCTGATATTCCATATTAATGGATTCTCATTTGAATTGGTGTGAATAAAACTTATCATTAGCCTACTAAAACACTTCCTGTGATCTCCGATAAAACTGAGTGGTTCATTTTCTTCAAGGGCTGATCCCACTGAGTAAGTGGATTAAAGAGCATTATCTATGACAGACCCAGGTTTACTAATGAGCATTGCTGTGTGGCTGCCTTTACCTTTGGCAACAGAGGATGAGCACATCCTGTATATTGAAATTCACACATTTATTGCATGCGGTGAAGAAGCTTCAAACCCTCACTTGATCCTGCCACTTAAAACAGAGAGACAAAGCCTCCTGGAAGAAGGTTCACATAGAATATCTTGCATTTGGTTCACCCTTCTCTAGAGATATCTTCAGGAGCCAATTAAAAGCCCTCCTATTTGACCAGTGTCGATATGTTCTCTTTCTCCTGGACACTTTCTTGTGTCCTGCAAAAATTTTTCCTCCTTTTCCTTGTGAGCAAGCAACATGTAGACTTCTTGTACTTAATAAATTATTTCTAATAAATTATGTACAATAAGCTTAAATTTAATGATGAATAATCTAGAGCACAATCCTATCCATGCCTACCCAGAAACAAGCTCCACAGTGTCCAATGGGACTAACTCCCATTACTCCCATACAGGAAGGTATGCTAAGGATTGCAGCCCTATTGTTTAAATTAACCACATGAAAGCAATATCCATTATGTGTTTTTACTTTGTCATGTACTACATTTTTCTTGGGTATCCTACATTTTGGATTTTGTCTTCTTTTGCATTTGTGACATCAGATCACCCTGTGTTCAGACACCCCTGCTACACAACCTGCATCTGAGGCTATGATGTTTAATGCTGTGTTGGTGTTGTTTTTACGTTTGTAATTGTGAAGTTCTTGTTTCTTTCCATTCCAGGAAGTGTGCACACTCTGGAGACTAGTGGCTTTCATGACTTGGGCAGTCACCTGGAGGGAGGATGTGATCCAGTATAAACCTCTGCCCTGAAACCTCCAGAACCACTCACATGGCCTCAGATATACTTTTTCTAGCAGATTCCAGCACAGCTATAGCACTTGTGGGTTTCTGGCACACAGAGTTTCCTGCCATGGATCTCTTCTGGGCCACAATATGGTGGTTGGGTGCTGGCAGAGCAGATGACCTTTATGATCTCTCATACAGTGTTCCCATCAGTGGAGATGATGGAGTCAAAGATTGCCAAGTCATCCTTGTAGAAGCTTTCTTGGGTCCTACTAGAGCAGTGGTTCTCAATCTTCCTAATGCCGTGACCCCTTTATAAGTTCCTCATGTTGTGGGGACCCCCAACCATAAAATTATTTTTGTTGCTATTTTATAACTGTAATTTTGCTACTGTTATGAATTGTAATGTAAATATCTGATATGCAGGATGTATTTTCATTGTTACAAATGAAATGTGTGTTCTATGCACACATTGAACACAATGGGATTTATTTCAGTGTAAGCATGCATAGGATTGGGCCCTGAGGCTGCAATCCTATCCACATTTACATACGAGTAAAGGCCCCCCTGACTATAAAGGAATTTATTTTAGAGTAGGCATGCATAGGATTGGGCCTTGAGGCTCAGTCAGCCCCAGTGCACACGCAGCTACAGCCAGAGGTCTGGCAAGCCTGACCTGGCCCCCTGCACCAGGGGTCTTTAGGCAACCCCCAGGAAAGCTCTAGGCGACCCCAAAAGGGTCCCGACCCCCACTTTGAGAAACACTGTACTAGAAGCACATTGGGATGCTGGGGTTCACTTGGAGCATGTTTTAGTCCATGTCTTGGTGCATGTCTTATACTGGGCCATTATACCTCAGTGTTGTCCACATTGCAAAGAAGCAGCTCTTTGAAATTTCAGACAGGGAATTTCCTAGTCTATCTGGAGGTGTCATGGTGCCACCTCCACACACACATCACTGAGTTGTTGCCTGCTCATTGCATAGGAGGATGACTATCATAAGGGTGATTCTCTGGACTCCCATACAGGGCAAAACAAACTCTAGTGATGCCACTGAACATACATGATCTATCCCTGGTTTGTATGTTTGCAAATAGGCACCACACCACAAGGACACCACAGCTCTCCAGGGCTCTTTTACATCAAGCAACTTGTGTATCACTGTCTGAGGAGTTTAGACTGCTCAGAAAAGTGAGAAGCACATTAAAGTTAATTAATATTAACAGACATCAACAGCTGGAGTCTGATTCCATAAGACCCTGCTGTCATCATTGTCTATCTAGCGCATTGCTTTCTAATCCAGCTCTCCCCACAGGTTGCCCTGCTAGCCATACCGACTGTAGGGTGCAGTGATCATCCTCATTAAAAGGCCATAAATACAAGGCCTGATTTGTGGAGACTAAATTCAGGTGAAAAAGGTGCACTAGATTTGAGTAAATGCGGTATATGTAATAGTTTTAAATTCAATAAGTAATATAGTGTTTAAGCACATAAAAGTAGTATGTAAGAGTGTTTTTAGCTTTTCATTTTGTTATCCTACATTTTTCTTGAGTGTTCTATGTTTTGGGAGGGACGTGACCTCTTTTTTGCTTATGACATATGGTCAGCTTTCTTAAAAAAAGAAAGAAAAATAAAAATAGAATTTCTTGATTGGGCTGTTTCCTATTAGGAAGATACAAGTAATTGTACAGTTTGCTCTTTTTTAAGGGCAACAGGCATCAGTCTTGAAAACCCATGTCAATATTTTGGGTTGAATGTGGCCTTTGAGCTTCTCCTCCCTAAATGTGCTGTTGTTGTCCTCCAGCAGAACTGGATTGACAGGTGTGGGGCTGATTCATATTTTGATTCAGGAGTGCTCAAGCCCATTCTGCCATAAATTGAGTATCTCCTCCAGCTGTGTCCACCAGCACAGTATTAGCACTGGAACCAATTCAATTGCCAAGGCTTCCTTTGCCATAAAGTGGCCTTATTATTTGCGGCAGTGGGAGTCTAGGTTGTGCCTGAGCAGCTCCACAGAGAGAGAAAAGCAATGCATCGGTGGAATATAGTCCCTGTGCCACCATGGCTTGACCCATGGGCACCACAGCAAGAAGGGGTGCCAGTGCACCCACCACTTCTGTGACTCTCCCGCCTGAGGAAGTCCAGGGAGCACTCAGGTGTCCTCCGAAGCTGGTCAGTCCAACTGTGGAGGGTACATGTGCCCCAGCTGGGACATGCATGTGCTGTCCACAGTGAGCCAGGAGCAACAGATTGCCAGTGAGGGGAAGTCACTGCAGTGCACTCGCACCTCCAAGGCACACGCGCATCATGACATAAAGGCACCACAGGGTGTCATGACATCATGGTGTACCTTGGGCGCTGATTGTGCTTGGTACATCTCTGCAATGTATGTAAATAGGAAGAGCATTCAGATTTGCTTGGAATGACCCCTGCAGTACTAACCATATGGCTAGTAATAACTACTGGCTTTGCTACTGGTCTTAGCACATTTTAGAGCAGATAACATGAAAAAGGCCCTGGATCTTCTCATTACCATTATGAGCCACATTGCCAAAGGCTTTACTTCATGTTGTCACAGGTTGGCAGGCTGTGAATCAGTAGAGAATAATGCAGAAGTCCTGATAACTGAAGGGGGGAAAACCCTCCATCCTGAAATGTGCCGTTGCGAGATAAAGAAGTAAATGCACAGCAAATTAGGGCTTATGGACCTTCATCAGCGGGTTTCAGTAGGATGAAGATACAATATTTAAAGAGTAATCAAAGTGAGTGAGATCTTAAGATCAGCTCTCTGTGAGCTAATGAAGAAGAGATATTACATTGCTCAGCTAATAGGATGAAAGTTTCCCAGGATGCATTTACATGCTTGTTAGAGCAATTTCAGCAGCATGCTAGCCTGATTTTTAAAAAAGATTATTCTTAGACATGACTGACTGAAGAAGAAGGACAAAAATACATTTTTGGGGTGGGGAGGAGAGATCATTTGTTTCAAGGTAGCCCATCAAACTTGCAAACCTCCTGTCCTCCAAGGGATCCTCCCATGAATTACGTAGCAAGTGAGGGGGCTAGAGAGTGGTCTGTCCTGGGCAATGTGCCCTGGGGGGATAAGGCTACCCAGGTCCCCACTGAGTGAAAATCTATGTCAAATTTGGTTGCAGATGCACCTTAAGAACATAAGAAGACTCTTCACTGGATTAGGCCAAAGGCCCATCTAGTTCATGTTACCTGTATCACACAGTGGCCCACCAAATGCTTCAGGGAGCACATGACACCTGCATCCAGGTGCCCTCTCTGCATCTAAACACACATTCCCATCACTAGGCTTTGAACAGCCACAAAACAACATCATTATGTTACTGCTGAACCACTTCCAGGTGCTGCACATCACTTATGAGTACAGGGGAATGAGTACATGGTGCAGGGGGTGATACCCTTCCTGGGTGGTGCCCACATTGGCAATGCCATTGCCTCTCATAGCTCTTGATCTGAGATTAAGAGGAAAGGTCTTTTGCTGCTCCTTGGTCTATTAGTATCTTTTTCTTCGTTTGTCAACTAGTTTAATTGCCTTTTTGTTTTGTATGCTCATTTTCATTCTAATGGATTGATGGGTTTCTTTTTTAAATTATGTGGTTAGCCACCCTGGGGTAGAAGGGCAGGATATAATGAAATGTAAATAAATACATTTTATCTCTGCAAGCCACATCACAGTCTGCTGCTGACCTCCTGGGAGTTTACAAGGCAAGCCAGAGAACAAGGCAAGAGATAGCTAAAGCTGCAAATACAATTATTGCTTCGTAAAAGGCAATTATTGCTTTACTGGCTGGACTACAGCTGGTGACATTTTTGCCGCTTTGCCAAATTTTTCCATTCCCCCCCTATACAGATTATTAAATATGCACAATTTGAATAAATTCACATATGAAAAGTAGTGCAAATAGTTCACACCTTTGTGAAACGTGACAACGAAGAGAGATGGAAATAATGCAAATTAAATTTGCTGCAATCATCTCTTTAAGTCTAGAATGATGCTCTAGGATTTCCTGCTACAGGCAAGGGGTTGGACTAGATGACCTAATGGGCCCTTCCAACTCTAGCATTCTATGATTCAATGATTCTAAGTCAAAATTGGTATGTGATAATGGCTGCAATCCTAAAGACACTTTTCCAGGAGTAAGACACATTGAACACAATAGGGCTTACTTTTGAGTAGACATGGTTAGGATTATGCTTAATATTGCTTTGGCTGTGTTTTTGCCATAACATACAGTTCAATTATTCCTGAAAGGTTGCCCATATCAAATAAAAATATGTAGTTCACAGCCAAGTGTATAGAAACTTATCTCCCCACCCCAAATATGGAAAATAGCTTATAACAACATGCAGTCTGGAAACCAGCTCAGATCCATGCAGATGGAAATACTGATTTCATCCCTACCAATTTGCAGGCTTTACCAGTGCTAGTATATTGAGAGTTGTCTGTCTTCCCCCACACAGATGGTACCTGCAAAACATAGATGGCACCAGAGTGGGGCAGAGGATAGCAATTACCATCCCTCATAAGTTGCTCATCCCTCCATTGCTGGAAAGTTACCTGAAGGAAAGGCACTTTCACATACTCAGAGCACTCTCATTGTGGTCAATCAATATGTTTAAAGAGCACCAATTATAAAGATGAAAGAGCAAGTCCCCACGGACTCAATCTCATTAAAACTGAAATAAGAGTACTAACAAAATAGACGGTTGTTTCTCTTTCAGAAATCTAACATAAGATTCAATGTGCACATGCATCCTCCCCCAGTACTTTGTCCCTATTGTGTCCTACCCCAGTGCAGTGGCATAACTAAAGGGGTGCTAAGTCCTAAATTTTGCAAGGGTCTTCACTGCAGTGTGCAAATGGCCCCTAAATTTTGCTCGCACCATCTAGAATGGCTCTGATGGGGAAGTGTCACTCACATGCCACAGTGAGGCTACATGTAAAGCCTAGCACTTTGCACCCCCTCTATTTATGCCACTGCCCCAATCTTTTGTACTGCGATGTTGCCACTGCTGGACCAGCTATTGACACATTCCAAATTGTGAATTAAAAGTCAATGAAAGCAGATGGGGGGTGCGTCCAATCTTCAACACAAATTTGGAGCAGATCAATGTGTCCCCTTGCAAAATGGAACCAAGATCATTTTTTCTGCACAGCAGTTAGATAATGTAAGGTTAGGGGTACCATCAGAAGATGCAGAACTACCTCTGAGTTGACACATGGAACCTTTCCTCTGAAAAAAATAATGCCTTTTCTCTGGCATCTAAGTGCAGCAGAAATAAATATGGTAGACCCTGTAGATTTTCATTTGTCTTTTTTTCCTTCCACATGAAACCATTCCTCAAGGTCAGTTTGACCATATGACCAGAAATTTCTGGATTTGTCCTCTCTTTTAGCCTCCTGTCCTGGTGTCCTCCAAAAGGGCTTTATCATCCTCCATTTTGGCTTCATTTTGGAACTTTGCAATGGTGTGCAGTACCCCATCATATCATATGTTGTTGGATTTGTATTGAAGAGCAGAATTCAATGCAAAAATTGGTTTTGAAATATCTCCTTCCTATCAAACGTTATGGCCAAAAAACTAAAAGTAAAAATATGCATTGAGCACTATGGGAAAGTGCCCAATATCGTAGCTTTACTTGTGAGTAGGAAAACGTGCCATTGTCCTCCAGAAAAGCCAGGGTGAGAGGAATCCAAGACCTTGTTCTCCTTTTGAGGTTTGGGCATCTTGTCACCCTCCTCAGGATGCACATGGGATTAGGGTTGGATTGAACACCTGGACAGAAGGCTAAAAAGAGGACAAATTCAGAAAAAGCTGGTCATATGGCCACCCTGCATGGATCTCCCATCATAGCCATCACAGAACCAATGTGTGTGCTTATAAATACCAGCCAGTGGGAATACCCATGTTATCACAGAAGTTTCATTTTTGTTCTAGTGGCGTGGAAGCTGGTTGTGTATACTCTGCCCTATGGGATCTCTTTGACAACTTCCTTCCAGCGAAATCCCAACAGTGATGGACAAAAACGCTATACGTCTGTGTTGAAAGCCCTAGATAGGGAACTAGCATTTACAAAGCACTAAATGGCTCTCTAAATTGTGAAGTCAGATAATTGAAAAATTATTTGAGCACTTGTGCCCTTCAGGGAGGCAAGCTTATAAAAGCCAGTAGAACTATAACAAAGCTGAAACTCAAAGCGATCCCCAGTGGAGACCACGACAAAACAGCTGGAAGACTGAGATGTCGGAATTGGGTTAGAGATGATAAAAAACTAGGAACAATGGAAACAAACACAGGACCAAATGGAAGCACTGAATGAATGTTACATATACCTGGGCAAAGAATCGATCACTTTCTTCTCCTTATGAATCATCAGTGGCGATCTGTGTGCTTCAACCGGTCTCAATTGGTTGAGTAGTAAGTCCCATTAACTCCGCTGAATGGGAGAGAGAAGGAGATGTGTGGCCTTTTGGAGAAACTGAGCTGCTGTGAGCTGCTCCATTAGAGAGAAATCCATTTTCTTTCAGCTGAAGAGCTCCATTAGCCATGCATTGTTCCAACATATCTACATCACAGATATAATTCACTTTATTATTTATTTATTGTATTTATATCCCATCTTTCTCCCATACCAATGAGACTCAATGTGGCTAACAATGGGATATAAATATAATAAAAATTAAAAGACATCTAAAGCATTTAAACATCCTGGATTGCAATAAAATTAATTAAAATCATAACAGACACCAGCCTCACATGCACACCAGCAACACATGCACATGTTCCACCTCAACAAGCAACATATTCCCGTTCCATTCAGTATCTGGTCCCATTATTTATTTATCTACTTAATTTAAATATGTGTATTCCACCTTTCCTCTTTTGTAAGAGGGTCACTTTGGTTGATTTACACCATATGAAAAATACACAATTAAAATTAAAAAATGCACATTAAAGCAATATTATTAAGTCAGAACAAATCAACCTAAATTAACAGCCCAATCCCTACCCAACTGCATGAGGCAGCACATGTCCCATTGGCACAACTGGAAAGTTGGTTAGGATTGAGTCTTGAGTAATTTTAAGTATAAGAGTAACAGATGTATAAGAAAAATCAATCACAATTATGTGGAGCTTCAGAATCAAGCTCTGGTTTTTCTTTCTTCCAGGACAGGTATTAATTTTTCATGGCTAGTAGTAGCAGTAGCAGCAGCAGCAGCAGTAGCAGTAGTAGTAAGATCTCTGATATCCCATGTCAAAGCAGCTGATGTGGCACAACAACAACAACAAAACAAGAACAATATTAAAAGCACAAATTTAAGTGATAAAACAGAAGCAGAAGTTGAAATAATTACTTTCAGCCCGTGGCAGTGAAACCTAAATGTCAAAATGAAGTACAAAGTGTTGCAAATGTCCTCGTAACATCATCTGTACTAGAAGGCTGACAGCAAGGAAGCAGATCTTACCCCCTCCCCTCCAAGGGAGTTCTAACACTTTAGTCCCACCACAGAAAAGGCTCTGTCTGAAATTAGGGTCAACAGATGTACTGAAGCAGTATAGCCTGCATTTAAAATACCATATTAATTAAAATTTAACGCTCATTTTTTTCCAGCCGAATCTGGTCTCCAAAATTGGGGTGCACATTAAATTTGATGGTGCATTACTTTTGATTAAATACAGTATTTTGATTATAAGTATAGGACAGTATTTAGTTTGTTTACTTTATTGTAATGAAAAATGTAACATAAACCCATTGTGGTATAAAGTAGTGCAGTTAGGAAAAAAATCATAACATAAATCCATTGTAAATTTAATTATTGTCATATAACTCATTGTTATATGCAGTAAAATTAAATTTTGCAGCAGCACATTACAATTGCCAGTAAATAGTTTTTAAATCTCAAGCTTTAAAAATCAGGGTGTGCATTCGATTCAATGGCATATTCAATGTGAGTAAATAGAGTAGAACCAGGTGATTCAGACTTGGCTTTTTCAAACCTTCCCATATTGACTTTTTACCTCTAATTTTTCTTCGTCCATGCTGGGGGTCCATCTATGACTTTAGATAGGGCCTGTCCTGAAAGGATGTGGGAAAACTTTACTCTGGGACCAGAAGTCCCAGAAGTTGGGCTAGTTTTCCCACTGAGCAAGGCTGAAACTCAATCCTTGGATACACCTTTAAAAGATGTAATGGGTTTGGCAAGCAGACTCTCTTCCAGTCTGCAGGAAGGGGATTCTATATTTTATCCTGTAAGCAAGATTGCTCAGTGCAAGGAACATGTTAAAAACAGCTTTACTCTGGATTATAGCTACGGAGTAACTACACGAAGTCCTTGCTCCAGAATAACTATGGGGAGTCCTTGCTCCGGTATAAGAACAATTCACTTTGGATTGCAATATGAATTTCCTATAGGTTTGGCGCAAGCGGTTAAGACACTGTGCCTGTTAATCAGCAGGCCAGGGATCGAGACCCGGGTCAGCCCCACAAGATAGGGTGACCTCCTGTCTTTAGCCCAGCTCTGCGATGCCAGCTGGATCCAATTGTATTGGCTCTGCCTTTCCATTGGACTAATTGAGTGGCGTGGAGAGGGGGGATTTGCTGCTTGGGTAATAGCCTATCCTCCATAACAATCCAACCCAGGCTTTTGTGCTTTGCATGCAGCGTATGCAGCGCCGAGCACGATACCATGGTCTTTCAAGACTGACGGAGGCCTGCTTCTACTAGGTGGTGCCGTAACTACGTTGATGTAAATGTCTCTTATGTGCTCCTATAGGTACTCTGGATTGTAGGGTTGATTTCTTTCATGTTGTCTTTGATCAAAGTCTGTTGTGTGTTTCTATTTTCCCTTTAGCCAATAAATCTCAATCTGAGATCTGTCTTTTGGTCCCAATCGCCATCTAAGGATTAAGAAAAAAAGAAAAATAGACCAGTTCTGTGCTGAACAATTTCTAGCCTTCCATCTCTATTCCATGCACCATAACTCTGTTTTGGGTTGCCAAACTTGGGGGGGGGGGAGATTTTGTCACATCATATGGTTTGCTCATATAGAATCTGCACCATGAAAGCAAACAGATACATAACTACTGTAGTCTGCTTTGTCTTCTTATTTTTCCATTTGGAAAGACAAATCCTTTCCAAAAAATCATCCTGGGTAGTTTTGCAGAAGAAAAATAGTGTTTGTGGATAGAAAATGAAAATACAGAGTTCTTCTTAGGAGCAAATCTTTCATTTCCACAGAGAATGGATGACTGCCATCACAAACAGTGGTGGGCTCTAGCAGGTTCACACCTACTCTATAGAACCGGTTCTTAACAAGAGATAGGACATCTAAAGTTTAAAAATAGCCATTTAAAAGTGGCTGCCAGATGGGCAGAGAACCGGTTCTTAAATTTTTTGAAGCCCATCACTGATCACAAACAATATCTATACCAGTAAAAATGGAAGTATATTGCCATAATGTGCTATCAAAAATTAGGGGATAGACGGAAAGTGATAGAAAGAGTCCAGTGGGGCTTGAATTGAATCACTACTTCTGAAACTCAACTCAGAAAATATAACGGGCACATTTTTCCAATTGCCAAGTCACCCCATCCTTGCAGCCCAATGTCCAGCAATAGCACACAATTGGCTGACTCCTCTGCAATGGAAAAATTCAATGCAATACTAACCATGTCAACTCAGAAGTAAATCCCATTGTGTTCAATAGTACTTACTCCCAGGAAAGTATGGTGAGGATTGCAGTCTTTGTCATACTTCCACAGAGAACATATTCATTTTCTTTCATCTGCATACAACTATCTGCATACCATATTTTCAGTATCCTTGCTAGTGGGCGTTTGTGATTGTAAAAACTCAATCAAAGGGAATCTCATCCTGGACTTTTTTCTGGTTGTTTACGAAAGTCCTATTATAAAACACAAGAACTTTGTCACCAAGAACATCACGACAACCAAAAATGGCACAACCAGCCAACATGATGAATCTAGCCAAGCTCATTTCAATAGCAGGGACAATTGAGATACAACAAAACCATTAAAGGGGTGTAGCTCAAATGACTGGAAAAATATAACATCGCTTTCTGGAAATGTGTGAGCAACTTGACATCTGATTTTACACTAAGAACAACAGCCGCACGCCCTATTGTTGTGCACCTGTCATAATTATGCAGGCAGTGGTTGCATAATGTTGATGCCTTGCCGTTGTGTAACATCTTTCAAACTATTATTGTGAAGTGCTTTGTGGAGATGCTGAAATTAAAATCAAATTGCTTTATAATTTGCTCATAATTACTTTTCTAAACATTTAAAAAGCAAGGATGCAAACCACCCCCTTCCTTTGATTAGGTGAGATTTAAATCCACATAGGCTGTTGTCGTAAACACACTTACCGGTAACAGGGAGGAACTCTAACTGAACAACATAGGACTTAATCTTACCAGATATACTTTTGTATATGGGGGTACATGGTGCTGGATGATTGCCAGGCAAGCATGACTCAACCTAGTCTTATGGAGGTTTGCTTGGGCGGATGACATAGAAGCACTTTTTCTCTAAGAAAAAGACCAAGATTTCTATGGTGCAAAAGCATTGCTAGAGGGGGAGCAAAGCATTAAGTTTTGCAGGGATTCTCAATGCAACATGCAAGATGCCCCTCTCTTTTCCCTATAGAGAAATTCTATGTGGTGAGTATAGAGAAAGTGGTGGGTAATTGAGCAAGGGAGGACTTTTCTGCCACATCTTCCTCAAGGTGTGAAACCACAGATGATAATTGCTCTGTGCCCATCTCCAACTAGGGATGAATCATCAAGAGACAAACAAACTGCTCTTGCAGAGCTCACCCAGCAGTCATCACAGTGTCACGCAACAGGATTTGACCATACAAAGCTGACACTGTTACAGACTCCCTGCAGTCCATGTTTCCCTATCCTTGTAGCTACCACTTGGTACTTAGTATGTGTAGTACTTGGTACTTGTAGCTACTACTGTATACTTGGTATGTGTTAGGACTGGAATTTTTTTAAAAAAACCATTCTTTCTGCTTGCCAAGAATGGCTGCACATCCAGGAGTAATAACAGACCAGCTTCTTCTCTTTTCAGTATTTCTCCCTACTTTCCCACAACGATCAACCTTCCCCTATCACAACTACTGCTTGTGCAGCTGCTAGAGCCACCTCTCCAAACTTTGATCCTTGCCTTGCATCACCCCTCCAGAATGGCTATGCTGTTGCCGAACCTTCTGAGTTATACTTTAAAAAACACTTTCCTTTCTTCTTCCCTAACACTGAACCAGGAGACTGTTACAACTCAGCAACCTAGCCCTGCAATCCTGCTGCAATAGTGGAAACATCACAGATACAGCTAGATAAACTCAGCCCAGTGGCATATGAGAGGGAGTGCAAAGCACTAGGTTTTGCAGATGCCTGAATCAGGGTGACTAGATTCTTTTTTTCCCCCAGGAAATGTCCTCTTTTTTAGCTTTGTGTCCTGGAAATAATCATTCTCCTCATTTCCCTTGTGAGCAAGCAGCATGTAGCCTTCTTGGAATTCATAAATTATATGTAATCTTTATATATAAAAACTAGCAAAAAGCATACCCGCGTTGTGGGAGTAAATTGATACGCCATCCCCCATGGTGCATCAATACCCCATGCACATCAGTCCCCCATGCGCAACATTTCCCCATGCGCGTAAAGCGTCCATGCGCATCATTCACCCATGTGCATCATTCCTCCATGCACATCGACCCCCCATGCACAACAACCCCATGTGCATCATCCCTCATGCGCAACATCCCCCATGCGCATCAACCCCCATTCACACACCCCTATGCATACACCCCTATGCACCACATCCTCCCCAAAGCAACCCATCCCTCCAAACAACATCTCCCCCAGTACACCAGGCACCAAGCAACAAATTGGCTGAATGTTGGTCAGTCTTCCATGTTAAGTATAGGACAAAAACACATTGCACCCCCTTTTCAGACCCTTAAGGGTTCAATTTTTCAACATCAGTTCTTGGTGGGTGTTCATAAGGATTACCCTCCCTGAATTTCATGCTTCTAGGTCCAGGGGTTGTGGCAGAGAATCCCTCAGTCACCGATTCTTCAATGCAAAGTATAGGGAGGAAAATGCGTTGCGCGGACCAGTGATGGGCCCAGCCTCCCCTAACAACCAGTTCTCTGGAAGTGGGCAGGGCCAGGCTGGGTCAGGGGTGGGGCCAGGGTCAGGGGACAGGGCCAAGGTCAGGGGGTGGGGCCAGGGAGAATTTAAAGGGGAATTTTTTAAAAAATTTAAAAAATTTTTAAAATTAAGCATGTGGCTTACTTCTGAGTAGACCTGCATAGGATGGTGCTCTGAGGCTGCAGTCTTTTCCACTCCACCCTGGGAGTAAGCCCTATTGACTAGCATGCGGCTTACTTCTAAGTAGACCTGCATAGGATGGTGCTCTGAGGCTGCAGCAGCCAGCTGAGCATCTTTTCATTTTTAAATTTGCCGCTCCTAGCGGCAGTCCAGCGAAGTGTCCCAGAAGCCTCAGCGGCTGGGGAAAGAATAGCGCTGAGGCTTCTGGGGCGCTTTGCTGGACTGCCGCTAGGGGCGGCAAATTTAAAAATAAAAAGATGCCGAGCTGGCTGCTGTGCACCGTGCCAGCGAACCAGTTCGGCCGGTTTTGGGAGGTCCCCGCCGCTACCAGTTCGGTAGCAGCGGGGAAATGGGAACAACCGGTTCCCAAGAACCGGTCTGGGCCCACCAGTGGTTGCGCTCCTTTCCACCCCCTTTTGGTTGGAATTTCTGAAAACAGGTTCTTAGTGCACCCCTCCGTCACAGAAGGAACACCCACCCCAAATTTCATGCTTCTAGACCTAGCAGTTTTGGGTGGGCGTTGACGTGTCAGTCAGTGTGTCAGTGAGTCAGCTCCAAAGGTGTGTCTTCCCTGAAAAATGTAGTGCTTTGCACCCCTCTAGCTATACCACTGATGTTTACAACCCCAAATAACTGCCCAGAAAAGATGGCAAAAATTCCATGTTTTGGTTCATTTAGCAGTCAAAACCTGGTGTGTGTTTGTAGACCTGTGTGTGTGTGTGTGTGTGTGTGTGTGTGTGTGTGTTTGATTCTGTGTGTGTGTGTGTGATTCTGTTGCACAATAGGTATGACACATACCAGACATAAGTAGGAAAGGTATTATGGCTTTGGAAAGATGCCAATTGTAGGAAGGGTTCTGATGACCCAATAACACAAATACGTCAAAGTAATTTAGGGTTATGTCATGAGCGAAGATCACTAAAAGCATTTTAATGACGCATTGCTACAAATAGAAGCCAGCAATCTGGGGCAAATCTGGGTGTTTTCAATCTGGCCTTCAGGTTCTCAACATAGAGGGTGAGGGGAAGGTAGCTGTGACGAAGGTTACTGCTGGCAGCAGGAATGGCACCATTATTAAACCTACTAGGCAGCTACCTGTGGTGCAATTCTGAGGGAGATGAAGTATTGACCTTTGAGGTACATACTTTTATATAGATTTGCTTTTATAACTCAAAAAATGCAACCATTTTTTTTAAATTTTATGATAAATGCCCCAACATTGCTATGGAATGGAGCTATGACGGAGCCATGTGTAGGTTCAAGAGTCAGATTTAGACGTGGAAGATCTGGAAGGGCAGTTTGGCAGTGTGACAGATTGCCAAAGGAGATGGAGGACACTCACTGGAGATCTTTAAGCAAACACTCGATAAGCACCTGTTGGAGATGCTCAAGGGCAGGGGTTCCCAACCTCCAGGCCATGGATCAGTTCCAGTCCATGGCCTGTTAGGAACCAGGCCACTGGGTGACCTTGGGCCAGTCACTATCTATCTCTCAGCCTCACCTACTCAAAGGGTTGCTGTGAGGACAAAAGCAGGAGAGGAATTATGCCCATCATCCTAAGCTTCTTGGAGAAAGCATATTTAAAATGTGTTAAATAAAATAATTAATATAAAGTCTTATTTTAAAGAGGTTGAAGGGTGCTCCCAGGATCATAGGACATTAAAAGATTTCCAACTTCCATCTCAGCCCAGATCCTTCACATGTCAGTTCTTCCTTCTCCATCTTGCGCTCATCCAGAATCAAGCCAACAACATGACACATGCACTGCAGAGATCAGAAGCAAACCAGGTGTCCCAGATTGAGTGACCTGCCAATGTGTTGTTGCAGATCACTTCCATGGCAGGTCGATGTCATGAACAAACACCAAGACCACCTGTGGTGGCTCCGTCTACATTTTGAGCTCCTTTTTAGTAGAGACTGAAAGAGAAGCTCTTACCCATAAATTATTTCTTTTAGGCTGTGCCAGCATGACATTTTCTGTCACGTCCTTAAGAAAAGAAGAATTTGCAGGAACCTGATATATAATAGCTGTGACTAAATATACATATTATTTTTATTTTTATTTTAAATGGAGCTACCCGGGGGAAACAAAAGGGAAAGAAAAGGCTGCTCTGAAATAGAAATTGTTTATCCCTCCCTTTGGTCCCTTCTATCATCGCTGCTGTGCTCTAAATCCCCTTTTAGATACATCTTAATTTACACTTACCTGAAAGAGCCAAACTAGGCAACAGGACTGTGGATCCATGTGTTGAAGTCTAGGGCCCAGTTCTGTCCAGTTTCCAGCGCAATGTAACTATAATGCAGCCCCAAAGAAAGGGAACAAATATTCCCTTCCATTGAGAAGTGTGGAAGAGTAGAGTCAGGGGCTAGAATATCCATTCTACTTCTCTAGTACCACCACCTTTCCTCCTAGTCCTTGTCATTTGCCTGGAGTTTTCAAAAATCTGAGAGCAGGAGGAAGAGGAGGAAGAGCAGCAGCAAAAGTGGATGAATTACTGCTGCCAGGTTTTTGGGGGACAGATGGATGGATGAACAGATGGATACTAATCTGGTAAGGGAGGAGTGGGGCATCAATGGCAGCATTCCAACTTCCACCTAAGGTCCTCACCAAAAATTGTAGGGAAAAGGAGAAGCAGATGGAAAATGTGGGATGGTTACATAGTGTCATCAAAGCAATAAACTAGAATTTGGACAAACTTTGCAAACTTTGTTTTAAATTTTAAATGTTTTTAAAGTGTGTGTGTCTATGTTTTATCATGTTATTTGTTATGATGTTGTTTTATTACGTTGAAGCCACCTAGGGTCCACATGGTGAAAAAAGGTGGGGTAAAAATCATTTAAATCAACTAACTACCGGTAACTAACTAACTACATACTTACTTACTTACTGTACTTACTTACTGTACTTACTTTGGGAGCAAGTTAAAAATAAGGGGCATGACATGCTGTGTTCCATGGGGTCACATAGAGCCCAACATAACTTAATGGATAAGCAACAACAAAGGTGCTCACCTCACCACAAATCCTTAATGGGCTAGTCATAGGTCCATCTAAAAGTATCATGTTGGACCCAGCAAAGAAAGCTGGTTATGACTTAGCTTTCAAAGCTACCTTCATAGTCCTAAGGACTAGAAACTTTTTTAAAAAAAACACACCCATTCTCAGGATGCTGAATTTTACACTCAGAGTCAAATTATACACCAGTGCAATTGTGGAGCAAGTGACAAATAAACCTGACTAGAGTTATGATGATGTGGTGACTAAATGTGGTGATGGCATCTAGTCCTAATGCCTTTAAGAAGGGATTGGACGAATTCTAAGAGGAAAGGACAATCATGGATGTGGATGTGGACAACCTCAAAATTCCAGGGCGGGCAGGGCGGGCAGAGCGGGCAGCTGGATGCAGGTGTCTTGTGTGCTCCCTGAGGCATCTGGTGGGTCACTGTGTGATTCAGGAAGCTGGACTAGATGGGCCTTTGGTCTGAACATAAGGTTTTTCTTATGTTCTTATGAGTTCATCATAATTACTTTATATTAAGAAATTGCCATTTTTATTCCTGCTGTAGATGCATTGTTTTAATTACTGAAAATCACGTCAATGCAGGCAAACTGTAATTTATCTATTTTTTAAAGATGTGATTAGACTGGTCCAAAATGGAAATTTGCATCTGAATAAGTAACAGCTGCAGTGACTGAAATAAAGGATGGCAGCCTTCCAAAGGAGCTAACTAGCAACTTCAGGAAAGGCTTCAATCAGTCCTTCTTGACTGGTATCGGTGTGTATTTAGGGGTCAGTTCCGTCATTCAGCACTCCCTGAAGTGGTTGCATAGGAGATGGAATAGTACATTTTAATTGCTGAAACGCAAACTTGAAAGAGCTTTGGTCCATATTTTCCTTCTGAAAATGTCAGAGTAAGGTCAGATTGATGTCATTCATTTTTATATGTCATATAAAAAACTGAAAAGTGACTGACTGACTGACTGACTGACTCACCCCGCCAAAACCGCTGCACCTAGAGACATGAAATTTGGGGAGGATCTTCCTTCCATGATGGAGGCACCCACTAAGAACCGGTTTTGGAAATTCAAACCAGAAGGTGGTGAAAAGGGGTGCAAAATCTTTTCATCCCTACACATTGAAGAGTCACTTACTGATCAATATCCTGCACCAACCCCAGGACCTAGAAGCATGAAATTTGGGGAGCATATTCCTTCTGTGATGTAAGGACCCACTAAGAACTGATTTGGTGCCTGTTGGTGCCAGGTGCCTGGTGCACAGGAGGGGGTGATGCACAAGGGGGATGGTGCAACCATTCCCCTGTGCACGATCCCTCCTGCACCATCCCACCATATACCATCCCTCTTAAGTACCATCCCCCATACACCAATCACCCCTGTGCATGGGTGGGGGGAATAGTGCATGGAGGGATGTTGCATGGAGGTCTCAGGGGATGTATGGGTGATTAGTGTACCAGGGAATTGGTACATGGGAGGATGGTGCTTGGTGGGGATTAGTTCTCAGGGGATAGTGCAAGGGGATGATGCACAGGGGGATTTTTGCATGGGAATTGTGCAAAAGGGGTATAGTGTACTGGGTGGATGGTGGATGGGGTTTTACTCCCATAATGGTGGGTAAATTTCACTAGTTTAAAATAAAGTTTTAAGAATTTATGACATTTCCATAGCTGGCTCCCTGTTTATAAGTTTGATTCTAATCATGATATATAAAATATTTTGTAGACACTGGAGGCTTGAGTTCATATCTTTCCTATACAATTATAGTTTGAGATTCAGTAGTCTTGGACAATTTAGAATACCACAATTTTGTCCATGGTCAGCAAAATGAGAATAATCTCCCATAACAACAGAACTAGGGGACAGTCACTAAAATTGAATGTTGAGAGGGATAGGACGGACAAGAGAAAATATTTCTTCACTCAGCATGTAGTTGGTCTGTGGAACTCCCTGCCACAGGATGTGGTGATGTCATCAAGCCTTAATGCCTTTAAGAAGGGATTTGAGGAAAGACCATCACAGGTTTCAAGCCATGAGGGGTGTGTGTAGACGTGGACAATCTCAAAATGCCAGATACAGTGGGGGCACCTGGATAAAGGTGTCATATGTGCTCCCTGAGGTATCTAGTGGACCACTGTGTGATACACAAAGCTGGACAAGATGGGCCTTTGGCCTGATCCAATGGAGGCTCTTCTAATGTTGTTATGTTCTTAATCTTCCTCTTTAAATCTTTAAAGAGGGTCAGCCTGTTCATTGATCCTAAATGATGCCCTTCATGATGGGATCAGCTTCTGCGGTTTATCAGGATTCTGGTAAATCCTTGTATTTTTTTTTAAACAGTGCTTCTTTCCATGTCAGAAGACACTTTCAATCAACTGTTCATGGTTGCTTTGGCAAAGTAAAGAGCTACAAATTCTGGAAGGTGAAGCTGGCATTCTCTTCTTTATTGCATATGACGTGACACTTGCCTTACAGGACTCAAAAGTGGCAGTGAATTTACATAGAACGACACTGATTTATTAGGTCACCTTTGCAGTTTCCATTTACCATGTCAGTTGGGACTAACAGGGGAACAGGTCATACATGATTCATTGGCTTCATCAACATAAAAGTCAATGTGTGATTGAACGGGGGTACATGTCTCATGAAATTTTTGCAAGGATATATGTAGGTACCTGTCAGCAATATAAAAGATTGAACCTATCAATGCATTTAAAAGTTAAGTACTATGAACACATAAAAAATGGAGTCCACAACTTACACTGACGTTCCAAGTTATTCAGCTGGACAAACAGATTTGTCTGAACTGTATCAAATCTATGTGTTCTAGCCTGGCCATGTTGACGGATATCTACATCTATATATATAAATGAGAAAAGTCACTGACTCACTGACTCACTCACTCACTGACTCACTCACTCACTCACCGCCCTGCCAAAACCGCTGGGCCCAGAAGCGTGAAATTTGGGGTGGGTGTTCCTTCTGTGATGGAGGGGTGCACTAAGAACCAGTTTTCAGAAATTCCAACCGGAAGGGGGTGAAAAGGGGCGCAACGCGTTTTCCTCCCTATACTTTGCATTGAGAATTGCTGACTCATCAACATTCCGCCCCAACTGCTGGGCCTGAAGCATGGAATTCTGGGAGTTCCTTCTGTCACCTGAACACCCACCAAGAACCATCTGGAGAAATTTAACCCTTCAGGGGCTGAAAAGGGGGCAATGTGTTTCTGTCCTTCTGTACTTAAACATAGGAGACTGAATAACATCCAGCCAGTTTGGTGCTCAGTGCCTGGTGAACTGGGGGGATGTTGTTAGGAGGAAGAGGTTGCACTGGCGAGGATGCTGCGCAGGGGGGAAGTTGCACATAGGGGGATGATGCGCATGGGGGATGATGCGCATGGGGGATGATGCGCATGGGGGGATGATGTGCATGGGGGAAGTTGCGCATGGGGAAGTTGCACATGGGGGAAAGTTGCGCATTGGGGGATGATGCGCATGGGGGATGATGCTCATGGGGAAAGTTGCGCATGGGGAAAGTTGCGCATGGGGGATGATGCACATGGGGAAAGTTGCGCATGGGGTATTGATGTGCAGTGGGGGGAAGGCATATGGGGAAATGTTAGTCCTGCAACACGGGTACGCTTTTTGCTAGTATGTATATAAAAGAGAAAAGTGACTGACTGACTCACTCACTCACTCACTCATCAACGGCCAGCCAAAACCACTGAGCCGAGAAGCATGAAATTTGGAGTGGGTGTTCCTTCTGTGACGGAGGGGTGCACTAAGAACCAGTTTTTGGAAATTCCAACCAGAAGGGGGTGAAATGGGGCGCAACGCGTTTTCCTCCCTATACTTTGCATTGAAGAATCAGTGACTGAGGGATGCTCTGCCCCAATCCCCAGACCTAGAAGTGTGAAATTCGGGGAAGGAATTCCTTCTGTCACATGAACACCCACCAGGAAACGATGTTGAGAAATTAAACTCTTAAGGGGCTGCAATCCTATTGACAACGACATGATGAAGTTCCTGATTCAGGACACTGTGAGGTTCACAGCTCTGCAGTTGCACATCTGTCCAGCGGAGGGCGTGAAATGTGCTTTATGGAGCAGGGTAAACACCCGTCCCAATGCCAGCTGCCCACCTGGCAGTGACATCATAAAGCTGGCAGTGACATCATAAAACTGGGTGACATCATAACACAGAAAGGAATATCACAAAGCAGGTGATAACCAGAAATAAAACCTTTTTCTAGGGCAGGTTTAGAAATGAAAGGAGACACTCTGCTGAGAGATATGAACCCCCTCAGAATCCTGTAGCCAATCGGTCTATTTTTAAACATAAAAATAAGTTGTTTTTATTAGTTTAATCAATGCAGAGACTTGCAGTCACAGGAAAAATTCTTGCAAAAGAAACACAGACAAGAAAGTCACTACACAAAAAGAAACAACAAATAAAATATCTACAAAATAAGAATTTCCAAGTTATAAAGGTGTGTCTGAAACCAGCTCTTTTCTCCTTCCATCACCGCTTCCAAGGCAAGGGTGAGCCAAGCTGGGATACAAGACATTGCATCCCACGTGAAAATCTGCATGCACCACCACTGCACAGAGTGGACCCCACCTGCACGCAGTGGACCCCACTGCGCAGAGTCTTCCCCCTGGGGCTGCCCCTTCCCCAATGGTCAGTTTCCTCCATCTGGTTGAAATTTATCCATCTGGTCAGTTTTATCGCTTTTCCTTTAAGGAGAAGCTTGTGATTGGCCAGTGATTTGCATAATCCCACCCACATCCCAGTGAATTCCAGCACTGTTAACCATTTCACTGCCAGGAGACTCTAAAGGGGAAGTTCTGCCTCTCACTGGCTGCTCTCGAGTCTGATACACAGAGAGACACAACTGCAGGTGGGCAGAAGTCTGAGCCGCAAAAGAGGACACCCCCCCCAATGGAGGACACCCAAGAAAAGTGGAGGACATGACAAAATAAAACTCACACCCTGGAGTTGATCACAACTGCTGGGGATGCCTTTACCTTTCAATGCACCATCAAATCTCATGCACTCCCTGATTCTGGAGACATTTGGCAGAAAAGGGTGTGCAGAAAATTCGAGGAAATACCGTCATCCATTCTATGCACATAACACTGAAAAGTCACTCACTGACTCATTCACTCACTCATCAACACCCATCCAAAACCACTGGGCATAGAAGTGTGAAATTTGGAGAGGGTGATCCTTCTGTCACATGAACACCCACCAAAGAACCGATGTGGAGAAATTTAACCCGTAAGGGGCTGAAAAGGGATGCAACATGTTTTTGTCCTATACTTAACATGGAAGACTGACCAACATCCAGCTCGATTCCTGGTGCACTGGGCGAATGTTGTTCAGAGGGAGGGGATGCACTGGGGAGGATGCTGCACATGTGGGCGGTTGCGCATGGAGGATGTTTCAGATAAGGGGGGTTGCAGATGGGGAGGTGATGCACGTGGGGAGGTGATGCGCGTGGGGGGATGTTGTGCATGGGGTGGATGCGCATGGGGATGTTGCACATGGGAAGGTTGATGCACATGGGGGTTAATGCACATGGGGGGTTGATGCACATGGGGGGTTGATGCACATGGGGGGATGTTGCGCAGGGGGGGGATGATGCTCAAGGGGAGGTTGATGCACATGGGAGGGACATTGCATATGGTAGGAATGATGCGCATGGTGGGAATGATGTGCATGGTGGGATGTTGCCCATAGGCTGATGTTGAGCATGGAGGGATGGCATACGGGGGGAGTTTTACTCCCACAACATGGGTTCACTTTTGCTAGTAACATAATATTCAGTAATAGTTAAGCAAGTAAATTCAGAGAATAATTCAGTGTGGTTTATTGAGCAGTGTACTATTGAAGTATACCTCTGAAGGAATACTCTGAAGGTATTTGTGAATATTGAAGTATACCTCTGAAGCATTGATTTCCACTAGATGTTTGTGATTGTTGTATGCCCCAATTAATATGGCAGACCAGTTAGCCTGGTTCACCCATGAGACTTATAGATTACATTCAAAAACTCACTGGGAGGTATATATCCCTATTGATTCTCTCACAGGGCAATCTGAGGAAGAACAGCAGATTGTTTAAGGTCATGCATATAGTGGTTCTCTGCTTTACAGAGGATCTGATGAAGAAGCAGTAGTTGGCACCACTTGACCTGCACTCAGTTTGTTGAATTGCTGCTCTGGCATTGTCTTGGCAGCAGCAAAGATATATACTTATTCTCTGCTCCTTGCATTTGTAAACTGCTGCCCAACACTATTTGAGTCCTTAGAGAGAAAGATGGGGTAAAAATAAAGTTATTATTATTATTACTATTCTAGCATTGCTTCCACCTTAGAGATCTTCAATATTATGCTTGTCTTCAGCTTTTCTGGAAGCAAAATTTAAAAGAGGTTTCATGTGGGTACTCTTTTACCAAGGAATACCCATCCAAGGATGGGAACTCAAGTCAGATGACTTGAATCTGAGTCACAAAAACACATTTACTTTAATACTTTCAGTTATACTTGAGTCTCCTGTCCTGATGACTCTGACACCA